>JADMNL010000030.1:225695000-226295000 GCA_016271365.2 Neoceratodus forsteri | reverse complement strand
TGCTAACCAGGGCACATTCTTTGCTGATGTAGCAGACAAACTAGGGGCGTTGAAAGATAAATCTCTTATATTGGCTGGAGATATGAACTCAGTCATGGACAATTATCTGGACAGAAGTTCAAAAATGACACCTGACCAAATATCCACCTCTAAAACTTTTAAAACATTTTGTGGGGAGCTAGGCCTGGAGAGTAATACACCTGAAAGATAAAGATTTAACTTTTAGGCCATGTAGGCATAATTCATATAGTAGATTAGACTATGTACTAATATCTATATAGTTGTTAGCCAGTCTAGCTAGCATACTAGAGAGACCATAAGCCCTGTATCTGCTGGCAAGTTCATATGTTTGTATGTTCATATGAAAGCTTCAATCTCATGCCCTTGATGTTGTATTGAGAATTAGCTTGTTCTCAATGGGGGGGGGGTTAATTATTCTATCTGTGCTTGGTGCACACAACTGGGAACCTGGAGATCCGGCAGACCCGGGTTTGAATCCCACCATAACCACCACTTGCATACTGTGCAACCATGAGCAAGTCACTTAACTTCACTATGATTGCCATAATGGTGCTTTTAAAATTATTACTTAACCGGCACATTACTGTCAGTGGGAATGGCACCACTGGCACTGGTGCAGATCCAGTAGTGTAAAAGCTGTTTAATTCTCTCCTGGGTCACATCTGCAAACAGGCTTAGCTCAGTAACCCTTTCCTGGTCAGAAATTCAAAATAAATGAATGACCTTTTTAAACATTAGTTAATGTGTAAAAAAAAAAAAAAAAGAATATTTTACATTAGTATATATGAGTACAATACTCTTTAAATAGAGAGTTTTAAGCTACTCACAGAGTAATTAATTTAGCTGTAATTGGGAGCTCATTCCAGATTTGAAGGAATCTGTTCTGACCTACAGTTTTCTGACATTCAGAGGTGATGAAGCTATTTCAGTTTGCATATCTAAGTATGTAGTATTAAAGTAATGAGATGTAGAGCTTCCTGGATATGCACTCAAGAAGGCTACACTGAAGAATCTGAGCTCATATATTACAACACAGTAGTACCTACAGGTCTTGACAGGACACAATTCTTGCTGGTGTAATGTACTGCTTGATAAGTATAGCTTAGTACAAAGTGACAAAAAAATACACACCATTCACTGTAACTTTGTTAGTTGGGACAGCTCCATAAGCTATGTCCCTGTAGTCAAAAAAGGGGAGGTGATATAATTAGAGTTTGCACTGCACAGGTCAGCTAATCTTTAATTAGTACAGAGCTCAATATCTGCCCCTACAGAAATACAAGTGCACGATATGCATGCTGCATGCTTGTGTTTCTGTAAGGGTGGAGTGGAGCTTGGGAGCCAGCATTATCAATGTGGATTACAAAATCTGGATTCTAGTGAAGTTTAATAGCTAGATACCTTGCAGTAGAGCACAGCTTCTAAGTGAGAGTCATTTTGTAGTCTAATACCAAATTTTTTGTTTAGGTTGGTTGGCTTTGGTTCTGCACCTAGTTATCATAATCCCAGTCTAAGTAGTAGACTGCATCTGACTCAGTGCTGCAAGAGGGAGAAGTCCTCTTAGAGCAGTACCTCAAGGTCAACAATGTTTACTCCAGTGACAGAAATAATGACACTGTCAGTGTACACACGTACAGTATTAGTTCTTGTTTACTGCAGATGGTGGACAGGTCACTTATAAAAATAGTTACTATAAAAGGGCCAAGGAGTAATTCTTGGGAGACTCCCTGATGTTATCTGCAATGTATCCAGCGCTGTCTGCCCTAGCTGTATCATCTGGGAGCAACCAGTCATGTAAGACTGGAACCAGTTTATGGCTGAGCTACTTACTTCTTTTTGGAGTTTGGATATGAGAAGAGCACAGTTAACAGTGTCATTGCTTTGGCTTGGTCAGAGAAATAGCAGCAGGTAGTTGGTCCTTGTTCATTGTTGTGTACAAAGCATTGTGTTATTCTTAGAAGGGATGAGGTGGTTGAATGGTGCTTTTGAAATCAGACTGAAGCGAACCAAAGAAAGCAGATTGGTTAAGGCAGACTGAGCTGAACCCTCACAAATCACTCCTGTATTTTGTTGATGGTTAGTAGTAGAGAAACTGAATTACAATTTCCTACTTCCTGTGTGTCAGTGCTCTGTTAGACAGGCACAATGTTTACTAGTTTCCAAATATCTGGTACAGAGCTGTGAAAGATGAATAGAGCAATGTCATGTTATTTGCTTCTATATCAAAAATCTTCCCAGTAATTAGTGCTTTGACTCCAGACCATCACCACCCCACCCCCACCCCCGGATTTAGAGAAAGAGGTGAAGTCGGTGATTAAGAAAAGCTGAGCAACTCTGCTTGAGATGTGCCAATCAAAAGTGACAGGGCCATATGAAACAAGTCCCCACTTTGTCAGGGGTGACTGAGCACAATTAGTGAAGAAGGAATTTAAAAGGTTGGACGTCTGCTTTGGGTGTTCACTCCCTACTGCAGAATGCTGCCTTATTGTTCTTTATAACATGGGTTGCATGAAGGAGAGCAGCCAATTGGTCATACAGTATCAGGTGACCATGGATTAAATTCCCTTTTTAATCCACACTTAGATGACCTGCACTTCCTCCCTCAAAGCAAGTGATGCGATTATCCACAAATCATATTCCTAAAATTTCACCTTTATTTCATTTTTACTTACAGTCGATTGTGCCCAAGCAATAGCAGCAAAAGAATCAAGAAAAAGTACTTGCAGAAATCCTTCTGGTCACAGTATACTGAGTGTTCAAATGAAAAATTGTTAAGGGTTAATACCAGGATGACAAGAGTTCATTGTCCATGAAGGGGCCAGAAAATTCAGAAGGGCCCCAACTTCGGAATTGCTTCACTTCTTAAAGGGCTGTTCAACAAGGTCCTGGGTGTCAGACAGAACAATGGGAGTTCAAACATATAAACTAATCAACAAATGTACTATTGTTTCTAATCAGCTCTAGGGCACCCAAACCTGGAAGACCAAGAGAGGCCTCCCGGGACCCATGCAGACCAGTCCTCCACAGCAAATGCGGGGGAGGGGGGAAGAAGAGAGAAGAAGGGGGGGGAGTTTTGTTACCTTATGGTACAAAAGTTGTGTCCTTAAGCATATAGTACAAAAGCAATCTATTCCATCAGGGTCTAAATCTTTCCTCTCTATCATTTAAACTATATGTTATTCTTTCCAGCTGGTAGGTTTGCTTGGTTATGATCCACCAATCCTGCACGGTTGGGGTCTTAGGGGTCAACCACATTTTAGTGATAGCCTTTTTTCACTGCTGATAGCAAAATAGCTAAAAGGTAACGGGTGTCCTGGTCCCTAACGAATCCAGGAAGTATTAACAAAATAAATGCCTGCGGGGTTAATTGGAAGGGCCTACCAAATATTTCCTGGAGCTCTGACTGTAGTGAACCAATAAATGGTTCCAACTTAGGGCAAGTATACATTACATGTGTGAGGTGGGCCTTACCCTCACCACATTTACGCCAGCAGGAGGCTGAATGCCCCGGGGTGTAGTGACTTGTGACCTCAGGGGTCTTGAAGTAACGGATCAGGAATTTCCATGCAAACTCCCGTCATTGGTGTGAACTAGATGTGCGCAAGTGTATAGGCGGGTATACTCACTGTACACATTTGTGTACAGTTTTGTTGAGTGTCTGTCACAAATCATATGCCTTTCTGTTAACATTTTCATTCTAATCTGTAGTATTTGGGTTAGTGTAGGCAACTGGGAGTGTCTGTTCAAACTTCTGTTGTTTAGAGACAGATACCTGTATAACCTCTTTAGAGATTAGAGGATTCATCTGACAACAATCTGACTTGTTTGGAAGGGGTGCCATTTGGAGAGGATGTGTACATTTTTAATTGTGGGGGGTACAACTGTTGGAGACTGTGTACAAAACTTAAATTTCTGGCTACACCCCTGGATGTGTGTGACACCTGTCGGCATGCCTGTTCCACTGTTTGTCCTCTATGTGTGCACCCAGCTCCTGCTGCCATTTCTCTCGGATATTTATAAGATTTGCCAAGGGTTTGACATCAGTGCTTGGTAAAGGTAGATATCAGATGACTCTGATTTGAAGAGGTAAATAAAGACTGCAGTTTAGCAATCAAGGAGGCCAATGTTCAGGATTTCTCATCTCAGAGGGTAATGCTTCATAGTAATGTCTTAATTGCAAATATCTATAATGGTGCATGTTGGGTAGGTTGAATTTTGTCTGTATTTCCGAAATGACCACAGTACCCTCCAGTTGTAATTTGAAACAGGTAATTCAGGCCGATCTGCTCCACTGTCAGTAGTGGGTCCATTTTATCGGGTTGAAAGTCTGGGAGTACAGCTATTGGGCATATTAATGCTATAAAAGGGGAAATCGAAAATTGTCTCTTAATCTGATTCCAAGCTGTCATCCTGTGCTGCAGCTCCAAGGTTAAATTTAGGCTTACAGCCGGGAATCCACTCCCGCGGTAGAGTATGGCTAAATATTCTGAGTCAGGGATGAGTGCCTGCTCCAACTCTGCCCAGTGCACTTCATTTACTGATAGCTGCCTAGCCATGACATGCGACAGATGCGCAGCTTGATAGTACCGATAGAAGTCTGGGAGGGCTAGCCCACCCAGTCCTCTCGGTTTAGTAAGGAGTTTCAGCCTAACTCTCGGCCTGCGACCCGCCCAGATAAAATGAGAAATCACCCTCTGCCAGTCTAGGAACACAGAGCGCGACAGATTAATATGAATATTATTAAAAAGATATAGGGCTCTGGGCAAAGTCACCATTCTAATGATATCTATTTTTCTGGAGAGGCTCAGTGGAAGTGTACTCCAGCAAGCCAAGTCCTCTTTAAGACGAGCAGTAAAGGGAACGTAGTTCTGCTTGTAGGCGTCCCGCAGATCTCTAGTTAAACTTATCCCCAAGTATTTTATCTTCCCCAAGTCCCATTTACAGGGAAATTGCTCCCGTATATCCCGGTCAGGGGAATATTGGAAAGTCAAGAGCTTGGTTTTCGAAATATTTACTTTATAATCCGAGACCTGCCCAAAAGCTTCTAATAGCTCATTAACTTTCGGGAGTGTAATCGCTGGGTTCCGGAGGTACAGGAGAACATCATCCGCATAAAGTGCTATACAGTGCTCCTCTCCCCCCACCTCAACCCCCTGAAGGTCCTGAGACTGCCTGACGAGTTGTGCTAAAGGTTCCATAAATAGGGGAAAAAGGAGAGGAGATAAAGGGCATCCCTGCCTGGTGCCTCTATAGAGAGAAAAACATCTTGAGTGGTGCCCTGAGACCCAAACCCACGCCCTCGGGGCTGAATAAATGTTTGTGATCGCCTGGATTAATAGCTGAGGTAGCCCCGCACCCTCCATAACTGAATATAGGAATGGCCAAAGTACCCTAGCAAAGGCCTTTTCTGCATCAAGGCTGACTAGGGCTGCAGGGTAATCACAGGTGTATATCTTACGTATTATATGATAAGTCCTCTTAATGTTATCTGTAGTTGTGCATCCTCCAACAAACCCAGTTTGGTCTCTGTGGACTATTTGCGGTAGCACAGTTTCTAGTCTGCGGGCAATTATCCCCGTAAGTAGTTTATAGTCTGAATTTAAGACCGATATCGGCCGGTATGACTCACAGAGTTGAGGGTTTTTGCCAGGCTTGGGGATGACAGAAATAGTAGCGTAAGCCCAGGTGGGCGGGGGAGGATCTCCCTCAAGTACCGAATTAAAGGTACTAAGGAGGGTAGGCAAGAGTTGTTCTTTTGTGGCTTTATAAAATTCAGCTCCGTAGCAGCCAGGTCCCATTGCTTTCATGGTCTTGGCCCGAGCTAGGGCGTTGACCAATTCCTGCATCATAATTGGGCTAACCAGCTGTTCACCCTGTTCCGGAGAAATTCTCGGAAGAATAAGGGGTTGCAAAAACTCTTATCTTTTCCGGAGTTACATGGTGCTCTGGGATGTAGAGGGCTGTGTAATATGCAGTGAATGCATCTGCTATATCACTGAGTTTGTTCAGGGGTTTACCATCCACTGGGTGGCGGATGGTGATAATAGCAGCAGCCTTCCTCTGCTTCCTGATTTGGTAGACCAAAAGCCTAGCAGCTCTGGGCCCCACCTCATAGTGCCGCTGTTGGAGGTAGGTTAAGGTAATTTCTGTCTGTTGCAGAGCCAACCTATCCAGGTCTTGCTTGACCTGTCCAAGTTGCGGGAGCACACAGCTGTCGCCTTGTTTATGTGCAGTTTGCAGAAAATGAAGGGTTTCCTCCAACCTGGCTTTATGTTTGTGGGATTTCCCCTGTATAGATGTGTATTTAATGAGATGTCCACGCTAGACTGTTTTTATTGTGTCCCAGAGCATACTTGGGGAAGTTTCCGGCTTAGAGTTATCTGCAAGTATCTCAGTTAACTTGTCTGCTATATATTCCTTAAACTGTTTAGACTTTAGGTGGAAGGGATTTAGTCACCACTGTGTAGTTCTCTTCTGTATTCCTAGTTTCCATGTACTGGTTATATGCGCATGGTCTGATAGGGAGATGTCCCCAATTTGGGAGTCCACCACTAAGTCCAAGTATTCTATATGGGTGAAGCAGAGATCAATTCTTGAACATGTGTGATTAACTGCCGAATAGTGTGTGTAGTTCCTAGTATGGGGATGTGAATGGCGCCAGGTATCAGTCCAGCCCACCTCGGCCATAAATCTGCCCAAAAACCTCTGCTGCAGGGTTTTCCTGGGGGTATTAAGACTCAAGGAATCTCGCTCAGGGTTAGGTAGGGTATTAAAATTCCCTGCAAGTAACAATATGCCTTTAGTGAATTGTATGATTTTATCTAGCAGGCCCTTAATCTCATCCCAAATTATATTCCTACCCACAGATGTAGTATAGTGGTGACTCGGAAAATGTTGCTGATAACTGTAATATCATGAGGAGAAATGAAAAGAGATTCAGCGAGTAATGCTATACATATGTACATGTGATCATTAGCAGTAGTGTGTCTACAATTTTTTTTTGTGTTTGTTTACTTGCTTTGTATTTTGTCTGCTGCTAGCTGAAAAGAATCCAATTGAACCATTGTATTATGAAGTCAAAAACTCTGTACTGGCAATGCATTTTGCATACCCATAATGCAGTGCTCACAACTCATGGAAGTAATGTAGTCACATACATGGTAAAAATAAAGTAAAACAGATGTTCTAACATGTTGTATTGATTATTATAGGAAAGGAGCTGCATTACTTTACTCTCCTGTGTTTTGAACACTAAAGAGAACTATTAACATATTTATGTCATTACAATACAAATAAATAACAGACTACTCATATACTCTAGGAATCAACTAATTACATAAAGTATTGTGGAGGCAGTCTAGAGAAGGGCAACCAAATGTTACAGGGACTGCATCAGAAAACATGTGAGGACAGATTAATTGAACTCAATATGTATATTCTATAGCAAAGGAGGGAGAGAGATGATATGGTTAAAACATTCAGACAGCTTAAGGGCATTAACAAGGTGAAAGACTCTAACATGTTTCCATATAAGAAAATAGCAGGACAAGAGGACACAGCATGAGATTAGAGAGAGGCCAATTAAGGGGTAATGTAGAAAGTTATTTTTCATAGAAAGGGTGGTGGATGCATGGAACAGCCTACCTCAGGAAGTGGTGGATACGAATATAGTGCAGGGCTTCAAACAGGCATGGGATAGGCATAGGGAGCAATACAGATGAGTATGAATAGATAGGCCATTGACAGCGCAGGCCTGTGCCACATTCATATTGTAGAAAAAGAAATGGGCAGACTGGATGGGCCTTGCGGTCCTTATCTGCCGTCATTGTCTACGTTTCTATTACACAAATGTTCTGCTGATAAATAAAATAGAACAAATTCCGACAGAATTCTGCAGTCCAGAGCAAGCTTGGCAGTGCTCAGTTATAGTTTCTGCATGTTGTGTTTTGCTTAGTTTAGATGTGATCATTAGCAGTAATGTGTTTAAAATGCTTTTTTTTACTTTACAGAAATATTAAGTAATTCTATACATATTAACTTTACATTTATTAATGTAGTACTTTTCTTCCTAACTTACTGTCAGCATCAACTGTTCAGAAGTATATTTCTCAGAGAAGAACAGAGCTACTGCATAATACATATTATTTACATACCCATAATGCAGTGCTTGCAACTCTTAGAAGTAATGTATTTTCATAAATGGTAAAAAGCAAGTAAAACAGATATTGTAACATGTTTTTATTGATTACTTTAGGAAAGGAGCTATGTTACTTTGCACTCCTGTATTTTGAACACAAAAAAGTATTAAAGTATGTAGGTTATTACAATATAAATAAACAACACTCTACTCATATACTCCAGGAAGCAGGTTTACATGTTAGGAAAAATATTATGCACAGTTAGTGTAGTATTGCTTTTAGAAAAAGAAAAAAAAAAAGGAAAGGTAATAGTTTCCAGAGAATTGTATAATCCACAGCAAGCTTGCCAATGCACACTGGTATTTTCCACATATAGTGTTTGACTCAGTTTACATGTGAACTTTCATAATAATGTGTCTACAGTGCTTTTGTACTTTACAGAAATGTCTAACTGAACCATGAAATGTTTATCCTCAGTCTGCATATGGTACTATTTTTTCAGATGGAAGGATACACAATAAAAATAGTATTTTTCAGCCTTAAAATCACCCTTTCTGAGCATTATTTGTGTCCTTCATGCAACTCATGTCATACGCGCAATAACCCACTCCAGGCTGTGGGGTTATAGGCATTTATAAAATGGAGGAGGACATCCTCCTCCAAATCCAGTGTTCTGATAGTATAAAACACATCACATGACCATGCGTATATCACAGCGTGACCGCACACCTGCACTTTTACCCCCCTTAAAATCAATTTTACCATTTTATAAGATAGATAACCCACTCTAGGATGTGCTGTCGCGCTCTGATATACGCACGCCTTGGGTGGTTGACGTACCCAGCCGTATATCAGAGCACAACCGCACACCTAACAGTGGGTTATCTATTACTTAATCCACACTAGAGGCACTGTGAGGACACTCGGCCTCATGCCTCACAATGCACCCCAGCCATGGATTAAATGCCTTTAGCCCCACACCCTGGAGTGAGTTATTGCTAACATAATTACTAATTGGTATATATAAGATAAATATTACACTGGGTAATACAGTACGTGATTTTCCTCTTTATGAACAAGAAGAATTTTACCCTATGTAGCTATTGTTTTTCTAAACTCAGTTCGCATATTCAATTTTGAATATTTCTGCTATTTTAAAGATATAAAATATATCCGGTTGAATGTATAATTTTAAAACAGTAAAATAATTAAATGGGAAAATATACTGGACATCTGTATAGTTTTAATGCCTGTGAAAAGCTCTTTTAAATAAGGTATTGGGCTTACCTGTAGCTCGTAGCAGTCTACAGATATTCCTGACTAAGTCCATATTGTTGTTAGGCTCAGGACCTGACAAGGTTCCAAAGATCGTGACAGTATAATATTAACGTGGCAAACTTAGAAAGTGATATCTTTAGACTGTTGCAGCTACCTCATTTAAAAAAGCTAGAGCTTTAGCGAAATAATGGTTACAGCCCTTTGTTTCCTTGTTGCATCCTAAGTTCTCAATGTATTTTCAGCAGAGTTTACAATGTTTTAAAATACCTTATTTATCTTTTTTACTTTATACTGCTTCTACACAGCTTCCAGTTTTGACGGTTGCATGTGGCCATCTTATGGCTGCGCGTGCATCCCTCACTCGGTTTATGCTAATATACCCTGCTGATTCCACCATTGATCAGTAGGGCATATTAGCATCAGCCAAGCAACGGATTCATGTGGCAGCCTTGAGACGGCTGCCGACACCCTTCAAAATGAGAAGCTGTGGAGAAGCCGTTTAAAGTTAAAAAAAAA
This sequence comes from Neoceratodus forsteri, assembly GCA_016271365.2. NCBI lineage: Eukaryota > Metazoa > Chordata > Ceratodontiformes > Ceratodontidae > Neoceratodus > Neoceratodus forsteri. The sequence continues at coordinate 226,285,047 of JADMNL010000030.1, read as the reverse complement.
AAGATGTGTAAAGATATCTTTAAAAAAATTTAAACTCTGCTAAAAACACAAATTGGGAACTTGGGATGCAGCAGAGCAGGCAGGGACTGTAGCAGTTGTTCTCCTTTACAATAATGAGAGGAACTGGTAATAAATGTTCCACTTCATGTGACAAGAATGTGTTATCATCACTGAGAGAAAAATAAGAACTAATAATACAATTTCTACTGAAAATATATCAGCAAGACTTAATTATAAATAGGTTTAAAAGTTGTGGGGCTAGATTCACAAATAATCCCAAAGTGCAGCACAAAGGTTTGTGTTGCTTTTGCTATTGCCCAGGTGGTAAAAGGTGCTATTCACAGACAGATAGTGCAAGGCACCATCTGACTGTGAATAGAGGCTGGTAGAGTCAGCGGTAACTCCACTACCACTACCTCTAACCCCAGTAGCACTGCCCTGACCTGCAGTCTGTTAAATAGCCCTGCAATAAATAGCACTGGTGTGCAATTTGTTATCCACAAAAACAGTCCTGCAAATGAGCCCATTCGGCATTCAAGGCACTAGCTGGCCGTTTGCATGCTTGTCATGGGCTCATTTACATGGGCTGTAGGTGTCCTAGTGTGCCCCCCCCAGCCCCTGCTCAATGCAGCCATAGTCACTGGTGGTCCCTCCCCTGTCCCCCATGCTGATCCCTGTCCCCTCAATTCCTACTGAATATCCCTGGTAGTCTAGTGGTCCCTCCCCCCTCTCCATTCTCTGATCGCCAGCCCGTAGTAATAATCCAGTTATCCCTGGCAGTCTAGTGGTCCCTCTCCTTCTGATCCCCGATCACTGTCCCGATAGTAAAATGAATTATTCCCCTGGCAGTCTGGTGGTTCCTCCCCGTTCTCCAATCGCCAGCCATTAGTAATAATCCAATGATCGCTGGCAGTCTAGTGGTCCTCCCTCCCTTGATCCCCGAGTGCCATGCCCATAGAAAAAAAAAGATCCTGGTAGCCCAGTGGTCCCTCCCCCACCCCCATGTGCTGATCACCATCCTGTGTAAAGAACCAAAATCCCCTGGTGGTCTAGCAGTCCCACCATCTATCCATGCTCTGCCCATATAGGGTACCATACAGTTTTCCTGGTGTCTGTGGACCCCTCACCCATTCTGTGAAGGACTGTCCCACCACACTGCTCCCCTCAACCCGCCCCCCGGCCAGTGACCAGCACAGCCCTCCTCTCACCACCATGGATGGCCACAGACTGAACATTCAATGAGCACGTACTGTATACAGTACAGTTGTCGACAACCAATAAGTGCATACTATTTACTGGACGTGCTTCGGTACATATCAGTTGGTGGCTGGCCGTGGCAGGGTGAAGTAGGCTTTGCCAGTCACTGGCATGGATTGGGATGGGGGTGTGTGGGGGTGGGTTACTGCATACCGGGGTGAGGGGCAGGGGGAGCCTACACTATGGAAAGGGGGATTGGAATTATGTTTTATTTATTATGGTGCTCGGGCCAGGGGGGTCTCTACTCTATGGAAAAAGGGTGCAGATTTTATTTTATTTATTACAGTGATCGAGGCCAGGGACGGGGTCCACTACACTACGGAAAAGGGATCGGTGTTTGTATTATTTTTTACAGTGATCAGGCTAGGGAGGGGGGTCTGCTACACTATGGAAAAGGGAGTCTGTGTTTGTAGTACTTTTTACTGTGATTGGGCTAGGGAGGGGGAGTCCACTACACTATGGAAACAGGGATCATGTTGTTATTTCATTTGACAGTCTGTGGGGCTGGGGAGGGGGTCCACTCACTATGGAAAATGTGATCAGTGTTTGTATTACTGTATTTTATTTCAGTCATTGGGGCCAGGAAAGGGGTCCCTGCACAATGGAAAAGGGGATCAGGGCTTCGTTTTATTGTTTACAATGGTGATCGAGGCTTGGGGAGGGACCCTACACTACAGAAACAGGGCTTGGGACAATATTTTTATTTATGGTGATCAGGGCATGAGGAGGTGACATCATGTCAGACCAGCGCTCAAGGATTGGGGATCATGTGACCAGCCCTGGACTGTGTACAGAGTACCACCCTGCTGGCATATAGTTAAAGTAGGGTTTTGAGAACTTATCTTTGTGCTGGCAAAGCTGGCTGTGTCTTCACAAGGGAGTGTTGGAATATTGTGATGCCTGGCATATGCACAAGGGATCCCTCATTTGCATTCACGCATCACAATATTCTGCACAGTGGTGCAGTCGGGTTTGCGGGGGTGCATCAGGGGGCTTCTGAATATTGCCATGTCCCGGATGGCCGTTGCATATCCGGGATGCATGAGCACATCTAGGGATGCGCTGCACGTCTCTTTTGAATATGTGAACCCGTTTCTAAATTCAGATGAAAATTAAAAAGAAATAGTCTGGCAACAGAGATCTATAAGAAGACAGAAAGGTATACAACTAAAGAACCAATAACTACTATTTTGCCCACTGATGATTCAATAAAAAAACTCTTTTAACCAAGAAGGAGATCTTAACGAATAGCTGCATATTAAACATTAAACAATTTATGTTATGAACTGTAAGAAAGGGTTGTCTTACATTATAAAATCTTTAAATTCTAACTAAAACAAAGTTTGCAAAAGAAGAAAAAGAAATAAATCACTTAAAAGTTATTACTTAAAAGTTATTAGGCCGGCCCGCTGGCGCAGCAATTGGATTTCTACTTGCGATACCAGTGAACCGGGTTTGGGAATGGACTCGGGTGCTGGAGGGCTGACCAGGGAGAGAGGGCTTGAGCATCTGCTAACAGCTTGCCTTCTCTCGGGGGGAGGGTGGGGACGTGACCCGGTGCTTGTTGACCCCTAGCGGAGGCTGGGGGCACAGCAATGCATGGGGTCCCATTCACTAAGGAGACGGGTGAACGTTGGAGGCCAGCCTTACATTGTGGCACACTATGCACCCGGGAGCAAACGGGAAAGAGCTCACAACTGATGACGGGTTGCCAGCTCCTATGCCGCAAGTCTGAGGACAGTGCACGACCATCCCAGCAGCACCCCTCGAGCAGGTTTGCGCTAGTCCTCCACTGGCGCCTGTCCCCTTGGAGGAGGGGGACCCACCGGGTGAAGGCTTATGTCTGGGGGTCACCCGGTGGGGCTGCTATATGGGGGTGAAGAGGTGGCTGATCCGAGGCAGTGCAGCTCGGAGGGCATAGGTGGCCTGAAGGAGAGGCCAGCCCGGAGCTGGGAGGGAGCATTAAAAAAAAAAAGTTATTAATGTAATAAAATAAATAAGCCTACTGCTAAGATGTTTATTTTTTTTATACTGTATTTATGCTTCTTGGGGCAGGGCATCTTTCATAGGTGCTCACTCAACCTACGCCTCTACTCCCTACTGAGACCCTGTGGAGAGGTTGTGGAAGAACAAATGGACCAGACAACGAACTTCAGGTTCAACACAAAATCTCTGTGTGATGTTTATTCAAGATACAGGAAATAAGCTTCAGCAATAGCATATTCCTTCTTCAGTACATCAGTTTGCAACAACGGACTATGAATGTCCTTTCTCTGCACTTAACCAGCACCTACTGACATTGGACTCTGATCTAATCACTTTTCTGGGAAAACCCTTCATCCCTCTGTGGGCCCCGTTTGCTTGGGTAGTGGGGGCTCAAAAAGAGAAAAAGTGCTAAAACAAAGAACCTCATTGCAGAAACACTGAAAAAGGGTTACCCTAAAGGGCATTGGCACCAAATCAAGTTTCAAAGAAATACATCATATTTACATCCATAATGCAAAGCATCATGGGATATATGCAAATCACCATGGGATTTCAGACTTGTTCAGTTTACAGCAATTTGCATGCATTTTAAATAGCACAACTAACTTAATTTCTATACTAGTCACCTAGTACTTTTTACCATTATAAAACACACCTAGTGCCATGGTATTTTCAACATTTACAGGTTTCATAAACATAAGATATATACATCAAGGTATTTTATGACATAGTGCTATTACATACTAAATCCAACAATGATAAACACAACCTGTTTTATATATTTTGAGGTCACTACAGTAACCTCCTGTACCAGGACCTGAGAGGGAAAGGAAAATTAAAGAGGACACTATAGTATAGTCAAGAAAGGGAAGGGGTGCTCATAGGTGGCCAACCTTATGGACTAGAAATTGTAAACAATAGATTAGGCTAAGAGAATAGAAGAACTGTTGCAACAGATTTAAGAAAAGTCAGTCCTCAAGAGTGGCAGGAGCTCCTGTCACAGACCCCCCTTCCAAGATCTCACCAGGACTTTCCAGTCCCTGGATCACCCTGGGACTGCCCACCTACCTGGTGGCCTATCTGAGATTTGGGGGTTCGGTCCTGGTAGAGGCCCTGGAGAACCAGTGAAGAAGTGATCCGCACTGGGGATGTGATCTTGGTCCCTGGAGCCCTTATTGCTCTCTGTCCCTTCGGGATATTAATCTTTGTGGTTTCCTCTGGGGCGTGGACATGCATGACATCCTGGCACAGATGTGCCGGCGTCCTGCCGACTCTCCACCCCCAAGTCGTGCCACTGCAAGTACCTTGTGCAATCCCAATCTACATCAGGGGCCACAAAGGAGCAGTACAAAGCCTGGATCCTTCCTGGGAAGGTACACCAGTCCTCTGGATGCTCAATCCTTCCCTCCCTCCCTGCCAACCCCCAATGGCCCAAGTCAGTTCCTGAACCTGGGTTGCGGTGTGGCACGAGGTGTGGCGTCCCAGCACCTCCACCCTCAGTGCCACTGGGCCGGCAGCTAAGACATCTAATTAAGTGATAACATGCAGTTTTGTGGAGTATATGAAGCAATAATCGGCTTCTGAGGGTGATTAAATGCCGAACTGAAGCCAATATTATGTAACCATATATTATAAAACCTTTTAACAGTTGTATGACGTAAAAATAAATCTTCTCAGGATAATATTATGAAGTTAAAAACTAGACGGTGAAGAACAGCTGAGTGTTCCCTTTGGAATACAGACAGTAAAGTACTACACCAGATGGCGTCCAGCAAGAAAGACGCCACACTGCTAGAGAGGAGTCCGAGAAGAGCGATTAGGATGATCAGTGGACTGGGGAAATGTCATATGAGGACAGACTAGAGAGCTGAACATGTACTCCTGGAGGACAGAAAGAATATGATTGAGGCTTTCAAATATCTGAAGGGAATCAATAGGGTAAAACAGAGGACTGCTCAACTTGAAGGGGAGGAAAATATGAGAGGTCATAGTCTGAAACTGGAAGGGGAAGGTACATAGTGGAGGAGAAGGGTCATTATTTCATGGAGAGGTGGTGGCACCCTGGAACAGGCCTCAGATGAGCTGATACAAATGGAAACTTTGGAAGGTTTCAAGAGGGGTTGGGACAGGTACAGGGGCAAGGTGAGTTGGGGAAAGAAAACAACAGGGGCATTAGGGGAAGGGAGTGTGGAGTGATGGGTTAAAGGGATAAAGCGGCTACTGTACCTTACAAATGAGATGTGTTCAGACAGACAAGATAGACCTTTAGGCCTAATCTGCTGGCAACTATGTATGCGGGGAGGCAGTATAGCACAGTGGTTTAAGGCTCTGAGCTGCAAATCTGGAGACCTGGGTTTGAATCCCACAGCCCCCACTTGCATACTGTGTGACCCTGAGCATGTTACTTAACTTCCCTGTGCTCCCAGGTTGCACCTGTAAACAAGCTTTCAGCTTAGTGTGTCTCACCTGGTTAAACAATTGGGGAAAAAAAAATATTTATGTTATACATGAGATATTTTCCCAAGGCATCTCTCACAGCTCTATGACAAACTTACTTCAGAAACTTTGATAATGGTGAGTATCAGTTTAATGACACCAACAAAAACAAGCATTTGTCAATGCCGAGCGTTAGCTTACAGGTATTTGCAGTGGTATTTGGCACTTGGACATGGCTTAAAAATCAGTGACAAAAAAGTACAAGCATTTGTCAATGCCGAATGTTGCTTGCTTCTATGTGCTGTTTAGGTATTTGAAGTCATTGGAGTGCAAATATTGAAAAGTGCTGAAACTTACTGATATGCGTGGGAACTGCATAGCATGCAGCTAATAAACTCAGTCATTTTGGGAATTTTTCACCAAATTTTCAACATAGCCATTTTAAGACCTCTGCTAATGAACAGTGTCACTGTGATTTTCTTAATGTGTCCCATACATTGATTTTGCACACCGACTGCGCCATTGTGCGCTACATGGGCGGAAACACGTTTTGGGTGAGATGTGAAAAATGACAGCTGTACTGCTCATAAGAAGGTGTGGTAAAATGGCAATGTTGAAAATCTGGAGTGGAAATATTGAAAATTTGCAAACCTACGAGCGTGCATAGGAACTGCGCAACGCACGCTCGTAAAACAGTCATTTTTAGGAATTTTTTCACCAAATTTTCAACATAGCCATTTTAAGACCTCTGCTCATGAACAGCATCACTTTGATTTTCTTAATGTGTCCCATACATTGATTTTGCACACCAACTGTGCCATTGTGCGCTACATGGGCGGAAACACGTTTTGGGCAGGATGTGAAAAATGACAGCTGTACTGCTCATAAGGAGGTGTGGTAAAATGGCAATGTTGAAAATCTGGAGTGGAAATATTGAAAATTTGCAAACCTACGAGCGTGCGTAGGAACTGCGCACAACACACGCTAAATAAAACAGTCATTTTGAATTTTGCACAAATTTTCAACATGGGTTTTGGACCCCTTCTCATGAATAATGTCACTGTCATGTGGCATTATTCAGGCCCAAAGGGATTTAATGCAGTGACTGCAAAATCATCTCCGGGCCGAATAACGCCATGACAGTGACATCATTCATGAGAAGGGGTCCCAAAACCCATGTTGAAAATTTGGTCCAAAATTCCAAAAATGCCTGAGATATGCACAAGTTGAAAACCCCTATCTAGCCCATTATACAGCTTACGGCATTTCTCAGTTCGCGGTCGGCTTTGAAGAGTGCGTGTTCTGATCCACGAAGATCATGCGCGAGCTCCGGAGGAAGTATGGGTGAAGGGGGTGTGAGCAGAGAGTGTGCAGTGGGTGGAGTGCGGGTTGTGGGAGGGGGTCTGGGAGAAGGCTGTGAGACCGTTTTCAATTTACAAGTTTAAAAAAAAAAAAGCGGCGTGGACATTTGCCACACTGGGCTGGGCTCCCAGGCGTGGCAGAAGGATAGTCTGGGGCCGTGGAGCCGGCGGGATTGGGCACCCCGTCGACAGGCGGCGCTGACGGGACTATTTGCCACGCTGGGGTGGGCCCCAGCGCGGGCAGCAAAGATTTGGGTATGCGGATGTAGCTGCTGTGTATGACAGCCGGTTTTCTTTGAAGAGAAGACCACCGCTGTCATACACAGCAATCAAGGCCTGATTGCAGGACTGCCACGCCTGCTCAATGGAGCAGGGATTGCAGGAGAGGGCACACCTCCAAAGTGTCCGTTCTCCAAGACGCTTCCTTGCGCGCGCAAGCGAACGTAAAAAGGGAAGATCAGGCTTTTAAATAATTGATTAGCAGTTTTTTGCTTGGGACAATACTAACTGTACAGAAAGTATTTATATAGATTTTCTAGAAGTGCTGTGTTTGTTAAACACAGTGAGGCAAGAGCTATGCATTTTCACAAAGATTTAGCACTTTTATGAGCAAAACACTAATCAATTTTTAGAGTTAAATAAAACCCTGAAGATGATTGCAGGTACCCAGTAAGCATCCTTATTGATGCAGTGTTAATAAGTAATAAGGTCGCAAGGGCCACTAAGGGAAGAACTACATAACTGACAAAAGAGCCAACTCTTTGTTATTTTCAGACTAAATTCTGGTGTGACATCATGGTAAAGTATTCGATGTAAAACATAAGGGGATGGTAAACTGAGGTATTCTGATTCCTTAGGATCCTCCAAATAGCATCCCCTTGATTGCTACGTAAATGCTTTGCTGAGGACAGACCATGGCCTTGCTCCAGAATTGTGATATAAAGATATTATAGGTAGCAATCATATGTCAAAAGTCAGTCTATACTGGAAAGGGAAAGGATCTGAAGATCATAATGCATGAGCTCTGTGCTTCCCGATGTAAAGCGCAGTTTTATCATGCCCAAGACCCCGACTGTAAACCGCAGAGTTTGTTTTGCATGAAGTTAGATGTCATTGCTTGTATAACAACAATCTTAAAAATGGGAGGTGGAGTGCCGGCCCGGTGGCACTGAGGGCTGAGGCACTGGACGCCTTACCTTGTGCTACACCAGCGACCTGGACTCGGGAATGACCTCGGGTTACCTGGGGGCCAGCATGGGAGGAGGGTCGCTGCAGGATTGAGCCAGTGCAGGTGCAGCCTCTCCCGGGTGGTTGTCCACAACCCCTGTAGTTTCACTCCCAAAGGGTGGAGGTCCGGTGGGCACGTAGGTGAGGGGGAGTGGCAACAATAATGCTAGGGGTGGGGCAGGAGGGACCAAGCCACTGCCTGATGTACACGTGCACCTCTATGCACATGCATGTATGTGTCTGCCAGGGTCCCAGATTTGGGGCAAAAACAGGAGAAAAAAACTAAAAAAAATCCCTATAGAAAAAAAAATGAGAGGTAAAAGAAAAAGGAACAGAAGCAATAAAAGACCAAAAACTCTTTGAAATGTGAATTAACTTGCAGTATGAATAATCTATATTCAGCAGCAGTAAGTCAGAGAGTACAGTGAGAAACTGCAAGCATAAGGTTTGATTTACATGTCTGTGCTCATTTATATAAAGACCAATGGAAGTGATCTCATTATGTTGCTGATACTGGAAGGCTGAGTGGAGACCCTGAGGAGATAGTGTGTGTTAGATCTTGCGTTTTTGACAAAGTTCAAGGAGCCTTGGATTAATACGTCTTGGGGAAACTTGAAAGGCTTGACTAATTCAGAAGAGCGATCTGAGCAACATGAGGTGTGGCAACTATGTGAAGACCCAGACTACTGATTTCATGGAGTAAGTGGCAGTGTAACTCTGCAGGCTAAAGAAGGGTGGGAGCTCAAAAGCTGACCTTTTTGTGACTAAAACAACAGTTGTTATCAAAATTAACAGTCTGAAGGCGAGGACTGGAACTGGAGGTTTTCCTACTCCACCAGTGACTTTCACCTCTGGGTGACCAGCCCCTTTAAAGATCAGCTGACTGAGCAAGAAGGCCACTGCCTGTGTCAGGGTCTCTAGACCCCTGCACCTGAAGCACTAGACTGACCATCAGAGAACTTTAAGCAAACTGAGAACCGAGACCAGTGAATGAACACCAGATGACCCCAGGAAAGCCTGCACTCCAGCCAAACTTGCAAACAAATGTCTGGTCTGTTCTATCATTAGATACCAGAGGTATCTGTAAAGTTACAAAACCACGAGTAACCATCAGCATTTCAACCTTGTAACAGAGGAAAATTGTAAAAGTGCTAGGACTGAGGGAGAAGCTGGAAACAAAAGGATGTTGCACATACCATGGTGGTTATTACTATCTCTCTTTATTCAGGAACCATTTACCATGGCCAAACAACCCTACGTAGCACCTTTCACACAAGGCTTTATCAGAGGGCAGTGTTTAGACACAGACAATCCCATTTTATTCCCAGTAATCATGCATATTCATTTATTGAGGTTGTTGTGGTCATGTGTCTCGGAGAACAACAGTACAATTCAATACAGTGTCCAAGAAAAAATGCGCACAGTGTACAAAGAGCATTTCATTCCCAGATTCATTCTGAAATATCATATCTATCAGTGCAAATAAAGTGTATAAAAATGCAGACTGTGATGTTCTCACTATTGCACAATCCAAATGTGTTTTAAAAACATTTGAGACTGGTTTGGTATGCATAGGTTAAGGATAGGGGATTAAGGGGAGGAGGTGGAGGGGCAGTTCTTTGGAAGGGAAGCGGAACAGGACATGGGGAAGAGGAAGAAGAAATGGGAAGGAGGACATGAATACGGAAGAGGGTGAAAACAGGAAATAACGGGTATCAGAGGTCTGGTAAGGAATGAAAAGAGGATTGGGTGGGATAGGAGGTTATGGGGTTGGGTTAGTGAGGAGAAAATGCAATGAAAAGAAAAGAAACCATACAGAAAGCAAGGGCCGGGGGAGGGATTAAATGGCCAAAGCAGGAATAGATGGAGCAGAATGGTGAGAAATGGCTGTGAAGGATAGACAAAAATAATAGAAAGGAGAAAGGGGGAGCAGAGAGAGGTAAGGGGGAAAGGAACCAAGCAAAGAGGGAGACCTACTTAGAATATATTTTTAGAAAAATACAAATTTATTATATTTAAATATAACACATTCAGGAGTCTCCATAAGATATATCTGGCACAGGGGGTGGAGCCAATGTCAGCGGATACAGTTGTATTCCTGTACATCTCCTGCCCTTGTGGCTTTATAAAGTTTATTTTTCCAATATATGATCAGTTTGAACCTAAAACTTTATTGGAACTTGGTTGATATACAGCTCTCACTTCCTTTTTTCAAGTTTGAGCCATTTCTAGAATGAGGAACCAAAAAAGGTGGATGGAGATCTGGCAAAGAAGGGCCCGTAGCGCTCTGAGCTAGGAGTGAGCACTCCACCTGCAGAAACCACAAACAATGACATGTTGCTGGCTTTCCAAGGCTTGGAACAAAGAGTTATATTGCTGGACAATAAGGGGTTACACTTTATTTTACGTGTTGCTTGACTACACTGTAGTTATGGTGTAACTAAAATGTAACTGCGCTGCAGTTGCAATCTAGTTGCATGTAACAAATATGTAACTACAGTGTTATTACTCTGTTGCATGCTATTAATGATTAGTTACATTGAAACTTACACTTAATAAAGTGTAACCCAATAAGGTTATGGATTTTAATAGTAGACCAAATATGTGAAACGCAATCCAGGGGGAGGGGGCAGGGGTACTGGCAGAAGCTAAAGATACAGCTCGGGCAGCATTCATAGCCATGACAGCCACTTCTAGCCTTCCAAAGAAAAAAAGGGGCTCCGGTTCGGATTAGAGGCAGTGAAGAACGTTGTGAAGTCAAGCAACTTACACCTCTTAGGCCTCCTGGAGCAGGCATAGGGAGACAACATATGAGACTTTGTGAGCAACTGGCTGCAGCTTAATCTCAACATGGATCCAATTCCCCAGATTGCTGGAGTATACCAAATCATACCACAAAAGGGAATGGAATTGGGCTTCAGCCCCAGTCCCTTGTTGATAGTGCTGGCTGAAATCCAAGAAAGAAGTTATTAGAAGCAGCTAAATAGATTGGCTCTCTGGAAACTAACGATGATGGAAATTTCCATATACCCTGACCTTAGTTGCACTACACAAGAGAGGTGCAAGTCCTTTCATGGGTAATGGCAACATTATACACCTTTGGAGTTAATCCTACTGTAGTAGTATCCAGCATGACTGCAAACAGTACACTTGAGTAAAATGTATGTATCTGGGGACCCAAAAGAAGTGACCTAGCTAATTAAGAAGATCCAGCTGGACTTTGGTGCTCAAACTCCAGCCAAGGACACTGATGAGAATTGATTCTTATATGTTATGCTTTTCTACAGTTTTTGTGAGTACAGGCTGGGGTTCTGGAGGGGAGACCCCATAAGAGATGGGCAAGACTGTGTCACCACTATTGGCAGGTACCAAAATGGGGCCAAGGTTCTGAAAGGGGTTATACTTTTATAGAGCATGCACTCTTAGTGTGTGAGAGTTGTGTGGTACACAAGATGACACGTAAAATGATGTGCTGTCCTTTGGTCTTGGTTTTCACAGTATGTTAACAGGCTATCAAATGTTGGGACTTTCATACTAGATTATAGTGTTTTGCATCTCGGTATGATGAGTTTCAATGGCTCCATTTTATCACTGGACTTACAATGGACTTTACTCTTGTTGGGCTTGATGAAGTTCTGTTCATAGAGCATGATGCTAGTTTATGGTTGGCACGTGTCTTCAACTGTTATATCAAGGCTCCATTTTATCTGTCTTTCCTTTATTCCTACACAAGCACCTTCCTGCTATATTTCTATATCTCCAGAATTTTATCTGTGGGCTCCTCCCACTTATGTTTTCACCAGGGGGTAAGTAAAGTCTGGGAGCGAGTTACAAGTAACACATAATACTATGTTGTATTAATGTTTTCTTAGGGCATGGACCACGTTGTTTATATAGCAGCCTATGTTCGGATGATGTAAGTGGGTCCCTATTAGGTGGCGGATGATTGGCTTAGGATGATAATTAAAGTTAACACGGGCGATGTATCACCAAAAGGAAAAGCTCTCAATGATGGTGCTTCCTAGGCAGCAATGTGTTTGTACCCTAATGTGAATTTGTGTGACGTTCTGTCTAATGATTTATTTATTTATTGAAAACTTTGGAGATTACCTTTGAGCACAAGTGCTTATTTACAACCATTCCACATCAAATACACAGTCACAAAAAACATTGCAAGTACAAAAAGTAGTCCCAGAGGAAATGCAGGTGAGTCAGGCTTCAAGCACTTAAGTCAAAACAGTTACATACAGTTGTAAAAAAATCCATACAGATCATTATACAAAAAGTCATAGGTTACATACAGAGAACAACTGAATAAAACAGTTTGACAGTTACAATTGCATTGGACTGCAAAAGCAGACTACAAAGATTTCTTAAATTGATTAATGTTGGGAAGATTCAGTAGCATATTAGGCAGTTCATTTAACCAGTTAGTGGCCCTGACAGCAAAATGACCACTTGCTCAGCTGAGTATGCCAGGAAGGAGGCTTAAGGGCATTGCCGGCCATGTTCCTGGTGTTGTACTTATTGGAGACGGTGCAGAAGCAATTTATTAAAGCAGGGGGTGCTAGGCCCAGGAGAGCCATTTAGCTAGCAGACTTGTCTGGAGCTCTATCCTGCTGGGTAGAAATAGCCAGTTAATGATCCCTTTCCTGCTGTGTAAACCTGCTGTAAGGGTTTTAATTCAAACTTAACAGAGTTTACAAAAAAGACTCGTTGGCACACTATTAACTCACTATTACATAAGTATTTTTGTTTTTTATATTAGTGTGCGGGGGGACAATACTCAGCAACCAAGGCCAGTCAAGGGCACAGGCTTTCATATCTTTGGAAAAGCAGTGGTTTCATAACAAAGTTGGCTGGAATACAGAACTGAATTGATCCTTATACCTTAATCTTTTACATTAGAATTAGGACCTCATTGATTTATATAATATATTATGTAATAGAAAAGGTTTATAATCAGTCTCTGTATTTAAACCTTTTGGACGCAGGCTTTGAAGTTTACAAATCCACTTCATCTCATGCTGAGGCAAGAGTTTCAATCTATCACTCCCTCTTTGAAGGGTGAAGGGCCATGGTTAGTTGCTCCAGATCTAAAGCCAGTGATGTTGTAGGTTTGGGAATCTCTAAAATGCTCACCCCAAGCATTGTCCCTATTCCCTTTAAGTATTGCATGGATGTGCTCCTGGATTCTTTCTTTCAGTGGCATTTTTGTATGGCTTGCACACACCTTCCCACAGCTGCACCACCCTGCACACACTGGTAGCCATTGCCATTTTCAAACATTTTACGCCATGGCGCCGGGCATCATACTCTCCATGTTTTGCTTGTTTTGTTCCGATATTGGAATGTTTGAGACACAGCAGTTCATGTGGTGGCCTGCAGATGTCACTATTTAGCATTTATACTGGGCATGCATCACCCTTGACCATGGTCTGGGGACAGCAGTACAAGGAGCACCAAGTAATATATGATCTAGATCAATACACACTTTGTAACAGTGTATTGATGTATGAGGTGGTTTGGCCATTTGAAACACACTGTGCCAATCCCAGCAGAATACCTGGGGGCGGTGGAGGGGTTCCTATGAAAACACTCTGTACCATTCCAAACTGAATGCTAATTATTCAGCAGGCCAAGGGATATAGCTTTGACTGAGGACAGGTGTATGCCTCTCAGCCTTTTTCACTGAAATGAAGAAACAGTTATCCAAAATGGGGTACAGTACAATAAGGGACACTTCCACAGCTCAGTGAGGAAGACGGGCCCTTTGAAACACTCTGTCACGGTTCCAGGTGATGAGAGGATGTCCTTGAAAATCACTCTGTGCCATTTCCAGCTGTGGAGCAAGGACTATTGGAAATATTCTGTCACATTCCCAGCTGAGGATAGGGAGCCATTGGAAATGCTCTGCCACATTCCCGTTTGCATACTTAACTAATCAGGATGTCAGAGTTTTCACTGAGGAGAGGTGCCCTTGGAAACACTCCATCAAATGTTTAGCTGTGGAGAGGGTGCTCTTGGAAACACTGCATCACAAGCCCAGCTGTGAAGAGAGCACCCTTGCAAACACTATGTCACATTCCCAGCTGAGGAGAGGGTCTTTGGAAACACTCTGTCACATTCCCATTTGAATACTTAATAAATCAGGATGCCAGGGGTTTGCACTGAGGAGAGGGTCCTTGGAAACACTATGTCACATTCCCAGCTGAGGAGTGGGTGCCCTTGGAAACATTATCTCACATTTCCAGTTGAGGAAAGGGGGACCCTTGGAAACACTCTGTCACACTCCCAGCTGAATACCTAATAAATCAGCATATCATGGTTTTCACAGAGGAGAGTAAGACCTTGGAAACACTATTTCACATTCCTACTGAGGAGAAGATGCCCTTGGAAACACTTTCTCACATTCTCAGCTATGGAAAGGGGGCCCTTGGAAACACTCTGTCACATTCCCATCTGAATACAGTATGACAGACCTGGCAGGTAGCAAGTCATCACCTGCCAGAATAAAAATGAGACAGGTGTAGTACAGCATATACATATTTACTTATACGAAACAACATAAAACTGTATCCCATCAATGCACAGCTAAATTACTGGAGGACACATTACTGGAGACCTAGTTTTCCTCCTCCTTCTCCTCCTCCAAATCCTCAATTGAACCCTGGGAATGGTGACTGTGTACCCTCTCCACCAATACCTTTCTTCTCAGAGGACCACAATAGTGCTGAAATGAGAGGAACACAGATGACAGTCATGAGCGGAATGGACATGCAAGCCTGCAGCTGAATACAGTCAGCATACAGTGCTCCCCACCACCCACATATCTTTGGCTCCTTCGGGGCCCACAGCGTCCCCCACCTCATCCTTATAGTGGGCATCCTGGTTGCCCACCCTCCTGGACAGGAAGTCTGGAACATAAAGTGGTCATGGCCACCGGTGCCTCCTTGCTGCCACAACAGATGTGGCCCAGTTGGGTTGGTCCTGCCTTTCCAAGACTATCCATCCCAGACATTCATGGAAATTCTGTGGAGACATAAAGATGGAGACAACACCAGTGACAACACACATACACACAGACAGAAAGCATACACCAGCAGCAGCCTGAAACAAGTGTGTACATTACACACATCTGCAGGCTTGGTCACCTGACAGATCACCCCTCCCTGGGAGTCCTGGTACATGGAGAGGACACCTTCCACAACTTTCTGGGGTATGCCCCATGCCTCCCTACCAGTACACTTGCATAGCCATTTTGATGCAAAGCAATGGATTGAATCAAGACAGCACCCTGAATGTCAAAGGCCATGCAGGTGAGATGCTCTGTGAAATTGGTATCATGGGGTAACATTTTGGGAAAATGGTTTGAACAAGTTAAACACAACTTTGTACATGAGATGCCCAATAAGCGCATCAGCATCCAACAGAGTAGCACCGTAGAGGAGCAGTTCAATGCCATTGCCTCAGCTGTAGTTACTGTACAAGTGTTAGCACCTGTCCCAGCATCCCCTCCCAATATACAGTAGATGGAACTGGAGTCAGTATCAGCAGTCAATAGAGTAGCACAGTAGAGGAGCAGTTCAATGGTAGTACCTCAGCTGTGGTTACTACACAAGTGTTATACCCGTCCAGCATCCTCCCAATATACAGTAGGTGGAACTGAAGTCAGTATCAGCAGCCAACAGAGTAGCACAGTAGAGGAGCAGGACAATGGCATTACCTCAGCTGTAGTTACTGTACAAGTGTTAGCACCTGTCCCAGCATCCCCCTCCCAAAATACAGTAAGTGGAACTGGAGTCAGTATCAGCAGCCAACAGAGTAGCACAGTAGAGGAGCAGTTCAATGGCAGTACCTCAGCTGTAGTTACTGTACAAGTGTTAGCACCTGTCCCAGCATCCCCCCTCCCAAAATACAGTAGGTGGAACTGGAGTCAGTATCAGCAGCCAACAGAGTAGCACATTAGAGGAGCAGTTCAATGGCAGTACCTCAGCTGTAGTTACTGTACAAGTGTTAGCACCTGTCCCAGCATCCCCCCTCCCAAAATACAGTAGGTGGAACTGGAGTCAGTATCAGCAGCCAACAGGCACTATATCTCTAGCCGTGGTGGTGCATGATTGTGTAATGTGCACATGTGGGACGCTGCTTCAACATCACAGTTGGAGTTCCGTCACCTCTGTGGCTGGATTCAGAGATTACAGTTGTCCTTGTGTCTGGGAAGCAGATACATGTACTCTGTGTTCACATATTACATTTACCAACTGTACACTGCCCCACATACCCCATTTAATTAGAAAGTAAGATGATAAATGTATAGAATTTCAGAGTTCAAATTGTATAAATGATATAATGATGCCAGAGCTTTCATAGCAAAAATTAGGAAACGTACTGCAATTTCAACTGCACCCACCCCCATGGACAGGATTAGCAAACCTGAAACCAGGCCTCAGGATGCTGCCCAGCTAGATGTTAGAACCTGACACTGTAATACAACCTATTCAGTAGCTATTCTGAATTAGAAAAAAAGTGTATGACATAACTGAGCTGCTTGCTCAGGGAAATGAACTATTTTTAATAGTTATACAATACGTGAGGACACTAATCCAAATGTAAAAAAATGGTATTCCCACATACCTAGTAAAGTACTGTATGCATGATAAATTTCAGATCCAGGATGTTGGGCAGAAAGTACCCTGTACCTGTCCATCTTTACCCCTTATGAATTTCTGCTTTACAGATGGAATGTACAGCACCTTGTTTGTGTGAGCAGTGCAGGGACACATCTTTGACTGAAATCAAGGAAGTTTTTCACGGGGTATGGTGTGTGTGTGTATATATATGTGTGTGTATATATATATATATATATATATATATATATATATATAGTAGGTATAATTTAATGTTCAATTTACACATTAATAACTTTGCAGCCATTCAATGGTTTTGCACGAAAATTGGAATGCCTGAGAGGCGTTATGGTATATCTCTTGATTTGCCAAAAATCGTTTTTGCTTTTTTTGGCCATTGCGCTGCAGCCACACTGTTTGGTATTTTCGGTCTGACTTTTTCAGGGTAGAAAGAGGTTTGCTCAAAAAGCAATCCAGCATCGGTTTGGTGAAAAAAATATTAATCCGTTCCAAAGTTTCTTAATTTTGAATTTTTGGGTTCTGAGCATGCTTTGTTCCATCTTAGATTTAAATGTATGTTTTGCAAAAGAGGATTGGGATCACAATCAAGAATTTTGTCACCATGTGAATGGGGATTTATAAAATCTCCATTCGTGAGGAAATATTCCCCTTTTGCGAGCCGCTATCTTATTTTCATTTTTCCCCACAAACAAAATGTTGTAGCTTGCCCCATGGATGTGT
The DNA here is from genome assembly GCA_016271365.2 of Neoceratodus forsteri. Lineage (NCBI taxonomy): Eukaryota > Metazoa > Chordata > Ceratodontiformes > Ceratodontidae > Neoceratodus > Neoceratodus forsteri. Next base: position 226,267,409 of record JADMNL010000030.1, on the reverse strand, counting down.
TCTCTTTTAATTTAACAATGGGTTTGGTTCAGGGTGATGCCCTCTACAAACCCATGGCTTTGGTTTGCTTTGTGTTGGTCAAACAATGGCCATTTTAAATTTATAATATCCTCATTCATCACTCACTTCCGATCCTTGTTCACAAGGTGACAAAATCCCCTTTCGCGAGTCAATCCCTTTTCGAGAGCTGACAAACTCCTTGATCGTGATTTCAGAACCAGAAGACCATATCTCATGAATTGGGATTGGCTCACAAACTGGGATTTTGTCAGCTCGTGAAAGGGGATCGGTTTGCGAAAGGGGATTTTGACAGCTCGTGAAAGGGGATCGGTTTGCGAAAGGGGATTTTGACAGCTCGTGAAAGGGGACTGGTTTTTTGAATTGCCTTTTGCAAGCTGTCAAAATCCCCTTTCAATCCTTGATTGTGATTTCCAGACCAAATGGCCCTTCTCATGAACAAGGACTGGCTCACAAACAGGGATTTTGTCACCTCACAAAAGGGGATTGACTTGTGAAAAGGGATTTTGACAGCTCGTGAAAGGGGAATTGGGCTGACAAAATCCTTGATCACAATTTCCAGACCAGATGGCCAAAATCTGATGAAAAAGAATTCTCACAAATGGTGATTTTGACAGCTCGCAAATGGGGACTGACCTCACGAACTAGGAATTTTAAAACTTTCCCAGTGCACTGCAAATAAACGGTTTAGTCTTTTGGCTTGTAATTTGCAGGGTATAAAGGGGGTGTCCCAGAGATGTGAATTATGCTGTTTAAGTGGAAAAAATGTCCTCGCTTCCATAGATATGTCATTATACTACATATTAACATACTAAAATTCCAGCAGAATAGGCCTAATGGTCTTTTGTGTCTGCTCGTTTGGTCAGCCCCCTCCCTAGGTGATGATCTTGCTGGCCCCCTTACCCTCTCTGGCTTCTCCCTTCCCAGTTCCAGATATTCTTGCTGCATTGGATTTTGCTTCCAGAACCCTTCCCCTGTACCTCTCCCACCCCCTCGTGAACCCCTCCACTGTCTCCACCAGCCCCCTAGGCAGCGCATTCCATGGCTCCACCACCCTCTCAGTGAAGTAGCACCTCCTCCTTTCTCCTCTGAATCTTCCCCCCTCCAGCTTCCACCCATGCCCTCTAGTGGCCCCCTCCTCCTTCCTTTGAAGCACCCTCACTGTTCCTCCCCTATTTAACCTCTTCATGTACCTGAAGACCTCTATCATGTCCCCCCAGTCCCTTCTCTCTTCCAGTGTGTACATATTTAGCTCTTCGAGCCTCTCCTCATAGGTCCTGTCCCCAAACCCCAAATCATTTTGGTTGCCCTCCTCTGGACCTTCTCCAAAGAGTTTAATGTCCCTCTTTAAGTGTGGCCTCCAAAACTGCACACAGTACTCAAGGTGCGGCCTCACCAAGCAGTTATACAGAGGAGTATCCCTTACTTCCTTCTGGAGGTGATCCCCATGATGCATCCTAGCATCCTGTTGGCCTTGGCTGATGCCCTCCTACAAGTCTCAGTGTTGTTTATCTTGACATCCAGCACCACCCCCAGGTCCCTCTCAGCCATCGAGACTTGTAGCATTCCCCAGGGTGTACACTTGGCCTGGGTTTCTGGCCCCCAGTTGGAGTACCTTGCATTTCCCTGCATTGAACCTCAGCTTCCACTTTCTAGACCATCTTTCCAGAGCCTCCAGGTCCCCCTGTAGGGCCACCCTCCCCTCCTCCCCATCCACCACCGCCCCCAGTTTTGAGTCATCGCGAAGAGACTCATCCCACTCCTGATTCCTGTCCTTATGTCAGAGACATAGGCGTTGAACAGTAGGGGCCCAAGGACTGATCCCTGTGGGACCCCACTAATGACCTTCCTTGGGGATAAGACTATCCCCAACTACAATCCTCTGGGTCTGGTCCTGGAGCCAATTGCCTATCCATCTGATCATCTGGTTCCCCACCCCATTTCTCCCAGCTTATCCAACAGGCCCATGTGAGGAACAGAGTCAAATGCCTTGCTGAAGTCTAGAAGAGGGCGTCCACTGGTCTACCCAGGTCCAAAGCACTCGTCACCCAGTCATAGAACTCCACAAGGTTTGTCTGACACAATTTCCCGGATGAATCCATGCTGTCTATCGTCCAGGCACCCTGACTTTTCCAGGTCCCCCCAGCCTCTCCTTGACAATGCCCTCCATCACCTTGCTCACCACTGATGTCAGGCTGACAGGCCTGTAGTTCCCTGCCACCTCCCTTGACCCCCCCCTCGTGGATAGGCACTATATGCACCACCTTCCAGTCCTGGGCACCCACCTGTCCTCAGAGATGGTGAAAAGCTCCGCCAGGGGTTTTGCCAGGACATCCGCAAGTTCCTTCAGCACTCTGGGATGTAATTTATCCGGCCCTGGTGCTTTCTCCGTCTTAAGGGAGCTGAGGGCTTCCCTCACTCTCTCTGCTGTGATTTACACTTCCGGTACCACTTCTCCATGTGTAGCCCTCCCCCTCCTGCCAGTGATACCTCCCCGTCTCCCCAGACCCACCGATTGGTAAGGGTCCCCCCTCCTCAGTATCTCTGTCTCTTCCCATGTATAATGCAGCACCCCCATTTTCCTTGGTGAAAACTGAGGTGAAGTACTCATTTAGTACCTCAGCCTGCTCCCCCGGGTCTTGTGCCCATCTCTCCCCTGATTTAATCCTGCTAATCTGCCCCTTCACCCTTCATTTTCCCCAATGTATCTAAAGAACCCCTTGTTCCCTCTCCTAATTTCCCTGGCCAGGTTCTGCTCCTTCCTTGCCTTAGCCACCCTCACCACCCTAGTGGCCCTTCCAGCCATCAGCCATACTCCCCTTGATCCCTTTCACTCCTTGAGCACTTGAATTGCTTATAGGCTGCCTTCTTTCCCTGCACCATCTCCTGGACCTCCCTGCTCCACCAGCAGGGTGTTCGGGCCCTACTGCATTTTCGTCTTACTCTTGCACAGGTGCTGGTAGCATCCTGCACCCCTCTCCTGATGATTTCCCACCTACTATCAGCATCCATGTCTGACCCAATCACATCCAAATGCTCCTTAAGGATCCTTCCCGTTTCCTTAAAATCCATCCCCTGAAGTCAGTTACCTCTGTCTTTGTGCAGCCTTCTAGCCCTCCTAGGTCCAGGCAGAACCAGACCGTGGCATGGTCACTCCCCGCCAATAGGTCCCTTACCTCCAGGCCCCCAATCTGGTCACTGTCTGCCAGGACCACATCCAGTACCCGCACCTCCCTGGTCAGTTCCCCCATCTGCTGAGTTAGGAATGCATCTTGAAAGACATCCAACAACCTCTGTTCCCTGATCACAGAGGATGTCATAGTCTCCCAGCCTGTCCCTGGCATGTTTAAGTCCCCCACCACCATTCCTCTGCCCAGTCTGCAGTGTCTCCCAACATCTGCCACCAGACTTTCCTCCAGCTCCTCCGCCAGGGCAGGGGGTCTATACACCACTCCTATTTTTACTCTCTTGCCCCCTTGTTATCAAGGTGACCCAAATCACCTCCACGGTTCCCTACGCCTCCTCTACTTCCCCATGTCAATGCAGTTTTTGACTATTATTGCTACCCCTCCTCCCCTTCCTCCCCATGTCCTTTCTGAACATAGTGTAACCCTCCAGGTTCAGGTCCCAGTCATGTCCTGCAGTGGCCCAGGTCTCAGTGACCACTGCCACATCCACTGCTCCCTCAGTTAGCATCACCTGGAGCTCAGGCATTTTATTGCCCAAGCTCCTGGAATTTAGCAGAATACCTTCACCTTTCCTATACTTCCATTTCCCTGCTCGTGTTCCCATGGGGATTCTGTTTTCCCCTTGTCTGCACTTTACCAGTCGGCCTTTTCCCGCAATCCTCCAGCTCCCCAGGGGGGTGGAGACAGAGTCCCTCCTTTATCGGCACCCCTTGACAGCCTTTTCTCCCATCCCTCCCCCCTTCACAAGTTTAAACCCCACTTTTCACCAATGAACCCCTCTATTTTCAACTTAAGGATTCCCTTCCCTCAAATTGAGATGGAGTCTATCTCTAGCAAACAGCTCTTATACTCCCAGGTCTCCCCAACCCCCCAGTCCCCCATTAACCCATACCCTCTGGCCTCACACCACCCCCTGAGCCACTGGTTTATCTCCCTAATCTTCCTTTGTGTTCCCCACTAGCCCTTGGCACCGCAGGATTTCTGAGAAGGAAACTGTGCATCCTATGTCATGACAGACCCTGGCAAGCTCCTGAATCTTGCCTGTATCTCTAGCTCGCTATTTCCTCAATGTCATTGTACCCAGGTGGACCAGTATGTCCGGGAACCCCATAATCCTTTGCCAGCTGATATACCTCGTGCTTAGCCTCTGCACCATTAGTCCAGGGAAGCATTTTGTTCTAACTGGCCAGGCTTCTCCTCCCTATCCCACTTGATACCCTGATCATAGAATCCCAAACAGGAGCACTCTGACCACTCCTTTCCTCCATTTCCCCCTTCCATGTCCCTCATCCTTTCTACGGCCCCTCCACCCAGCCAGCTCCTTGTTCCTCCCCTATCTGGGTGCCACATACACCCCTCCTTATTTATCCTGGCCACCCCCCTCCAATCCTATGCCTCTCCTCCTCCTGAGTATCCTTCTGTACCTTGATAACTCCCTCCTCACTGCTCGCGACTGGTCCTTCTCCCCCATCTGCTAAACTAGCCTGGCTCGTCCTCCCTTCCTTCTTGTCTCCATTTAGTCCTTCCTTGCTTCTCATGCTCCCCTGGCCTAAACCCTCAGCTCCCTTTACTGAATCCTCCTTGTACTTCTGGTCCTTCTCCTTTACCTTTCCTCCCAACTGGTCCTTCTCCTTGTGCTTTCCTCCCTCTTCCCCCTGCCCCTCCTGCTCTGATTCACTGCTCCCCCCATTTTCCTGCATTCCAGGTTCCCCTGTTCTTCCTGCTATCTGGCCCCTGCCTCCTGCCCCACTCCCTTTCCATCTCTAACCACCCCTGTCGTGGCTACATCACCCCCCTCATCCTCGAGCAGAAGAAGAGAATTGAAGCGGTTACTGAGTGTAAGGTCTGATCCACCTCCCCGCCTTGCTTCCTTCTGTCCAGCCCTGGCCATCTACCTACTTCCCTGAGAATGTTGTCCCTCTGTCCCTCCTTTGTGAGGGTCCCCAGTTACCTGCCTGCTTCCTTGGTAGTGTCCTTTTGGACCCCCTCTGCCAGGGTCCCTATGTGACCCCTGAGTATTCTCCTGCACTCCTTTCCCTATGCCCCTGCCCCCAGTGCTTGGTGCAACCCCATGGGAGATCCCCTGCCCCCTTCCCCAACCATACTTCCCTTCCCCAGCTGTCTCCTAACCCAAGAACCTCCTCCCTAAGCTGTGCCAGCTGGTAGCACACTGGGCATCCACTGAACTTCCAAGTCCAGTCCAGTATCATGGCTGCTCCACACCCTGTGCACCCCACCACCCTCCCAAAGATGCCGGCCCTAATAATGTGTGGTTCCATCCCCTTCCAAGTAGATTTCCTTGGGTGAGCCACCAGGTTCTCCTAGTCCAAGATACTCCCCTACTGCCTAATCAGGTCACCCACTAATTTTAGATACAGTCCCACAGTACACGGTAACCCTGTTACTAGGCACAGTACAACACAGTAAACTTATAAGGGAAATTAACAACTCCCTAAGCTCCTCTCTCCCAGCCTTTAAATCCAACCCCCAGTGGTTAGAACTACATGAGCTGCACCTGCAGCCTTTTCCTCCAATTGCAGGACAGGTGTTCCCCTGTAAATCAGCAGAGCTCTGGAGAGGGAGAGTTGGGGAGAGGTGGTCTTGGCAGACACCCGACTTGAGAGAGAGTGTATCAGCCCTGTGTCTCACCTGCAAGCCCAGCAGCCAAAGAACCAGGTCCAAGCAAATCCCACCAAATAGGTTTTAAATCAGAAGAAACAGGCCTCCAACAGCGCAGCCTGTTACACAGTGAAACATCCAACAAATGAGCCCACTTACAGCCACCAAACCAGTTTTCAAACATCTAACAGCCCCCAAAACAATACCCTGCTAGCCCCTTAGAAGAAAGAAAGAAAAGAAATAACCCTACCAAGTAAAATCCACAAGAACCCTGTGAAAACAACAAGAAGCAGCTACTGTCCTGGAACACAACTGATCCTATCCCCTTCCAGTTCCTTCTGAGAAGACAAAGCAGCTAACACCACAAATCTGATTCAGCTCTGCCTCCAGTCAATTAGCTGAGTGAGACCTGGCCAGAACATTAACACCCTTCCCCCACTATGCAGTAATCTTTGCAGCTACTGAAGTCAGCAACAAGGAATCAAAATTCAACTCAGAGCCCCCAAAATATGTTTGCTGCCAAAGGAAACAGGTCTCCAATTTAATCTGCTTCACTAACAACACATCAAAATAGGCTTGAAATTAACAGATATAGGTCTCCAATTCAAATAACCAGGCCCAAGCAAATCCCACCAAACAGGTTTTAAATCAGAAGAAATAGGCCTCCACCAGCACAGCCTGTTACACAGTGAAACATCCAACAAATGAGCCCACTACAGCCACCAAACCAGTTTTCAAACTTCCAACAGCCCCAAAACAATACCCTGCTAGCCCCTTAGAAGAAAGAAAGAAAAGAAATAACCTTCTACCAAGTAAAATCCACAAGAACCCTGTGAAAACAACAAGAAGCAGCTACTGTCCTGGAACACAACTGATCCTGTCCCTTCCAGTTCCTTCCTTATGAAGTTGAGATTTTTCCCATAGGATAACACTGCAGTGCCCACTGTGCCTTTCGGTGCCCATATCTGAAGCGATGTGAGATACAGATTTTTCAGTCTGGGCAGTTTAGAATTAAGCATCGTGGAGGTTTCAAAGTCATGATTGCAACTGTGGTGGAACTTTTTACAGCTGCCACAGTTACAGAGATATTAGCAAATGTGTGTTACAAGGGTTCCCTTTCAGCCCTGTAGGGCTGCTGTATAACTCTGTAGTTATGTGTAAGTGAAGTGCCGGGCCCAGAGGGCCCTACTCCCACAGATGCATTCATTATGTAAAATGGGCAACATGATGGAGCATGGGATCAGAGGGCCCTGCGTTCCCAACAACATATACCAGTTACATTACACTTTCTCAAAACATAAGGAAATTCATTGCAAAAACTTCATTAATGCATTAGTTAGGGTTGAAGTGATGAAAGTGTAGAAATGAGATGTTAGGGTTGGCTCCTAAGCCCCACCCTATCACCCCATCCTCCACATGCCAACAGGCATTGGGGTGTGCCATAGGCCGTTAGGCTAGTTCTCACCCATTCTCCTATGCTGTACCATGTCAGCCTGTTTACACATGGAATGGGGTGAGAGTTGGGCCTAACGACTCCCATGGCAAGCCCCCAATGCCTGTGGTGTGTGGAGGATGGGAGGGTGGGTGGTAGGGTGGGAGGGTTAGGGCTCAACCCAACATCTCATTTCCATACTTTTGTTGCTTCAACTCTAACTGAATGATTAATGAAGTTTTTGCAGTGAATAAATATATATTATAGTTAGGGTTGGCAGGTCACTTTATGTTAAACCCCAAAGTTTGAACTTTAATAACTTTGTAACTGCTTATCCGTATTTGCCTGAAAGTTTGCATGTGCAGTGTCCACCAACAGATCTCTGGATCTGGAAAGTTTTGTTCTGGTCAGATGTACAGTTGTGAAGCTGCAGAGTGTCAAAATGTGAAAACTCCTCAACTTTTGTGCATTTTTTCATCAGGCTTAACAGACTGAAAGATGCATCTGTTTGGAGTCAAATGTGCATGTGTATATGTGGCCTGGGTCAAAGGGCTGCCTTTTGAAGATTTGGTGAAAAAAATATTAATCCGTTCAAAAGTTATGCAAGTTTCCCTTCCCCTTCTACTCCTGGCTTTATCTTTGCTTATGCTCCACTGCTACTCTATCAAATCACTCCTCCCCCCCATATCAGTTGTAGACTGTTGTTTGTTCTAGCTGTCAAAATACTGTATATGTATTGCACACACCAGTCATCATGTTTCATTTATCAGTACAACCTGAAATTAACTTCCTGTCTCATATCAATGTTTACCACCTGCGGTCACCCTTTGTGGTACCCTTGTAGGTATATCCAGCCTGTATCATGTAACGTGCATTTCATGTATATACTGTTATTACCTATCTGTGTTTGTACTTTAAGTGTTTATTTCACAGGACCTCCTTGTGAATGAGCTTGCTCAATGGAGTTTTCCTGCAATAAACTTCAACTTGAACTCTCATGTCCCATTTTAGCCTATGGAAAAATTTATATGTGCAGTGTGAAAACATTCACGAAAACATTTTTGTTTCCGTGCTCTGGTTTTTTGTTTTCTTGTTGCCGCCATCTTGTTTTCAGTTAGCGAGAGACCAAAAACATTGTAAATCAAAAAATGCTGACCCTTGGTAAACACCAACACTTGTGTTTACCTAATCAGACCCTGAAGAACATGACCCTGGCGTCAGTTTTTGTGCAGGTAGCCTGGAAATATGTTTTTCAAAATGTTTCCACCATTTTGCAGTTTTGTTTTCGTGAAAAAATTTTTGAGTGTGCAATAATAGCCAAGCACAAAATAAAAGGTGGCTCAACAATATATTTTTGTGCATGAAAATATTTCATTATAAGTTATAGGGGTGTCACGAAAACATTTTTGTTTTCGCGAAATCAATGTTCGAAAACATTTCCTATGTGTTGTTTTCTTTGTCACTTCATTGTGCCAAGGAGGATTGCGCTTTTGGGCTGAAATTTGCAGGATGGCAAGCCCTGGTCCCACAGATGTGCCTTCTGGTGGTTTGATCCCAAAACATTTAACGGGCCCGTAGTTACAGTGTTCCGAAGTTGAGAAATTTCCCATAGGATAAGATTGCGACACCTGCAGTGCCTTTTGGTGTCTGTATCTCAAAAATAATTCAAGATATGGATTTTTCACTACCCACAGCTAAGTATGCATGGAGGATTTAAAGTCATGATTATAACTGCGGTGGAATTTTTTTCATAGTTGCTATGGTTACTGAGATATTGCCAAATAAGTGGTACAAGGGTTCCTTTTCAGTACTATGGGGCTGCTGTATGGCTCCATATTTATGTGTAAGTGGGAGTGCAGGGCCCAGAGGGCCCACACTCCCACATACACATATCATTATGCAAAACATGGGTGATGTGAAGGGAGCACAGGGCCCAGAGGGTCCACAGTCCCACAAACACATGCCAGTTACCTGTTGCAGTACACTTTCTCAAAAAGAAGGGAAATTCATTGCAAAAATGTCATTACTGCATCAGTTAGGGTTGATAGCACAGCAACAAAAGTATGGAAATGTGCTGTTATGGATACCACCCCTACCACCCCACCCCACCCCACCTCCCTCCACCCTCCACACACCAACAGATGTTGGGGTCTGCCATGGGGTCATCAGGCCTAACTCTCACCCCATTCTCCTATGCTGTAGCATGTCAGCTTGCTTACACATGGAATGGGGTGAGGGTTGGGTCTGATGATTCCATGGCACACCACAACATCTGTTGGTGTGTGAAGGGTGTGGGGTGGTAGGCAGGTAATCCTAACATCACATTTCCATACTTTTGTTGCTGTGCTGTCAACCTTGACTGATGCATTACATTTTTGTAATATATAAATGTCTGTGAGGATATCAGTGGGCAAATATTAGTGATATTTTTACTGGCATGTGACCTATAGTGAGGATATCACATTTATCCTCACTGTAGGTCATTTATCCACACAGTAGGTCATGCAGAGGCACTATCTGCACTTAAGCACACCAGGAGCACAAACTGCACCTAAGAGCCCCTCATTACATCTCCAACCACACCCACATACTGGCTTGCAACTCTTGACCTCTTCAGTGTGACACCAGCATTCACACTAAGAGGTCTTTTTGTGAGGGGTTGTTTTTCTCTCACAAAAATGATAAAATCCACTATCAGAAACTCTAACAACAAAGCCCAAAATGCTGCAGCTGTTCCTATATCAACACTCGCCTGCCTTGCATCTACCTTTCTGAAGCCGACTACTGCCTGGCTTTGCGCTTGTTCTCCTATCACTTCAGTCAGCAACTTCTTTTACAGAAACCTATGTACCAAAAAAGATAAAACACACAATTTAATTTACTTTAACAGAGAAGAACTTATTTTAAACATGTGCCTGTGTGTTACTTTTGGAGAAGGAGCATACTTGGTCACACTGTGTTTCAGTTATAAAGGTGAAAGTGTTCCCAGTCATTCTTCTACCTGTACAGATGGTGGCTTTTTTTCTCAGAGAAGCAAAGGAATTAAACAGAAAAAAAACTTCTTTTTAACTTTTTTAACTGAGCGATGCTTACTTTAAACTTCTGGCAACAGTAGTGACAGTGCTCAGTGACATGACTTTACAGCAGTAAAAGTGAAAGCCCTTGTACACCGAGATACTGTGAAAATGGCAGGATCAACCAGATAACCATTACCTACAACTACAACTTAAACCCATCCCAGCTATGGCAGGATCAACCAGATCCTCTACTAATGAAATGCTTATTTGTGCCACACGGAGACTATTTTTGTGCCCCCAGTATTTGTGGCCCTTTATAAGATAGATAATGCACTCTAGGTGTGCAGTCACACTCTGATATACACACACCTTGGGTGCTTAAACGCACACCAAGGCCTAGCGGTCCTTATCTGCCATCAAAGTCTATGTTTCTATGTTTCTAAGGCATGCATATATCACAGCATGAACACACACCCTACAGCGGGTTATCTATTGCATATATATGAATCTGTGGTGCCAGAAATGCATTGCAAAAGTCATTTGAAGGCAGTAGGAATAGCCTGTTCTTTCATGCTGATGATTTTAGGGATGTGGACGTATTTCTTGCTGGACTTTTTCCTTCAGTCTGCTGCCGCCTTCATAATGATTCCCACAACTTTTTTTTCCACACCACCGCAAACAGGATTAGCAAACCTGAAATCACACCTCAGGATGCTGCCCTGCTAGGTGCTGGAATATGACACTGCAACACAACCTGTGCCTTCCTCAAGCAACTGGTCATGGAACCAACTCGGCAGAAGGCAATACTGGGCCTTGTGCTCACAAACAGGGACAGTGTGATGGGGGTCACAGTGGGGGAGCACCTGGGGAACAGTGACCACTGGTCATTGTGGTTTGAAATCACAGAAAGAGTAGAACCAAACCACACAAAAACACGTATCCTGGATTTTAGTGTGGCAGATTTTGGGAAAATGGGGAGATATTTGAGAGGCATTAAGGGAATGGGGCAGGAATCAGGGGTTGAAGAACAGTGGCAGTATTTAAAATGGGGATTACAAGAGCAACAGAATTATGCATTAAGCAGGTTAGCAAGAGGAAAGGAAGAGGATACCATTATGGTTTTCCAAAGAGTAGCAAAGAAAGTGAAAGCCAAAAGATTGCATTCAGGTAATACAAAAGACACAGGCAGAAGGGAATAGGGGAAGTACCAGGAGAAGCAAAGGGAGGCAGGGAGGTCAGTAAGGGAAGCCAAAGCTCAGACAGAAGAACACATTGCAAAATCAGTGGGTAGAGAGGACAAAACCTTTTACAGGTACATAAGTGAAAAAAGAAAGGCAAAGGGAGGGGTAGTGAGACTGAAGGGGGAGTATGGGGCAGCAGGAGGATGACAACAGTAAAGTTGACATATTGAACAGGTATTTCTGCTCAGTCTTTACTGAAGAAGAGGAGGGTAATGGGTCTGAAGGGAGTACAAGGGGTGAGAATGGTGCAGAAATGGACACAAGTCCCTTTACTCGAGAAAGGGTCCTGAAGGAACTGGAAGTAATAAGAGTTGATAAAGCAATGGGACCAGATGGGGTGCACCCCAGGGTCCTTAACGAGCTAAGAGAGGTGGTGGCTGAACCTCTGGCTATCCTGTTTAGCCGATCACTGGAAACAGGGAGGTACCCAAAGACTGGAGGACAGCAGATGTAGTCCCTTATACAAAAGTGGGAACAAAGAGGAAGCGGAAACTACAGACCAGTCAGCCTCACCCGGTAGTGGGGAAGATCATGGAAGCACTACTGAAGGAGAGACTGGTGGAACATCTGGTTGTCAATGGACTACAGGACCCAAGACAGCATGGTTTCACCAGGGGTGGTCATGTCAGATCAACCTCATTGAATTTTTGACTGGGTGACTAGGAGGTGGATCAGGGGAGGCAGTGGACATGGCCTATCTGGACTTCAGCAAGGCCTCTGACACTGTGCCATATAAGACTATTACACAAACTGGGGAATATGGGTGTGGGCAGGACAGTAGTGTGGTGGGTAGGTAACTGGCTGGGTGGCAGGACACAGAGGGTGGTGGAAATGGCTGTCACTCCACAGAGGAAGAGTGACCAGTGGGGTACCACAGGGATCAGTGTTGGGACCGGTCCTAGTCAACATCTTCATCAGTGACATTAGCAGGACCTAGAAGGCAGAATTTCACTATTCGCTGATGACACAAAGCTCTGTAACAGAGTAGACACACCAGATGGTGTAGCCAGAATGAGAAGGACCTGCAGAAACTTGAAGAATGGTCAGCGGTTTGGCAGTTGAAATTCAATGCAAAGAAGTGCAAGATAATGCATATGGGGCACAAAACCATGGCACAATATATCAGTTGGGGGTGAGGATATAGCATGCACCAAGCAGGAAAGGGATCTTGGGGTTATCATCTCTGATGACCTCAAGGTAGGGAAACAGTGTGACAAGGCAGCAGGTAAAGCAATAGGATGCTGGGATGCAAGGCAGAGGCATCACCAGCAGGAAAAGGGAGGTCATAATTCCACTATACAAGACACTAGTGAGGCCCCACCTGGAGTACAGTGTACAGTTCTGGAGACCTTACCTATGTAAGGACATAGGGTGAGAGAAGGTTCAGAGGAGGGCAACAAAGATGGTACATGGATTGCATCACAAGTCCCATGAGGACAGGTTGCAGGAACTGAATATGCTACCCTGGAGGAGAGCAGGGAGAGGGGATATGATAGAGACATACAAGTATCTTACAGGGAGGAACAGAGTGCAGGAATACAACTATTTTTAAGTGAAAAGATGTTCCAGGACTAGAGGGCATGGGATGAAGTTGGAGGGAGGACGATTCAGAGGAAACGTGAGGAAGAATTTCTTCACAGAACGGGTGGTGGACAAGTGGAACACCCTGCCAGAGGAAGTGGTGGGGGCTGAAACAATCATGGGATTTAAGAATGCATGGGATAGACATAAATGAATTCTGGAGGTCAGGGGTAAGGGGAAACAGACTTCTAGGAAAACATAAACTGAACTTACAAGCTCAAATGGGCATACTGGGTGGGCCACAGGCTCTTATCTGCCGACACTGTCTATGTAACCTGGGTTGCTATTCAGTAGCTCCTCAGACAATCTAACATCCACCCTCCACAGCTGTAATTAGCAAACTTGAGATCACACCTCAGGATGCTGCCAGGCCATGTCTTTGGCTATAGTAAGTATTACATACATCCTGATACAGCAAATTGTGAGATACAAAAAAAAATTGCAAAACTCTGCTGGAAAAGCAAAGTTGAATGTTATTATTTTTACATTGCAGCGGCACAACTGTTGGCATAAACAACAGCTGATATCACTTTATCCAGATGATCAATATATTTATTACAGTCTTCATCTGTCAGCACTCTCCTCCAAAAGTGTCTTATGCCCCTATTAGTTGAACATGGTTCCTTGGCTTGACATGCTTCTGAATGTAGTGCATCATCTGATGCCACACCATGTCGACTGGTTTCAGGTCTGCTGATTTGGTTGGTGTGCTGACCCAATTCACTCCCTGGTCCTTTACGTACACCCAAGATGCTGCATCTGTTGGGTCATTATCCGTACAAGAGGCAGAATGCATGTGTAAGTCAACACATAGAATACTGTGCTATATAACCCCACCATGACCACAGAGAAAGTGTCAGTACAAATGCTCTACCAGTATCGAACCTTGGAAAAGCCGATGCCCATCTGCAAACACTTGCTTGATAAAGGGCACCAGTGTATTGGACACTATCTCCTCTCTGAAGAAATCACCCTTCATTATGCCACTGAATAGTGGTATCGGTCCGGGACCACAGCATGAGATGGCACCTCAGACAGGTGTTTCCAGGGGGTGTTTGAGCTGTGGTCTCAGCAAAAGAACTCCTTTTTTTCTAGAAAGCCATGGGGCACAAAGTTTTCACCACTATGGTGCTCTCATTAGTAAAAATAACATCTGGAAATTGTTTTCTTCAATGCACGTCTTACCCTGTTCCAGCCGCTTATGTTTGTTGGCTTCGCGAATGAGAGGGCGTATATTGTTGGGGGGGGGAGAAGGGCTGTTAGTATCTTGCTTTACTGAGATACTCTATCTATAGTACATTACCTGCAGTACATATGGTACAGCAAAAAAAGATGAAGAGCTTACAGAAATAGGCAGGCTTTAAATTGTTTTTGTGGCATACAGTTCCTAGAAAAATCAATTATGTACATGCAGTGGGCACAGCATTGTACTCTCCATGCTCTGCCATAACTCCATCCATTTTAGTGTCACATTCATTTGATTGATGATTCAGCTACTGAGCACCCCCGTTCTGCCAGGTTCTGAAGGACTACTACTGCACTGCGCTCATCATCCTCCATTGTTAGCTGATCCAGAGTTTGGAAAACCTCACTGTGAAAGACATTAATATACATTAATGACACCCTTTCATGTTGCAGAAGTTTGTGATGAATTAAATCATGCAAATTTAGCATTCATTGCTATGTAATTTTTAGTGTGGCCACTGAGACAGCCTTAGACCATCTCATTGCCTTGTGGTGTACTGTGACTTACTCAAGGCCAGAGACAGCCCCAGACTGTCTCACTGCCTCGTAGTGTACTGTGGAGTGTGCAAGGCCACAGAGGCAGCCCTGGAACATCTCATTGCCTTGTGGTGTACTGTAGTTTGTGCAAGGCCACCGAAACAGACCTAAACCATCTCACTGCCTCATAGTGTACTGTGGTGTGTGCAAGGTCACAGAGGCAGCACTGGAACATCTCATTGTCTAGTAGTGTACTGTGACTTGCTCAAGGCCACAGAGACAGACCCAGACCATCTCACTGCCTTGTGGTGTACTGTGGTGTGCAAGGCCACAGAGGCAGCCCTGGAACATCTCACTGCCTCATATTGTACTGTGGTTTGTGCAAGGCCACAGAGGCAGCCCTAGAACATCTCATTGCCTTGTGGTGTACTGTGGTTTGCATAAGGCCACGAGACAGACCTAAACCATCTCACTGCCTTGTGGTGTGCATGGTTTGTGCAAGGCCACAGAGGCAGCCCTGGAACATCTCATTGCCTTGTGGTGTACTGTGGCTTGCTCAAGGCCACAGAGGCAGCCCTGGAACATCTCACTGCCTTGTGGTGTACTTTGGCTTGCTCAAGGCCACAGAGACAGCCTCAGACCATCTCACTGCCTTGTGGTGTACTGTGGCTTGCTCAAGGCCACCGAGACAGACCTAAACCATCTCACAGCCTTGTGGTGTACTGTGGTTTGTGCAAGGCCACCGAGACAGACCTAAACCATCTCACTGCCTTGTGGTGTACTGTGGTTTGTGCAAGGCCACAGAGGCAGCCCTGGAACATCTCATTGCCTTGTGGTGTCTGTGGCTTGCCCAAGGCCACCGAGACAGACCCAAACCATCTCTTTGCCTTGTGGTGTACTGTGACTTGTTCAAAGCTACAGAGGCAGCCCCGGACCATCTCACTGCTTTGTACTGTAGTGTGGCTTGCTCAAGGCCACAGAGACAGATCCAGAACATTCACTGCCTTGTCATGTAATGTGACTTGCTGAAGGCCACAGAGGCAGAACCAGAAGATCTCATTGCCATTTAGTGTACTGTGGCTTGCTCAAGGCCACAGAAACAATCATGGACCATCTCACTGCTGTGTAGTGTAGTGTGGCTTGCTCAAGGCCACAGAGGCAGCCCTGGACCATCTCACTGCCTTGAAGTGTACTGGGCTTGCTGAAGGCCACAGAGGCAATCCCAGACCATCTCATTACCTTGTAGTGTACTGGGCTTGCTCAAAGCTACAGAGGCAGCCCAGAACATCTTTTTTTTCCAATTATTTAACCAGGAGAGACACACTAAGCTGAAAGCTTGTTTACAGGTGCGACCTTGGAGCACAGGGAAGTTAAGTGACTTGCTCAGGGTCACACAGTATGCAAGTGGGGGCTGTGGGATTCAAACCCAGGTCTACAGATTTGCAGCTCAGAGCCTTAAACCACTGCATTATACTTCCTCCTATACCATCTCACTGCTGTGCAGTGTACTGTGGCTCACTCAAGGCCACAGAGGCAGCCTTGGACCATCTCACTGCCTTGAGTGTAGTGTGGCTTGCTCAAGACCACAGAGGCAGCCTTGGACCATCTCACTGCCTTGAAGTGTAGTGTGACTTGCTCAAGACCACAGAGGCAGCCTTGGACCATCTCACTGCCTTGAAGTGTGTGTGGCTTGCTCGAGACCACAGAGGCAGCCTTGGACCATCTCACTGCCTTGAAGTATAGTGTGACTTGCTCGAGACCACAGAGGCAGCCATGGACCATCTTACTGCCTTGAAGTGTAGTGTGGCTTGCTCGAGACCACAGAGGCAGCCTTGGACCATCTCACTGCCTTGAAGTGTGTGTGGCTTGCTCGAGACCACAGAGGCAGCCTTGGACCATCTCACTGCCTTGAAGTATAGTGTGACTTGTTCGAGACCACAGAGGCAGCCATGGACCATCTTACTGCCTTGAAGTGTAGTGTGGCTTGCTCGAGACCACAGAGGCAGCCTTGGACCATCTCACTGCCTTGAAGTGTAGTGTGGCTTGCTCAAGACCACAGAGGCAGCCATGGACCATCTCACTGCCTTGAAGTGTAGTGTGGCTTGCTCGAGACCACAGAGGCAGCCTTGGACCATCTTGCTTATGGTGCTCATGATATCAAAGATGCCCACCTAGCGCACACTGTCACCCTATGTGGATGCTCTTTGTGTGATCAAGCATGTTTGTAGAGGGTGGAGAGAGAAATCATGATTCCGGCCACTGCAAGGTAGTTCTGTATATCCAGCACTGGAATGGTATTTTTGCCTGTTTCACAGACAGCACTGCTATGTTGCTCATTCAGTGTCAGGGTCATAGTAGTAGTGTAAAGGTAGTGGTTTCTTGATCTGCAAATCTCCTCCAAAAGATGTGGCTACATAAGCCAGCCTGGTGGCACTGGATGCCACATCTCGCACCACTCCGGTGACCCAGGTTCAGGAATGACCTTGGGTTGTTGGGGCACCAGTCAGGGGGGTGATGGTAGGAACAGGATTGAGCTGCCTACTGGTGGCTCTCCTCTCCTGGGGTGGATGCCGTCCCATCCGTAGTCCCATAACCACTGGGTGGAGGTCTGGTGGTAGCACAGGTGGGTACAGAATGTCTGTGTAGGGTGGGCATCCCATAGGGCATGACATGTGCGTGCCTCCACACACGTACGTCACACTGGGAACGCACAGGATAACGACCAGGAGAAAAATGAAAACTGGCAAAAATACTAATTAAAAAAGATGTGGTTACATGCCTCAAAAATGCACAATATTTATACATTAAAGGGACTGGTACAGTAGATGTGACCATGAATTGTGATGAACCACAAGCTGGGGATTATGGAGCAGATAAATCAGATGCTGAGGATCCATGAAGTATGAGCGTAACTATGATGTAAGAAACAGTGTTAACCAATCAGCTGCAAATGGATGGCTGTCTTGAAGTCAGGGAATGGTATATAACGGGGCTTTGCTGAGCTTGCAAAATGAGATTACATACCATACATTTATAAATGTACTGTATAAATGTTGTTTTGTATGCAAAATCATGCACATGAAAACAGTCTTCTTGATGGACTGTTTGAAAACAAAATATAAAGTCCTTGAGATCAGAGGATGCAGTGACCCTCATGGTGCTTTTATGAAGAGCTACAAAAACTACAAGGCATTTAAACAGACTGCTGTAAAACTCTGGAATAGTCTAACATTAGAAATGAATGCCCAAAGTGTTTTATCAATTCGGAACTCAACTTAAAAGCACTGTAATAACTGAAGCTCAGGGTAGTTGTTCATAAATGCTGTTTTTAGCTTTTGAGCTTTGTAA
Source organism: Neoceratodus forsteri (assembly GCA_016271365.2). NCBI lineage: Eukaryota > Metazoa > Chordata > Ceratodontiformes > Ceratodontidae > Neoceratodus > Neoceratodus forsteri. The sequence goes on along the minus strand of JADMNL010000030.1, from coordinate 226,249,243 downwards.
AGCGTGTAAAATATCCAACGCTCCTGCTTGGTATGAATCTTTTATTGAATTGTGTGTAGTAATATTGTCCTTGACATGTGAACATGTTGAGCGTATGTGTAGTATATGTTGTAAAATGCTTAACTTCTTAGCTTGCTGTGAATGTTTTATTGTATTCTGTATAATTATACTGCCACTGATGTTAGTATGTTGTATATGTGTACCCAGGTCAAGCCTGTAAAAGAGCCATGTGGTCTAGTGCTTTTCACCTGGTTATCAAATTTTAAAATAAAAATAAGACATCTGACTGAGAGGCAATACTCTGTATCACAGTATATTGGATTGAAGATGACTACCAGCTGCGGAACCGCAAACTATTATGGGACCCCAAATGTAACCAGACCTGGCAGGAAGAGAAAAGTGGTAACACAACTGAGGAGTAGCACACTTGTGAGCTGAAAGAGAGGGGGGAAAGAAAATGACACGCCACCAGTAAAATGCTGGATTTTCCGAAAGGAGCCCAAGAAGTACAGAGTAAGACATTTTGTATGATTGTTTTGAATAGTAGCTATTCCAATAGCTCCCGACCGCTATAAATTTCATATAGTGCCATGAATCCGACATGCAAATTAACCCTTGCTCACCAAATACTGTATTTACTGATGTACATTATAATGTTAAAGTTATGTGCATACAAACTACAAAAAAGTTTAAGTAACTTGATAGAAACTGTCCTTAACACTAAACATATGTTGACTAAAAGTTTTAAAATGATTATTCTTTTTCCAGGTATGCCCCCATTCCAGTTTTCCAGTTGGGCACCCTGCACCTCAGTCAGACCGTGATAAAGGTAGTTCACAGGCAGGCAGGCAAGAGTCTCTTTAAGTATTTTGATTCTAACTGCATTTCTTGTTTCCAAACAGTGTGATGATATTGCTAGGAGCAAGGAACCGTCCTTTTATATTGAGCATGAAGAAAACCTCATGTCAGCATCCTATACGCAAGAGGAGGCAGCAGCACAGGACAGGACAGGGCAGCACCCAAGCAGCAGGCCCATCCAGAGGACGTGGAAGCACCCAAGTAGTTGGCCCATCCAGAGGACATGGAAGCACCCAAGTAGCTGGCCCATCCAGAGGATACAGTAGCATCACAGCACATGGCACATCCAGAGGACAAGAAATTGCTTGAGCAACAGGCCAGCCCAGAGGACTGGGAAGCACCAGAGCAGCAGGTGGAGAGCACATGAGAATAAAGGGCAGCTATAGAGCACCAAGGGACAGGGGCTGATCTAAAAACAGCTAGATCACAAAACAGTGGGAGAGAGACAAATCTGAGCATTTATGTGGAACAGCTGGAAGCAGGAACTCCACTAGGTGAGGGATGCTGTCAGAAAGCAGGGCAACTCCATCTGCAGGGAATGATTCTAGACCTAAAATGGGGAATGAGAGATGCAACAGCAAATGTCGATGCCATGGAAATCAGTTCTGCTGGAGAGGCACCATACAGCTAGTCTTTTAGAAGAAACTAACAATATAGAGGCAGAGGAAACATGAGACTCACTGCAAGATAATGGCACAGTGCCAGAGACAGTGGCAGAGGAAACTTCAGCTACAGTCATTCAGTCCAGTGTCAGGAGCCACAGGGGTCAAAAGGTGAATGCTGCTGACATCTTTGATCCCTCCCCCGATCACCTCCAGAAGACCTACAAAGCTGTACTCAGGTCCTGAGACTCACTAGCACCCTTCCCTGCCCTACAGCCAATCAGGAGCCAGGAATTTAGATAGGATGGAGCACAAAGTCCACCAAACCTGCAGCTGGAGAAAGATCTTTCTGCTTCATCTCCAGCCACCCAGTCCAGTGTCAGGAGCCAAAGGAGTCGAGAGGATGAGTGCTGCTGCCATCTTTGTTCACCATTCCTCCCTCTGATCGCCTACAGAGGACCTACAAAACTCTCCTGAGGTCCTGAGTCTGACTGTCCCCCCTTCCCTGCACTACAGTCATACGGGAGCCAGGGATTTAAATACGGGATGGCACTACAAAGCCCCCAACCTTCAAGTAAATCTTTATCACCAGGAACATTTTTAACCCAATCTGGCCTAGTGGTCCAGAGCACTGCAGTCCGGAGCACAAAGGACTGAGTGCAAGGTCATTGGCAGTCTGACAGGGAGTCAGCCAGGAGAGGCTGCCAGTGGTCAGTCATGCTGTCTGTCTAGTTTCAGCACATATCACTCCATGTAAGTAACCTGCCTGAATCTGTATAGGAGTACAGTGACATTCAGTATTTAACAGATTTGCTGACTGCTGCAAACTTACATCTTGAGACTTGTTGATATTGTATTAGTTGGTTCATTTTATTTTTTTATCCCTATCTGGGTCACCTGTATGTGGATCTGTGCAGTGTTACAGAGTTTTGTACCATTTGTACTGGCTACCCTCCGAGCTTGCATACAGGGATTACTGTTCTCTGGTAATTTGTAGTGAGCCCTATTAAATCAGTTTCTGGGTCACCTGTCATGCCGAGTTCTTATGAATAGTCTTGGCTCAGTTACCGCAACTGTAGCTTATGTAACCCAACAGTTCCCAGTCTGCCCACATCTAATCTCCTACATATTTTACCAGTGTATTGTGCTTAGCTCATGCATAGCTGGTTTGCTTCCACTTTCTCAAAGCAGTGATTGCTGTATGCTGTGCCTAACAGGCTTTACTAATGCAGAAACTTTGATCGCGTAGTCCAGGCTATTTATTTATTTGTTTTTGGTAACTGGGTAAGTGCACTAGACAGAACTGCCGATTTATAAGGCACGACCGGGGAGAGTACAAATCAAGGAGCAGGTGAAAACAAATACATATACAGTGTTGTATGATGGGAGATTCCAAACAGTTATACAGAGGTACAAGTTACATAGTACATAGAGAAGGTGCATATCACACAGTATAATAGGAATAAAACAGACAAAAAGGCACAATTTACTGTTAATAATGTACAAAACATGACAGTGCTGTTGCTAAGTCAGCAAGGAGACAATTCCCAGGCAGAGACAGGGAACAAAGTGCGTAGCTGCAGCTGAGGAAGAGTGGGGATGGGAGGAATCAAGAGGCCACAGGGAAATGTAAGTGCAGGACAGTGGTAGATTTGTATGACTCGTGAAGCTAGGGACATTTGCAAATGTTAAGGGAGGTGAGGTAATTGGAGATGCCTTTTTTGAAAGTGGGGTGGGATTTGGAGTGCCTAAGATCAAGTGGGAGAGAGTTCCAAAATTTGGGGGCACAGAAGGAGAAGTCAAGTTCACCCATCCTGGTAGAGCATTTTGGGACAGATAACAGAGCTAAAGACATAGAATGGAGGGAACGAGGGCAGTCCATGGGAGTGATCATAGCAGCGAGTGTGGAGGGGATAGAAGAACGAATAATGTTGTCAGTCAGACAACCTAATGAATAAGCCCGACGCAAGGAAGGAGACAACAAGTGGAGGTCAGAGTAGAGAGTACAGTGGTGCTTAAGACGAGGAGCAGATAGTGCAAATCTACAGACATTGTTGTAGGCAACGTCCCACATTTGCAAGATGCTTGCCTGTGCCATAGCGAAGACAGGCAGAGCGTAGCAGAGTCCAGGGAGGAGAAGGCCTTGGGCGACAGAGATCCTGGTGGCAGGGGTCAGAAACTGATGGACTCGGTAAGCCAGTCCAGTCCAGTTTTAACATTGACTGATTTGCAGACAGCTTTGACATGCAGAGAGAAACTGAGATGGATCCAGCGTGACCCCTAGGTATTTGAAGGACTGGGTTACTTCCACAAGGAAGCCATCAAGACAAGAAACCTGGAGAGACAGAGTGAAAGTGACAGATTTCCTTTGTGACCCAAAGAGCACAGCCTGGATCTTGGCAGCATTTAGCACAGGCAGTGGGACATAAGCAAGTTTGGATACGATGAAGATCAGAGGAGAGGTGGGAGTTAATTTCATGAATAGAGCTGGAGGAGACATAGAGAACCAAGTCATCAGCATAGAGTAAGGAGAGACTGTGGGACAGCACGAAGGTAGGTTATTGACAAACAAAGAAAAGAGCAGGGGCCCAAGTATGGAACCTTGTGGGATGCCTGAATGAAGCAGGGCTGGGGCAGAGAACTTTATGACAGGAGACAGACTCGGAGCAGTTCCACAAATAGCTGGCAAACCAGGCAAGTGTGGATTGGGAGCCAATAGAGCCCAGTTGATGCAGGAGCAGGTTGTGGTTAACCGAGTCAAACACCTTTGACATGTCAATAAAACAGCCCCAGTAAGCTGGCCTTGGTCCATAGCAGATCTGATGTCACTGGTGAATTGCACTAGGGCCGTCGTGGTGCTGTGGTTTGGCCTACAGCCATGCTGAGCAGGAGATTGCAGGTTAAAGTTGGCCATGAAATTAGACACCTGGCGATGGATAAGCTTCTCCAGGAGTTTACTGAGGGTTGGCAGGAGCGCAATAGGATGATAGTTTTAGTTTTTTTTTTGATCATCCTTTTTGCAGACTGGGATAACCCTGGGTATTAACAATGGGTCTGTTTTTGCTGTATGCTTTGGTTTCTGCCCTGCTCGGGGATGCACAAGAAAGGAATAATGCCTGACAGGGTGGGTGTTATGCTGGGATAACATCCCACCTCGAGTGGTTGGGCCCAAGGCCACCGCCAAGGGGTGACCAACACCTGAGAAGGATGTTATCCCAGCATAACACCAACCCTGGCGGGCATTATTCCTATTATACAATGGCTTATTGTTTTATAATAAAATAATTTTAAAGAATGTTTTGTTGAGTGTGTAAAAATATTTTGTTTCTTAAAAGAAAGAGAATATCATTGCCATCCGTTCCATCCAAATCAACAAACAATCAGCAGGGGTTATGCCAGGATAACATCCCTGCTGTGACAACTCAACTGACCAATCAGAGTCCAGGACTCTTTCTTGCCATTGTATAATATGTATTTAAGTCACTCTCTCTCATGTACTCATACAAGGAGATATGTTAAATATATAAATATTCATATTATACCATCTTATCATACTGTATATCACAAAAATATAATTTCCTAATTTTCAGGTCACATGATACTCTAAATCTAGAACACTACTTATCATATGTTCTATTTATTTTCATTCATAATGATTATGTGTTATCTCTCTAATAGCATTGTTATTGTTCTCAGTTTATATCCGGTACAATATTGTGCGCAAAACACCTAATATTTTCATGTTATATTTAAACTCTTTATATCAATTGTCTTAAAGAATAATTACATTGTAATAAACATAAACTAATAATGAATAGCTTAATCATAGCTATAAGGCTGGATTTACCTTGGGCTCTCTTGGTGCTTTATCTTATAGTTTTAGTAATAGTAGGAGCACAGTACATGTAGCACCCACTGCAACAGAAAAGCAATAGGACACAACTGGAAGCTGTTAAAAAGTCCTTTTTCTTTATTCCAAGTAGTGCAAGAAACACACACAGACAGTGTGAGCAAACGATAGACACGGCAAAGCCACTATAGTCACTAACATTTCACATGGCTCCTGCCAAGCTTCACTAGAGTGATCTGAAGACATAGTACTAGTGCCCTGCATTTATAGTAGTGACAGGTGCAATTACGAAACATATCAACCAATCACAGCCCTCCATTTTTTAGAGTGACTGACCAATTAAAAGGCTGCACTGATAGTAATCAAGTGCAGCAGTTAAAAACCAAAAGCTATCATGGATTAGCACAACTGGCACAAAATCAAGCTCAGTACACCATAGTGCAAAATTCTGTTTTAATTCTGCATAATTTCATTCACTTAGTGTTCCATGTCTGAGTGCAAGCATGCTTAAATTCAGGTACCAACTTAGTATCAGTTTAACTACCATATGGAGATTTCATAAGTTATCCACATTCTTAAACACTTGACAATACATATTAAATCATTAGTGAATGAGTGTAGGACTAAATACTGTACATAGTAGATGGTGAAAACTATACCATATCTATGAATTACATATTACCTGGGATAATACACAACGAACAATACACAAATTACACAATAACTCAATTCCAAAGTAGGTTACAATACAAAAATGGGTACAGCAACTCATTGACAAGAGCACTTTGTTACCTTAAGTAGATGTTCATGGAACCTCCTATGGAATGAAGTAGCCATGGGACATTGTCTAATACCAGGCGCGATGGAGTTCCATAACTGGGGCAGCAAATGCAAGGAGGATTCCCCTGACCTAGTTTTAAGTTTGGGAATAATCAGTGGGGTGTTAGAATCAGACCTCGGAGGGTATACATTGTGCACTGGATTTAGGAGGGAGGCCAGGGATAGTGGCTTTCAGTTATGTTAGATGAGACCCCAATGAAGAGTTCACATGACTGTGATGGAGGACGCTGAATTTGTCATAAAGAGAACAGTGATGTGTAAATTTATGGGATGCCAATGCCAAACAGAAGTTGTTATTATAAGTTATGTCCCAGCTAAGGAGAGTAGTTTTGAGGCTGCAGTAAAGATTGGTGCCCCATAAAGAAGTTTGAAAGGAACATTCCTCAGGCAATAGCCATTACAAGCTTGGGGTTCAGACTGAAACCGATTTTATAGGAGACACCCAGCATGGAGCTGACAGCTTTACAGGTGCCCTGCACATGTAGCGTGTAATCTAGAGAGGGATCAAGAATGACACTAAGGTAGGAGAAGGGGTGACAAGTGGGACTCGAGAGCTATCATTGGGCCCTATGCACTATGTCTACATGCCGTGAAAACTGGGTGTGTAGGCAGAGTTCTGCATGAATGCCACAGCAGTTGTCCCACAGACCCCCAGCAGCTTCACTACCAGCACAGAAGACTAATACATGCTGGATCCCCTGGCCACGCAGAACAGCTATCGTGCCAGGGTGGGCAGGTGTGCCTGCACCACGCAGCATGCACAAAGCCGCGATAGTGTAGCGCACAGTAGGATGGTGAAGGGCATAGGTTATGGCAGGAGGGACCTCTGCCATAGCTGCTCTACATGCCTCGCCAAAAGCCAGTGAACACCCACCCCACCCCATAGAGGCGCACACACACACACACATACACACACACACAGAGCAGTGCCACTGCCCGTCGAACAAACTGAGCATCGTCTCCCACCTCTGGATAGTAGCGCCTGCACCTGTCCAAATAGCTGTCCCCCCACACACAGATATGTCCCCCACACTGTCTCGTACACAGGGGCCCACCCCCCCAACACAGCAGTGCCCCCGCCAGGTCCCGGCATCAAGACCTGACCCCCAAAACCTTGTCCATGGCCACTGGTGGTTAGTGGCCCCCACCCACTCTGGCATCAGTCACAACTCCCCATCCCCGTACCATCAGAGCATTGCTTCCAGTGCAGGATGGCCAATGGCACATCCCACCACACACCCCCACGGCCGCTGGCCATCAAACAGAAGCTGGAAGCATGCTGCTAATATATAGCGATGCACTCTCAGCATCTCTTGGATGGCCAGCAGCCAGGAAGTGAGTTGAGGGTGTGCCACTGGCCATCCTGCACCAGCAGCAATGCCAAGGAGGTATAGGGGATGGTGAGTTGCGATTGCACCAGGGTGGGTGGGGCCACTAGCCACTAATGAATGGACATGGATCGGGGTGGGGGCTCTTGCTGCAGGTACCTGGTGGGGCACTGCTGTGTTAGGGGTGCTGCTACTGTTGGGGAGTTCCACCACATCAGGGGTTGTGGCATGGTTGTGTCGGGGTGGGCTGCTACCACAGGGGACAGGGGCACAGGTGTGCTTGGATGGGTCCTGCATATGCAGCCGGTGCTGGCATGGGGGGACTTCCAGGGCACCAGTCAGTGCATTGTGGGGGTCACTGGTATTAGGCATGGGGGTGGGGCTGCAGTTGGGGTGGGGATGTGCTGCATGGGCTCGGCAAGGGGTGCACGCATCTTTAGATGACATGGCCAGGCCGCTGTGTTGCCAAAGGCATGCTGTTGCAGTGCATGAACCCAGCCCTTGCCCATCCATGCAAGGGATCCACTCTGTGTCCCAGAACAGGCATCCAATTGGGTGCCCGCCTGAGTCCACAACTCTGCCCTGGTCTGCTCCACGCGTGCATGTGCACTGGTGGATTCAGGCCATGGACTGGTGCCCTGCACGTGGGTACATTCATGAATACCATGCAGCCTGCACCTGTCTGAGGCCACGATACGTATGGGTGTGCCTTTTGGCACATACCCCGCCTTGTGCATAGGAGCCAATGTGAAATTCATAATCGGCCTGGACATTGTCTCAGTCTAGAGGGTGTCTCAAATAACATGGATTGCAATTTTTGTCATATTGATAGAAGTTTATTTTGAAACAGCCAATTATGTACAGAGCAAAGGTCAGAGGTGAGGTGCAGGTTGATAGTGGCGATATATTTGGAGCTGGTACAAATGACCGAGTCATCTGCATATAAGATAGCGGAGAAGTAGAACAAGCATTGGTTAATTAAGTTTATGTGAAGACAAAAAGAAATGTGCCCAGTACAGAGCCATAAGAACCCCACCCTTGTGAGGTTAGGCTGAAATAGTGACGATTCAAATTAAACTCACTGCGATCTGTCCGAAAGATTATTTCTGAACCTGGGTAGCGAAGTGGGAGATGTATATAGACAGGCAAGTTTGTCACGAAGTAGTGAGTGGTCAACAAGGTCAAAAGCCTTGGTCAGATCAATGAAGATTGCTCCTATGAGGTTACCACTGTCCTTGCCTGCATCAGTGTGATCGGTGATAGTAAGCAGGGCAGTAGTAGTGCAATGCCCCATCACGGAAGCTGTGCTGTAAGGGAGAGAGGAGGCCATGTGCAGTGAGATAATTGGTGAGCTGGGTGGAGACAATTTTCTCCAGGATTTTATTTAAAACTGGAAGTATCGCGATGAGAAGTATGGGCTCTAGTCCACCTGCAGATTTTACATGAGGAATTTGCTCTAGGAGTTTGCAGACCTCAGAGGTGTCAACCTTCTTAAAGTTAAAAAAGGGCACCCAATGGATGGAGAAGGCTGTGGAGGGGAACACTGTGAGAGATGATGTGGCTGAGTCAGGGTGCTGGATTCACAAAGTGGACCCTGGATCGATGCAAGCTACAGCAAACAGCAGCTTGCGTTGCTCTCCCATGTGCCAGGGACCCTGCACCTAATTCACTATCAGGAGGGGTCCCAGCACCAAACTCCCACAGTTTGTGGTAACCGCTGTCATGTGGTGAAGGCAAGGTGCATGGGAGGAGTTTGCCACAATCTAAGCAGCAGTCAGGTGGCACTGGCACCCATTAACAGAGACCTGCCTGGAGACTGGCAGGGTTGAGAGGACCAGCACAGCAGATGTGGAGGGTGGGTCAGGCTGGGATGGTTGTAGGAGGGTGGCAACAAATCCCAGTGGCCATAGTGCCTCTGCAGTCCGTGTGTGGGGGCAGCAGCAGACCTGGCACAATGGGAGGGATTCTGCAGGCATGTACCCACCACAGTGCGTTACTGCCAGCCACTCCACTGCTGCTCTGCCACTGTCCTTGTCCTGTATGGGAACAGGATGTGCAGTTGATGACTCTGGACATGGTGCATGGCCTGTTATACCAGCTCTGGGCTGGTCTAACTGGCGCAGACTGTGCGCCCTGTGGTGGGACTTCGTGAATCCTGTTTAAGGAGATGCTGCAGCACTGCCCTGGTACATGTCCTCTTCCACCATGATGCACCAGTGTGACCGTCACAAGGATGGCACAAGCCCGACTGGTACAGGCAGTCCCCTAACTGGTGCAGGTGGCATTGCTGAATCAGGAATGATGCAATGTCTAGTGCAGTGAGCCACTTGCATATTTTTTTCATGCAAGCACCTTGCATCATTCCTGATGCTTTCTGAATCCAGTCCAGGGAATTCCTTGCTGTAGGGGAGAAGTCTGAAAAAACGTGATTAAAAGTATTGGCTATTGTAATGCCATTTGTACAATTAACATCATTTAAGATCATGTCTGAGGGAGAGTGATTCCTATTATTTCCCAGCATGCCCTTGACATGTTTCCAGAAGAACTTCAGGTTGTGAGCAGTGGAATTAAAGAGCCTTTACAGTGAGAGCTCTTATTGGGGTGATTCACTAAAGGGTGGATTGCCTACGTGCTACTGAAAAAGAGGTGTGTAGGCAACCCTAAGTGAGAAAGCCTCGCAGCAGGGTCCAGCAGATCCCCATGGCATTCACCACAGGCATGTTAACACCTTGTGCCCTGGATCCCAGCCAGAGGTGGTCAAGGACCATGCCAGGGGGCGTGCCCACACTTGGGGTGGCAGGGGTGCCTAGGCCGGGTACAGGAAATGCACCACGACATAACTGGGATGCTCCCCTGCACCACCACTGACTAGACACCAGCCAGTGCAGAAGACTGTTGGACCCCTGCCAAATTGGTTGCCCCAGCCCACTGAACCACCTGGATGTGCTGGGGTGGCCATATGAAGCGAGTGCCATGGCTGGGCCTTTCCACCCTTCCCCGCCCCCATGGAGTGGGGATCCATTCTGGGACCCAGGACAGGCATCCGATTAGATGCCTGCCTGGGTCCACTGCTCCATACCCAACAGCCCCTGTGATCATATCCACCGAAAGGGCAGGGCCGCAGACAAGCGGCTAGCGATGCTGAATTCCAGCCAGAGCCTGCCTGTCCATGGGTGTGGAGCTGCATGGTCAGGTTACGCACATTCTGTGCGTGACACCCGCACCATGGTGAATAGCATCCATTCTGCTGAATAGCTCTTTTGTGCTTATTATGACATTCCCTATATGCTATACAGTCAGTGGGAGAGGAGGAGGAGACCTTGTACTCAAGCCATTTTTATCCCTAGCAAGTAACTTGGAGAGGTGAGGATGGTCTAACCACTTAGTAACGGACCCTCTCATACTTCACTTGGTGATGGGGGTAAATTAATTTTGCAGGTGTGTGAAGGCAGAAGTGAAGGAGGCTGCTGCAGAGTTTGGGTCTGAAGTCTCATATGGGAGGACCAGTCGATTTGGGACACAGATGATCTGAAAATGTTGGGATCGAGATTGGAGTAGTGCCAAATTGGATGAGTTTGGGGTGGTACGGTCAGTTTTGCACATCATACTCAGAAGACAGGTGAGTGGTTGCTTACTGCATTAGATGGCACACCTGAGCATTTAAACCTGTCCAGATGGGGTGAGTATCCAATTGATAAGGGTTTGGGTAATGCCATTGTTGGATCTTCTGCTAGCTTCAGAAATTAACTGGATCAGATTACATAGAAACATAGACTTTGACGGCAGATAAGGACCACTTGGCCCGCCCAGTCTGCCCATTTCCCTACCTACTGAGATGAGTTTACTAAGGGCCTGCACCACAGACTTACTATAATTAGGGTTCCCAGTTTTTGGTTATAACCGATAATCACTGACAGAACACCACCGAGGTGTTTTTTCGTGATTTCGGTTATAATCGATAAACACAGAATTTACTTGATGGGCACTACACATACAAATGATGCAGATGCATCACATACGCGTCACACGCCAGCACGAGGATTGAAAGGGGTAGATAAAAGGCTCGAATTCAAACACTGAAATGAACAGCAGCCACTCTAAAAAAGAAATGCCTCAACACTCCAAGACCCCCGAGCAATATGCCATGGAGCACAAAGATTTTCTTGTCAAGGAGCTACATGGCAAGTGAACACTGGTATATAAATACTGCAGAGTGACTGTTCCAGTGGTCCCTGGGAAAACCGTAGAGTCGCACCAAGCATGTTTTGTCAAAACACATATAAAACTGAAGCAGTCCCTGGAAAAGAAGAGCAGAGACTGACCCAGATTTCCTATCTGAGATGATTGCCCACTTCAAGCACAAAAGAGAGGATGAATGGGATGTCTCACATGAGTTTGCCAGAGCAATGATTCAGTCCAGTGTCAGCCTGCATCAAACAGATGTCCCTCTTGGAGAACTGTTTCAAAACAGGCCCGGCAGTCTCACACTATGGACGAAATCTGGGCAGATGTATGAAAAATATCTACCTGAGATTTAATGCTGACATTGAGCACATTCTGATCTGCTTAGCTAAACCCAGATTTCAGTCACCATTGACAAAACACCAGAGATGCTTGGTGAACGTGCTGTGGCAGTTCTCTTTACTTTGCCAACCGACAGATCGGCTGGAAATGGCATACCATTATGGCTGACCTGGAGATGGAGTGCTGCAATGCTGTGTCCATTGCTGCATTAATACAAAAGGTGCTTGATCTTTATGGTAAGAACTGGGAGGACGTGGTCCACATTGCAGCGATGGTGCCAGCTACATGAAGAAGTTCTGTGAAGATCTAAGAAAAGCTCAGCCACAGTTTAAGGCATTCCCTGTCCGTGATCCATGTCACCTGTTGGACGGTGTACTCAAGGCAGCACTCACCTCATCTAGCATTATGAAAAAGGTAATGGACTTTATCTTGCATTCAAGGCACTGTTTAAATATGCTGGGGACTGAAAAGTATTATGCCATCCGTACACGCCTGGGGTAAAGAAAACAATCCCAGCGCCACACATAGCCACCCGTATTCTGTTACTGAGGCTGAGGAAAGCTTGCTTGCCATATGGAGACCTTTCACTGTTTTTTTGCTACATGAAGATGCTGCAGGAAAGAAATGTGAGGAACTGCGAAAGCCCATAGACACTGAGATCACAAAGAACACTATGTACTGTGTTTTAAACTTTCTTTTTGAACATGAAACCAATGCTTGATATAATGAAAATGTTGAGTCAGAAGACACACAAGTTTATCGAGTGTTTAACATTGAGGGGTGTACATTAAAATCCTGTTAGAGAGCAAAATTGATGGTGGCAACTCTAACTTTGGGCCAGCTGCAAGTGCACTGCTAGGTGTTTGCCATTAGAACACAGCAAGTTATGGAAGAAACTTTTCAGATGTTCTATACAGCTGTGTATGAAAAGTGGCAGGCTGTCGTGTCCAGAAATATCCCAAATCCAACAATGGGATTTGAATTAAATGAATCTCTCTCTGGTATTCAGCCCACATGTTTGATCCCTTTAGAAGGAATGAATTCTCTTCAAACTTTGAAAATGAACAGTTTATCTTTGACACTTTCAACAAACATGACTCTGAATTGCTATGTGTACAATTTGATGAGTACGTGGCTGAACCAATACCAGTAACAATGAGTTAGAAGTGCACAAATATTGGAGGAACAAGCATCTGTCAATGCCGGATGTTTGCCATGGGGTGGTGTGTGTGTGTGTGTGTGTGTGTGTGTGTGTGTGTGTATGTGTGTACTGGGAGGGTGGTTCTAGTTGTCCGTTCCAGTAATGTCAACTGTGTGACCACATGTGTTCATGGACAGGGTCGAAACTGGCACCAGTCCACTAGCCAAGTGCTGTTAGAATTTCTTTTGGGATAGTTAAAAATCTTTTTAAGTCACCAGGAAGGCTTGTGCTGGAAAAGGTAATAGTTCAATAAGTAGATCAGCTGGGCCAGTAGAAAAGTCTGTGGGGCTAGTGGGTTTTGCAAGTCACTACCCTGCTGGCTAGTAGTAATAAAACTTAATCTGACCCTGCATGGATCATTGCAGACATAAGGCTGGCTGCTTGAAACTCAAACAATGTTTATACTGCAGCAACTCTAAAATAAAGGGATACTGCATGCTATTAGTTATAACTTGGAAGTGCATAATACAGTAGCTGTTACAAATATAAATATATAGCATGGATGTTACTGAGGCATATAAAACAGAATGGTTGCAGGGATAATCACCATCACCAGTGAGTAAATACCATTTGTCAACAGAGAGAGAGAGAGACAGAGAGAGACAGAGAGAGACAGAGAGACATATTACTTTTAACAGCTGCTGTCTGGAACTGTGCTGTTAGATGTTTGGAATACCTTAGCCAGTCTGCTAAGGAGAGGTCAGCATGCTGGGCAACTACATCAGAGGAAACCATAAACCCATGATTGGGTCGCTTTTTTGTTTTGAAGTCCGTGCAGTTTCCACCCACCAAGCTAAAACTCTGTCATAATTAGACTGGCTGATAACTGATCTGCTACAGACCTTCCCATTAAACCATGCTCTGCATTGGAGGGACAGTATCACGCTCCTCAAAAGTCACTCTCATAGGAAGATGTTTGCTTGCTGCGTGCAAGTGCACATGGCAAACAACAAAATCTAGCAGAGCCACTATGGCTGCAAATGCATTAACTAGATAAGGGTGTTTCATGGGCTTAAACATAAACATGAATTGCATTTAGTAAGGCTGAATATACTGTTCCACATATGACTTGTGAACAAGCTGGGCAGCCTGGGAGTGTGTCACAAGGTGGTAAACTGGGTTAGAAACTGGTTGAATGATAGACAATAGAAAGTCATGGTAAATGGTGCTCAATCTAAGGAAAGGAGTGTGACCAGCAGGGTGTTACAGGGATCAGTCCTGGGCCCAGTCCTGTTTAATGTCTTTATAAGTGAAATTGCAGAGGGGCTGGAGGGGAAGTGTGCCTCTTTACGAATGACACTAAGATCTGAAACAGGGTGGACACTCCGGGAAGGGTGGAAAAAATGAGGAGGGACCTACTGTAGGTAAACTGGAGGACTGGTCCAAAGAGTGGCAGCTGAGATTTAATGCAAAACAGTGCAAAATCATGCATTTGGTTTGCAGGAAGCCAGGGGAGGATTACAGGGGGCAGGGGACTGATATTCACCAAACAGGAAAGGGGTTTGGAAGTAATCATATTGGAGGACCTAAAGGTAGCTAAACAATGTACCAAGGCTGTGGGGAGAGCCAGTAGGATGCTGGGGTGCATAGGGAGAGGTATCACCAGCAGAAAGAAGGAGACGGTGATGCCACTATGCAGATCACTGGTGAGGCCTCATTTGGGATAAGGTGTCCAGTTCTGGAGGCCGCATTTCCGTAATGTAACTTTAAATTACAAATGGGTTAAATGGTTCTATTTTAGATCTGTATCTCTCTCCCCTTCTGCTACCACTGGTTAGGCTAGCTGAATGCAACCTGGAAATATCTAGTCTAGCATGATGATTCACCTGCACAAGCTGCTTCTCAGTCCACATCACTGTCTTTTTAAAATTTTAACTTGTTGAAAATAGCAGCTTGCCACAGTAATACATAAGCTAAAGTGATGTCACCTACCAGGAGTTGTAAAACATACTATGGCTAGCTTGGCTTGAGGAAGGGTGAACATAGGCCAGGACCCCATAGCAATTGAGATGCATGTGCAACAAATAAGTTCAGATGCACTAACTACCCTACAAGTGTTAAGTATCATAGTCTGCATAATACACAAGACTTACAGTGATGAATATTCATATGGTTTGGCTGGTTTGGGTTCTATTGTTTATAATACAGGGATGAATAGCTATGGAAGACATTTTTTCAATAACTGCCAAATGTGGCAGTGGCAGACGTTTTGCAAAGGTATAACAGAAATTATGTCTATGAGGTATTGTTATCCAAGAATTGGGTCATGTTTCCATACAGACAGATTACATCTGTGGTATATGATTGTCCCTTTGTGAATCCCTGCTGCTCTCTGTCACTGAAATCACTGTTAGGCCAGTGGCTAACTTATATCTTTAAGTAGTGATTGTAGAATTTTATCCTCATTTTTTTTTAAATATTTTGAGGTTGTACCTGGTTATGGATTATCCCAATATTTAATTTCAGCATTTAGTGGAAACTTTGCACTCTGATTTTTTATTCTGAATTTTTGGAGTATGCTGTCTGTATTTATATTAATTCTGTTGGCATTCCTGGTAATGTACAGGGGCAGGGGACTGAATTGTGACTGGATTTGAATAAGGAACACAAATATTCATTACATTGGTTTGCTATCTCCACTGGATTTTTTACTGTTTCCTCTTTAATATTACTTATACTTTTTTTTTGTTTAGTCTATTAATGTAACTGCACAATTGCTTGCTGTTGCTTTTGTCTGCATCTTTTTCAAGTTTGAGTTCCATTTTCTTTTTGAAATGGTTACTTTTGCTTTTATGTTTCTTTCAAAATGTTTAATATTCTGACTGTGGTTATGTCATGGCTTTTGTTTTCAGATACTTTATTGCATGTTTAGCTTTTTTTTCGTTGAGTAACTTTCTTCACATCCTCATTTAGCCATCTTGCTTGTCATCATTTGTTGTTATATTCCTTGATCCTTTTTAATGTAACTATTGCAAATGCTAATATATGTTGCCCTTATAATCTGCCAAATGTCATTCATTGTTTTGTTGACAACTGGAAAGATCAATAAAAGTTGCTGAAATGCTTGTTTAAACATTTTATCAAATTACTTTTTGCTACGCTTAAGAATAATTCAGAACAGTTTAGAGCAGGATAACAGCATATTTTTTCATCTTTAAATGATTAAATGCAAGCGTTATAATAAAATTGAACACATCTGCCCACCAGTGCAGAGACATGTTGACCATCTTTGTCACTGACAGCAGGTTTGGGAACAGACCTGGGATGTTGGAAGAGCTGGCCGAGTGGGAGAAGGATTGAGCATCCTCAGGACAGCTCTCCTTCTCTGGGAGGAGGGTGGAGTAACATAACCGGCACTTTCTGTCTTCTGGCAGAGGCCAGGGGAGCAGATGCAGCGGGCAATGACATAGTTCAGGGGGCTGGAACACACATCTGCATCAGCCTGTGACATCATCGCAGGTCCAGTACCCTCAGGGAGCATAGCAGCAAAAATGGTCCACCGACTAAATGAAGTCACCTGGACCTTACCACACATCCCCAACCCTCACCACTGATACCACTAAGTACCACCAGGAAGCCAGCAGCCCTGCCCTGAGGGGGTAAGACAGGGTGTTGGAAACCTCTCCTGTGCCCAGTATCATAGTAGTAGTTTTGCCAGGGGCCAGTGGCCCCACCTGGGGGGAAGCTGGGCTTCGAGCAGAAGAGATGCTGGTGGGATGCTGGTCGGTTCAGGTGGGGTGGTGGGACAACCTATGCAGGTCAGGTGGACCCCTCCAAAAAAATAATAAGATTGAACTACTTTACAAAGTTTAACAATGCTGGCCAGCATGCCAGTGTAGTGGTAGCGACTGCTTGCAACACTGATGATATGGGTTCAGTAGTGAACTCAGGCCATTGGAAGACTGGGTGAGGGGATGTGGAGAAGGATGAGCATCCCAAAGACTTCTCTCCTTCTCTGGAGTGCAGCAAGCACTGGCAGCCCATAGACACTGACCCCTGGTAAAGGATATCTGACTAGTGGCTCTCTACAACTTAACATCATAGAACTGATGCTGGAACACTGTGGTGGAGCTTCAAGGCAGAATACATCACTGGAGACAGGTCTGCTGCAGATAGGGGATGGTCCAGTGACCTTAATACATCACTGTCAGACTCTGAAGAAGCTGATATGGGTGGCCAGCCCACCAGAACAGCAGCAAGGTGTCCTCGTGCAATGCCGACATCCCAGGTTTGGGAACAGACACACATGTCAGAGGGCCCACTGGGTGGAGAAGAATTGAGCATCCAAGGGACAGCTCTCCTTCTCCAGGGAAGGGGGCTAGTGTCTGGAGCAACAGAGACCCCTGGCAGAGGCAAACATGCAACATTATAATATGATTGAACTACTTTACAAAGTTTAACAATGCGGGTCAGCACACCGGCGCAATCATTGCAACTACTTGCAACACTGATGATATGGGTTCAATAGTGAACTCAGGCCACTGGAAGACTAGGCGAGGAGGTGTGGAGAAGAATGAGCATCCCAAAGACTGCTCTCCCTCTCTGGAGTGCAGCAGGCACTGGCATCCAGTAGACACTGACCCCCAGTAATGGATACCCGACTAGCATCTCTCAACAACTTACCATCACAGAACTGATGCAGGAACACTGTAACAGAGCTTTGAGGCAGGATGACATCACTGGAGACAGTTCTGCTGCAGATGGAGGATCGACCAGGGACCATCCTAGGTAAGTGTCAGGCCCTGAAGAAGCTGGTCTGGGGCACCAGCCCACTGGTGCAGTGGGAAGGTGTCCGCATGCAATGCCAACATCCTAGGTTGGGAACAGACTCAGGTGTCAGAGGGCTGGCTGGATGGAGAGATTCAACATCAAAGGATGGCTCTCCTTCTCCAGGGAGAGGGGCTAGTGCCTGGTGCAACAGAGACCCCTGGCGAAGGCTGGGGATCTACTGCAACTGGTGCCTAGATGTGTGGGAGAAGGAACAGACATTGAGCATATCCAATGGATGTTATTGCACATCCCACTTCAGAGAATACTGCAGCAAAAAAATCCACCCCAGGCATGATGCCCCCACTCTGCTGCCATTCCTGTTGCCCTTTCTTGCTCACTACGGGGGTCCTGCTCCTGTGGTCCTAGCCTGGGGGTAAGACAGGGCTTGCCCTTTTGTCTGTTGGGAGGGACATGCTGCCCAGAGAGATGAGCCTGGGCATGATGGGATGGTGCGGAGTGGGGGCTGAGCTCCCATGGCAGGGATTGGGGTTGTGCCAAAAGAAAAGAATCTGGTCCAGGCAACAAAGATGAAGCTGGATGTCATCTCCATTGCACTGCCTCCCATGGTCACCTAGGTGGCAGTAGTGCAGTGGACGCAGTGACCCACCCTCTGGGATGCTCAATCCTCCTTCCCCAGCTGACCCCTAATGATCAGGGCTCACTTCTGAGCCTCAGCCACTGGCATTGTGGTGGTGGTAGCACTAGTGCTGTGCCGATGGGCTGGCCCTGAGACCATTTTTATGATTTCTTTTGTTGTAGTAGATTCGTATATCTGGTAACAGCATTCCTCTTTTCCCCATGACCGAGAAGATCTTGGGGGGGTGGTAGTGAGTGAAAAAAGGTAGCATGTATTATCAGCTTGGCTCTGTAAAGTGGAAGGTAAGTATTCACACTTTTGGGGCATTGCAAAAGTGAAAGGTAAAGGTATCCCATGAAAAGAGTGAGTGGAAAACAGTGAGGAAACAAGAGCACTTCAAAAATAGTGAATGTCATTTTGGTAACCTTGTGTTAATAGCACCTGTTTGTTTGAGCAATGATAGTGTTGTTTAGTGCTGTAGGGAGTACAGGTAGGGAGTAATGTAGTTGTCAGTGTCTGGAGGAAAGCCGTACTGGCTCTGTAGCCTTGAGATTAGAGTCACTGGCTTTGTGAAGGGTTGCTGCACCCAGACCTGGGTTCAGAACTCAGCGTTACTGATTTTTTGGGTTTTGCACCACCCTCCCATGTTCCCCCACAACTCCCTCCAGAGTAACCCCTCCATCCACAACCCAATATTAACTCCCTCACCACCTTCTTTCTGCAGTCTCCTCACCCTACAGTTTTCACAGCAGTTCCTTTGTAGTCCCCTCAATACCCTCAATGTCTTCAGAGTCTCCCACCATGTATACTACCAGCAAATGCTGTTCTAACCAAGAGAGGTTTGCGCAGAGAGCCTGGTCATGGGCCTGGAAGGGGAATGCAGTAGCAGTAGGGTAGTCAGACAGGACAGTTCTGGCTACTGAGAGAGTGGTCAGCTAGGTGGATGCTGGACTTAGGGCTGGTCCAGTTGCAGGGTGCTTTGGGGGGTGGAGGGTGATCATGCTGTAGAGTGGTGGTTCAGCTGCTGAGAGGGTAGTAAAGAGGCTAGTCCAGCTGCAGGGATGGAGTTCACTAAGATGGGAAGGGTGGTGTTGTGGGGGGTAGAGCATGCAGAGTGAAAAAGAACTCACTAAGACCCATGACTTGTTGCCATGACAACTATCATAGAAATAATGTTGTCGTCCCTGTCTTACGCTCTTAACACAAATGTCACCTCAGTGATGGCATGTTTACTTAGTCAATATGATTTATGGTTCAAGATTGGCATCTAGGCCATTAACCTTATCCATGCATTCACACTAAACTGACATTTTTCCTAGTCAGATAAACCTTCTGGCTAGCCAGTATTGAGGTCATCATTATGTCATGAACTGACATACATTTTTGCCAATTGTTTTATTTATTTATTTATTGAGTAAATCAGATTTACAACCTTTGAGTCAAAGACTCATTTACAAAACTCCTCATCAAAATACAAAACATCAACATAGTACACAACATAATAATAGCATGCATTATACAATAATTCAAAGTGGTGAAGAAACATAGGATATAAACTGTACAATACAACAGTGGGGGTGGGGGTAGCTGAAGCAGGTCCATCTAAGGAGAATATAAGAGACAATATACAGTTCTGGTGACAATAGCATGTATAATACAATAATTCAAAGTGGTAAAAGAAAACATAGGATATAAACTGTACAATACAACAGTGGGGGGTGGGGTAGCTGAGGCAGTACAGCCATCTTGATGTGCTCTTATAGCTATGCAGTGGCACAGATGTCTTTGAATGTCTGAAAGCTGAATGTGGACTGTGCTCAGCTGGAGAAAGGACCATCTGAATATAAAATCAGGTATAATTTAAAAATTAAACGCCACTTAGAATATTTTTTATTCACATTGCTAAAAAAGTCATTAGGTACTCCCAGGGGTTGCTTTATCCATATGTTCATCACCCCCCTAGGGACATGTGGTGCTCGACTTCTCCTTGTGCCACATTACACCCCAAGGGTGTGATTTACATATGATTAACCCTTTGAGAACTGAATATGTATGAACGTATATAGATTCTGGACGTATATATACATCCACAGTCTTCTAAGGGTTTTTAATGTAACCCTTGTTCATTCCTTATTGCTTAAATATTTCAAATCTGCCACAGTAGCTTCTTGTTCATCTGTGATCATATTTGATCTCCCTAGGGTCTATTCATCTTCTGAAGAATTGAGCAGAAAAAGCAGGACTTCACTGAAAATGAGATCCTTCATCTTCATTGATAACCCTAGGTAAGTAAATGGTTAAATAAAGTCAGTCCTCTAAGATGCACCCTCATGTAATCATCCTTATGATCCCATTTTTTGTGTAAATAATTTGGAACATCTTGAAAAACTGACAGATTGCACTTGTCTGTTGCCTTAAAATCTAAAAGAAGTCATTTCTCATACCTTTTGACTTCTTGGCAGGATATGATACTGCCAGAGTGATTCACTTCTAGTCCATTGCAGCTCTGAAAACAGGCTATGCCATTTGGAACTGGTTTGTGATCTGCGCTGGATAAGTTTTGTTAGAGGGTCTGTCCAGAGAGATTCTGCAAATATTTTCAGGTATTCTTTCTACAGTTTTGTAAAACTTTAACTCAGAAAAGAGCTTAGTAATTTAGGAAGAGTTGCAGAGAGAGTCTTTTAGCTTACATAAATTATGTTTTTATAACTAGCTTCCTGCTGTACTGGGTCAGATTTTATTTATACATCATTAATTGCTGTAAATATGTTTGATTTGTGCATCCTTTGTTTTTACTGCATTTTAAAGTTTTGTCTAACAAGAAATGGCCTTTCAGACTAAGAAATGTGTAACTTCAGTTATTTTAAAGCACTAGATACTACAGGATATGTTTGTGTGTGGTGGAGGGGACGGTTTGCATTCAAATGCAGTATTTATAATGCTGCTGGATACAGCATGTTGCAAGCTTGGGATTGCTTAAAATTAGCTGAAAAAATTGTTGTGGCTATGTGTGAATAGCATTTTGTGAACAAGAACAATCTAGCACCAATGTCTGATATGGATTTTATGCTTTTGTGAACTGTTAGTTTTATAGTGTTCTTTTAACTTTTTTATACTGAAGTCAATTTCTTAACCTGTAGTCCACCCAGCTGTATGAATTAGTGTTTAGAAGCAGGATCACAATAGAAATAAGCTCTATCCTGGGTAAAATAAATTATAGTATACAATAAAAACATTTAAAATGCATAATATTCAGTAGAGAGAATGCAGATTTTTCCTTTTAATCTGTCCTTTGTACACCCCCAGCCCAACACCATATTGTCCTAGTCACCTTACAACTACTTGGCCTAAGCTGAGCTGAAGTAGGCAGAACTTCGGGAACATTTGAGGTGATGGGGTATATGGCCATCTGTGGCACGAATATAGCTGAGTGTTATCCTCATGGCTGGGATACTTTTCCTTTGTACCCCCACAATGGCGGTCTGTAACCCCCAAAAAAGAAAACAATGGCGGCAGCTAGGACATCACTTCATAGTCAATTTTCCGGCTCTCTGGAACTTTTCACTTGTACTAACATATTTCTCTCTCTCTCTCTTTTTAACAGGTCTACAGAGCCTCCTACAACCCATCAGATAAGTATTATTTACCTTTTTCTCCTGTCCTATCTGTAGTCTTATCTTTCTCAAGAACTATGGATCCTTTCTGACCACTCTCTTTATTCTTATTTTGCAGGTTCCCCATCTACAGTATGTTTTCTGGATCCCTTCACTAAGTTCACCCAGAAGCAGGTAGCGCTACCTTAAATTACGCCTTTTCTAAACTGTGGTGAACTGTAATGTGAGGATTTCTTCCTCAGGCCTCCTTATACTGCTTTTGTTGAGCCTCAAACTATTCTACTCATACAAAGGGTAACCCTTTACAGGTCTTGACAAACATAATGCCTTACCTATTGGGTAAGTAGAGTTTGATTTGGGTGTATTGGGGTTATGTGTGTGTACAATTTAATTTAAGGTTGTAAGAAACTCTAGGTTCATCATGTCCCTTTAATCATCACTTCATTAGCAGGGATGAATAAGTATGATGTGAAAATGTGTATTTTAAAGTTATCTACCCACAGTACTACCCAGTAGGTGTGCTTGAATTTTATGGAATCCATTCTGCCACTACTTCAGATTTTCAGAATTTCCAGTTCAGGGTCTGATTCTGTTTTGCCTCCAGTTAAGGCACAGGAATGGAATCTGAAGTTCTGATTCTGCATCTGATACTATTTAACCATAAAGTAAAACCTCCTCCCACCCAGTAACTCTACCAAAACCCTCCTTTATCAGCTGGCTGGGGTCTCTGGGGCTGAGGCAGCATAAAGATTGTTTAGCTGGCAGTCCATCTGTTCACTCCAGTTCCATTTCTTGTCCTAATCCTTCAATGATACTGCCAGCTAGCAGCCAGTCCATAAAATGATCGCCTTGAGTCCCCAGCCTGTCCAAAAGCCCCTCCACCAATAGCCCTGGGACTGTCTGGCTGGCACCCAGCAGCACCAGCTCTATAAGAGTTATGAAGAAGGGGCAGTTTCTTTCTTTATTTTTTTTTTTAACAGAACTACATTCAGATGTGAAATTGGATTCTGATTCTGCACCCGAAAATGGTTCCTGGATTTATTTATCTTTTTGTCATAATACCGAAAGCAATGGATTGGAATCCAATGATTCTGTATTTGTCATCTGAAATCTAAGCAACCTCACAACCCATGGTACCCTGTGATTTCCTCAGAAATCTGAAATTTCTTCAGGTTTAAAGTACCTTGAAGGCCTGTATTGTTTTCATACCTACTGTCTTTTTTTTTTTTTGCAGTTAATTTTTTTATGTTTAGAAAGTTCCTCATTGGGTAAACAATATGCTCTATCAGAGAATACAGATATAGATACAGTCCCACAGTATAGCACAGTGGAAATGTATACCGGTTCACAGTATAGCACAGTGGGAATGCATACCAGTTCACAGTATAGCACAGTGGGAATGTATATGAGTTCTCAGTATAGTACAGTGGGAATGTATATGAGTTCACAGTATAGCACAGTGGGGATGTATACGAGTTCACAGTATAGCACAGTGGGGATGCATATGAGTTCACAGTATAGCACAGTGGGAATGTATATGAGTTCACAGCATAGCACAGTGGGAATGTATACGAGTTCACAGTATAGCACAGTGGGAATGTATACCAGTTCACAGTATAGCACAGTGGGAATGCATATGAGTTCACAGTATAGCACAGTGGGAATGCATACGAGTTCACAGTATAGCACAGTGGGAATGCATATGAGTTCACAGTATAGCACAGGGGAATGCATACGAGTTCACAGTATAGCACAGTGGGGATGTATATGAGTTCACAGTATAGCACAGTGGGAATGCATATGAGTTCACAGTATAGCACAGTGGGAATGCATATGAGTTCACAGTATAGCACAGTGGGAATGCATATGAGTTCACAGTATAGCACAGTGGGAATGCATACGAGTTCACAGTATAGCACAGTGGGAATGCATGATGAGTTCACAGTATAGCACAGTGGGAATGCATGTGAGTTCACAGTATAGCACAGTGGGAATGCATATGAGTTCACAGTATAGCACAGTGGGAATGCATATGAGTTCACAGTATAGCACAGTGGGAATGCATACGAGTTCACAGTATAGCACAGTGGGAATGCATACACGTTCACAGTATAGCACAGTGGGATGTATACCAGTTCACAGTATAGCACAGTGAGGATGTATACAAGTTCACAGTATAGCACAGTAAGAATGTATATGAGTTCTGGTATAGCACAGTGAGGATGCATACGAGTTCACAGTATAGCACAGTGGGGATGCATCACGAGTTCACAGTATAGCACAGTGAGGATGCATCCGAGTTCACAGTATAGCACAGTGGGGATGCATCACGAGTTCACAGTATAGCACAGTGGGGATGCATCGAGTTCACAGTATAGCACAGTGGGAATGCATACAAGTTCACAGTGGGAATGCATATGAGTTCACAGTATAGCACAGTGGGAATGTATCACGAGTTCACAGTATAACACAGTGAGAATGCATACGAGTTCACAGTATAGCACAGTGGGAATGTATACAAGTTCACAGTATAGCACAGAAGGAATGCATATGAGTTCACAGTATAGCACAGTGGGGATGCACATGAGTTCACAGTATAGCACAGTGGGAATATGTATAGAGTTCACAGTATAGCACAGTGGGAATGCATATGAGCTCACAGTATAGCACAGTGGGAATGCATACGAGTTCACAGTATAGTACAGTGGGGATGCATACTGAGCTACATCAGTACATACAGTATTCATGAATATGTTCTATAGTTCTAGGCTGTTCCTTAGGTTCTCTACCCTCTGGGAGAAGTAGTAGGCTTTAATTCTAGCAGTGCTCTTCCCCAGAGGCCTAGGGTGCTTTACAAAAGTGCAGAAATTACAATCAATTAATAAATAAACAAATGGGCATATAATTATCGTACATCAGCAGAGCGAACATATAAAACTCATAAAAAACTGTGCTGGAAGGAGCCTAAAGGAGAAGATAGATTGATCCCCAATGGTTTGATTGAAATTGAAGAAAAAGGTCCTCAGGCACATCTTCAAAGGCTGCCACCATAGGGGCCTGTCTGAGGAGTCTTGGGAACTAATTCAGGAAGACTGGGCCTGCCACCTCAAAGGCACAGTCTCCCAAGGTTTTTATCTTGGCCCTCAGTGGAGCGAAGAGAGGATGACCGCACATATGGGTGGAGGACATCTAATAGGTAACCAAGATCCAACTCATGTAGCACCTTACAAGTTTACAAACCAACTTTTAAAGGTGAATCCCTCAGCCCCCTGCAGTCGCACTGGAAATGAGCCCTGGCTCAGTGTGCCTTTCCCCTGTCATCAAATGTTTAAATAAAAAAATAAATGTTGCAGGACTTATAGGTCCCAATAAAAGAAAAACACAGTGAAAGAAATGTTTTATGTATTTGCTAATTGTTTTATCTGGTTGATCCTGTGACCCTCTGCCTGTAATATTTATCTACTACATGTCCCAGTGTCTCCCATGGCCAGTCCTCTGATGCGACTAATGGACTGAGCCATGGGGCACCTCTGTTTACTGACAAAATTGCTTAGATTGTATTTCTGTGAAAGAATGCATAAGCGTGCCTACTTTGCAAGTACTGATCACACTAAGCTTCAGGGTTCCTCCCCCGAGTTCTGCTGGAGGACCCTGGATCAGGGGCCACATATTCAAAAGTTAGTGCAGATGTTAAGGGGTGTTAGCCTGTGCTAATACTGTTTTTGCACCTGTTTTGTGGGTGGGGTCTATATTCAGAGTCCCTTGCAGTGCAGGCTAAACCCCTTCAGTGTCTGAGCACTCTTTAAAAAAAAAAAAAAAACAGCTTTGTTTGTTTAGACAGCTGTGTTGTCCAGCAGTAGGTATCACAGAGCAAGAGAGAGTGAGATAAGGTGCTGGCTTTGTGTGGGTACAGAGGTAGGGAAGAGAAATGAACCTAACTGTTTCAGAGAATGCAGTTTGATTTCATATACAGTGTCACCTTATGTGCATGCTGTATCTTGTAGCTGCGGTCTTAAGAGTTGGTGGCAAGTGAATTACTCCATACAGGAAAAGGGATACAGCTTCATCCCCAAGAGATGCAAACTGGACATGTTACATAATCAATCATTTAAAATAACACAAGTTTAGTTTCACATTCTTACTATGAGGGGAGCAAGTAAAATCAACCAATATGGTTAGTAAACAAAGGAATGCACACCTCTGGATGAGTGGGGAGGGATACCAGCAAAACAAGTTTCTCAGTTTGCAAATGTTAGTAAACTAAGCACTAAAACTTAACTTTTGTGTACGAGGCTTCAATAGTCCCCGTGGCCTTTGCCTGGAGTCAGTGTGCTGTTTAACTGCAAAAATGGGTTTCTTTGTTTTTAATTTTTTTAACCTGTCTGTGAAAGGAGTGGATGAGCTGAGAGCCCCTATAGAGGCGGGAACCAGGATCACAATGGAGGATGGTGTTAAAGTGAGGACTGTAAGGTACAGTGGATTGGAAGCTCAAGTTTAACAGTTGTCACAGTGGATGAACGGGCCACATCTGTGAGAATACAAGTGAACCCTGGGAGTGAACAGTAGGCAGAGGTGAAACAGCAAAGGATCAGGGGATCAGGGTGCATGCAGCTACTGAAACTCGAGCAGTCAGGAACTTGTAGCAGACACAGTGGCTGGAGCCACAATGGAGTACCTGTTTTCCACTTTTTTAAGGTTGAACAGGCTATGTATTCACAGGGAAGCATAGTGTAGTATTGGGCAGCAGAGTGCTGCGCGGTCTGTGTGATGTTTAATGGCAGATACAAAGGAATCAGTCCATAAGAAACAAAAGAAAATGAGAACTAAACAGTTTTCCTGTAAGATAACGAGGGTGAGCTGTTCATTTTAAAAGTGTTGTTAGGCAATGAGCAGTGTCTAGAGAGAAGCGGAGGGTGGGAGCAATTGAAGCGGCCAGCAGGCGGTGCATGGAAATACATGGAGAGGGATAGAAATCCTGTCAGCAGCTCTGTAGCTTTGGAGAAGGGATGACTGGGTTTGCCAGATGTAAAAGGCATGTGTGCCATCAAGTTGATATGATTATGAGGTTTGCAGAGTTTGGGCAATGTCCTGGCTAGTGGGAAAAAATGGCAGGTATTCAAAAATGAACATCCAGTTGGCTCAGTAATATCTTGCTGTATTTTTTAAGTGTGGCCAAGGTTTCCTGAACTTGTTGCTAGCTGTGCATTAGACACTTCTAATGCATGGCTAGCAACCAATCAAATACAGATTTTCACTACCCATTTTATAAATAAATATTCATATTATACCATCTTATTATACTGTTCCATTTCATGGTAAAGTGTGGCACCTCACGGCTCACTTCAATACAAGTGTATTGAGGCGAGCAGTGCAGCACCGCACTTTCCCATGAAATGGAACTGCGCCTTGTCTGACATTTTGCAGAACCACAAACTTTACAACATTAAAAAAAGTAAGTTCCAACAAGAGAAAAACAGCATTTCACTTGCGGAAAGCTAATCGAGGTAAGGCTATAGGGTGGGGACCTGAGATTATAACAGCTTTCCTTTAAAGATGGTCAAGGGATGGTCCCCAAGCCTTGTTCTGATAGCAGACTATAAATAATAAGAAGAAGAAAATTAGTATTTATAAAGCACTTTTCATACAGTGCATCCCAAAGCACTTTACAAGCAATGCTAGACTGGTAGTGAAGTGACTGAATGTGTAGTGGCAGCCATGTTGCACACCAACACTCACGCACAGCCTGGACAATTGCATGAACTGGTTTTATGGGAAGGGAAATGTTGGCCAGGACACCGGAAATGTCCCCTACTCATTGCAAAGAATGTCTGAGTTCTTTACTTCCACCTGAACACCCACCAGGACAGCTAGAAGGGACCTTGGTTTAACATCTCATCTGAAGGGCACACCCCAGCAGTACAGCACCCCAATACTGCACTCGGTGCCAGCCTTTTAGGTACAAGTTCAATCCCCAGTGTGGGATGAGAACCCATGACCTTCTGGTCCAGAGGCGGCTGTGCTACCAACTAAGCCACGCTGTCACTGAAAACTATTGGTCATAGCACTCCTCTTACTATACTGTTCCAACCTTGAAACATTTAACTTCTATTTCTTATCCTCCTATCTTTTGAAAATACACACTTTCACAAGTCTTGGTATGGAAGTGGTCAATACATATTATAATAAGATTCTTTACAGCCAATGTCCAGTGCTGACAGATATGACCTTAGGTGTATTTTCTCGTGTTGTGTGCTCTTGTGCTGGTGCCTTGGTTCATCTTTGGACTGTACTGTTAGCTGGCTTTTGGTCTTTAGCTAAACCCTTAATTTTATCTTTATACTGTTAATGGAATTTCACTTTAATTGTTAATTCTTTTTAATTTGACATTTATACCATTTCAGTGCCTAGATTTTTAGCAATTCAGATATTTGGTTACAATATCATATCCTTTAGTGCTAGTATATTGAATTTTGGTTAACTATATTCTACTGTTTTAGAACATCTACCAAAAACTTGTGTATTGCTTCATGGTATGTGAGAGGTCTGGGATCCCTGTTAAGCGGAAGAAAGTGGTTAACTATCTCAAAAGGAGAAAGACACATTTTGGCATAATAATTTTAAAGTAGCAGGATCAACTACATATATATTTTTAAACAACATATGCATCTGTTGTGCTGATAGACATACTGCAGATTTGTGTTGAAACAGCTAACATCTCTATGTAGTGCAATGTATTAAGTGCACATTTGGAGCTTTTGTTGAATGCAGCCAAAACATACATAGTATAAACCGAATATGACATGGCCGACTAGAAGATATCATGTTATCTTCATACGAGCCAATGACATCATGATATCTCACTCCTACCGTGAGATATCATGATATTCATTGGCCCTCGTGAAGATAAATATGATATCTTCAGTCGGGCCATGTCATATGCCATATATGTATGTATGTATGTATGTATGTATGTATGTATGTATGTATGTATGTATGTGGTCAATCGGTACAAAACCGGAACCCCAGGGAAAGGAAGATTGACCCAGATCAAGAAAGCCCGGGGCCTCTTGGGAGCAACTGCAAGCTCCAACATAAAGTCGAATTAGGAAAAAACAATAAATTTGGAAAGGTAGGGATTTAAGTGCCCCAGTTCTCATATAACTGCTCGTATCAGTGGCCTAGTGTAAGTCTCCACTCCCATTACATGAGACTTTAAATTAAGTCTGGTGTAATAGTCCCTTTAAAGTTTGTGCAATGCAGTCCAGCATAAAAAGTTCAAATTAGTTTAAATAAAATTGTTAGGAACGTAAATATGCCAAATACAGCTTTATTTTCATGCAATATTCATTTATCAGTAAGCCATGGGGGGGAGATGGCACCTACTCCCAACACCACCTCGGCAAATGGCCCATGCATCTATAATAGTGCATAAAAATATATGATGGTAGTAATTCGGGCCTTGAGACAGGGTAGTTAGAGTAAGAAGTGCCCAGGGAATTACTCCTCACCCCCACCCACCCACTAACCTGTTGTTATATATGAGTCTCTCCTTCGGAATCTCTCTCAGGTCTGATCAGTCCTGGTAATGGTGTCTGAGCGACGAAATGTGGCCAGTGTGGATTTTGCATCTTGGGTGTTATTCTTCTTCTCAGCCTTCGTATTTGTCTGAGCCATTTGCCTTCGCGGCGGTCTGGCAGTGGACTCCGCTACTCCCCCCGAGCGTTCAGGAAAATGGAAGCTCATCTTGGTGAGATCTTGTTTAGCATCCTGTGCTGAGGTATATTCTTTTTTGCCATTTGGAAAGTGAACAATTAAACGTGCTGGATAAGGAGTTGTAAACTTATGGCTTGCTGTTTTGATTATTAGTAGCAGTGGAAAATAGGCCCTGCATTGCCTCATGGCTTTTGAAGCATAACCATGGTCTATTTAAAAACGCTTCTGTCCAAAATAAATCTTCTATTTTCACCATGCCATTAGCAGGATCTGCTCTTTGATGGAAAAGCTATTAAAGTGAGCTATAATAGACCTGGGAGGGGCTGCCAGGTCTGAGGGCTTTGGGGCTAGGGCTCGGTGTACTCTCTCAAAGGGAAGCTGAAACCCTTCTGACAATTCCATGGTAGTGCGTAATAGATTGTCCACAAAGTCCTTAATGTTTGTACACTCTGCATTTTCTGGTATACAATAGATACGTATGTTCTCTCTTCTAGCCCTATTTTCCGCATCCTCTTGTCTAGCCTCCAAAGCTTCATGCTGCTGTTGTAATTGCTGATACTGTAGCTCCAGGTCATCTACCCGGTTTTCGGTGGCCATTAATTGCCTCTCCGTATCATCAGCCTGCTGCTCCAGTAACATCACATCCTTTCTGAGCTCCCCATAAAGCTGTTTAACTTCAGCCCTAAATGAGAGAAGTTCTTGATAAAGAAGATCGAGCCTCGCTTTCTTTGGTTTAGGTTCTGCTGCTGAGGTTAGGCCTTTCTGTGAGATTCTGCCCTGCCCCCTAACTTTAGCTTCTTGCACGTATTCTGAGCCAGAGGCCTCCGATTCCGATCTCTCTGCATCGCTTTCCATTTCTGCTCACCTTTCCTACAAAACACCAATTCAGGTACTGTAAACCCTCCATTACCTTTCTAAGTCTCAATTTTTAGGATCGCGTAAAGCGTTTAATGGAGGATTTTTGATCGGAAGTTAATGTGGAGCTCGCAACTAGGCTGTCATTGTGCGTGGGGGTTAAACCAGAAGTCCGCACTATATGTAACTGTGTGAATGTTGTTTAAATTGTAAGTTGTGAATTATTTGACTCACACCTCTTTGTGCAGATGCATTTTATCCTATTTATTGTGTTTTTATGTAATGCTTTTACTGTAGTCCCATTGCAATACCCATCCCCAAGGCATGGCAGAAAATGAATATTTTTGATCCAGTCCACCTTTCTGGTTAAATGGAAATAAATAAAAGAAAATCAAATTTTTCCATCCGTCTTTGCCATTCTATAATAATGTAGATGCTCTACGTTATACCTTTTGACATCAGGGGCTGTATTTTTAAAGGGTGGTACTGGGCTTCCGTCAAGTACTGTGCCACAACACTTTGAAATCGGTGGTGCTCCAAAAGCTTTTGCTGCAACTGCGTCTGATTGTAGTAGGTGTGATGCAGTTGTGACAGTTTACATGATTTATGGCAGCTTGTGCCACATCTTTAGCACAAGCACTGTAAAAAGTTTACTGGGACTGATGCAGGTTATTCCACAAATAGTTGACTTAAACTGCAACCATTGCCACACAGGATACAAAATCCCACTTGACTGCCAGAAGCCTGGTGCGTCATATGTTTGGCACGTCCAGGGCTTGCTGCACTCTAATGACTTTGAAAATCTGACCCCAGGACCTTTTTTCTGTCCTATGGTGATTGGTGGTCACTTTGTAGCAAGACTGATGCTAAGAACATTCTTACTAATCTGTGGGAAAAATAGCAGTTGATAGCACTAGTCCCTCTGAATGGGCACAAGCATCCCGGAGAGGAGCTGTTGCTAGATGGGAACTGCTGAGGAAAGCCATGAACCAGACTGCTTGGAAATGGATAGGCCAGACTTGCATACAGTGTACTAACATGCCTAAGCTGACCTGTATACCGCAGTGCGTTGCTGTGTCACCTTTAGTTCCTGGGAGGCCCAATGATGTGTGACCCATGCATATATCAGTTCTGTGATATCACAGCGTGAGGCATGGCAGCTGACAAATGAAATTACAGCTCTCATTACTGTCATTTTAAAATATGTTCTCCTGGTCTATGTTGGGTCAGGTGTTCTTGTTCAACCAGTTTCAATAAATAAATCATGTTTTGTCAGGTTAGTCTGGTTAACCTACTGTAAATACTCTTTTTACATGGGTATACCTACTAGTTACTGCAGAATCACTTTTAGGTGTACTTGGTGGCAAAACACACACATCTCTAACCCTAGTCATTGATCGTTCATAGGACACATGGCCACTAGCTGTTCCATGACAGTAAGCCTTTCTCATTTTTATACAAGGAGGCAGAAATTGAGTCTTTTTTATGATGGGAGGACTGAAAAGCAGTATCCAGCGTGAAATGGTACTCCCACTAGAGGGATAAAAAATGTTAGTAGATGGAACCCACCTCCTAAAAAATATGTGTTCCATAGACCAGAAATTGAACCCTCAGTTTAAATTGCAACTTGCATTCCACTGATGTAAACAATTTGCATCCCTTTTTAATTTTCTTGATAAAATCTAAAATGTTTTGCTTGATCCGATCGGAGCTGTTGTTATGCTCCCCTCCTACTGAGGGGGGCCAGGGGGGACCCAGGAGCTGTGCACTTGATCATGGCCATTGTTGTGTCCCCTCCTGCCTGGGGGAATCAGGGAGCTGGCACCACCAATTGTGGCTCTTGTTGTGTCCCCCTCCTTTTGAAGGGGACTGAAGAAGCTGGGGCCACTGATCATGGTTGCTGTTGTGGCTCCCCCTGCTGAGGGGGACCGAGGAGCTAGTGCTGCTGATTGCAACTGTTGCTCCCCCTTCCTACCAAGGAGGACTGCAGGAGCTGGCACTGCCATTCATGGCTATTGTTCTGGTGTCTCCCCACCAAGGGTGACGGGGAGCTGCTGCTGCCAATTACAACTGTTTTTTTTCTCCCCCCTCCTGTGGAGGGTGACTGGAGGAGCTAGTGCTGCCAATTGTGGCTGTTATTTGCTGTCTTGTTAAAAAAAACTTTACTTGGAGACGAAAATAATCAGTCACTTTTATTAGTTTAACAAAATTACACACATGGCCCAAGAAGGACCCAGTCACCCTGTGAAATAAAGCCCTAGCTCTTCACCATAAGACTTCATTAGGAGGCTTGAACACAAAGTGGATGCATCCAGATTTATCACACTATTTCAATATAACATCATCATTTAAATGACCAGTCAATTACTTGCCATTCTTAAGTCCCTTTTTATTTTTGCAGTTAATCTTTTTATTGAAGTACTTATAAGATAAACAAACAACAAGTATACTCTATAACTATACTATATAAGATTATATAAATAATAAACTAAGTAGCATAACATCTAACAAAGGAGGAAAAAAAGACTATTCAATGGTAGTATAATCATTTTTGGATTACTGACCTAAGCTAGACAGTTACAATATTATAATGAAAAGAGGGCTTAGCACTACATAATACAGAGTGAAAATAGAAGAAGTAGAAGGTGAGAGAGGAGGTATGAATAGTCATAGTTGTACATTACTGTAATATATATATATCGTTAGAGTGCTGCTAAAACCTATATAGAAAGGATTATAGAATAACAAGAGAAGAAGAGAAGGAAAAAAAAGTCATCTGAAGGAAAAATCAAAAAAAAAAAAGGAAGAAATTGTGAAGAGAGAGAAAGTATAAAGTGAGTAGAGAAAAAGCGAGACCACATCCTGAGGCTAGGAAGAAAAAAAAAAAGGGATATCAATTGAAGGAGAGAGACAGAGAGATATTATGTAAAGTATTTCAATCCATACATTAAGTGCCAGAAGGCTAGATGAATCCAAATATTTAAAATATTCCTGCCAGCATTTATTATACATATTGAGTTGGTCGAAAGAAATATGTGTCATACGATCCAGGGAGGCATATTGAGATAAATGATTAAGAATATCAGGGAGAGTGGGGATTATATTAGATCTCCAATACATAAGTATACTACGCTTAGCAAGAAGAAAAAGTATGGTTAACCATCTGTTCAGGGGTTGGGGGATATTATGGGGATGAGGGTCAAAAATACCAAGTATACAGTGTTTGGGATCCAATACAAAGGATTGACCAGTCACTTTCATTGCAAGTATATAAATATGATGCCAAAGCTTTTGTATGGGGGGACAGTCCCATAAAATATGAAGTAAATCGCCATTGGGAGAGTTACATCGCCAGCAGTTATCATTGTCCATTAATCCCATTTTATGCAATACAGTTGGGGTTCTATACCACAAATGAAGAATGTTAGTCTGAATGAGTGAGCTACGTTTATCCTGAAAAGATTTGTGGCAAGAAAGCCAGCACCTATGCCATTGTTCATTTGTAATGTTATAGTGTAATAAATTGTGCCATTTATTTTTTGCACTAATGGACTATCTGGTAGTGATTCTCTAATATCTTTGTAGATGACGGTATTCAGTTTACATGTTGTTTTTATCCATTTGGAGACGTGCTGATCATATAAGGATTGATTCGCAATAAGTGGGAAATAATAAGTGCATACTGTACGAAGCTGTAGATATTTCCAAAAATCCTGGCGGGGAAGATTCCATTGAGTACATAGATCAGAATAAGATTTTATTCTTAACATAAGGGGTTCAAGTATGTCACTTAAAAAAAGTATACCTCTATTTTTCCAAGTTCGACAGTAGATTGGATGATTTTCGAGAGATATTTGGCAATTTCCCCAGATAGGAACATAAGCAAGAGGGGTAGGGTTTGATTTGAGGTGTTTATGAATTATTTTCCAGTAACACGTGGATGGTACTATAGTGGGGTGAGATTTTAATTTAGAGGGGATGGGATTATAGATAAAGGAGGTAGCAATGTTATTTGGACAAAGAAAGGCTTCAATATTAACTCATAATGGTGAATTGGTGTCAGGTTGAATAAACCATTTGATAGTCTGGGCTGCACGAAAAGCCCAAAAGTAGGCCTGAAACCAAGGGAGGTCAAATCCACCTCTTGACCAATGGGATCTAAGTTTGTTATGGCTAAATCGGGGGATTTTGCCATCCCAAATAAAATTACCTATTAATTTGTCAATTTTGATGAGGAAACAAGAGGGAAGTTTTAAAGGGATATTAGAAAAAAGATACAATATTTTAGGAGTTATTGTCATTTTAATAGCAGAATCTTTCCCATTAAAGGTAAGATTAAGCAATTTCCATCTGTCAAGTATATTTTTAATGTTAGTTAGTAGAGAAGAGAAATTAGCATCCCATACTTTATCCAATGATGGGATGATCCGGACACCTAAATATGAGATACCTTGGGGAGCCCACCGAAAGTTCAAAGGATCATTCATATAAGATTTACAGAGGTCGTTTAATGGTAGCATTTCAGATTTATTGAGATTTAGAGAAAGTCCCGAGATAAAGGTGAATTCGTTAAGATGTTTAACTAAAGATTGCCCTGAAGATTGGAGATTTTCTAGGAGAATAAGAAGATCATCTGCATAAGAGAGTGAAGTATAGCAAGAGTTACCGATAGCGATGCCATTAATTATGCAGGATTGACGAAGAGCTGCAGAGAGAGGCTCAATGGCAGGTATAAACAAATATGGTGATGGGGGCATCCCTGTCTAGTGCCCCTTGCAAGATGAAAGGAGGGGGATAGAGTTGTGTTAGTAAGAATTCAAGCAAAAGGGAGAGTGTACAATAATTTGATGCAAGCGCAGAAATTATTAGTGAAACCAAAATGTGATAAAACTTGGTATAAATAGTTCCAATTAAGGGAATCAAATGCTTTCTCAAAATCAATGGCGATGGCCGCGGCTGGTGATTTAAGAGTTTCTGCTTTGTAAATTAAGTTAAGTAAGGAACGAAGATGATCAGAACTGGTTCCATGTTTAATAAATCCGGCTTGAGAAGTATGGATGAGTTTTGAAATTAATGAATCTAAGCGAAGGGTTAATAATTTAGCAAAGATTTTTCCATCTGTATTGAGCAGTGATATCAATCTGTAACTTGAGGGAAGAGAGGGGTCTTTATCTTTTTTTGTTAAAACAGTAATAATAGCCTCGGTCATAGTGTGGGGTAGCTTACCATTAGAGAATGCTTCCAGATAGACTTTGAGAAGTAAGGGGCAAAGAGTACCAGATAAGGATTTATAGAAATCAACAGGGAAACCATCACTGCTGGGGGATTTACCATTTTTTAAAGATGATAGTGCTGTATGGACCTCTTGTAGGGTAAAGGGTTCATTCAGTATGGCCGCATCTTGATGAGAAAGGTGAGGAAGCTACAGTTTATCAAGAAATTCATGTATTTGATTGGAAGAACTGGAATTTGGATGAGAATATACTGTAGTTGCTGGTAGAAAGAACGCATAATATAGTTTATTGTAGGGTTATCTGTATAAATTTGGCCTGATGGGTCTTTCAAACCAGCAATATATCTCTCCATCTGTTGAGTTTTAAGCTGGTACGAAAGCAACTTCCCACATCTATCTCCTTGTTCCCAGTAGCGGTGTTTAAGTCTTACAACGGAAAGTTCAGCTTTCCTGGATATTAATTTGTTTATTTTAATTCTTAACTGAAGAATTTCAAGATGTAGTTGTGAGTCATGATTGGGTTTTTTTGTTTTATAGTACTGAGTTTCTTTCTCTTTAAGGGATTTCTCTAAATTTGCTAGTTGTTGCTCTCTTAGCTTTTTCCTGTGAGCTGCGAAACTAATAATTTTGCCTCTAATTGTTGCTTTTAATGCTTCCCAAACTGTGCCTTGAGATACCTCGGGGGTATCATTAAATGAGAGAAAGTCTTGAATCTGGGCTGTAATCCAAGGTATAAATTTTGGGTCCCTCAGTAAGAGTGGATCTAAATGCCAAGAAGGAGATTTAGAAAGGGATGGACCCCAAAGTAAATGTAAACTTATAGGAAAGTGGTCTGATATGGTAATTGGGAGGATATCTGTATTAATAGTTTTTTCTGTAATAAGAGAGGATGAAAGCCAATAATCAATACGACTGTAAGATTTATGTAACGAGGAGTAAAATGTATAGTCACGCTGTCTAGGGTGGGAAAGTCTCCAAATGTCAGAAAGGCCCAGATCTTTCATTAGCAATGTCAAGGCATTAATGCTTCATGGATGAGCATCGTATGACTTATTACTTCTATCTAGGTGAGCTTCTATGATTAAATTAAAATCTCCACCCATAAGAATAGGTGAGTTATTGTTGTTATTAATCATAATTTGTTGAGCCAAGTTATGAAAAAATTCAGAGGAGTCAGAGTTAGGGGCATAAACGTTAACTAACATAAAAGTACCTGCAGTGGAAGTTAATTGAGTTATAATCCATCTACCATCTGAATCTGTGATAGTTTTCTTTGGGGTCCAATTAAGGGACTTATGTAATAGAATAGCGACACCCGGTTTTTTAGAGGAGGAAGAGGATACAAATCCTTGACTGACCCAATCCTTTTTTAACCTGTCAACATCCTCTGACATAAGTTTAGTTTCTTGTAAGAAAGCAATATGTGTTTTATGCTTCTTAAGATAGGTAAGTATTTATTTGCGCTTACAAGGTGAATTGAGTCCCTTAACATTCCATGAATGTAATATCAAATCACTCATAATGGTAAATGGTAAAATAGGAAGTTACAAATCGGAACGAGGGACTCATAAAAAACTAAGTCAGAGAATGTTAAAGGAAAACTACACCCAAAACCTGAAAAAATATATGTTGTGCAGAGTGTTTTAATTTGTATGTGAAGTTCTATTGTTTCCTTCCCTCTGACTGGTATTAGGAGTTTTTCACAAATTAGCCTGCTAGCTTTATGCTAGTTTTATGACCCCTGGGGATCTCCATACCTGATAGTGTAATTGTATTTCTGGTTCCCACAATGCATTTTGTCTCATGTGACTGTGATGTAAGAGACCCAACATTCAACACATGTACATGCCGAACACTAAATATCTTGAGCTTTACAAGCTGCACAAAATTACCAGCAGCAAAGTTTTTCAGGACAGTAAAACCTTTAGGATGAGGGTGGTCACCAAGCTGAATTCTACAGATTTTAAAATATAGCCATCTCTGTTGTTGTGAACTGATTGTAATGCAATGCTTTCTGCTGGATTTATGGGCTCTGCTACATCTCCATCACATGAAACAAGGTGCATTCCAGGACAAAGAAATGCAATAAACCTATTTGATATGGTGATCTCCAGGGGTCGTAAAACTACCCTTAAGCTAGCACGCTAATTTAAGAAAAACTCCTAATACCAGTTAGAGGGAAGGAAACACTAGAACTTCACATACAAATTAAAACACTCTGCACAACATATATTTTTTCAAGTTTTGGGTGTAGTTTTCCTTTAAAGGTTCAAAAGGCAGGTGAGTAGGTTGTACAAATGTGAACAGGATCATTAGGATGCATGGATTCAAAATAATATGATAAATATATCTATTAAGCCTCACTAAAGAAAGATACAGGGATAAAATAGTAGGGAGAATATACATAGAAACAACAAAAACGTGTATATTACAGTGAGAACATTTGAGAAGTGTAGAGAGATGAGTCGGTGTACATACCAGAGACACTCTCCACACTACTAGGCATGTAAAAACATAGATAACACTTAAGAAAAAGCAACACGCTATATTCCTAAGATATTAACTATGTATAACAATATCTTATAGGTAATTATTATGACTAGAACTCGGGTCATTAAGCTAGAACCCTGGGAAAGACCAATAAACATCCTACCAAACAATATAAAAAAACATTTTTAAAGTGGTAATAAAACCAGACATGGTAATCAGGTTGAACTATATC
Organism: Neoceratodus forsteri; assembly: GCA_016271365.2. NCBI lineage: Eukaryota > Metazoa > Chordata > Ceratodontiformes > Ceratodontidae > Neoceratodus > Neoceratodus forsteri. Next base: position 226,210,556 of record JADMNL010000030.1, on the reverse strand, counting down.
GTATTAGTTCAATAAAAGGGATATTATGCCAATATAACATCACATATCATTAAACAGCATAAGCCAGAAAATAAAGGATTATAAGTTATATAGACATCCACATGACCTTATTAAAGAATGGATATGTGATATATGAGTACTATTAACTTAAAATAGTAGGTACACTAAAAATGATATAGATAGCCACTTATGCAAATATATGTATATGGCACTTGCCATAAAGTGAAAGTGAATCTTTAAATGTGCTGAACATGCATGGCGTTATGCTATATTTTATTTTTCTCTTTTATATTTTATTAATAAGCTAATAGCTAGTAGAACACCTATGGACCTAGGAAAGACCTAAAAAAAAAAAGTTGTATATTTCTGAGTAAATAGGTTTACACGTTTAGATAAGTTCAACAAAAATATACTTGTAGATTCGATTCATTAAAAGAATATAGCCCCTAAGTTTCAAACACGATTTACAGCCTTGTTACGTCCAAACCAACTGGATGTGATGGCACTAACATATTAGGATAGGCATCGCGTTTGAACAAAAATAAGGGAAAAAATGAGTAACCAAATGTGATATTAAAACAAAGAGCTCCACATAAATGTTCACACATAAGATCAGAAACGTATGGCAGTCAATGCACCTTACAGTTCTGCACCCGGAAAGCAATGTTAATTACGTTGTTCTTCAGCCTCCCCTTAGTTTTCTTTCTCAGGGGGTATGGTGAATCAGCCACCAGCTCTGCCCAGGAGAAGACAGGGGAATTAACTATATGCAGTTAATTTGCGTGGGCATCAGCAAATGGTTCCTAGTCATCCTCCCGAAGCGCTTCATGAAGATGGAAATGAAACTTTATGAAGTGGAGTGCGCCTACTAGACAGCGCAAGAAGAGTGGAGAAGCCGACATGCTTTCAGACTATGAATAGGACGTTAAGGGGATGTTATTTCAGCATTGCAAATGTCTGGTATGCAGAAAGCCGGCAGATTTCTTTCTTTCTCATACATACAGAGACTTAGGCAAGAGCAGATGCATTAGTTGCAGACCGTGCAGGTTTCTCTGCAGTTCCTGTCCAATTTTGTTGGAGATAGCTGGGGACCGCTGGTCCTCCTAAGAGGGATTTGGAACAATAACTAGATCTACTGCAGCATAATTAATGGGTGTGATGGGTGCAGTTCAAGGCGTATTAAGAGATGCAGATAGCACTTCAAGTAAGCAAAAAAAAAAACTTTGAATACAGCCCCTAAGATTCCAGCGCGGTTTACAGCCTTACTAAGTCCAAACCGGCTGGGTGTAATAGTATTACACATATTAGTATGAGGTTTCGGGGGCTTAATGTAGATATTTGCACATAAGATCAGAACCACGTATCAGTCAATGCTTGTTACGGTTTTGCATTTGGGAGGCAGTATTATGGATTCTGTTCTTCAGTTTCCCCTTTCTTTTCTTTTTGGGAGGTTCTGTTGATTTAGATGGGGAGCTAGATACCAGCTCTGCCCAGGAGGAGTCGGGGGAATTAATATTGGGCAGGGCATGGGTATCAGCAGGTGGATCCAAGTCATCTTCCCGAAGTTCTTCACGAGATGAAAGCGAATCTTCACAGAGTGGAGTGTATTTGTTAGACAACGCAAGAGGGGTAGAGAAACCAACATGCCTTTCAGTTTGCAAGTCCGACGTTGAAGGAGTATAATTCGAGCAGCACAAGTGTTTAGAATACAGAGAGTTAACAAACTTTTTTTCTTGTATGCGCGCTGAAACTCGGGCAGGAGCTGAGGTATTAGTTGCGGTCTGTGCAGGCTTCTCTATAGTTTTTTGATTCGTTTCGAAGACGTTCGCTGGAGATTGTCGGACCTCTTGAGAGGAATTCGGGTCAATGTTTAGATCGACTGCAGCACAATCAACGGATATGGTAAGTGTAGTTTGAGGTATATTGAGAAATGCTGATAAAGCTTCAGGTGTGTGAAAGTCCTTCAATGAATCGTCCAGAAATAGATGCATTGTGGCTGGATAGCATAGAGCAAACTTAATACCTCGCTGGTGCAAAACAGTTTTGATGGGATTGTAGAGTCTGCGCTTATTAGATAGTTCTCTTGAGAAATCTCTAAAAATTGATATTTTATGATCCTGCCAAGTAAGCGTACCCACTTGCCTTGCTTGTTGAATGATTAATTCTGTGTGTGCATAGTTCAGAAATCTAGCAATGATGGGCCTTGGTTTTTGAGTTGGACCAGGCCTTAGGCTTAGAGTATGATGAGATCTCTCAATAATGAGGTCTTGGTTGGGTGGGAGTACAAGCAACATTGGAAGTGCATGTTTCAGAAGTGGGCTGGTATCTCCGAGCTCTGCACCTTCAGGAAATCCCAGAAATCTAAGGTTGTTACGTCTGTTTCTGTTTTCGATGTCATCAATTTTATCCTGAAGGTTTTTAATAATTCTGTCCTGCTTCCTGATTGTAGCTTTCAGATCCATAATAGAGCCTTCAGTTTGAATTGTTTTAGCTTCTGTAGCAGTGATTTTTTGGTCAAGCACTTGTACATTAGTAACATTTTGCTGTGAGGTTATTTTTAAGTCATTTAACTCATTGATTAGTTGCTGAAACATTGATTCAATTCTGTTGAGAGAGCTGCTATGCAAAGGTTGGTCGGCCATTGTTGCAGGCCGAAAGTAGAGAAGCTGTCTGATTGCAGATATAAAGTTCTATAACTGCGAGACAGCAAAAATACTATACCAGAGCTGAACTTTGATGTAGGTAGAGTAAAGACCCAGTTATTGGCAAAGAATGATTGTCTGGGTAGAGATGGATGGATGATGATAATTGGTGAACCCAGGAGCAACAGAATTAAGCAGCCATCTTCAGCTCAGCCAAGCCACGCCCCCTTAAGTTCCTTTTTAAATCATTAAATAGTACTTCCTCATAAGTAACAGGTGCAAGAAACAACAACATGACGTATCATAGTGCAATACAATATACCTAATAAAAATAGTTAAAAAACTGTATACACTTCAGAGAAGGGTTACAGTGAAAATGTATAAATGCATCCACTTTAAGTTGTAAGAATTATCTCACCACATTGGAAATAGAACTCCTGAACAGTTCTGTGCCCAAGGCTTTTGGTCTGATCAACCATCTTAATTGTAGGGTAGTCCCTTGGGATCAGCAAATACTTGATCCACCATCTCATTCACATGGTTGTCCCTAGGGATCAGCTACCATTTGGCTGAGGTGCAGAGCAGTCAAGTGAATGAATATTCAGAAATGTCCATAATTTGGCAAATATAAATCACTGAACAACCAAGAAGAAACATAACACAGGAGTTATTACAACAGTCACAATTATATCTTAATACACTAAAGAAACTAGACTAGAAACAATAGTACTTAAATGGAACATACGTAGGTATGTACAACAGGGTGATGAGCACAAATGAAGTGGGGGTGGAGGAAGGGGTTCTTTGAAAAGTGAAAAGGGAAGCAAAACAACTAGATAGAAAAGAGTTCAAATAATGACAAGAAGGGAAGAGTGAAGCTAATGTGGTAAGGGGTAAGAGGAAAGGGTGTTTTGGGGGGACGAGAGATGGGAGGGGGAAGGGTGGAGAAAGGTATAGTTTATGAAAAAACAGGGGGAGTGATAAAAAAGGCCTTTTTAGCCCAAGACATGAGGACCCTAATGTTATCATAAAAAGGTACAAGAAAAAGTAATCTCTCAGAAATGGTATAAGGTCCCACATTTCATTTAATACCCTCGGACCAGAGATTTAATCTGTAAATTCAGAATATTTCTCTTTTCAGGTGGATATTTTGATGGTTCCTTCCCCTCACAGGCTATTTAACAAATTCAAGTCCCACAAAATCAAGGCCTCTTGGATTGGAGCCATGGGTTTCAAGAAATTGTCTACCGATTGTAGTATCCAATCTCTGGTTAATGATGGAGCATACGTGCTCTTGGATCGTTTCTTTTAACATTCTAACGATTTTGCAATATAGCAAAAAACACACCGACACCAGAGGATGCATGCAACAAAGGTTGTAGTACAAGTGATGAACTCCTTCATGTCTGCCTTCTTACCCTTAGTTGGGGAAACAAATTGCTTGCCAAACTTGACATACAGGCACACATTACAATTTTGACACTTAAAAAACACATTTGGTTTTACTGATAACCATGTTGTATTTTCTTCTCACAATTCTACTGTGTACCTATTTATATTTCAGGCTGGCTGTTTTTCTAAATGTGATTCTAGGATTATCATGTATTGTTAGACATATAGGCCCAGATATTCAGACTGCGCCGGGCATTGGCGCAAGCCTGGGTGCAGCGCAATTGGTATGCGCTGGAGCCAGGACCAGGTGATATTCAATGGTGATGCGCCATGGCGCAGCAGCATTGAATATGGCAAGGTCGGCACACATACTGTGCATGACACAGTGGCACTTCACCGGCGCAAGCCACAGATAGGGAGCACAGGGATGCATCAGCGCAAATGCAGTTGCACTAGGCGCGTCACCCACGACATTCAACCAGGGGCATGCAAATGAGGCCATAATATATGCAAGGTGCAAATGGAGCCATTTGCATGTCATTATGACCCCATTGGCATGCCTTGTGTAGGGCTGCCTGGCGACTTGCACCTGGCACCCTGCACAACATGATGTGTGCAGTGGGGATCCTTGGGCATCCCCCGCCACGTAGCCATGATTGCATGGTATATGTTGAAAGATATATCCCTGATAGTCTAGTTGCCCTCCCCAAGTCCCCGAGTCCCTGATAAATAAAAGACATGACCATCCCTGGTGGTCTAGTGGTCCCCCTCCCACCCGAGTCCCTGATTCCCTGATCTATGTCATTATGACCATCCCTGGTGGTCTAGTGGAACCCCCCACCCGTTGCCGCAATCACGGTGAAACTCCATAATGAAATGCCCTGGTGATCCAGTGGTACCCCCATGCCTCCCAACCACACATAACCCCTTGCTCACCCCACTTCCCCCCCATCATTGATGGGCAGCAGCATCCTGCTCGCATACCACCCGGCTGCCTGCTGAATGACAGGTACAGTATGGGTTGTAAGCCCATTAGTCCCCAGTGTGGACCAATGGACTTACAGGCATACTTATAGACAAGTCCCAAATATGTGAATGAAGTCATTCACAGATTTGGGACTGTTCTTCTACGGTATGCCTGCAAGCCCATTGGTCCACATGGAGACCAATGGGCTTACAGCCCATACTGTGCCTGTCATTCGGCGGGTGGCTGGGTGATATCCGAGCGGGATGCTGCCGCCTCCCGGATGATGGGGGTAGGTGGGAAGGGTTCTGTAGGATGGGAGGTGCCACTGGATCACCAGGGCATTTCATTATGGAGTTTCACTGTGATCGCAGCAACAGGCAAGGGGGTTCCAGTAGACCACAAGGGATGGTCATAATGACATAGATCAGGGAATTGGGGACTTGGGTGGGAGGAGGGCCATGAGACTACCAGGGATACATCTTTCAACATATACCGTGCGATCATGGCTACGGGTGTGGGGTGGGGTTCCACTCGCCTACCAGAGTTCAGTGTATGCTTGCAGATGGTGTTCTGCGCTGGGCGGGTGGCCACCCACTGCTGGGCTGCTGTGTTGCGCCCTGTAATACTGCAGCCCATCTGTGGGTGGCCGGGAGAAGTTCCTCCTCTGCACAAGCTCAAATTTGAGCCCCCCTATGTGGCACAGTACAGGGCTGCGCCAGCATATGCGTCACACATCCCTGGCTAAATATCAGGATGTACTGCATATGCATGGGCACGCCCCCTGCATCTGTGCCACATAGGATTACATTGCGCCCCGGCACATTGGGATTTGTGCTGTGCCAGGCAGCCCTTTCAATATCCTGCACAACCCCTTTGAATATCTGGGCCATTGTATTGTCACATTCAAGAATATTCCAATTACGCCAAATAATATTTCCAATTTTGTCTTAAATCTGATAGAATTAAGTCGAAAATGTAACTGTCCCCTCTGTCCCCTTACCTCTTTGAATGCTACCCTGTCTAGGTCAGGGCTTTAACAGTTCTACCTGTGTCTTTTCCCGAATGTTTTGCAGTGCTTCCTCTAAAATGTCGTCTCTATAACCTCTTGCATTAAAACAAGATATTAATTCACGTGCCTGAGTTTCAAAATCTGCATTATCAGAGCAGTTTCTTCTTTACCTTAGTAACTGGCTATATGATATGGAATTGTTTGGTGACTTAGGGTGAGAGCTGTCACTTCTTAAAAGTGAGTTAGTAGTTGTCACTTTTCAATGCCCTTTAGTTTTCACCTTGCGAATATTGACTCCCCCCATTAGAGTCAAATCCAGGAAGTCTATCATCATCTTACTGATCCTTGATGTAAATCACAGATTTCAATTTTTTTGGGTTGAGCCACACTACAAATTCTTGAGAACTTGCTTCCGATCCTTTCCATATGCAAAGACAATCATCAATGTAATGGTATCGTTTTACGGTACTACCATGAACAGGATTAATGTTTGGATTATATAGCACGTCTTCCTCCCACAGACCTAGAAACAAGTTAGCATATGATGGGGCCATAGAGGCCCCTGTCGCTATCTCACACACCTGCAAGTAAAATTCATTGTTGAATTCAAAGAAATTGTGAGTTAACACTAATTTAAGTCCCTTTCCAAATAATTCAGTTGGTATCGACTCCCTCAAATTGCTTTTGTTTGTAAAATATTTACTTGCTCTAATTCCATCAGTGTGTCTAATTGAGGTATATAATGCCTCTACATCTATGCATACCCACAAGAAATCATGTTCCCACTGTAAGCCCCTATCCCCATGTCTAGGGCTCTGCTGGTAAAAGTGCAGGGAAGGGGTATTATACAGCAATAAGAGTCACATACCAGGATGGCTTGTATGCCAGACCTTGGTGGAACTGGGGTTCCCCATTCTTCTGGGCGTGGAGCTGGTCAACTGGAGAGATGCAGACGGAGAGTCTTCACCTGCCTGGCCTTGCCAACTTTGCCACTGAGGTCTCTGTAGGCAGTCTTCATCAGGCAGGCCTCTCACCGTCTTCCTCACTGGTCCTCTTGTTCTTCGGTCCAGGGACAGTACAGGCATGGTCCCCTAGACCCCTCTGCTGCACACCCTGGAACACACACTAGGGGCTGGGCTGTGGAGGCAACACTCTTATTAGCAGCAAACAGTTCATCCAAACAAATGAGGCCAGCAATCAAAACTGCAGGAACAGGGGGATCCCATTTAATGAACAGTTAATGCAGAACAGGAACAGTCACTCCATGGAGCAATAAAACACACAACAGGTTGTTCTGGACCATGAGGTCACATCATAAGCTTGATAGGTGCTCTGGACTGCGAGGGTAACATCCGAAGCTCAATTCCAGGCAGTTACCTTTTAGGCTAAGACCACAAAAGAACGCCATGCTGCAGAGCGAGGGCGGGGTGCAGGTAAGGGCTGTGTGCCCTAAAACATTTAAACCAAAACAAAATTCACCAGCACTCCAGAGCCAAGAGGCTACTCAATCCTCCAGTGAAGGTTCTTAAAAATTATACCACAGTCCCATTTTGCAGGTGCAAAAAATGACAGGTTTATTCCATAGGTATTACAAGAGGTCTTGAGTACAGATATTAGAAGTATTTTTAGCCAAAATTGCTATAACATTTTTGGGGTTCATACATCATGACACCAATTGTATTTATATGTATCTCTTATCTGGAAGGTAGAAATTAGCACTTTTTGAATTTATTGTGATTTGATTGGCTGTTATAATGTGATGTCACGGATTTTGAATTTTCATTGGTATAAAAGGAAGAACTAATTGCTGCAAAGACCATCCCCCTGATGAAGCCTTAACTGGCGAAGTGCCGGGGACTTTGTATTTGACTGCTGTGTCTGTACTCAAGACCTCTTGTAATACCTATGGAATAAACCTGTCATTTTTGCACCTGCAAATCGGGACTGTGGTATAATTTTTAAGTACCTTCACTGGAGGATTGAGTAACTTCTGGGCTCTGGAGTGTTGGTGAATTTTGTTTTGGTTCACCTTCTAGGCTAGGCAGCCATAATCCAATTCAGGCAGCATAAATTTGTGTCCGAGTCCAGGCTTGAAGTACAGCAAAAACAGCTCCCTTACTTCCTCTCTGTCTCTCAGCTAGGATCACAGACCTCCTGAGGGATGGCCGACCCAGCCACGATGATTCTCACTATCAGGCTCCTTTTGGGCTCAGGGAACAGAAACTGGAAGTCCCATAAACAGAGGCAGTCTGGGACCAGGGGCCACCCTGGACCCCTGGCTCCCATGCAGACCCCTCACCTCATTTTATGTCCTTTCTCTCACTGTCCTCTCCATTGACAGCAGCTCCTCTTAGGGGTCCCACTCAGCAGCAATCCTCTGGGCTAGCGATAGCTCAGCTCACCTCCTTTCGACAAGTTTTACAGCCATACCACCTCCTTACATAGGCCAGCAGCAACACTCTGTCTTTAAGGGGAAGCGGATTCCCCAAACTTGCCGTTAGCACTTGGGTTTCAAAACTCGATGGCTACTGCCATGTCTTCCCACCTTACAAACTTACACCCACACTCAACAACAGATTAAAAAACTGGTGGTGTCATTGACCAAGTGGGCAATCACCCCCATCTAGTCCTCTCTCCTCTCTGATCTCTCTCCCCATTCTCCTGCCAGCTCTTCCCTTTTATTCTCTCCCCCAGGTGCCAAAACCTCACCCGCAAAACCCACAGGTCCAGTCCAGACCTGCTTTGAGGGCACCAAACCTACCCAGTCCCCAAAGACCTATGGAACATGTAGTCCCAAAATAACTATTTACAATATGCCCCTACCTTGGCGCTAGGCAGCACCAAAACTACTTTCCCTGAAGTGGAGCAGCTGCTCTTTTAAATTTTCCAACTTGGTGGCTGTGCATGTGCAGAGCATGGGCCACCATAACTATTTAAATTATTTATTTTTTCTTTCTTTTCCCCACAGTCCCGAGCCCAGCACCCAGAAAACAGGACCCAAGACCCGATATGTGCCCGGAGGCGCAGAACCAACCCCAGCACTCAGCCTGCTCACCAAAGGTTGAGACACTGGGCTCCATCGTGGCTGGAGCCGCAAAAACAGCATATGGGACTGCAAAGTGTGAGTCCCACCAGAGCCACCGACATACCCAGCACTGTGGGGAGACCTGGGGCCACAGCTCCTTTAAAGTAAGCCCATTTGGGGGCCTTACACTCTCCCCCTGTCAAACGCCCGTTGTCCCAGTGAGAAAAACCCTGCCACAAACTATATACACTATTCCTACACTAGACTTAAACTGACACTACCTAAACTAACACTAACCCAGCTCTCTATACCACCCAGGACTTACTTTCTCACTGGGCCACCCACCGACAGAACCTACTAACCCCCTGCTTTCAGCCTGACCGATGGCGTTCCCAATCCCTTACTCTAGAACAGACTTACCTCAGACCCCGTTAAAGCTGCCAGCTGCCTGCGTTGGACCCCTGGGAATGTAAAAAGAGACAAAATACAGCAGCTAGAGAACTTTTAACAATTGATAACAAAATACATTTGACTGACATACACAATAAACGTTTCCCCACTCTCTGCTAGTTAATAAGATAACTGTGAGCTAGAGAAACTATTATAGTTACCAATAACAATTTTCACTCAGCACATTTTTATGTTGATTGCGTGCATGCACAAGAAACATGTTGCAACAGGTTTCTCCACAAGTAGGTTGTGGAGGTGCGGCACTGTTGTGGCCAATGCCCCCATGGCCTGTAAAGGCTTGTCCTTCGTCCTCCAATGCCGTGGCACGCTGCTGCTGACACTAGTTCAGCCAGCTTGCCACCAACTTGTGAAAATTTAGCCGCTGCAATCAGGGGCCACCTTGTCATTGCAGCATCAGCCATCCGCTGCAATGAGGGAGCGACCTGTCATTGCAGGGCGGGGTATAGAAACACTGATATTGTTTGTGAACATGGCAGCGGCTTGCCGCCATGTTCACAAACATTATAACCCCCCCACCATGTTTATTTGCAGACGGGGGCCCCAATCCCCATCGGCTTCACTGCCCCAATGTTTATTTTGCCGACAGAGGAGCCCACTCCGGTCGGCATTATGTACCCCGCTTTTATTGTCTGCTGACGGGTGCCCAATCCTCGCTGGCATAATGTAATACCCTCTTTTGTTAGGTGCCGATGGGGTGCACAATCCCCATTAGCTATAGCTGCCCCCAAAAGACAGACTCGGTGGCACGCTGGGAGCCCACCCCAGTGTGCCACTTGCCCCTGTAAAATAAAAAACGGTCCCGTGACGTCTTTTTAATTTTTTATTTAATCTGTAACAAAGGAAACTGTCCCTTGGCGGTCTCCCTGCCCCTCACCCGCAACCCACGCCCACCCACTGCGCACCCTGCCTCCCCACCCCCGCATACTTACCTCCAGAGCCCGGCGAGACAATCTTTGGTGGACCGGGAACACATGTGCACTCTTCAAAGCCGACCACAAACTAAGAAAATGCCAGTAAGCTGTATAATGGAATAAATGGGAGTTTTCCAACTTTAATGCATATCTCAGTCATTTCTTGGAATTTTGGCACCAAATTTTCAACATGAGGTTTTTGGGACCCCTCCTCATGAGTTCTGGAACTGACATGGCATTAATCGGGCCCGAAAGGTGATTTTGCAGTCACTGCACAGAATCACCTTTCGGTGCTGATTAATGAAACAATAGTGCCAGTGTTCATGAGGTGGGCTCTCAAGAAGCCTATGTTGCAAATTTGGTGGAAAAAATCCAAAAAATGACTGTTTTACGTGCGTGCGTTGCACAGTTGCTACGCACACTCGTAACTTCGAGAATTTGCAATATTTTCATGCCAGATTTTCAGCACTGGCATTTTTTTACACCTCCTTGTGAACAGTATAGCTGTCATTGTTCATATCCTGGCCGAAATGTGTTTTCATACTTCAGGTGCAGAATAGCATGGTCGCTGTGGGAAATCAGTGTTCGGGACAGATTAAGAAAATGACAGTGACATTGTTTATGAATAGAGGTCCTAAAATGCATATGTTGAAAATTTGGTAACGATACTCCATAAAATGACTGTGTTACGAGTGTGCGTTGCGCAGTTTGCACACACGCTCGTAACTTCGCGAATTTATAATATTTTTACTCCAGATTTTCACCATTGCCATTTTCCCACACCTACTTATGAACAGTACAGCTTTCATTTTTCCCATTCTGGCCGAAATGTGTGTTCGCACTTCCGGCGCAGAATAGATCGGCTGCTGTGGGAAATCACTGTTCGGGACAGATTAAGAAAATGACAGTGATACTGTTCATGAGCAGAAGTCCTAAAATGCCTATGTTGAAAATTTGGTGATGATAGCCCGTCAAATGACTGTGTTACAAGTGTGCGTTGCGCACTTTCCACGCACCCTTGTAGCTTCGCAGAATTGTAATATTGTCACGCCAAAATTTTCAACAGTGGCATTTTTTCACACCTCCTTGTGAGTAGCACAGCTGTCATTTTTCACATCCTGACCAAAATGTGTTTTCACAGTTCCGGTGCAGAATAATGCGATCGCTGTGGGAAATCAATGTTCGGGACAGATTAAAAAAATGACAGTGGCACTGTTCATGAGCAGAGGTCCTAAAATCCCTATGTTGAAAATTTGGTGACGAAACTCCATAACATGACTGTGTTACAAGTGTGCATTGAACTGTTTCCATGCACCCTTGTAACTTCGCAAATTTGTAACCTTTTCAAGCCACATTTTCAACAGTGGCATTTTTTCAAACCTCCTTATGAACAGTACAGCTGTCATTTTTCACATCCTGGCTAAAATATGTTTTTGCACTCCTGCCGGAGAATAGCACGGTCACTATGGGAAATCAGTGTTTGGGACAGATTAAGATCGACTGAGTGAGAGGGGGGAGTGACCAAGCTCAACTGAGCTCTGTTGGGACAGCTGCAGATTTGTTTGTGGGCAGAAAAAGGCCCCAACGCAAGAGCCCAGTACAAAAGGGCAGCCTGCAGCACTGGGAGAAACAAAACAAGAGAGCGAGTGAGGGAGGGGGAGTGAGCGAACTCATCGGAGCACTGTCAGGACTGCTGCGGATTTCTTTGTGGGCAGAAAAAGGCATCAATGCAGGCAGGGGCCCAGTACAAAAGGCCAGCCTGCAGCGGTGGGAGAATCAGTAAGAGTGAGTGAGACAGGGGGACGGAGTGAGCTCAACGGAGCTCTATCAGGACTGCTGCGGATTTCTTTGTGGGCAGAAAAAGGCACCAATGCAGGCAGGAGCTCCATACAAAAGGGTGGCTTGCAGCGCCAGGACAAACAGAATGAGCACGTGAGAGAGGGAGACTGAGTGACCTCAACGGAGCTCTGTTGGGACAGCTGTGGATTGCTTTGTGAACAGACAAAGGTGCCAACGCAGCCAGGGGCCCCATACAAAAGTGTAGCCTGCAGCGCCAAGAGAAACAGAATGAGCGAGTGACAGAGTGGTAGTGAGCGAGCTCAACGGAGCTCTATTGTGACAAATGCAGCAAAGCACGCAGGGGCACAGTAAAAAAAGGCAGCCTGCAGTGGCAGGAAAACCAGAATGAGTGAGCGAGAGAAGGGGAGTGACTGAGCTCAATGGAGCTCTATTGTAACTGCTGCAAATTTCTTTGTGGGCAGAAGAAAGTGGCAATGCAGGCAGGAGCCCAGTAGAAAAGGGCAGCCTGCAGCACTGGCAGAAACGGAATAAGCGAGTGAGAGAGGGGGAGTGAGCGAGTTCAACGGAGCTTTGTCGGGACTGCTGCAGATTTTTTTGTGGGCAGAAAAAACACCAACAGAGGCAGGAGCCCAGTACAAAAGGGCAGCCTGCAGCACCAGGAGAAACAGAATGAGTGAGTGAGACAGGGGGAGTGAGCGACCTCAACGGAGCTCTGTTGGGACAGCTGTGGATTTCTTTGTGGGCAGAAAAAGGTGCCAACGCAGGCAGGAGCCCAGTACAAAAGGGCAGCCTGCAGTGCCGGGAGAAACACAATGAGAGAGGGGGAGTGAGCGAGTTCAACGGAGCTCTATCTTGACTGCTGCAGATTTCTTTGTTAGCAGAAAAAGGCGGCAATGCAGGCAGAAGCCCAGTACAAAAGGCCAGCCTGCAGCACCGGCAGAAACGGAACGCGTGAGTGAGAGGGGGGAGTAAGTAGGCTCAACAGACCTGTGTTGAGACTGCTGCAGATTTCTTTGTGGGCAGAAAAAGCCACCAACAGAGGCAGGAGCCCAGTACAAAAGGGCAGCCTGCAGTGCCAGGAGAAACAGAATGAGCGAGTGAGAGAGGGGGAGTGAGCCACCTCAACGGAGCTCTGTTGGGACAGCTGCAGATTTCTTAGTGGGCAGAACAAGGTGCCAATGCAGGCAGGAGCTCAGTACAAAAGAGCAGCCTGCAGCACCGGGAGAAACACAATGAGTGAGTGACAGAGGGGCAGTGAGCGAGTTCAACAGACCAACGCAATCAACATTCGGCATTGACAAATGCTTGTTTTCTTTTGGTTTCTCCAATAAAACTTCTCCTCTCTAAGACAGTAAACTACATTGAGTAAGGTGCAATTTCCTTTAAGAACTAAGCACACTAAAAACATTATTTACATCATTAATAAAGATATCATAACTAGGGATGTAAGTTTGTCATGGCAGTCATACACGTCATTGATTCCATGACGTTTGATCTTTATTCAGGACTTCCATGACTTTCACTAGTGTCATCAGAATGTAGCAATGACGACAGTGCCACAGCATTTACTACGGTTTACTAATGATTTCATGAACAAACAAGGAGTCATTAAAACCTCATCCATGACAAACTTACATCCCTAATCATAACAGCATAACCTTATACTAACTGTTATAACAGTTTTTTTTTCTTCTTCAAAGGTGGTCTCATTTTCTACAAAAGCCCATTGTCCTTTAAAACCAGTCCATAAGTCTCTAAATGGGGCTGCTTTCCAGTCCATATCTGTGGGGCTCTAAATAACTGTTGAGCAGATCCTCCACCATACCTGGGCCCCAGGTAGAATGTGGATCATCTTCCATGGTATAGTCTTTGCTCCCACAAAGTCCACTCTTGCACCAGTCCCGACCACAGACGGAAGTAATGCCAACAGCAGCTCTATAGAAAAAGGTGTAAAGTGTCCCAGTCCCAAGTGCTATCTTTAATTTTGCAGTAGTTAGTCCAGCTGATGGGGGACTTCCACAATCTCGTCCAGCACCCCAGTTTAGAGTCCCCAGAGGGTTGGGGCACACCAAAATCAAACATCCTGGATGTGCCCCCCCGTTGTAAGACCCCCTCCCTGCATCTAGGGCTATGCTGGTAAAGGTCCAGGGAAGGGGGCACTATACAGCAATATGAGTCACATACCTGGACGACTTGTATGCCAGACCTTGGGGGAACTGGGGTGCCCCATTCTTTTGGGTGCAGAGCTGGTTGACTGGAGAGATGCAGACGGAGAGTCTCCACCTGCCTGGCCTTGCCAGCTTTGCCACTGAGGCCTCTGTAGACGGTCTTCACCAGGCAGGCCTCTCGCTGTCTTACTCACTGGTCTTCCTGTTTGGTCCAGGGACAGTACAGGCATGGTCCCCTAGACCCGTTTGCTGCAGACTCTGGAACACACACTAGGGGTGGGCTGTGGAGTCAACACTCCTATTAGCAGCAAACGGTTCTTCCAAACAAATGAGGCCAACACTCGAAACTGCAGGAACAGGGGATCCCATTTAATGAACAGTTAATGTAGAACAGGAACGGTCACTCCATGGAGCAATAATACACACAACAGGTTGTTCTGGACCATGAGGTCACATTAGTAGCTTGATAGGTGCTAAGGACAGTGAAAGCAACATCTGAAGCTCAATTCCAGGCAGTTACCTTTTAGACCTACTGAGGGATGGCCAATCCAGCCACGGCCATCCTCACTGTCATGCTCTTTATGGGCACAGGGACCAGAAACTGGACAGTCCTATAAACAGAGGCAGTCTGGGACCAGGGGCTGCCCCTGACCCCAGCTCCCACGCAGATCCCTCACCTTATTTTTTGTCCTTTCTCCACAAAAACAGCATACAGGGCCACAAAGCGCAAGTCCCACTGGAGCCACTCATGCACCCAGTGCCATGGGGAGACCCAGAGTTGCAGCTTTGCTAAGGTATGCCCATTTGGGGGGCTAACACCATTTTATGTCCTTAACCTTTTTTATGGTGTCACAGGCATCTTTTAAATAAGAAGGAATTTTTTTAAATGTTCTGCTGTAGGAAGAAATTCAAGAATTCACACAAATGCACATTTAGTGACCCCACCCCTGAAACAATTGGTCTTCTGTGGGGGGGTCATTTAAGTTCTTATATATTTTTGGGAGCACATAACATAGAAACATATGTAACCCCTAGGTGGCGCAATCCCAAGGGCTACTACCTCTGCCTGCTTGGCTAATAGAGGTTAAGGGGCTTGAGTTCTGAAACGGGTGCCTCCACCCAGAGGTCAGGGTTGGTAGTGGTTAAGCTAACCTGGGCACAGCCCTCTGGGACACTGTAACCCCCCTCTTTTCTTACTAGTGGCTGGAACAATACTCAATAATCACTTTCACAATACCCCTGATACACCACATAAGTACCCACACTGTTTGCACTTACCACCAGGGATTTCCTCTGGCTCGGCCCTGGGGACCCCCTGTAAAACAAGGTTATACACAGCAAATAAAAGCAGTACAGTACTCTTGCACAAACTGGAACCACAGTCAGGGAAATGCAAAAAAGAGTTAGATCTGATTTATTTAAGGGGCTTGAACAAGGGAGGGGCGTAATCAGGTTAATTTGCTTAGAGGCTCTATCAATCAATAGTTATGCATGCATTTCAGGATCCATAAACAGTCACACACTCTAGGTAACCAGATAGAGAATGGTGGGCTAGCCAGGAATGTTGCAGCTGGTTGGGGCCCTGTGATGGAAGAAAACAACATGCACAACACACACTATTTGTAATCTGTAGCAGGAGGGCTCGGTTTGTGAAAAGAAAACAACAAGACAGTCAGATGACACACTTTTAGATTAGGCTGTTGTTGCAGGAAGCTACCCTGATGATTACTCATGATACCCAAGACTGGACACAGGCTGGACAAAAATTGAGACAGCAGGTGGTTAATCTGGAGTGCCAGGAGAAGCAGGGCCCACATGATTTACTGAGGCGTCGTTTCTGTTCAAGCGTGGAGCAGGGGGCTGATCCCCAGGCAGGTCTCTCGTCTGTGGCTTTCTCTATGCAGTGGGGTAGTCTAGCAGAGCCAGCGTAGCATGGTCCAGGCCGAATGGAGATGAATGCGGATTCAGTCCGATTAGGCTGGATGAAGCTTCCAGCAAGCAGAACACAGTTCACACAGTAGGGAACCAAATTACGACCCACTTTCAATACACAGCACATTTACATGTAAAGGATTCTACGGTACCAGCAAGCAGAACACAGTTCACACAGTGGGGAACCAGATCATGACCCACTTTCAATACACAGCACATTTACATGTAAGGAAATTCTACTGTACCAGGCAAACCGCTCTCTGGTCACGATTGCAAAGTCTCTGCACAAACCGGGGATTCAAAAGCAGCTGGAAATCCTAACAGGCCTATCGCATTCAGCAAATCTTCGGTCTTCTTCAGGTATGAGCCTGGTAAAAAAAATAAGTGGCTTACTTCGTTCTCACAAACTTGGATTTAGTCTGAAATAATTCTCTTCTCTCCCTCTCAGGGGCAGCAGGCAGACATGCAGGCCACAACTCAGGCATTTCCACAGTTCTTCCACGTGAAACTACTTAGACGGCTGCTTGACTGTCTCAAGCTCTTGCTCATTCAGCTCCCAACTGAGATCTGACTCAACTGCCAGAAAGCCTGGGACTTTCCTCTGAATCCAAAGGTTCAGTTGGCTGATCTGTCTGTCAGTCACAACAAAGGCTCCCCCTTCAGGTGCAAAAAGGTGCCAAAAGCCCAAAACTACAATTCCTACAGATTTTGACTCCAGACAGCTCCTGTAGTCTGGCTCCATTTTAGGTCCCACCAGAACTGATTGGTCCCATTCGCAGTCCAGGACCAAGATAGTGGAGATAAACAAAACAGTCCTTGCTGCAAAGAAGGCAGGTTAGACAAACTACATTATCATTATCACTGTAAATGATTTTCAGCAAATAGTTACATCTTTCAATAGAGCTCCCTCTCAGATTACTTATGACTGCAACCCAGGCAGCTCTTAGAGACATTACACAGAGGCTATACAGGCACTCTCTGGCAATCACATTTAAACTGCTAAAATGCAGAACACCAGCCTGGCAGTGAGCATTTAGGCAAGCTCAAGGAAGACTTTTCGGGAACCCCATTTATAGGGGGGTTACACCCTTTCCTGCCTGGAGAAAACTTGGTGTCCGCGTCAAGTCTCTACCATCATGCATCAGTTAACATAAACGTATTACTTTACTATACATATTCACTAAACTTCACGATACTATATCCATTCTGACAACACATTGTGCATATTTCACACAGGTAAATTAAACATTACTATACTGAATCAGGTAATAACTTCTTGAACCTTAAACAATGCAAGAGGGGGCCCTTCTCTATCAGCTAACTTGGGGCTAGGGGGGAAGGGGCACCATGGTGAGAGGGAAAGACAAGTAACCTGGAATTGGCTGTCAAGCTCAATTTGGGCAGTGAGCTTGGTGAGACATAAACACCTTTGTGCACCACATAGAGAGGCAAATCCACTGGCGTCCCGTGAGAATCATAACTTAGGCGTACTACTGGCTTGATAGCTCGGCCAGTTTTTCTGAGGGGGACAACTACAGTTTCTGTACTCTCAGCACTGGTCTGGGGACTCTCGTCACTTGTGAGGGGTGCCTCTGCCTGGGTGGGAATGTTCAAACTTGTGGCACTGTCGTCTCCTTGCTCTGCAGGCTCTGATTCTACAACACTTGACTCATTTTGTGAAGGCTCAGACACAATCAAGCTCTGAGGCACTGAAGGGGGGTGGTCAGCATTCTCATAGTGTTCTTAAAGTTCTGGTATGTCACCAGAAAGGCTCAAAACCTCAGCCCCTTCTTCAGGCAAATCATATAGTTCCACAATACACAGACTCAACATCTTCAGACGTGATACTTTGCACTTCACTTTCTGGGAGCATTGGCTCCAAGGATGAAGCTGGGGGGTAAGGCAGTCCAGAAGGCCCAGCTTCATCCCCACAATTTATCAGGTGGTTACCTCGAAACAGCTGACTCAGTTCATAAGAGGGGTAATAGGCATAGTCGCACTCACTTTTATCAGAAGTGGACTGACAGTCACTATCATTCTGGGCCTGCTGCAGAGGAAACCTTAAATCTGTGACCACTTGGGTAGGTTGACTCTGTCTCTTTCTTGCAGCAGCATGAGTCACTGGCCCAAGGGTCTCAATTTCTGGGGGTCCAGCCTCAATCATGACTTGGCCAACAGGTAGCAAGTGGTTATGGTGCATGGTCTTGACAGCTTTGGAGTTGTTCTCTGGGTGCACCTTGTACACAGGTAAATTATCCAACTTTCCACTACTACATGGGGAAGATGGTGCCACCGACCAGCAATTTTGTGTTTACCATGCAGTCCCAAACTGTGTAACAACACACGGTCTCCATGTCGAAGCTCTTGAGCCTTTACTTTTTTATCATGCCTCTCTTTGTTGGCTAGATTTCTCTTGGCGGCCATTGTCTGGGCCAGTTGATAAGCATGGTTCAACTGAGCTTTCAGTTTTTGTACATATTGCAAGTGGTTTTCGGCTCGGACCCCATCTGGAGAGACCCCAAAACAGACATCAACTGGCAGCCGGGCCTCTCTCCCGAACATGAGGCAGTAGGGGGAGAACCCAGTAGCATCATTTTTCATGCAATTGTATGCGTGTACCAAAGTGCTAATCTGCTGGCTCCATTTATGCTTGTTTGTTGGGTGGAGGGTGCCCAGCATGTCTAGAAGGGTGCGGTTAAAGCGTTCTGGTTGAGGGTCTCCCTGCGGGTGATAGGGGGTGGTTCTTGACTTTCGCACTCCCCATAGAGAGAGCATTTATTTGATTAGCCGACTCTCAAAGTCTCTGCCTTGATCAGAATGAATCCGCTGGGGGACACCATAGTGAACAAAGAAATTTTCCACTAGCACCTTGGCCACGGTAGATGCCTCTTGATCTTTGGTGGGGAAAGCTTGTGCATACCGTGTGAAATGATCCGTAGCCACTAACACATTTTCAATGTTCCGCCGATCAGATTCTAAACACAAGAAGTCTATGCAGACTAGTTCCATGGGGGTGCTGGTAGTAATATTAATAAGGGGGGCAGCCCTCTGAGGCAGGGCTTTTCTTTGCAGGCAGTGACTACAAGTCTTTACATGGTGCTCAACATTGGCCCCCATTTTAGGCATGTAGAAGCAAGATCGTACCTGGTCAAGCGTTCTGTCAATACCGAGGTGCACCATGTGATTGTGGAGGGACCTCAGTACCAAATCTTTAAAGGCCGTGGGCAGGACCAGTTGTTGCTTGTCTACTTTGCCACTATAATCTACTGTCTCTTTATACAACAACTGATTGAGCAACTTCAATCTGGGGCCTTCTTTAAACAATAAAGCAGTTCGCAAGTCAGTGGAACGTAACTTAGACACATCTTTCCCCGCATGCAGGGCATCAAGTGCTGGCTGAATCATAGGATCTTGGGATTGAGCCCACTGAATGCTGTCATTGTCAAATTGAGGTAGTGCACTAATATCTAGAGCAGGGAAGTGGCAATAAGCAGCTGGTATGCAGGTGTCAGAAGGGCCCAAGCAATCTACTAAACAGTCCACTGTGTCCGCAGGCATCTGTTCATCTCTATCAAACTTTTGGCACAGTGCTCAAATGTTAGGTTCAGACAGCCTGACCCAATCACTCTTGGAAGTGGGCCTTCATGATAGGGCATCAGCATCAATTTGGTTCAGGCCTGGTCTATATTCGACAGCATAATCATAGGTTGATAATGCAGAAAGCCACTGGTGCCCAGTGGCGTCTAACTTAGCTGAAGTCAGTACATAGGTCAATGGGTTATTGTCAATCTTCACCAATATCTTTGCCCCATAGAGGTATTCATGAAACTGGCCAATGATGGCTCATTTTAGTGCAAAGAACTCCAACTTACGCACAGGGTAGTTTTGTTTGGATGGGGTCAAGCTCCTACTGGCGAAAGCTACTGGTCTCAGGCCATTCTCATGGTCTTGATACAGCACCGCTCCTAGACCCTGCAGACTAGCATCCATATGCAGCACATAGGGTTTGGTAGTGTCAGCATAGGCAAGGATGAGGACGTGGGTGAGCTGGCATATGATCTCATAGAAGGCTGCTTCACAGTCGGGCATCCGGTGGGGCCCTAAGAATTCACCTGGGTGGAAGTATACTTTTTCTGGTTCTTTAACGGACCCTTTTTTGTATTTACGATTGGTAGGAGGGTAACCCTGGGTAAGGTTCAAGAGCGGGTGAATCACCTTGGAATAGTCTTTTATGAACCTGTGGTAGTAGCCACAGAAACCCAGGAAACGTTGTAGTTCTTTCAGATTATGGGTCTGGGGCCAAGTAGCCAGTGCTTCAACCTTACTGGGATCAGTCTCTTTCCCTTTTGTAGATACTATGTGCCCCACATACTTTACAGAGGTTTGGAAAAACTGGCATTTGTCAACGGACAGCTTGAGGCTGAAGTCTTCCAGTTGGTCTAGGACATTAAACAGTCAGTTCTCATGCTCCTCTGAAGTGCTCCCAAACACAATAACATCGTCCAAGTACACCAGGCATTCCACCAAATTCATATCTCCAACTGCACGTTCCATCAGTCGCTGAAAGCGCGCTGCCTGATATCCCCTGAGGCATCCTCAGAAACTCGCAGAACCCCAATGGACAGATGAAGGCTGTTTTCTCATGGTCTTCCAGGCCATTGGGATCTGGTAGTATCCGCTGCAAAGATCCAACACCGAGAACCCTTTGCTCCCATTCAAGCAGTCCAGGGCATCTTGTATACGAGGCATAGTGTATTGGTCTGGGATGGTCCGCCGGTTCAGGGTTTGATAATCAACACACATCCTCACAGACCCATTCTTCTTATGCAGAACCACAGTGGGAGAGGTGTATGGGCTTCTGGATTCTTGTATCATGCCAGCAGCAAGCATTTCCTGTAGATGTCTTCTCACACCATCTATGTCTGCTGGGGCTAGGTGTTGGGACCTCTCTCGAAATGGCCGTTCTTCGTGCAGACATATGTGATGCTCTGCACCATGGACACATCCCACATCCCATTCCTTCAATGAAAATACTTGGTTTCTCTGGCCAAGACTCTTGCTAATTCTAGCCTTCCATTCAGCTGGCAACGGGGAGTCACCAAAGTCAAACAAGTCTTGGGTCACTCTCTCCTTCTCACCAGGTTGCTTGTTGCTGGGCAATACTGCAGTGTCTGTGCAGTGTGCCATATCTAGGGTGCACCCTCTGTTCACCCAGATCTCCCGATCTGACACATTGTGAATCTGGACCATCACTCGTCATGCATAGGCATGGGCAGGAGCAGGCAAGATGCTGTGCTTGACCAATAATCCTTCTGGCAATTTTCCATCACCTGGTGCATCCAACATCAGTATTTTGTTCTTGACATCTTTCCAGAGGCGGACCTCCTCTTGAATGGTACACTGTGCGTTAGGGGCCAGTACCATTGAATCGGGATCCTTCTTCCACACAATCCCCACCAGTTCATCCTGGTCTACTTCCTCAGGTTTCTGTTTCAAATCATAGGCCATCTTGATCAGAGCTGAAATTCTCAGGGCCCTCCCAGTCCATCACCCTTGTTTCTCGTGACAGAGTTGCGCCAGTTTCCCAAACAGACAGGCGTTTGTTCCAGTTAACACGGGAACCCCATCATACAGTCCGGTGGGGGGGACACACTGGGGCCAGTGTCTCTACTTGCTCTTCTATGCCAGTTACAGTTGCAGGAAAACACAACAAGAGGCGGGCATATCCTAGATATGGATGAAACATGTGGCTCAGCCCCCACACATGTAGGCCTTCCAGGGATTGTAAGGGCACATCAGATAAGTGTTTGTCATGCCAGTCCTGAATCACAATGGTCACTTATGACCCACTGTCAAGCACAGCCTGAGTAGGAATACCATTCACAGCCACATTAGTCTCCATTGAAGGGCACACTATCTTGGACCAGTCTGGAGGGACAACAGCAGGGGCCTGGACAGACGATTTATCCACAGAGGGGTTTGAGTTAGGATGGCCGAAGCTTTTACTGTGGTCATTTCATGCACCCCTTGACCACTGACTAATTTTCTGAAGCTCTCCTTGAAGCTGGTTCACTACCTTCTCTAAGTACTTCTGAGACTGGCATTAGCTCTTCATATGGCCATCCTTGCCGCAATTGTGACAAATGACATGCTCTCAAGGCATCCTTGGGGAAAACATAGCAAGGGATGCTGGAGCATTGACGGGAGATTGTGATCTGACTTCTGCGGGTAGTGTACCATGTCTCAAAAGTTCCTTTAGGGTGGCAGTCAATTTCTTGAGCTCAGCTGAGAAGCCACCCCCAGTAGAGGATGCCTGAAGGTGCACTCCCACCCCCATAACAATCACATTCTGACAGGGACCAGGGTCTTTGTCAGCAAGGGATGCCTCAGTGAGAACATCTGGTTGTACCTTTCTGACTTCCTTCATCAACTCCTCTCCCCACCGTTTAGCCCACGGCAGGACACCCTTAATGATCTCCATTTTGGAAGGGCCTTCCGGTGCCATGATCACCTGAGCTGCACTCACCCCATAATTACAATCTCCCTCTTCCCCTGCAACCTCCCGCAGTTCTTTTAGCAAGTCACAGTAGTCAGGTGGGTTACCTCTCCTATCCTGGAACCTTAACTGGAGGATCTGCAATTTAGAATGCTTTGCATGTTGCAGTATGTGTCCCAATCTCACATGGTTCAAGTCATTGGCGGCTACCCCACCTTTCCAGTAAGCTTTCTGCAAAGCTCTTTCTAGACGAGTAACATACGCAGACAAACTTTCCCCTTTCCATTGTTTGGTACCTCTGAATTTCCACATCAAATTCTCCCCTGACTCAATGCTTCCAAAATTGTTTTCGAGTGCAGATAGGTACTTCTGAGCAGATGCATCAGGGTTTGTGGACCTCAAAAATTTAATGGCTTCGAGGGCGGGATCTCTCAAACTTTCTATGATTCTGTTCCGCTTCTCAGCCTCTGCACACTGCCACTTGGGTACCAAGGGGGCAACATAGTCTATCCAGGTCTCTCAGTCATCCTCCCCTTGGGGGGGTGGGGAGGGTGTCCGAGAAGATTTTTAGCCTTCGGTAGGAGTCGTGACTAACAGGAGGTACAGATATAGGAGCCAGCATTGACCCGGACACAGAAGGTGGGGCAGTAACAGGTGCTAGAGTGGGAGGGGGGTGTAGGGGAAGGAACACCCCCAGGTGGCAGGAGTAGTTTCTTAAAGTCCTCTACGGTTTTCCCTTCCTCCAGCAACAACTTAGCAAATTTTTCATCAAAAGTCTCAGATAATGGTGGGAGCTCATCCTCCCTGGGG
Organism: Neoceratodus forsteri; assembly: GCA_016271365.2. Taxonomy (NCBI): domain Eukaryota; kingdom Metazoa; phylum Chordata; order Ceratodontiformes; family Ceratodontidae; genus Neoceratodus; species Neoceratodus forsteri. The sequence goes on along the minus strand of JADMNL010000030.1, from coordinate 226,186,933 downwards.
TCTTTACTGTCTTTTGTTATCACTCTCCAGGCAGCTGGAACTCCTTCTGGGGCAATAGTCTGTGGCACTTTAGAGCTGTCCACAAAGTCACTATACTGTACCAAGGTTATGAAAGTTTGGGCGATCAAATCGACCTGTGGACCCACCACCACATGGTTTTTTAAACATTCAGCTTTGGAGACTGTTCCATCTATAATGTCTTTACTGGTACCCAGGGTAATATCCAGTATAAGTAGAGCATTTGGGGGTCGGTCTCCTGCCCAGTACACCACCCCACCAACTGTTGTACAGCCATTTCTACTGGGGTAGCCATTAATCTTTAACAATAATTTGTAATTTTTGGCCACTAGAAGGCACAAAATCCCAGCGGTGAGCCGCCAAAATGTAACATCTAGGTGGTGCTATCCCAAGGGCTACTACCCCCTACCTGCTTGGCTAGTAGCAGGTTAAGGGGCCTGAGTTCTGAAACGGGTGTCTCCACCCGGAGGTCAGGGTTGGCAGTGGTCATGCTAACCTGGGCACAGCCCTCCGGGACACTGTAACCTCACTCTTTCCCTACTAGTGGCTGGAACAATACACAATAATCACTTTCACAGTACACCTGATACACCACATAAGTACCCACACTGTTTGCACTTACCACCAGGGATTTCCTCTGGCTCGGCCCTGGGGACCCCTGTAAAACAAGGCTATACATGGCAAATAACAGCAGTACAGTACTCTTACACAAACTGGAACCACAGTCAGGGTAAATGCAAACAAGAGTTATATCTGATTTATTTAAGGGTGATGAACAAGGGAGGGGCGTAATCAGGTTAATTTGCTTAAAGGCTCTATCAATCAATCAGTTATGCATGTACTTCAGAGTCCATAAACAGTCACACACTCTGGGTACTCGGATGGAGAATGGTGGGCTAGTCAGGAACGTTGCAGCTGGTTGGGGCTCTGTGATGGAAGAAAACAACATGCACAACACACACTATTTGTAATCCGTAGCCGGGGGGCTCGGTTCGTGAAAAGAAAACAAGACAATCAGATGACACACTTTTAGATTAGGCTGTTGTTGCAGGGAGCTTCCCTGATGATTACTCATGATACACAAGACTGGACACAGGCTGGACAAGAATCGAGACAGCAGGTGGCTAATCTGGAGTGCCAGGAGAAGCAGAGCCCACACGATTCGCCGAGGCATCATTCCTGTTCAAGCGTGGAGCAGGGGGCTGATCCCCAGGCAGGTATCTCATCAGTGGCTTTCTCTGTGCAGTGGGGTAGTCTGGCAGGGCCAGCATGGCATGGCCCAGGCCGAATGGAGATGAATGCAGATTCAGTCCGATTAGGCTGGATAAAGCTTCCAGCAAGTAGAACACAGTTCACACAGTGGGGAACCAAATCACGACCCACTTTCAATACACAGCACATTTACATGTAAGGAAATTCTACTGTACCAGGCAAACCGCTTTCTGGTCATGATCGCAAAGTCTCTGCACAAACCGGGGATTCTAAAGCAGTTGGAAATCCTGACAGGCTGATTGCATTCAGCAAATCTTCGGTCTTCTTCAGGTATGAGCCTGTTAAAAAAAATCAGCGGCTTACTTCGTTCTCACAAACTTGGATTTAGTTCGAAATAATTCTCTTCTCTCCTCTCCCTCTCAGGGGCAGCAGGCAGACATGCAGGCCACAACTCAGGCCTTTCCACAGTTCTCCCACGCAAAACTACTTAGATGGCTGCTTGACTGTCTCAAGCTCTTGCTTATTCAGCTCCCAAATGAGATCTGACTCAACTGCCAGAAAGCCTGGGGCTTTTCTCTGAATCCAAAAGGTTCAGTTGGCTGATCTGTCTGTCAGTCACAACAAAGGCTCCCCCTTCAGGTGCAAAAAGGCACTAAAAGCCCAAAACTACAATTCCTACAGATACTGACTCCAGACAGCTCCTGTAGTCTGGCTCCATTTTAGGTCCCACCAGAAATGATTGGTCCCAGTCGCAGTCCAGGACCAAGATAGTGGAGATAAACAAAACAGTCCTTGCTGCAAAGAAGGCAGGTTAGACAAACTACATTATCATTATCACTGTAAATGATTTTCAGCAAATAGTTACATCTTTTAACAGAGCTCCCTCTCAGATTACTTATGACTGCAATCCAGGCAGCTCTTAAAGAGACAGTACACAGAGGTTATACAGGCACTCTCTGGCAATCACATTTAAACTGCTAAAACACAGAATACCAGCTTAGCAGTGAGCATTTAGGCAAGCTCGAGGAAGACTTTTTGGGAACCCTCATTTGTGTGTGTGTGGGGGGGGTTACACATAGAAGCATAGAAACATAGACTTTGACTGCAGTCAAGGACCGCTTGGCCCACCTAGTCTGCCCAGTTCCCTACATACTGAATAAGCTGCAGATCCTAGTTAACCAACAGCCCATTTCTTCCTACCCCCCACAAGAAATGTCTTATGTCTGTCCCATGCATTCTTGAATTCCCCCACTCTTTCTGATCCCACAACCTCCTCGGGAAGGCCGTGCCATGTGTCCACCACCCTCTCTGTGAAAAAAAAGTCCTCACATTGCCCCTGAGCCGTCTCCCCTCTGTCTTCAAATTGTGTCCCCTTGTTCTTGTGCATCTCTTTTTCTGAAAGATGATACCATCTTGGAATTTGTTGATTCCCTTGAGGTACTTAAAAGTTTCTATCACGTCCCCCCTCTCCCTCCTTTCCTCAAGGGTATACATATTAAGCTCCTTTAGTCTCTCCTCATATGGCTTCTGTTGCAGGCCCTGCACCATTTTAGTCGCCCTCCTCTGGACTGCCTCCATCCTGTCTATGTCCTTGCGGAGATGGGGTCTCCAGAACTGGACACAGTACTCCAGAGGGGGTCTCACCAACTGTCTGTACAGCGGGATAACAATCTCCTGTTTTCTACTGGTGATTGCTCTCCCTGTACATCCCAGTGTCCCCCCAGCCATCCCTACTGCCTTCTCACATTGCTTGCTAACCTTTAGGTCATCAGATATGATTAGTCCCCAAGGTCCCTTTCCATTTTTGTTGTTGTTACTACCTCCCCCCATTGTGTACTCTTCCCTTGGGTTTTTGTTTCCCAGGTGCATGACTTTGCACTTCTTTGCGCTGAATGCAAGCTGCCATACTTCTGACCATTCCTCCAACTTTGCCAAGTCCCTTCTCATCCTTTCCACCCCCCCCTTGTGTATCAACCCTGTTGCAGATCTTTGTGTCATCTACAAAGAGGCATACTTTTCCTTCCAGTCCCTCTGCAATGTCACTTATAAAGACATTAAAAAGGACCGGACCCTGTTCTGAACCCTGCAGTACCCCACTAGTAACCCCCCTTTCTTCAGAGTGTACTCCGTTTACTATTACCTTCTGTGTCCTATTGCCTAGCCAATGTTTTACCCAGGCTACCATCCTGGGACCCTCTCCCAGGCTAGCTAATTTGTTTATTAATCTTTTGTGTGGCACTGTGTCTAATGCCTTGCTAAAGTCTAGGTAGGTCATGTCCACAGCAACTCCCTGCTCTACTACTTTGGTCACCCAGTCAAAGAAATTGATTAGATTCATCTGACATGACCTTCCCACTATGAATCCTTGCTGCCTTGGGTCCTGTGCCCTGCTGGCCTCTAGGTACGCAACAATGTTTTCCTTCAGAAGTGATTCCATCATTTTCCCTACCACACCACTGAGGTCAAACTGACTGGTCTGTAGTTTCTTGCCTCTGTCTTGCTCCCACTTTTGTGAAGGGGATCACATCCGCCCTCCTCCAGTCCGCAGGTACCACACCATCCTCCTATGATTTGCTAAAAAGGGTAGTCAGTGGTGTCACTAGTTCTCCCCTTAATTCTTTTAGAATTCTGGGGTGAATCCCATCAGGCCCCATTGCTTTGTCCACCTTCAGTCTTAGGAGTTCTTTCAGAACCTTTTCTTCTGTGAAAGGACTGGGATCGACCCCCGCTATCCAGAGTGCTTCTATTGACTGGATGTGGGGATGACAGGATAATCATTGTATAGACACTTAAAGTCCTCATTTTCCTACTGGGTCAATGCTTTACAGTGCACGACATAACCGCGTAACAGGAACAGTGCGGTAGGGAAGAGTGAGAGGGTGCAGAACCACGAAAGGATGTATGCATGGTAGTGCACCCTCTCACTCTTCCCAGTACAGGATAATAATCCTGCTGGGATGAGGGACCATTGAGCAGCTGCCATTGCTCAATGGGATGAGCCACAGGCAGCAAGGGAGGCAGTCTGTCTGTGGACTGGGTTTCGATTCCCGGTCCCAGATGCAATTATTATATTTTTCACACTTTGTGTTAATTTAAGTGTTACCCCCCCCCCGGAGTTAGTTATTTTAGTTGGGGGGTTCGGGGGAGTGGGGTGGAGCCCCCTGCAAAACAAAGACTTATGCTGCTGGCAATATATTGTGGTGTTTTGTCAGCGCGGTATATTGCTGCGGCATAATGTCGTGCAACATTATGACCCCATGCCCTCGTTTGTAATTGCCCCGTTTAGTAACCCTTCATGTAATAGATTAAATAGTTCTTTCTTAAATACTGTACATGCATAGGGTTACTAGTAAATTTTTAATAGTTGTTAGTATCTTATAATAAAGCCTCTACCATCCATCTCTCTGTAACAAAGCAGGGGTTAGCTCTCTTCCCCCCCCCCACACTGTGCACCATGTTTATCCCCTTGATCACAGCATGCTTCACCTGGATTTTACAATTGTGGCTGTTACTGGGTTCCCAACTAAATGGGGGCCCAGAGTCCAGGGGAGCTTTGTTAGTGTGTTGGGGGGGGGGGGTGCAAGGCATGGTGGCAGTCACGGTATGTTGTTTTTATGTCTCCAGACTGCACAGCTCTTGCAGCTGGGACCGAAGTGCCCCATTTTGGCTGCAGACTTTTTTTGTGTGAGTTGTGGGGGTAGGTCATGGTGGCAGGTGGGGGGAGGGAACCGGGATGGCATGCCATGATAGTAATCATAGATACATAGATGGTGTCGGCAGATAAGGGCCTATGGCCCACCCAGTCTGCCCATTTGAGCTTGTAAGTTCAGTTTATGTTTTCCTAGAAGTCTGTTGCCCCTTACCCCTGACTTCCAGAATTCCTTTATGTCCATCCCATGCATTCTTAAATCCCGTGATTGTTTTAGCCCCCACCACTTCCTCTGGCAGGGTGTTCCACTTGTCCACCACCTGTTCTGTGAAGAAATTCTTTCTCACGTTCCTCTGAATCATCCTCCCTCCAACTGCATCCCATGCCCTCTAGTCCTGGAACATCTTTTTCGCTTAAAAATAGTGTGTTCCTGCACCCTGTTCCTCCCTGTAAGATACTTGTATGTCTCTATCATATCCCCTTCTCTCCCTCCTCTCCTCCACGGAGTACATGTTCAGTTCCTTCAACCTGTCTTCATAGGACTTGTGATGCAATCCATGCACCATCTTTCTTGCCCTCCTCTGAACCTTCTCTACCCTGTCTATGTCCTTACGTAGGTAGGTAGGTAGGTATAGAGCTGGGGTACACCCCTTCCATGCCGAGGGGGTCTGGTGAGGACTCCATAGATGAGGAGGTAGAGTAGGAGCACTTTGGGATGGAGAACGTAACCCTGTGCCATCCCAGTGACTACAGTTATCCTCCACTGCAGAGATGTGCTCCCAGTCACAGTTTCATTGGTGTTGCCTTGTCTGTTGATACACTTTGATTGCATGCTTTACAGTACACATTGGTACTCAACTAAAGTAGTCATGCTCATATGACCTGTGTCTGTATCTTTATTCCAGCCAGTTTTAGCATGATGCTGTGTAGGGGGGCATGGGAGTGTCTTCCTGCTGGCCTGCAGGCTGTGCAGGGCAGGGGGGATGCTGTAGGTTGTGCTATGTGCACAGAGGCATGTGTACATTGTTGGGGGTAGCAGGGGCACGTGTGTAGTGGGGGCCATTGCCACTATCAACGGGTGCCATTCTGTAGTCTAGTAGTGTGCATGCTCTTTGTGGTCAGCTGCACAACTGTTGCACTGCTGGATCCAGACCTAGGTAGCGCAGGGGGCCTTTTGCAGTAGAGTCCGGAAATGCCTGTGCCCATGGCCCCTACAATCCAGGCCATCCATCCTGCATTGCATGTAGTTTATGGCAGCCCTCCACATGGCATAGTGCTGCATGTGTGGCACCACACACCGGTGCATTGCATTGCACATCATGCATTTGCGTAGGTATGGAGCGTGTGTGCTGTTATGTGGCTATGCCCCTTTGCCACATGCAGTGCTGCTGCTGAAGATCCTTGCATGGAACATGTATGCATTCCTCTGCGTGCCATGCATGCATGCTGCACGACTCACATGTGCATTTTAGGGTTGTTTGCCCTTTCACTTGCCTATTGCTTGCTATGCAATTGTTGCATTTCCTTCATGCATAGACTTCATTATAAGGTGAGACCCAGAACCACAAAACTACTGGCTTCCCAAATCTGAAAACAAAAAACAAAAACAATGATCCCTGAGATTATACACCCCATTAGCAGCCAGGTGATCAGGAAACCTTCAGAGTTTGCAGGGGTATTTCAGGACTTTTTCAATCACAAGGGTGCGGTGTGCACATCCATGGAATCCAAACAAACAAAATAGAGAAAGAAATAAGTGCCTTAGCTGGGACCCAAACCCAGGCTGTCTGCAATACTGTTCTGGTTGTGCTACCAGCTGCGCCACCAAGGCAACTGGAAACTGAAATGCCCTGAGGCACCTTTTACTCCTTCTGTAATGTACATTGTGGCACTGCACAGATAACCACATTGTCAGTCACAAGGGTGTGGTGTGCACATCCATGGAACCCAAACAAACAGAAGACAGAAAGAAATAAGTGCCTTAGTGGGACCTGAACCCAGGCTTTCCACACAGCCCTATACACCCCAGAGGACCATTCACTTACCTCGGCAGTTCAGGGGTTCCTGCATAATATACAGCTTCCACAATAGCAGGAGGACCAACCAGAAAACCGGCTAAGCCCCATCACCTCCCAAAAATACTACAGGTCTTGTCCAAGCCCAGAAGACTCCAGCGCCAGATGGATATCCAGCAGAATATTGTAAGACATTCCAGGAGGAGTACCTTCCACTGCTGGAAAAGGCCTTTATGAGATTCTAGAAGGGGCTGCAATTCTGGATTTGTTGAAGTATGTCACGATTATAGTAATCCCCAAACTGAGAAAAGATACAAGTCACTGCGGAACATACCGCCCCATCTCAGTACTCAACACTGACTATAAATTGTTTATGTCAGTCCTGTCACAGAGTAGACAGTCTGCTCCCCATACTGGTCCACAATGATCAAATGGGATTTGTGTGAGCCAGAGAAACATCGGACATCGGACAATATCTAGAAGACGTGAAGGACATCAATTTGTTGGCATGGGTACAGCGTACAGGCTACAAAGATGATCCAGGGATTGGAGGGCAAGCCATACAAGGAAAGGCTGGGGGAGCTGAATATGTACTCTCTGGAAGAGAGGAGGGACAGGGGAGATATGATTGAGACCTTTAAGTACCTGAAGGGAATAAACAAGAATAATACAGAGAGGATTTTCCAGAGGAGAAAGAGGAGGGACACGAGGGGACACCTCTGCTGCTTGTCCCTGAACAGGGCTGCTCCAGCTCACCCACGGTCGGCCGGCACCCAGCCAGCCACCGACCAAGACCAGGACACCCGCCTGCAACTCCTTGGAAGGTACGGGACAGCGCAGCCAATCAGAACACGGATGCTTCCAGCAAACCCACTCTGATTGGCAGGAGTTTCCCCCTGCTATAGACACCTGGCACTTTGTTAGAGTTTTGATAGAACTGCTTGTCCCTGAACAGGGCTGCTCCAGCTCACCCACGGTCGGCCGGCACCCAGCCAGCCACCGACCAAGACCAGGACACCGCCTGCAGCTCCTTGGAAGCTGCTTGTCCCTGAACAGGGCTGCTCCAGCTCACCCACGGTCGGCCGGCACCCAGCTAGCCACCGACCAAGACCAGGACACCCGCCTGCAGCTCCTTGGCAGCTGCTTGTCCCTGAACAGGGCTGCTCCAGCTCACCCACGGTCGTCCGGCACCCAGCCAGCCACCGGCCAAGACCAGGACACCCGCCTGCAGCTCCTTGGAAGGTATGGGACAGCGTAGCCAATCGGAACACGGGTGCTTCCAGAAAACCCACTCTGATTGGCAGGAGTTTTCCCCTGCTATAGACACCTGGCACTTTGTTAGAGTTTCGATAGAACTAAGCACATTTCAACTGTGTTATTAGGAGTTTTTCAACTGTATTAGCTGGATTGTAATTTCTTCTAGTGTTTTAAAGTGCTTATACCTCTTCTGTCTGACTGCTCTTCCTGCAGCACCCCCCATCCAAGCACTCTGCCTTGGTGCCGATAAGTCTAACTACCTTCCCCCCCCCACCCCAAGTGGCTAGTTTTCCATTAGCAGGTTATACAGACCTGCCACTAGAGGGATTCTTGGTCTTCTACATAAATCACTGTATTCATTCGTGGGCAATATGGCCTGCATTATCATTCTACTTCTTTCCCGGTTCTGCTACAAGGGGACTTGAGTCTGAAGGGTGGATGGCCACTAACTAAGCTGCTTCTGCTCTCCTTGTTCCCCTTTCTGCTGTATTTTCTCATCTAGGTTTTAAGTGAGTACCTAGGTGGGCAAATTTCTTGCCTAGAAAATATTGCACTAATACAAATCACGAGACCACTCAATCTGGAACCATGGCTCTCCTTATTGTGTTTTTATTGCTCCTAAGGTGTAGAGTTTTCAGCAATACAGTGCAATTCGAAGTACCTCAATGCAATTCAGTTCTCCAATGTACCTTATCAATACCTAATGTTATAACAGTCTACTGTGCAGACACTATGTCATTCTCCTCTCCCCTTTTAGCCTATTCCCCCCGGTTAGCCTACACCCCCTTGCTACTGTCCTCACTTATGTCCACCCAAGCACTTATATTGATCACGATCAACTGTCATTACAGTGGTGCCGCCTCTTGCGCAGCACGATATGGGTTGCCGCAAAGAAATAAAAAAGCAGTCTCCATTCTTATAAGCTCCTTAAAGAAAGTTATACTCCTGCTTCTTCTCTGCTCAGGAAATGTGGAGCTCAACCCTGGCCCCCCACAACTTACCTCGCCTATCGATTTTGCTGAGGCCACAGGTCTCAAAATGATGATGGTCAACATTTTAAGCCTGCCTAAAAAGCTTGTACAGCTGCAAGCCTGGGCTGCACACGTTAACCCAGACCTTATCATAATTATTGAGTCGTGGTTAAAAAAGACGAACACTGATCAACAAATATCACTGCAGGGCTACAATTTATTTAGAGCAGATAGAGAGTCTAGAGGCGGGGGTGTGGTTATCTATGCCAAATCTAAGTACTTGGTTACCAATATTAGTTGCAAATCTCTAGCCAAGGAATTTGAGTTAGTTTCGCTGAGCCTTCATCTCCCCTCCTCGGAATGTATCACTATCCTAGGTGGCTATAGACCCCCGTCTGGTGGTGATGAAGTCCTTAATCTTTTGAAATCCATGTTCGTAGATGCAAAAACTGAAACAATATTTCTAGAAGATCTAAATATGGACTGGCTGTCACCTAAATCACACGGCCTCAAATCCCTTTGTGACGAGCTAGGTCTTGGGCAATTAGTCAGTGAACCTACTAGGAACAACACTCTAAATACTGCCAACAGTTCCATCCTAGATGTGGTACTAACCACCCATCCACACAAAATATCTCATTTGGTAGTGTTTCACAACGACATGAGCGATCATGGAATTGTTGCTTGCATAAGATCTCAAATTAAGGCCCGTCCGCAACCCATCTTTATAACAAAAAGATCCTTTCGCAAATTCAGTGCAGTAAACTTCCTATCTGACCTGAGCATGATCAGATGGCAAGATCTTTACTAGCCAAAGATGTCAACAAGGCAGCTTGCATCCTTAATGACAAACTCACTACAATAATAAATAAGCATGCCCCTTTCATCAAAGTAAGGGTACGGAACAATTCCAACCCCTGGTTCACCTTGGATCTCAAGGCAGCCCTTATAGCTCGAGATAAGATCTGGGCTAAAGCTAGACATTCCAAAGAATCTTCGGATTGGCAGGCCTTTAGAACAGCCAGGAATAACTGTGTGAAAAAACTTAGCTCTGCTAAAGCTAACTATTCTATTTCTACTCTCGAACAAGCTAAAGGTAACCCTCATAAAATATGGAAGACTATCAAAGCTATAGAAGGACGGCCCATGGCCCCCTCTGTCCCAACAAAGATAGTTGCAAGTGGCAAGATTGTGGAAAACAAGTCCCTAATCCTGGAGGAACTTAACTCCCACTTTGCCACAGCTGGATTAGCTTTTGACTCGTCACCTTATGCTGGTGCTGCGGTGAGCCAGCATACCCCTCCGCCACATCTAGTCCTGCACCCAGCCCCTTCCAACTGCGCGAGATAACTTACAAAGAAGTAGAAGATTCTCTTCTTAACTTAGACACCAAAATAAGTGCAGGGGACGATGGCTTGGAACCCTTTTTCCTAAGGTCAGGCTACGCCCATCTCACTGCCCCAATTCTCCACATCTTCAATCTTTCCATTACATCTGCTACTGTGCCGTCCTGCTGGAAATCAGCACATATCCTCCCTCCCTCTATTTAAATCTGGTGACCCATGCGATGTAAACAACTATAGGCCTATCTCCATATTGCCTATCCTTTCTAAAGTTCTCGAAAAACTGATCCATATTCAGTTAAAATCTCACTTGGAAACCTTCTCTCATTAACCCAGCTCAATCTGTCTTCCGGGCTAATCATAGCACAATCACTGCACTAGCAAAAGTAACCAATGATTGGATCTCTGCTATAGATGCTAAGAAGGTAACTGGTGCAGTCTTTTTGGACCTCAGCAAAGCTTTTGATACTGCTGATCACAAACTATTAGTCAATTGCATTGCAAAGTTGGGTGCCACATACCATACCACCTAGTGGTTCTCTAGCTACCTAACTGGAAGATTCCAAAAAGTAAAGGCAGAAGGCTTTTTTTCTGCTGCCTTGCCAGTTGCAAGAGGAGTCCCCCAAGGATCCATCTTAGGCCCTATCTTGTTTTCTCTGTACATTAATGACTTAGATGCTAACATATCTACGTCCAATCTGCACTTTTTTGCAGATGATACTGTGTTGTATACTTCTGGCTCAGTGTTTTCTGAAGTCAAGAGAGTGCTTCAAGCGGACTTTGCACAACTTGAGCATAATCTAATAAAGGCAAAGCTTCTGCTCAATGCTAAGAAGACTAAAGCGATGATATTCTCCCGCAGTGCTGTCTCAGGCCCCCCCAATACCCTTGCCCAAGACTTCATTGTCACCACGCTAAACGAGCCTCTGGAAGTTGTAACCAAATTTAAATATCTAGGTATCTGGATCGACAATAAATTATCTTTCAGTGACCACGTCGAAGATGTCTCTAGAAGGTTAAAAGGAAGGTTAGGTTTCTTCTACAGAAATAGGCCCCTTTTCCCCCTTGAAACTCGAAACAAGCTTGTTCAGGCCACTTTTCTCCCCCTACTCGACTATGGCGATGTAATCTATTCCTCCACTACTCTTGCAAATCTAAGTAAACTAGACATCCTTTATCACCGTGCGTTACGGTTCATTACCAACTCCCCTTACCGTTTGCACCACTGTGACTTATATGCAGCTGTTGGTTGGACATCCCTTACTACTAGACGCCTGCTCCATGCTGGGCTATGGACTCTTAAACTGCTCCTGCAGAAATTGCCAAGCTATCTCTCTTCCCTTATTAGTATCTCACATAGTGCATACTCGTTAAGAAAATCTGACTTTATTATGTTTGACATACCAAGGACGCGGACTTCCTTCGGTAAATGTGCTATTGCATATGTCCTTCCCTCCATTTGGAACCAATTACAAACCGTACTGAAACTAACTAGCACAGTTTCAATAAACTTCTACAAATCGCTAAGTTCAGCCAAAATAAAAGACACCTGTAACTGTCATTAAGTCTCTTCCTTTCCCATGTGTGCCATATTTATCCACTGGTAAGGTATAATTGATTTGTCATATTAACTGCTTTCCTTCCCTTCTACTCCTTGCTTTATCTTTGCTTCACGCTCACTGCTACTCATCAAATCACTCCTCCCCCATATCAGTTGTAGACTGTTGTTTGTTCTAGCTGCCAAAATACTGTATATGTATTGCACACACCAGTCATCATGTTTCATTTATCAGTATGCAACCTGTAAGTCGCTTCCCTGTCTCATATCAATGATTACCACCTGCGGTCACCCTATGTGGTACCCTTGTGTGTATATCCAGCCTGTATCATGTAACGTGCATTTCATGTATATACTGTTATTACCTATCTGTGTTTGTACTTTAAGTGTTTATGTCACAGGACCTCCTTGTGAATGAGCTTGCTCAGTGGAATTTTCCTGCAATAAACTTGAACACCAACTGAGATTGGAGGGGGGTAGATTCAGGAGAGAGGTGAGAATACATTTTTTCACAGGAGGAGTGGTGGACAAGTGGAACTCCTTGCCGGGTGAGGTAGTGGCCTACAAGATGGTAGACAGCTTCAAGAGGGGTTGGGATAGGGGAAGAGGAAGGGGTAATTGGATGGGGGGAGGGGGAGGGGCAGCAGCATTATAAGGTGCTAGTTGCACACTCGAGCAGACCTGATAGACTGTGAGGCCTTTTTCTGCTGGCATTTTCGTATGTTCGTGTGTATTACAGATTATGTCACACAGATGCCACCAAAACCCCTATCGGCCTGATTAGCCTAAATGCTGAAAAGGCCTTCGATTTGGTCTCATGTCCCTTTCTGTTCTAGAACAGTCATCTTCCCAATTCTGTTAGTCCAACTCATCAGCAGCCTGTATGCCAACCCAAGGGTTGTGGTAAAAGGAAATGGGCATGTTTTCCCACACTTCCCACTGGGGAGAGGCACAAGGAGGGGTGCCCACTATCACCCTTGCTGTTTGCACTATGCAGAGAGTCATTGGCACAGGCGATTAGGGAGGACCAGAACATAAGAGGCATAGAATTAGTAGGCAGAGAATGTTGTAAATCATCATATGCTTCTTATTATCCTCTACCTTTGCTCCACTGAGCAATCACTACCAGCCATAAGTAAAATTCTGGAGACGTTCAGCACACTGTCTGGATGCAAAATTAAAAAAGATAAAGCAGAGGTGTTAACTCTCCACTACACACCATCTGAGGAGCTACAGTGGAGGTATCCATGTAAATGGACCCTTCAAACTGAGAGATACATGGGGGATTAATCTCATCAAGGTGCAGGCAGACTTATACAACAGCAACTGTGATCTGCTAAACAGACAGATGGAGGAATGGATGAAGACCTTGCAAGATGGTCCGCACTCTTACTTGGCCTGGTGAGGAGAACTGACTCAGTTTGCCAGGTGGTGCTTCCATGAGTTCTGTCTTCTAGAATCTGTGACTGGCAGTCAGTGCAAAAGACTGGAAAACATGGCAGAAAAATATTTCCCAGTATATCTGGTCCATCAAAAAGCCTAGAATAAAATATAAATATCATACAAATTATACAATGGCAAGAAAATTTCCTGGACTCTGATTGGTCAGTGTGTGCCTGAGACGGTGATGATATTACACAATAACATCACTGTGATTTTTTTTGGATGAGTATATGGATTTTTTTTTTCAGAAACAAAGATACACTGCCTCACTAAAAATCTACTAAAAACATTTTTATTGTTTTGTATAACCTCAAACCATTGTATAATTGCAATAAGGCACTCCAAGGTGTGTGTTGTCATGTAATAACGTCACTCCTGGGGTGGTGGAAGCACTCTGCTTTGCCTCATCCCACTCCAGGAGTTACGTTATTACACAATAACACACACCTTGTCGTGCCTTATTGCTTAAATATAAAACTCTGACTCTACCCGGAGATGGGGGGCTGGAGGCTGTCCCTCTCAGACCGGAAGATATACCATGTGGAAGCACAAATTGAAGCAGTGTAGATATGGCATAAGGAATAAGCAGACCCTCAATGAACAGGAATGGAGAGATCCATTCTACCATGGCACAAAGAAACCAGACCCTGCAGGCAGGAGACCGGATTCCAGACCAGTCCAGACATTCCAGCCGATGGCTAGCTATTGTGACATGACTGACACTTGAGACTGAGTGACACAACATTTGCAGATCAACTAATGGTTGATACTCTGATGCCCGGTTACACACCTGGAACAATTACTGCTAGCAAGGGTGGATGATAGATTCAGAACTTGGGCAAATATGGGTACAAAACATGTGTTTCAACTCATAGCAGGGGGATCCAGGACCTGCAACAAACATAAGGATTCAGGCAATCAGACTTTTTTCACTACCTGCAAATCTGCAGCTACATAATTTCCCTCCCCAAGGAGGTACTGTACTAGACCAGGAAGGCAGGCCACCTTTCACAAAAGCCACCATTCAGTTCCTCAAAAGAAGGGGCAGGGTACATCTCATATCAGACATATACTGAGCCCTCCAGCACACACAAAAGGACAACACCTTAGGTATTGCACAAAAGTGGGGAAAAAAAGCTGCAGTCTCATGTAAGTGAGGAAGTTTGTCTAGAAGCTTGTGAACGAAACTCCGGGGTCACCTCCTCCCAGGTGTGGAGGGAGTATGCTTGGAAGCAGCTAATCATATTTTTATGCTTGCTTGCATGCATGCACAGGAAACATTATGTAGCAGCTTAGGAGAGAAGCGGGTTGTGGAGGTGCGGCACTGTGGCAGCCAACGGAGGCACTGCATTTGGGGGCTTGGCACTGGTGGACCAATGGAGGCACAGTGTACCGATGACACTGGTCTCCAAAAGTGCCACCAAGTAGAAACTTTTTCACCACTGCAATGAGGGGCCTCCGCTTCATTGCAGCGTCAGCCATTCCGCTGCAATGAGGGAGCGACCCGTCAATGCAGGGCGGTATCTTACCAAGTCTAACAATTAAGTAAACATGGTGGCGGCTTGCCACCGCCGCCTCTCGGTCTCATATAAGCCGAATGGGGGTGGCCAATCCCCCTGAAATATTTTCACTCCAGATTTTCAACATTGGCATTTTTCAACACCTCCTTATGAATAGTACAGCTGCCATTTTTCACATCCTGGCCAAAATGTGTTTTTGCGCTTCCAGTGCAGAATAGCGTGGTCACTGTGGGAAGTCAGTGTTTGGGACAGATTAAAAAAAAATTACAGTGACAGTGTTCATGAGCAGAGGTGCTAAAATGCCTATGTTGAAAATTTAGTGACAAAAGTCCATGAAATGACTGTGTTACGAGTGTACATTGCGCAGTTTCCACGCACCCTCGTAATTATGCGCTTTTGTAATATTTTTACTCCAGATTTTCAACATTGGCATTTTTTTCACACCTCCTTATGAACAATACAACTGTCATTTTTCATATCCTGCCCGAAATTTACATTTACACATCTGGAGCAGAATAGTGCGGTAGCTGTGGGAAATCAATGTTCGGGACAGATTAGGAAAATCATAATGACACTGTTCATGAGCAGAGGTCACAAAATGCCTATGTTGAAAATCTGATGAAAAAATTCCACTGAATGACTGTGTTACGCACATGTGTTGCGCAGTTTCCACATAAGCCCGGAAGTTCAAGTATTTTTTTGTAGTTTTACTACAGATTTTCAACATTGCCATCTCTTCACAGCTCCCTATGAATGGTACAGCTGTCATTCTTCACATCCTGCCCGATCTGTGTTTTCATACATGTGGTGCAGAATGGCACGGTCAGTGTGGGAACTCAAAGTTCGGGACACATTAACAAATTCACAGTGCCACTGTTCATGAGAAGAGGTCCCAAATGCTTTCATGAGGTGGGGGTCACAAAAAGGCCATGTTGAAAATTTGTAGTGTAAATACCAACAAACGCCCAGGGCATTAGGGTGTCTAACCATAACATCCCACCCTGTACAGACTGACAGGCATCAGGGGTGTGCCTTTGGATTGCCGATTGTAATGCTCGTGCCATTCCACCTCCACCCACCACCTGCAGCCAGTGATAGGCATCGAGGTGTGCCTTGAACTCTTCGGCCCCACGGTTCACCCGTTCTCCTATACTGCACCCATTTCAGCGTATGTCCTTATGGAATGGGGTGACTGTGCAGCCGAACGCCCCAAGGCACACCTCAACACGTGTCGGTGTCTGCAGGATAGGGTGAAGTGAAATGGCATGAATGTTATGGGCGACGACCCAAACGCATACCCCAATGCCTGTCCGTCTCTGCAGGGTGGAGGTGGGGTTGGCGTGAAGTTCAATGCTTCACTGCTGTTCCTATTCTGCATCTCTCTAACTCCTGCATTTCCAATGCTAATATCAGCAAGCAAACATTCGGCATTGACAAATGCTTGTTTTAGACTCCCATCATTATTATACACTGCTCTCCCAACCGCACAGCAGTGTGCTGGAGTGGCTGTGGGGAGCCCAAAGTAACCAATACACATGTAACATGGAGCTGCCCAGTAATTCAGCCCTTCCAATGAGAAGTGGAGAAGGAAGCACAATCCATGCTAGGAAAGGGGGTGCAGCTGACATCCCCACCCCTATTTTCTTCCTTCAGTGCATACCGCAGTCTCAAGATGGACGCAGAAGGTACATATTAGGGATGTTAATGACTGCAGCTAAGAAAACCCTTACCAAGAAATGGCTGATACCTGAGGCTCTAAAAATAGAGGAATGGAGAGGGGGGTGAACCAAATCTCTAAAATGGAGAGAATAACCTTGTCTCTCAAGGATAGGCCAGAGCAATGCCAAACCAGATGGCTCTCTTGGTTAGTGTACATGATGGACAAAGACCCGACCTTTGACCCTCAGCAAAACTAATATGGAAGCCTCCTAAGCTACGAGAGTGAAGCGGATGACAACCTTAAATTAGCTACTCAGGCTGATTGTGTACGGTAGCCCACACATTGTCCTGCATAATGCACAGGTGACCACAAAACAAGCTGGAAACTTGGTTTTAAACATTTTTATTTAAAAAATGAACAATTAATTAGAAACGGAACTGCTACACTGCATTTCAAATGTAGCCGCTAAACCACAGTGCTTCAAAGGAATCACAATTGCAACAGGGGGAATGGAATCATTGAAATTGCCCTACTTCAGTGGGAGTTCACGTCAAGTCCACTGGAGAATACCGTGGCTACCATTCTGAGATCCAGTAGTGCTGTGAGCTGTCAAACTGTCAGTTTCACTCACACAGTGCTAGCAGTTGCAGCCCTGCCTCAAACGGGTATGGCGTGAGAAAGTGTTCCATGTTGTTGTGCTGTAGTAGCTTCGTATCTAGTGCAGCACAGCGGCAAAATGATGTCGCTACTGCAGCACAAACATTATTCCAGGGATGGATTTCTGCCTAGAATAACATTCTACCATACAACATAGCCTAGGTGTGGTACACGCAGCTATCCCACCTTTGTGAATGCCTTTTGAGAACTTTATGTGTTTTAAATGTTCTGCACCAGGATAGCTTTGTTTGGGTACCGCACTGAGTTTTATAATAAAAAGAGGCAGCTTGGCCAGTAGCTAGGGCAGGCATTGAATGAAACACCTGGTACAGTAATTTAGTTAAAAGATGTAGTCATTGTAGCTTGAACTCTGTTCACCCACACACACCATTGACCGTCCCTGCATTGTGCACCAGTGCCAATATAATTTGTCCTTGAGCAAAATATACATATAAAAAACACAACATCTGCATGTCAGTGTGATTGTCTCTGCTGTTTACTCAATGTGTTTATTTCACTCCTTTCATGTTTGATTTCCAAGTTTGCATAAATAACATTTTGCATTGACCTTTTTATCTTTTTTTTCCTTGGATTCGTCTTTTCTTCAGCCTCTGCAGTTCTTTCTTTTATTCCTCTTCTGCCCAACAATTTATTTTCATTTTCCCCTTTGTTTTCTGAATTTAAAGCAGCAGTGCATATTACTGTGAACATGTTGACCTATACTGTTGTGCTCCCCTTTACTTTGTCACTTACCTCCTGTGTTGTACAATACCCTTCTTTCTTCGAGTCAGCTTTAGTGCTTTTTAATTTTTTACATCTGAAGTAATAAAAGGAACGCTCCTTTTAATACTGTTCTGACCAAGTGTTTATCAGTATTCTCAGCTGTTTTTGTACACTTTCTGTCCCCTGAGGTTAGGGAGCAGTGTCTGCTGCATACTAGTTCACTATAGATGCAAGAATAGTGATGTTAATGGGTCTTAAAAAAACAGATCAGAATACTGATGAAAACCTGGTTGGAGTCATATTAAAAAGCATGCTCCTTTTATTATTTCAACTGTTAAAAAAAGTGATAAAGCAGAATAGGATTGCGGAAGGAAGGGTATCGTACAAATGAGGAGATAGGGGGCAATCTAAAATAGAATAAAAAAATTACTGGTCAAAATTTTTACCACATTCATGCACGGCTGCTTTAATACATTTTCCCCCTTTGTTATGTTGTGCACATGTGTGAAGAGAATCTGATGTAGCTATCCCAGAGAGTAGCGGCCGCCGAGGTGCATCTGTGTAGCATCCAATGCAGCTCAGGCTGCAGGAGGCCTACCACTGACAGCCCAGCCAGGAGAAGGCTGATAGTGACAGTGTTCAGACTTTAGTTAGTTAAATCTATGGACTGCTTCCAGCTATAGGTAAGCCCAGTACTTCACTTAAAATAACTTTTCAGGGGCTTTCAGACCATGTGGGTCACTACACATAACTGATCTCCTTTACGTTTCCTGTCCTTACTGGTGACCATCTTGAGGTGCTTAGGGGGTGCGTAGTCTGGGAATAGTCTTTGATTATAGGCTGCCGTTTGATTCTCAGATGTCAACAGCAGCCAATGGACTGCTTTATTTATTTATTTTTTTGTATAATATTTTTATTAAAAGTATTCATGTGTGACATATAAGAACAGATTTGCTGCACATTACAGGTATATTTTCAATGATGTTACAATTCATTTCCGAACAAGTTAACTACCAAGAGGATGGTTATTTATATCAATTACTTTAAGTCCAGTTTCTCTCCTTTCAGTTCACACAACAGTTTGTCATATCCGAAATCTTTTCTGTATTTCATGGTCACCCATATAGTAGAATAAAGAAAAACAAATACAATTTGGACAATTTAGTATTTCTACTATGGCAGTATGAAAGTTTCTCTCCATGATTAACTAGAGAGAAAAAAAAAAGAGTCAAAAGGAAAAAAAAATGGGAGAGTTAAGTTCAGGTTGAATTATATAGCTATATCAAGTCAGACTGAAGTGAATTAAACTTGGCTGTGCTTAGTGTTATCTAAAGGCAATTGGGAGTTCAGTAGTTATATAGTGTCCTTGGAGAGGAGGTGTAATAAAGGATTTTATGCTTTCTGATTATTGTCTCCTGTGTGGCTAATATTCTCATATTAAACTTCCTTCCTGTAAAACAGCTATCTCAGCAGGGGATAGGGTACACAGAAATCCCCCCTATGTATCCAAGAAAGTCTTTTCTTTGCCTCTGAGGGCGTATGTCCACCTGTCAGTGGAGATGGTCTTAATGGCTAAGTTTTTCCATTGGGACAACGTTGGGGTATGGTTCGTTATCCACAGGTTTTGTATTCCCTGTCTAGCAATGACCAGGAGGATTCTGATCCATCTGGGATATAGACTCCATTCTTCCTCCTCCTGATCAGAGACCCCTAACAGTAGGGAGCATGAGGAGAATTTCACCGCCCCCATTTTAAGAAGTTCTCCCCAGATGTCTTTCCAATACTGTTGGATTCCTGGGCAGTCCCAGTAACAGAGGATAATCATGCCTCTGGCTCCTCCACATTTCCCACAAAGGGGAGATCCTGGGCAGAAACCATGCACGACACTGGGAGGGCAATACAGTCTGTGTAAGAACTTGTGTTGTGCTCTTTAAATTTGTTGCATAGGAGTAAGCCCATATGAGTGCCAAGGATCATCTCCCAGTCTTCATTTGAGATCTCAAGCTGCAGGTCTTGTTCTCACTTTTGTTTGACCTTTTGTGTTTCTACCTGAAAGTAGGACCTATCAAATTTTGCCACCTGCCCACTAAATCCCTTTTCATTGTTCTTTGCTCCCAGGATTATTCTCTCACTTTCCCACATAGAGGGTTCCTGATGTATTGTTCTACCTAGCTTTTTCCAGTAATTCCTAATTTGAAAGTATCTGAACACATGGTACGAAGGAACATCTAAGGCATTCTGGATTGTTTGAAAAGTGCATAGCTCCCCCCTCTCTCTGTTAAGTCACCTATACAGTGAATCCCTTTCTTCTGCTACTTCTTAAACCCCTTATCTTCTAAACCATGCAAGAAGGCTGGGTTGTTGGCTATTAGCACAAGGAGAGTATTGACAAGGCTTATGTTTTGTTGTTTTTTCATCTCTCTCCATGCTTCCAAGCTGGCCACCACCAATGGGTTGGGGTTTGCAAGAGCTTTATGAACTCTTAGCCCATTCTCTCCTAGGTAAGTTCAAGTTTATTGCAGGAAAACTCCATTGAGCAAGCTCAGTCACAAGGAGGTCCTGTAAACACTTAAAGTACAAACACAGATAGGTAATAACAGTATATACATGAAATGCACGTTACATGATACAGGCTGGATATACATACAAGGGTAACACATAGGGTGACCGCAGGTGGTAAACATTGATATGAGACAGGGAAGCGACTTACAGGTTGCATACTGATAAATGAAACATGATGACTGGTGTGTGCAATACAAATACAGTATTTTGGCAGCTAGAACAAACAACAGTCTACAACTGATATGGGGGAGGAGTGATTTGATAGAGTAGCAGTGGAGCGTAAGCAAAGATAAAGCCAGGAGTAGAAGGGGAAGGAAAGCAGTTAATATGACAAATCAATTATACCTTACCAGTGGATAAATATGGCACACATGGGGAAGGAAGAGACTTAATGACAGTTACAGGTGTCTTTTATTTTGGCTGAACTTAGCGATTTGTAGAAGTTTATTGAAACTGTGCTAGTTAGTTTCAATACGGTTTGTAATTGGTTCCAAATGGAGGGAAGGGCATATGCAATAGCACGTTTACCAAAGGAAGTCAGCGTCCTTGGTATGTCAAGCATAATAAGTCAGATTTTCTTAACGAGTATGCACTATGTGAGATACTAATAAGGGAAGAGAGATAGCTGGCAATTTCTGCAGGAGCAGTTTGAGTCCATAGCCCAGCATGGAGCAGGCGTCCTAGTAGTAAGGGATGTCCAACCAACAGCTGCATATAAGTCACAGTAGTGTGAACGGTAAGGAGTTGGTAATGAACCGTAACGCACGGTGATAAAGGATGTCCAGTTTACTTAGATTTGCAAGAGTGGTGGAGAATAGATTACATCGCCATAGTCGAGTAGGGGAGAAAAGTGGCCTGTACAAGCTTGTTTCAAGGGGGAAAAGGCGCCTATTTCTGTAGAAGAAACTTAACCTTGCTTTTAACCTTCTAGAGACATCTTCGACGGGGTCACTGAAAGATAATTTATTGTCAATCCAGATACCTAGATATTTAAATTTGGTTACAACTTCCAGAGGCTCGTTTAGCGTGGTGACAATGAAGTCTTGGGCAAGGGTATTGGGGGGGGCCTGTGACAGCACTGCGAGAGAATATCATTGCTTTAGTCTTCTTAGCATTGAGCAGAAGCTTTGCCTTTATTAGGTTATGCTCAGAGTTGTGCGAAGTCCGGCAGAAGCACTCCTTGACTTCAGATAACGATGAGCCAGAAGTATACAACATAGTATCATCTGCAAAAAGTGCAGATTGGACGTGAGATATGTTGGCATCTAAGTCATTAATGTACAGAGAAAACAGATCGACCTAAGATGGATCCTTGGGGACTCCTCTTGCAACTGGCAAGGCAGCAGAAAAAAGCCTTCCTTTACTTTTTGGAATCTTCCAGTTAGGTAGCTAGAGAACCACTGCGTGGTATGGTATGTGGCACCCAACTTTGCAAGGCAGTTGACTAATAGTTTGTGATCAACAGTATCAAAAGCTTTGCTGAGGTCCAAAAGACTGCACCAGTTACCTTCTTAGCATCTATAGCAGAGATCCAATCATTGGTTACTTTTGCTAGTGCAGTGATTGTGCTATGATTAGCCGGAAGCCAGATTGAGCTGGGTTAATGAGAGAAGGTTTCAAGTGAGATTTTAACTGAATATGGATCAGTTTTTCGAGAACTTTAGAAAGGATAGGCAATATGGAGATGGGCCTATAGTTGTTTACATCGCATGGGTCACCAGATTTAAATAGAGGGAGGATATGTGCTGATTTCCAGCAGGACGGCACAGTAGCAGATGTAATGGAAAGATTGAAGATGTGGAGAATTGGGGCAGTGAGATGGGCGTAGCCTGACCTTAGGAAAAAGGGTTCCAAGCCATCGTCCCCTGCACTTTTTTTGGTGTCTAAGTTAAGAGAATCTTCTACTTCTTTATAAGTTATCTCGCGCAGTTGGAAGGGGCTGGGTGCAGGACTAGATGTGGCGGGAGGGGTATGCTGGCTCACCGCAGCACTAGCATAAGGTGACGAGTCAAAAGCTAATCCAGCTGTGGCAAGTGAGGTTAAATTCCTCCAGGATTGGGACTTGTTTCCACAATCTTGCCACTTGCAACCATCTTTGTTGGGACAGAGGGCCATGGGCTGTCCTTCTATAGCTTTGATAGTCTTCCATATTTTATGAGGGTTACCTTTAGCTTGTTCGAGAGTAGAAATATAATAGTTAGTTTTAGCAGAGCGAAGTTTTTTCACACAGTTATTCCTGGCTGTTCTATAGGCCTGCCAATCCGAAGATTCTTTGGAATGTCTAGCTTTAGCCCAGAGCTTATCTCGAGCTATAAGGGCTGCCTTGAGATCCAAGGTGAACCAGGGGTTGGAATTGTTCCGTACCCTTACTTTGATGAAAGGGGCATGCTTATTTATTATTGTAGTGAGTTTGTCATTAAGGATGCAAGCTGCCTTGCTGACATCTTTGGCTAGGTAAAGATCTTGCCATCTGATCATGCTCAGGTCAGATAGGAAGTTAAGTGGAGATTCTCCCTGTGCTATCTTTTTCTTCTAAGTCTAGCCAGTTTGCCGCTTCCCCCCATTAATACAATTGTGGATACATCAAAATCATGTGGCCAGATAGTATCCTTTAATGTCTGGGAAATTTAATCCCCCTTTCATGTAATCAGCCTTTAATTTTGTTAGACTAATCCTTGGCCTCTTGCCCTGCCATATAAAGTCTGTAAATCCCCTCTCCAATTATTTTAAGTGTTTCTTATTTAACCCCCAGGGTAACATTTGTGTTACATATAAAATTCCTGGTAGCACATTCATTTTTAAGAGATTAATCCTACCTATTCATGAGATGGGCAGGGCTCTCCACCTGTGTAGGTCTTTAAGGATTGTCTCTATAATGGGTATATAGTTCAGTTTATACATCCCTTGTAAATCCCTGCCCACCTTTATTCCCAAACAAGTGAAGGCATCCTTCACAGTTTTTAAGCCCCATGAGTTCCCCCTCTCCTCCTGTATTTGTCTTTAACTACATTATTTCTGATTTATTGATATTAAGCTTATAGCCAGAGGATTTGGCAAATGCCTCTATAGTTTCCAGTATGGGGGGGAATCAATTGCATAGGATGTGTCACCAACAGGAGGATGTCATCGGCATACAAAGTAATAACATGCTTCCTGCCTGCTCCTCCTGGTATTCCCTAATCCTGGGATCCTCCCTAGGTTTGATTGCCAATGGTTCTATGCCCATTGGGGGGGGAGAGGGCAACCCTGTCGCGTCCCCCTTTCCAGTTACCACCTCAGACACAGACCCATTAATAAGGATTCTGGCAGTGGGTGTTTTGTAAAAGACCCCTACTAATTGGAAACATTTTCCCCCCACCCCAAAGTTAGCTAATATATTCATCAAGTATTCCCATTCAATCCTGTCAAATGCCTTTACGGCATCCATTGACATAACACATGTTTAGTCTTTTGCTTTAGATCCCCAGTAAATAATATTCAGCAGTCGTCTGATGTAATGATAGGACATTCTGCCCTGTATGAAGCCTGTTTGATCTGTGTGTATAATGCAGGGTAATATTTCTTCTTGTCGAAGCGCTAGTACTTTAGTCATGATCTTACAATCATAATTTAATAAAAAGATAGGTTGGTATGAGCCGCACTCTGTGTTGTCTTTATTTGGTTTGGGGATAATGCAGATATTGGCTTCACAGCAAGTTCTAGGTAACCTTCTCTCCCCCCTCGCCTCCTCTAGCACATCTCTAAGAGGAGCAGCCACCTCCTTTTGGAGCTCTTTATAAAATTCACTCCCAAACCCATCTGGGCCTGCTGCTTTGCCCTTCTTAAGCCTCCCAATTGCCCGCATCACCTCCTCGAGTGTAACTTTACCCCACAGTCTAACTCTCTGGTGTTCATTCAGCTGAGGTAAGGGTAGTCCCTCCATAAATCTATCCATAGCTTCTTTCGTGCCTTTGCATTTGGCTTTATATAATGCTTCATAGAATTGTTTAAAGCATGCCTTTATGCATCTCTCCTCATGTATCAGGGTGCCTGTTCTATCCTTAATGGCTACTATTCGTTTTATGGTTCTGCCTCCCTTCATTAATCTCACCAACAAAGGACTGGGTTTGTTCCACCACTCGTATATTCTCTGTTGTGCAAAGAATAAGTTCCCCCTAACTTCCTCCATCACATTTAAGTTTAGGGCTTCTCTTACAGTATGCAACTCTTTCTTATGGGTAGAGTCCCCCGTCTGGGCCACCAGCTTTTCTAATTACTTTACCCTCTCTTCTAATTCCTGCTGTTTCTTTTTTTGGTCCTGTTTGGTTCTTGCTGTATAGCCGATTATGAACTCCCGCATAAAAGCTTTACTAGCTTCCCAGTACGTACCCACTGATTCAACCAATCCCTTGTTCATGGTTTCAAATTCCTTCCATTGTGTGTGGAGGAATTGCTTAAATTCTTGTTTGGCCAGTAGATAAGTTGGAAATCATTACGTCCCCCTTCCCTCCCCTGTGTGAACCAGATCTACATCCATTTGGACCATAGCATGATCTGATAGAAAAATTGGACTATGGGTCACCTTTTTTACCTTAGGGTATAGGCCACTGGACACAAATACGTAGTCCAATCTGGACCATGTACCATGAGGGTTCGAGTGAAACGAGTACTCACGAATACCAGGATTTGCCACTCTCCATGCATCGACTAGGTCAAGATCCACAAGGCCCTGTTGCCAGTGATTTACTGAGGGGTATCTCTTATCCTCATGCCTGAGATAGTCCAGTTGCGGGTCTAGGACACAATTAAAATCCTCTACAAGGATTGGATTGGGGAATTGTTCCTTGATCATCAAGTCCAGCATCATTTGATAGAACTCTGGATCAAGTACTGCCGGCGAATAAACATTTCCAAATGTGACCTCCCTCCCCTGTATTTTCCCCACTACAAAAACATAGCATCCTTCCAGTGGGTCTCTGATCATGCGAATGTGTTCAAAAGGAAGGCTTTTGTGCAGAAGAATCACTACTCCCCTCTCGTGGGAGCTGTATGAGTATGCATGGCTGGCCCCAACCCACCCTCCAACCAATTTTCCATGTTCCTTATGTGTCAAATACGTTTCTTGTAAGATGGCTATCATCACATTCTTTCTTTTAAGTGCTATCAAAATCTTAGCCCTCTTAGCAGGTGGGGTAATACCCCTCACATTCCACGAAATGATGCTACAAAGTTTGGGCCTAGCCATCATCTCTCCCAGCAGTCATCCTATATCACCCCACGTATCCATGTTGGTCAAATTCAGCCCTCCTCTCTCCTCTTAACTCTATGTATTGCTAAAAGTACAGCCCTGTAGAAGAAAAAAAATATCAAACAACTTAACAACCATAAACAGTAACTATTCTGGGCGAACATCAAGCCCAGTAGTACCAGATTAACAAGTGAAACTGCATGTATATCCAAGTTTAGTATACTGAAATTCGTATGCCAGAGTCCCCAACACCCCCCTCCCTCTGCACCCTCTTTCTCAGACTCTTTATATTTCCATTATATTTGCATTCTAAATCCTCTTTCCCCAATACCCTTATTTCTTGTTATATTGGCGTGCTTGCGCAGCCAACATCTTGTGGTAGTGGAGATTTGGAGGCACGGTCGCTGTTGGGCGAATGTAGGGCACGCACCAGTAGGTGTGTCCCTCATTCCCCAATCAGCCTGCATGCCGGTGCCACACCACCCGGGTGAGCACATCTAAGGAAAGGTCCGCTGCAATGCGAGCAAAGCTCATCACACGTAGCGGACCTTCCTACGTGCTTCCCCAACATCAAACATGGCGGCACAGTGGCCACTAAACTGCCGACTTCGGGGGTGCCCAATCCCCCAGTCGGCTTACCCTGCCCCTCTTGTATGTGCCGATGGGGGAGCCCTCTTTCCATCTGCATAATGTGTCCCCCTATCTCCTTTTTTGGTTGCCGAGGGGGTGCCCAATCCACCTCGGCTCATGCGCCCCCTGCTTTCGTTGTTTGCAGACGGGGGAGCCCAATCCCCATCGGCATCTGCATCCCAATCCCTATGTGCTGACAGAGGTGCCCAATCACCTGTAGGCTACTGTACCCTCCCAAAAAAAACACCTGTAAAAAAAAGAAAACCGTCCGCAATGTTTTTTTTTTTCTTAAACACCTGTAAACAGAAAACGGTCCCTCATAGTCTCCTACCACCCCCACCCACCCACGCATCCTGCCTCCCACCCTCCCTCACCCCATACTTACATCTGGAGTCTGGCACGACGATCTTCGGTGGACCGGGAACACATCTGCACTCTTCAAAGCTGACCGCGAACTGAGGAAATGCTGGTAAGCTGTATAACGGAATAAATAGGTTTTTTTCAACTTTGATGCATATTTCAGGCATTTTTGGGAATTTTTGGACCAGATTTTCAACATGGGGTTTTTGAGACCCCTGCTCATGAATTCTGTCACTGTTATGACCTTAACTGGTCCTGAAAGGTGATTTTGCAGTCACTGCACGGAATCAACTTTCAGGACCGATTAATGCAAGGACAGTGGCAGTGTTCATGAGGTGGGCTCTCAAAAAGCCTATGTTGCAAATCTGGTGGAAGAAATCAAAAAATGAGTTTGTTTTACGTGACGCGCATTGCGCAGTTGCTATGCATGCTCGTGAACTTAGCTAATTTGCAATATTTCCATGCCAGATTTTCAACATTGTCATTTTTCTACATCTCCTTGTGAACAGTATAGCTGTCATTTTTCACATCCTGGCTGAAATGTGTTTCTGCACTTCTGGCGCACAATAGCGTGGTCGCTGTGGGAAATCAGTGTTCGGGGCAGAGTACGAAAATGACAGTGTCACTGTTCATGAGCAGATGTCTTAAAATGCCTATGTTGAAAATTTGGTGATGATATTCCATAAAGTGATTGTGTTACTAGTGTGTGTTGTGCAGTTGCTACGCACACTCATAACTTCATGAATTCACAATATTTTCATGCCAAATTTTCAACATTGTCATTTTTCTACACCTTCTTGTGAACAGTATAGCTGTCATTTTTCACATCCTGGTCAAAATGTGTTTCCGCGCTTCTGCCGCACAATAGCGCAGTTGCTCTGGGAAATCAGAGTTTGAGGCAGATTACGAAAATGACAGTGACACTGTTCATGAGCAGAGGTCCTAAAATGCCTATGTTGAAACTTTGGTGATGATACTCCATTAAAGTGACTGTGTTACGAGCGTACGTTGCCCAGTTTGCACGCACGTTCGTGACGTGCATTTGTAATATTTTCACTCTGGATTTTCACTGTTGCCATTTTTCCACACCTCTTGATGAACAGTACAGCTGTCGTTTTACATATCCTTCCTGAAATATGTTTTCGCATGTCCGGCGCAGAATAGCGTGATCACTGTGCGAAATCACTTTTTGGGACAGTTTGAGGAAATGACAGTGAAGCTGTGCATGAGCAGAGGTGCTAAAATGCCTATGTTGAAAATGTGGTGCCGAAAGTCCATAAAATGACTGTGTTACAAGCGCATTTCCCGTGCACCCTTGTAACTTTGCAAATTTGCAATATTTACACGCCACATTTTCAACACTGGCATTTTTTTACACCACCTTATAAACAGTACAGCTGTCATTTTTCACATCCTGCCCAAAATGTGCTCCCACACTGCACTACCAAAGCCAGTGCCAGCATGACAACATTTGGCATTGAAAAATGCTTGTGTTTTCTCACTTTTGTCCCCAACCCCCGTCTGCCATCTCCCTCCCCTTCATTGCTTTAGATCATCAGATCACATTTTCTCAGTGTAGGGTCATCCAGGAGCATCCACTTCCATTCCCAAGAGGCTTATATAGCTTTCAGCCTCCCCCCCACCCTATTCATGTGAGCAACCATGTCCCAGCATTCGATTCCCTTTGCAGGATCGAGCTGCCCCTCCCATCATTTAACTGATCTCATTGAGTAAACGTGCCAGAAATATCCAGTCTCCCCCAAATCAGCAGTTTTAAGGGTCTGTGTTTCAGTATTGAGGCATACAGCCCCTATGCCATCTTGGGAGAGTGCCACGAGGTTGCAGTCATGATATCTGGTGCTCGCATAATTTTGGCACGTTATTACTGCCTTGTTGAGCTCTACGATTTTCCATTTATATTCCCCGCAAAAGATGAGGTTCCCCTTCATGTGCCATAAAGGTCCAGAATTCTAGTTTCATTGCTACAAGCATAAGAGAGGGTTTCCCCTTCAAATGGTAGATCAAACAGTTGCCCCCAGCGAATTAGGGAAGGTCCAGAGAGAAATAAGTGGACTAGTAGTGGAACCAGGAAGACAGTTCAATTCAGCTCTCCCCTTCTTGTTTTTTTTGTCCCAGTCCTCAATAAAGTTGTTCAACTTCTCTGGTTCCCAAAATGAGAAGGTAGCCCCTTATCATTTCACCTTTACTACTGCAGGGTATGTCATGAAAAATTCGATTTCTGTTTCCCTCAGGTGGTCCATATATATGGTTTAATTGCTACCTCTTTTTTTGAATGCACAAAGAAATATCATGGTGGATGGTAAGTCGATGCCCCTCATATTTTAAATCCTTGAGATTCCAGTACGCTGCTAAAATAGCCCGCCTGTCTGGGTAATGATGGAGCCGAAAAATGACTTGTCTGGGCAGTTGGTCTCCTGATGGCCTCGGGGCGAGAGATCTATGGGCCCGTTCTACTTTCAGACCTTTTGGCTCATTTTGCATCTTAAGTAGGTTAGGAAGTATAGTTGCACAGAATTCCATTTAATTACCCTTCTCAGCCCCTCCAGTAGACCTCTAATTCGAAGATTGTTTCATCGACTGTAGTTTTCTTGGTAGTCTAGTGCCTCTTGTAACTCCTCCAGCTCTCTTTCCATTTTTGCAAGTTTTTCAGGCACTAGCCTAGAGGTGTCCTCTAGATCCGATACGCACTGCTCTGCTTTGGATAGTCGCCCGGAGTATTGCTTGAACTCGGTGGTAAGCCCCGCCAATTATTTATTCACCTTGTCCCAGTGTGGCTGTAAGTTTGCCACTACTTGCTCAGAGACGGCCTTGCTGAGCACTGCTAGTTTGGTCGCCGAAAAGGAAATTGGGCCCAGGCCAGGTGGTGGATTCTCCGATGGGTTTTTCCCATTGATTTTTAGCCCTGTGCCTCAATGTTTTCCCTGGTGTCAGGTACTCATCCATATTAGCAGTCGTTTATTGGCTGTTTTATGGTATTGAAGCTTATTTACAGTTTGTAGAAATAATAATTTTAATTGCTGTGGTGTGGAGTTCTGGAGGTTTGTGTCCTTTCTCTTTAGCTGCTCATTAGTGCCCCCCCCGGCTGCTTTATTTATTTATTTAGCATTTGTTGACTGGGTGGGGTACACTAGGCAAGCATATGCCTACTTTCAGGCACTGCCTGGGAGAATAGATAACAGAACACAATGGTTACAATACATAGTAATATGTTTTACAAAACAAACAATTTAGATTGCATGTTGTACACAAGTTTCACCACATAATCTAACAATGTGAAAGCAGGCATGTGAGTTCTTGCAGTGTGAGCAGAGTGGGAGGAGACAGTTTCAAGTAAGGCAAAACAAGGAGAGTCAACACAGTGTGAGCAGGTAATCATCTTAAAAATGTAATTAGCCAGCCCAGTGGTGCTGGCTGTTGAGGCGCTGGTTGCTACATCTCATGCCATGCCAGCGACCTGGGTTCAGAAACGAGCCCAGGTCACCGGGGGTCAGCAGGGGGAGAGAGGCTCGAGCATCCAGAGGATTGCTCTCCACTCTTGGGGGGGGTCCACGTCATTTCGCTTGTTGATTGCCCTCTGGTGGTGACTGGAGGGCAATATGGGTCAGGAGGTGCGCTCCAACATAATCATGTCAGTAGGGAGGGGGGATGGGAGAAAAAAGGAAGAAAAAGAGCCTGGCAGGACTCCATGATGGTCCGCCATGCCGAGGACAAACCCCTACTTCTGGATTGGGTCTCCAGGAAGGGGGCACCACCTTCTTGGCCCCACCACGGGGGCTAAGCCATGGATGAAAATACAGGGGTCGGCATGTGAGGCATGGCGGGACCTGAAAGAGGGTTCCTTCCTCAGAGGGCCAAAGCCCCTGCCAGGGCTCAGAAGGATAAACACCTGTATATATAAAAAAAAGTCATCAGACTGCACTGCTTTTTTTTTTCAATTTACATTTTCTGCTTCTAGGCTGCCTCAGTCAGCCCCAGCACCTACCTTCCCAGGACTTACCCCCCCCCCACTTGTTCAGGACCACTGTGTGGTGCCAGATGCCAAAGTAGGTAGTGCAGAGCCTGTGAGGGTGCCAGTGTCATCATGTGGCTGTAGGGGAGGGGGTTTCCTCCATTTCTTCCCTGAGGTCTGCAAAGGGTGCAATGATACATGCAGACATGCTTCCACATGGTGTGCTATCTGTGTCTGTGTAAGGGCTCCCCAGTGTGTGACATCTGCTACTTTACCACCTGATTTCCAGTAGGTGCAGAGCATGTAGTGGTATGAGCTGTCCCCTCTCCCCAAAGAAGGAGAGAGCTGTCCACTGAATGCTCAATCTCCTCCCCTCGGCTAGCCCTCCTGGGGCAATTTCAGTCTGTTTCCGAACCCTAGGTCACTGGAGTAGTGCTACTGGGCCTGCTTCTGCACCCCTTCCTTAATCCTGCTGAACTGCGCACAGTGGTGCACATCATCATCTCATTCTGGATGGACTACTGCAATCAGTGCCAGCCTTGCCCTTGTTGATGGGGGGTTGGCTGGTTTCATGGTCTGCTAGTTTAAGGCACCATAGTCCAACTTTACAAGAAAATTAAGGACCAGGCCTTTAAGCTACAGCTTGGCAACTCCCCTACCCCCCAGCTGCATAAGTCATTGGGAACCCTTGAGAGTACCTTAGCAAGTACCCCTATGGCACTATTATGCCCTTTGGGGAGTTTATGCCCAGCTCTGTGCTACCTCTTGTATGCTAGTTCAGCAGGGCACATTGACGGATATAAATTAAAAAACAGAAGCATCTATAATTTGTAAAACTTCTGTATGAGTAGGGGGTTCCCAGCAGTCACTGGAACTGAGTGTGCCTAAAGATGAACCAGAGAACAGAATAGATGGCTGCAGAAAAACTAAATGTCGAGCATCTAGCAGGAATACCAACAAAGAACAGCAGATCAGCCAGGCTGTAGACAGCATAAACTGCTGGAACCCAAACCAGTATATACTGTATTATATTATACAAAATAAATGTTTATAGTGGTAGCACCTCTCCAACCCACCACCCGCCAATGTTTCATGCTCCTGGAATGCGCTTTGTCTGGGTATCAACAAAGGATCTCAAAGGGGTGTTACCATGGTAAAAGTTTATTTTTTTACAGTAAAGTACATATTATTACTCCATTAAGTTTTTGGTTCTAGCAGCTTATGGTGTTTGCAGCCCCGGCTGATCTCTGTTCTGCCTAAGGCTGACTCTGGCAGCAATTATCTCTACAAGGGCTTACCCTGTGGACAAATTCAACATCTGCAGTTAGTGCAGAATGCAGCAGTGAGGATTTTGACCTCTACCTGAAAGTCGGAACATATCTCGCCATCCCCATGCACTTTTGCACTGGCTGTGCTGCACATTTATGAGCCACCTTAGTGGACCCCTTCTCATTGGTTTCTATTTAATTGAGCGGTGAAGGGGTTAAGACAGAGAATTGACTAGATGTTTCTTTTAGTGGCCTTAAAAGCCCTGAATGTTTTGGGTGCCCCTACTATCTCTGCAAGCTCCTGAACTCCTATGCCCCAGGCTGAAAAACTCAAAACGTGAGACAGGGGCTACCATATGGATTCTCCTGCTTCATTTAAAATCTGTGGGGGATCACGCAGCCTTTCTTGTGGAACACTCCATCATCAGGTATTCATCTTACTTTCTCCCTTGCTGTATTCAAGCGGAAGGCTATGCTTCAGTTATTAAATCAAGCATCCCCTTGCTTTTTTATAGTTTTTTATATATCCTTTAATAAGATGGTGTTAGTATAGCTAATCAGATATAGTAAAAACTTTTTGCTCTTAACTACCTCCAAATTTGCACTTAATGCCTGTTTATGTATTGGGTTACTGTTCATTTTAATCGGTAATTTTTTTTCTTCAATTCTGTTTGCCATTTGGGTAACAGGCGGGGATGTACCCCTCTCTCAGCACCTGGACCACCCACCTGGCATCCCTCAAGTCACCCTGACTGGGAGGCCTAGAGCTTGCCCCTTGCGGCTGGCCTCCATGAAGGGAGAGAGAGACCAAGATCCACCTTGAAGCCCCAGCTGAGACTACACCTGGGGTGCCATTCGGGTGGGGGTCCAGGGGTGTCACCATGCGAGTTCCACAAAGAAGGGCTGCGAATTCTCCAGATCTTTGGTCAGTGCAGGTAGAGGGTGGCCAGCCCTGTAAACCACAAAACCAGAAATACCTGCACTCGAGAGGAATAAAATTCCACATGATAACACAGTGGAAATTTAAGTGCTTTAATGCAAATAATAAAGTGTAGAGACAGAGAAACAACTGCACACCACCTTGCCCCAGCACTTCAAGTCGTAACTCTTCATCAGGGGGCGTGGTTGTAGGAGATCATTGTCAGTTTATACACATAATCACATGAGTCATAATTAATGAGGATATTTGTGCAATTACTTAAATAAAAACCTTATTTCCAAGGGATTGAATGATAATTGGGATATAAAACCCTACTTTGTGGACTGAATTTAAGTTACCCTGTTGGGTATGTATCTGTCCAAGAGATACAGTATGTGTGGTGTTTTGTCTAATAGTTATGCTTTGCTTGTAATGGGTGGTTGAAGGACTTTGTTCATTTGTTCTCTAGCTTATTCACTGCTTGGTTTTGTGTATTTTTTTTATAAATAAGTCTTCTAGAGCTAAATAATCATTAAGTGAAAAATGTTTTTGAGTGGTATTCACTTACAAGATGTGTGCAGATCTCAGTGCCAGCTAATGGCTATCTTCTCTGCCTTTCTGTCTGTTTTCAAAAGTAAACCTAGTTGATGATATTGATTAAAATTAAAATTGCATTAAACATTAAAAATTAATTCATGACCATAAAGTGAGGAAAGCATTACTTAACTACATTTTTCTTTCTGTATTTGTTTACTGTTTTTTTATTTAAGTCATTGCACAAATGTTCTCATTAATCATGATTCATGCGATTATGTGTATAAATTGATAATGATCTCCCACAACCACGCCCCCTGGTGAAGAGTTAGTACTCGAAGCGCCGGAATAAGGTGGTTCGTGGTTGTTTGTCCATCTCCACACTTTATTATTTGCATTTGCATTCAAGCACTTGAATTTCCAGTGTGTTATCGTGGAGTTTCATTCCTCTCGCATGCAGGTATTTCTGGTTTTGTGTGTCACCATGCAGCTTGCCCAAGGGTTTTCCAGCTTCTTGTGTTTATCCTGGAGGTGTGGATGTGCAATGACATCAGTGCGGAACATACGCACACCTTCACACATTCTGCAACTGTGTGTCATTGCCTCTGTCCCTCAGATGTGGTCCTGGCCTGGTGTACACCCAGGCCCAGATATTCAAAAGGGTTGCGCCATGCGCAATAGGGTTGCACCTGCGCAAGTCCAAACTTGCTCCAATCTGCAATATTCAGCAGGAGGCAGTTGCACCACAGAAAACATGCTGAGCAACAGCGCAATGCAAATGAATGCATGCTGAACTGGAGGGGGAGGAACCATGCATAAACTACACAGTCCGATAGTCAGCCGGGCTGTGCAGAGTTGTGCAGATGCAACCCCCAACCTGCGCCTGCACAACTTTGAGCCAAAAAAAAAGGCTTAAGTCAAGGGCCACCCACAGGTGAGCTGCTGCATTGCAGGGCGCAACACAGTAGCTGCCACCTGTGGCTGGCCCCCAACCCACTCCCTATGCCCCCCCTGCAGCCCTATCACTGGCAGATGACTGTAAATCCCCCACCACCCCCACTGGCCCGATCGCGGGCATAGTTTAACCCCCACCAGCCCGATCGCCAGCAACAATGTGGCTCCTCCCGAAGTGTATCCCTGGTGGTCAGTGGACGTAAATCCCGATCGCGGGCAGTAGTTGTTTAATAAACCCCCTCCCAAATTCATCCCTGGTGGTCAGTGGACGAAAAGCCCGATCACGACGATGGTATTTAATAACCCCCTCCCAAAGTCATCCCTGGTGGTCCAGTGGCACATCCGATCGCGGGATGTAAAGTTGAACAATCCCCGAACATAGCCCTGGTGGCTAGTGTCCCCCACCCACCCACGAAAGCCCACTACCCGCTCCCCGGCAGCGGCAGCATCCCACCGCCTGCCCGCCCGCTGCCCGCCGACTGACTGCCGGTAGAGCTACCGCCCATTGCTGCAGAGCAAGAGCCAATGGGCATGCAGCCCATACTGTACAAGACAGTCCAGTTTTGTGAATGAATGAATGTATTCATTCACAAATCTGGACTGTCATGGGTTGGGACTGCACGCCCATTGGCTCTTGCTTTGCACCACGGGCGCAGTAGCCCTACCGGCAGTCAGTCAGCGGCAGCGGGAGGCAGGTGGATGGATGCTGCTGCCCGCCAGCTGCGGGGGAGGGGTGGGGGCTTCGTGGGTGGGGGGGACACTAGCCACCAGAGCTATGTTGGGGCGGGGTTTGTTCAAACTTTACATCCCGTGGATCGGGATGTGCCAATTGGACTACCAGGGATGACTTTGGGAGGAGGGGGGGTTTATTAAACAACTACTGCTCTGCGATCGGGCTTTTCGTCCACTGGGCCACCAGATACGTTGGGGGGGGGGGAGCCACATTGCTGCCCAGGATCGGGCTGGTGGGGGGGTTAAACTATACCCGCAATTGGGCCAGTGGGAGTGGTGGTGGGGATTCTACACTGTTTTGCCCACGATCGGGCTGCAGGGGGTGATGGTCCCCTATGGCTGCTGCCTGGCAGGACGCCAGGCACAAGTCCTCGGGGATCGACGCACCTGCATGCTAATGGCATGCAAATGGAGCCGTAATCAGATGCAAATGGCCCCCCCGTGCCTTGCATGAATTATGGCTCCATTTGCATGTCACCTTTTGAATATGGGGATTTTGCGCATGGCGCAATGGTACTTGCGCCACCGCAAGTTGAATGCTCCACTCTGACAACTTGCAGTGGCGCAAGTTCCACTGCACCATGAACAGTGGCTGTGGCTGGGGGGTGATATTCAAAGGAGTTGTTCAAGGGCGCAACTCCTTTGAATATTGCTCTGGACACACCCTTGCGCAACTATTTTGTGCAGCGCAAGGGCTTGCGCCACAAAATAGCGCAGTTTGAATATCCGGCCACCAGTCTTTACTGGGTGTCACTGGAAGTCCACAAACCCCCCCCCCGGAGGAGGAGAGCAGTCCCAGAGATGCTCAAACCTCCTCCCTCGGGCCAACCATCCAGTGCTCGGAACTCATTCCCAAACCTGGCTCATCCGTGTCACAAGCGGTAGTATACTACCACTTGTGCCATGGGGCCCGCCCTCCAATCTGTAATTTGGTTTGTATTCTCTTCCTATGCTCTTCTGCTAACAACATATATATATATATATATATATATATCTGAAGAAATATGAAATTACATATACCTCAATAATGTGATGCATCATGGGAAGTGTATGCAAATAACCGTCAAAGAATTTAGACTGGTTCTTCTCTAAGCTGGAGTGCATGGTGCCAAATGGCTTCTCATGCAATCAGCAAAGGCTGAAAACAAAAGATGCAGCCACATGTTTCATTCATCTCAGGACTCATCAGTGTTCCTCATCTGTATCTCCGCCTAGGGGAAGAAGCAACCAGCCCTATGATGATCTTGCAGTTTTGGGTCATGGGGAGCCCAAAACCTATATGTATTTGGTTCTCTGAGTCCTAGAAAGGCACTCTACAAATAAAATGACTTCTACAGTTGCTACTACTGGGCTCTTTTTTAATCTTTCTTAGCTTGTATCATCTTATACCACTTCACCAGTTTCCACTTCTCTCTGGGGCCCATTGATTCTTCCCTTACGGAAATACAAGTGTGCAGCATGCATGCAGCATGCACACCACATGCTTATTAAGCATGCGGCATGCATGCTGCATACTTGTGTTTCTGTACGGGTTTTCATCTTTCATTCCACCTCTGTGGTCCTTTTCTAATCTCAGCCACAAAGGATATTAGCAGCTGGCCCTTCCCCAACTAGTGTTGATAGTTTTCCTGCTTCCTTTATGCAGTGCTTTAGTGTTGCTTGTAAAAAATTTAAAAATAATAATAATGCTAAAATGCATTCATAATAAAAGCTATTCCAACAGAATAGGCTCACCCCCTAGGTACAGATTGTTTGTGGGGGAAGGGGACAGCAGGGTTGCCCCATTTTAGAAATATAGATGTGAAAGGGCATGAGTTACATACTTACTGGAGAAAGAACATCCCTTAGAAGTACGGATGCAAAAACCCTGTCAGTCATTATCATCCTGGTGAAAGAACATCCCTTAGAAGTATGGATGCAAAGACCCCGTCAGTCATTATCATCCCACCATCATGACGTTTGCAGACAGATTTTGCAGGAAAAGTTTGAGCTGATGAATGCACTGTTTGGTGAAGCTTTAAATCATTCATATGTGCAAAGCTGAGCTGACAGTCAGTATTGCTTGGAGCTGTCAGTGTTCCTGACCAGCTCTATTGTTCTGACCTTAACACTCTGATGGTGCCTCAGGGTCAAACACAGCAGGAAAACTAACAACAGTTCTCCCATAACACTTCTTAAAAAGAGTAGGGGTATTTTTTTATTAAAGATAAAAATCATGCAATACAGTAATGAAACTCCAAACAAACATAAAACAAACAAACAAAAAAAAATGCAGAGAACAATTAAAAAAATACAGACACTGTCAACAACAAAAGAAAACATTTACAAGTTACAATAATAAGCAAGCCCTACTCTTCCTATAGCAAGTATCAGTAGGTGCAGCACTATCTGAAGAAAATAAAATATTCAAAAAGAAGTACAAATATAGGAATCAAAACCATAAGCCTGCCTGCCAGCATAGCAGTAGCTCTGCCATTTGTAACACCAACAGCCCGGGTTTGGAAGTGAGCCTGAGTGTCAGAGGACCAGCCAGGGAGAGGAGGACTGAGTGTCCTATGGACTGTGCTCCTCCTCCAGGGGGAGAGCAGAGAAGCTCACAGTGGTCAGGCTGGGAGTGGTTGCCTGACCGCTGGTGGAAGCCAAGAGTCCGATAGCCAGAGCTGGTGCATTCATGGAGGGTGGGGTGACATCAGAGTGCACACCCCTGACATCACTGCACACCACGCCTTCCAGGAGAAAACCAGGAAATAGTCAGGCCCTACAGGATGCTGCCTGCCTCATGCTGCATGCCCCACACCACTGATCTTTGGCACCCCCAGAAACTGAGACAGACCTCAGACAAGGGGAAGCCACCCTTTCCCAAATGTCCTGCCATGGGGGGTTAGCCAGGGAGGAATTCCGGGGAGGTAAGTCATGGGGACAGTGGATGATGGAGCTCTGCTTGGTGTAGAGCTGACGGGGGCCAGCCCGAGTGAAGGGCACAAAAAAAAAAAAAAAAGAAATCACGACTGTATATAATGACTTCATGTGTGAGATTCCTTGGCAGTGCTTCCAAACATCCTGAACTTTTGGATGCCACATCACTGAGAAATCTTTCAAACATTATTTTTCCAAGTTGTCTGCAACCATTCTTATTACATCCTTCTGCAGGATACGTTTTTGTTGAACAGTATGTGCACACCTTGATTGCCCCAGGTAATATTTAAATGCGGCTAACCATATTTATAAGGTACTTTGTGCAATTTAATCCAAGCATTTGTGCATAGTCCCAATACTACCACCAAATAAATAATTTGTTTAAATAGAGGATCCCCCCAGATGTGGCTCATTTTAACCCCAAAAAGCCTACTGTAAGGACAATCTGACAAAAAAATGACCCGCTTTTCTAAAACTCCTGAGCAGGAAGGACGAGGGCAACCCCTTTCTGCCAATTCTTTATGTTTATGGGAATCTCTGATCGGTATTTTCCCATGTATTCCAAACCATCCTCTATCCCACATAACGCTAGGCTGTCTTGGATTAACCAACTGGTTTGTGGTATCTGTTATATTAGACTGTGGGCAGTGTTTCAATTCTAGGTGTGGGGAAAGTTACTGTTCATAATTATGAATATATCATATCGTACATCTGTGTCCTGGTTTTTGTGGTCACCTCTAAATATGTTCGTTTCCATATTTTAAATTTTGTAAAACAATGTTTTAATATACATGGGTAGTAGACAGTATATGCATAATCATTCTAAAGACGTGCTAAAGGACCATTAGTCCAGTCAGAGGTGGATGGCAGAAGCTACTCTTCTGTTACAGGGGACCAAAGAGTATGGCAACCAATGAAGGACTAAAATAAAGGTATAAGAAATGAAACTCTACAGAAAAACACTAATGGGGCAACATGTAAACATCACCCTGGCCAAGGGTGTCAGATATTACTGTACTTCCCTTTTTCAGGTTTAGACTGGATCCTCACAATCCTTGAAAAAATATACTATATAACTTTATATTTACTTCCACGAGAGGAGGAAAAACACAACTTAAAAAAAGTGAAACACGGCAATAGTAGTGTCTGAATTAAACATACATGCTAGAATTTGGAGAGGCTGTGGTTTTTCCAAATAGTCAATTTATGTTCCGCCACCTGAACACATAGCTGCCCATTTAATAAAGCCTTATTCAGATGGTTAAACATAACACCCTAAATTTGTACCGGTTCTATTGCAACTTCAATTCCAGCTACCTGTACAGGTGCATCTTGGTCCTGTAGAAAGCCTATCTTAATGGTAACACTTTGTCACAGTTTATGCAGGAACCTGCTACCCTTGAGTAAGATGAAACAGTGGGCCCAGTTCAAGAACGTTGATGCAGGACTTGCTCAGTCCTCTCCCCCGCCCGGCCAGTCCCCAAACTCAGGTTATCTGTGGCGTGACTGGTAGTTCTGCTGCTGCGTCGATGGGCTGTTACTGCTTCTCTTTGATTTCGGCTGCTGGCTTCAGTGCTGGCCATGGAAGCTGTGATGTCTTCTGCATTGTGCAAATTGGTCTCCGTCTGGTTCGGTATTCCATTGTGTGAGATACCATCTGTGACATACCCAGTTCACAAGAAAACATGATTATCTTGTGAGTCCAGTTTGGGTATAAGATATGACTTTTTATCTTGCCATTTTTATCTCCACTGGTGTTGCATAAAGTAGCACGACGGCTAGTAAGAAGACATTAAGGCTAATGACATTTGGCCTAAAACTTGTTTCCCCTAAAAGAAGTTTTGCTGAATCACAGCAGCTACTGACGACAAGGTAGCCTCATTACTGCTCAACTGCCGAGCAGCAAACTTAACGGCCCACTGCCGGTGGCTGTCTAGGTTATTTACACCAGTTGTCGCTTTACGCAAAATGTCATTAGGCTGAATGAATTAGGGGAAATGTCGTTAGGCAAAATGTCTTTTTTCCAATTGTTATAGAACCATTGTATAAAGACACATAACAACATAAGACGGGAAAAGACTCTAGGTCTGTCATGTCCACCCCCCTGGTTCGTAAGCAGGTATCTAAGCAATAACCCAGAGCAGGGCAAGCGTTTCCAGAGAAATGATACACGCCCTGGGTGAACTGGAAGGCACAAGGCCAGTGACCGAGTGACTCTCAATGCACCCGGAAGGTGCAGTAATTCTCAAGAAACCTACACTCTGGAGTGGGTTATTAGGAACATAATTATTTTTTTTTTTATTGGAAAATGTTTTTGTAACCCCCCTGCAAATGGGGGTTCCCAAAAGACTTCCAGGAGCTTGCTTGAATGCTCCAAGCCTGAATGGTGTTTGGCATTTAAGCCATTTATCAGTGAGTGTTTTAGAGCCTCTGGTACTGTCTCTTTAAGAGCTGTCTGCTTGCAGACATAATTAGTTTTATGGGGGACTGTGTGCTTCTCTGAGTACCACTCGAGCTGCTGCCAATTCACTTCATTTTTGCAGTCACTAGGAGTGCAAAGGAACCTATCTGAAAGATGTAACTGTTTGCCAGAAATTATTTAGAGTAATAATGAAATTACAGTTTGTCTAACCTGCTTTCTTTGCAGTCAGAACTGTGTCTGCTAGTTCCCCATTCTAGTTTTGAACTGCTGAACTGGACCAATCAGTGTGGGGTAAGCTAGCTCTAAAATGATGCCTTGGACGAATCAGAACTTGGACTCATAATCTGAGCCAGCCACAAAAGAGGATTGTATGGCAGTGACTCTGGGAGATGTAGTTTAGACTTCAGTGCCTTTTGGACCAACAGCAGCAGTCTATTGTGGTGACAGCCAATCCAGTCAAGAACTGGGAGGAACTCAAAGGAAGTGCAGTTTCGTCAGTTGGAGTTCAGTTGAGCTTTGGCAGTGAAGAAGGAAGGAGCCCTGTGCTTTTCAGTGTGCAGTTTTAGTCAAAAACGTGTAAGGCCCAGAGTTCCGGTCTGCAGCTTGTGTAACAGCTTGTTAGGACTGAATCAGTCCTGTGAAAAGAATCAAAGGATCTCTGAAGAGTAGAAACCAGGCTCACCCTGTAGAAGACTGGAAGAATTGCTGAAAATTGCACTCGGTCTGTCAGGAACTGAATCTGCTGTGTGTTCTCCCGGGTATTGTGCAGTAATGCGATCGGGATACAGATGCAGCCTGCCTGGTATAGTACTTTCTTTTATATGGATGTGTGAAGAGGTTTGTGTACCTCAAGTGAGCCCTGCTGACATTGAAGGACCCTATCTTATTTGGAGGTCGTGAGTACTAATTCAGGGTTGCTCCTGTTGAATTGCCACATTAAATCCAAATGGAATTACTGTACTGCTGACTGTTTAATTCTCCTTTTCTCTGTGTGAAAGGGCCCTACCAGCTGCCACGGTTTGGACTAGCCACTAGGGCTTGGGTACCCAGGGACAGTAACTGATAGGGATAGGCCTGTGCACAGAGCCATAAGTAGATTATTAGAGTGATAAGCTAATTAACCTGATTTCCCCTGTCCTTGTTATATCCCCTAAATAAATCAGAGCTGCTTGTTTCAGCAAAGTTATACTGCCTGAGGTATTTGTCTATGTTAAAGTACTGTACTGTGATTGTTGCACTGTATCTCATTTCACAGGAGGTCCCAGTGCGGAACCAGACCTGGGGTAGTGTATACTGTGAAGGTAATTCTGATATATTGTGTGGGCCACTAGTGGGAAGAAGGGGGGTTGCAGTGTCCCAGAGGGCTGTGACCAAGTTAGTTTAACTATTGCAAACCCTGACCTCTGGGTGGAGGCACCGCCATTGGATCCAGGCCCTCAACCTGTTAGTGGCAAATCAGGCAGGGGTAGTAGCCCCTGGGATAGCGCCATCTAGGGGTTACATCTTGGAGGCTCACCGCTGGGATTGTGTGTCCTCTAGTGGCCATATACGAACCACTGTTAAGAAAAAATGGGTACCCGACAGAAGTGGCTGTGCACCGGCTGGTGGAGTGGTGTACTGGGGAGGAGATCGACCCCAAAATGCTATGCTTATCCTGGACATCCCCTGGGTATCAATACGGACACTGTGCAGGAGTACTTTCCAAGGTGGAAGGTTTACAAAACCCTGTGGTGGTGGGTCGGCATGCTAATCTGCTCACCCACACTTTCCTGGCCCTAGTAGAGTTTAAGGATCCCATAGATAGCTCCAAAGTGCCACAGACCATTACCCCAGAGGAGCCCTCACTGCTTGAGAGTGATAACTAAGGACAGTAAAGACCGGGGGAATCAGCCCCACCACTATCTGAAACTTTTGAGGAGAAATTTGCTGAATGGTTGCTGGGAGGGGAAAACTGTGGAGGACTTGAAGAAACTATTCTTGCCACCTGGGGTGTTCCTCCCCAACACCCTCTCCTGCTCCAGTGCCCGTGAATGGTGGCTGAACCAATGCAGACTCTATTTCTGCACCTGCCATTAGTCACGACTCTTACCGAAGGTTGAGGATCTTCTCTGGCACCCTCCCCACCCCCAAGGAGGATGACTGGGAGACCTGGATAGACTATGTTGCCCCAAGTGCTAGAATGGCAATGCTCGGAAGGTGGAAAGCGAAAGAGGGTTGGTAAGAGCCTCCGAGGTCCTGCCCTGGCTACCATCCGTGCTAAGCGGGCCAGTAACCCTGAAGCGACTGCACAGGCCTATCTTGAGGCCTTGGAGAATGTGTATGGGAGCCCAGATTCTGATGAGGACCTATGGTGGAGAGTAAGAGATGCTGCCAACAGTACCAAGGGAGTTGTTGTCTGTGTATGTATCTCGGCTGGAAAAATTGTTGCAAGAATGCCTCAGAAAAGGTAGTTTGCCAGCGATTGAACTGGACCGAACCAGGCTGGACAGGATCCTAAGTCTGCCCCTTCTCAGAACTGCTGTTGCTTCAGTTACACCTGGCAGATCGACTGGAATCCCCACCCTCCTATGATGAGTTAATGAGAGAAATTCGAGGAGTTGAGAAAGACGACCTCGGGAGGGACCTGCACCAATAGCTGCGGCTACGACCAGTGACTGAGGGTGACCCATCAAGTGAAGTTCAAGGGCAGAGGTTGGCAGTCAATGAGTGCTCTGACAAGGAAAAGATATGTCACAATGGGGCGAACTGTTGAGAGAGATCCGGAGATTCAAAAACAGTCCCTTTATGAAGGCCACGCCTGCAAGTACGGGCCCCTGACCTATATCCGACTGCATCTGCTATGGGGTGGGGGTACCCACCATGTATCTCCTGCTGATAACAGCTCGAACTCGATTCCTTGACCATGGAAGTGGAGAAACTGACGAGATGTCTCCAAATGCTTATCACGCCGCAGACAGAGATGGCACCAAGGTTTCCAGTTAGTAATACCCGCCCTGGCTCCCAGTGTGGCGCCTCGGCCAGCTCAAACTCAGAAAGTATGTTTTGCTATAATTGTGGGAAAGATGGGCACATGAAAAGGAATGCCAGTCCCAAAAGACACTGACAAAGTTGCATATAGGCTACAAGGAGAGCTTGGAGAAGAAATCAGTGGTTAAGAGGTGCACGACATGATCCCAGTGAGGCACCAAAAATGCTAATTCACGTCCTTTTGTGGCAAGGTCAGTTGCCCAGGCCCCACTACCGCCTCTCAGACTGGTCCAGAATAGTGGGTCCCTCCATGAGACCACTGTAAAGGTGAGCAGTGTCTACAAAACTATATTAGACAGTGGCTCCCAAGTGACAATTATGTTCCAAGATTGGTATCAGAAGCATTTGTCAGACGTACCCTTACAACCATTAGAAGGACTGCATGTATGGGGGTTAAGTGAGAAGGCCTACCCTATTCCGGGTATATCCGAATTTGGCTGTCTTTCCCCACCTCCGTGGCTGGAGTGGCCGAACAAGTAGAGACCCTAGCCTTAGTGTGTCCCCCACTGGACTGTATGATGGTGTCCCTTTGTTGATTGGAACAAATGCTCATATGTTAGGAAGGCTGGCACAGTTGTGTTATGAAAACAGGGGTCAAAGACTAGTAGAGCTTTAAGAGTTCGGCTTTAATTAAGAAGGCCTATGAGGCACAGAGATGCTGAAAAACAGAACCAGAGGAACCGGTCGAATTGTATGGAAGAAGGATCCTGAGTCTCTGATCCTGGCGCCAAATGCCCAGTGTACCTTACAGGAGAGGTCCGTATCAGAAAGGATGTTAAGAATAAAATATTAATGTTGGATGCACCA
The DNA here is from genome assembly GCA_016271365.2 of Neoceratodus forsteri. NCBI lineage: Eukaryota > Metazoa > Chordata > Ceratodontiformes > Ceratodontidae > Neoceratodus > Neoceratodus forsteri. Next base: position 226,142,579 of record JADMNL010000030.1, on the reverse strand, counting down.
GGCGATGGAAAATTGCCAGAGGGACTGCTGGTCAAGCCTAGTATTTTGCCCGCTAGAGCCCATGCTTATGCCAGAAGGGTAATGGTCCAAGTTCATAATGTGTCTGAAAGAGACATTCGAGTAAACAGAGGTTGCATCCTGGCTAATGTGCATTGTGCAGACACTGCAGTGCTACCAGCAGCAAGAGTTCAAGGAAGAATGACAGAGTAACGCCTGACTTGTTTGATTTGCGACTCCCGCTGCCAGCTGAATGGAAAGTGAAGATCAGTGAAGCTTGCCCAGAGAGACCAGGTGTTTTCTTTAAAGGAATGGGATGTAGGATGCGTGCAAGGAGCTGAGCACAATATCCGGCTGCATGACGAAGACCATTTCTGTGAGAGGTCTCGCCGCCTGGCACCTGCTGACATAGATGATGTGAGGCGGCATCTGCAAGAGATGTTAGCTGCTGGTGTAATACAAGAATCCAGAAGCCCTTCTTCCCCATTGTGGTAGTGAGGAAAAGAATGGAACAGTAAGGATGTGTGTGGATTATCGCACCTTAAACCGGCGGACTATCCTGATCAGTACACAATGCCCCATTCAGGATGCTTTGGACTGCCTAAGCGGGAGCAAGTGGTTCTCTGTGCTGGATCTCCGCAGTGGGTACTATCAGATCCGATGGCCCCAGAGGACCGTGAAAGACAGCCTTTATCTGTCCGCTTGGCTTCTATGAATTCATGAGGATGCCTCAAGAGTTTCAGGTGCCCCAGCCACTTTTCAACGATTGATGGAGCGTGCAGTGGGGACATGAACTTACTAGAGTGCCTGGTATACCTAGATGATGTTATTGTGTTTGGCAGCTCACTGGAGGAACATGAGAGCAGATTATTTAAGGTATTGGACCGACTGGAAGACTTTGGCCTTAAACTGTCCATTGATAAGTGTCAATTTTTCAAACATCAGTAAAGTATGTGGGACACATAGTATCCACCGAGGGAATAGAGACCGACCCAAGTAAAGTTGAGGCCTTGACCACCTGGCCACAGCCCAAAATCTAAAAGAACTGCAAAGATTCCTGGGATTCTGTGGTTATTATCGGCGCTTATCAAGGACTATTCAAGAGTGATCCGCCCTTTACTTAACCTTACTCAAGGGTATCCCCAACCCACAAAAATACCAAAAGTCAGCATCCCTCAAGACTGAAAGAGTGTATTTTCATCCAGTGAAGTATTTGGGGCCCGCTGGACTCCTGATTGTGAGACTGCTTTTCATGAGATCATATATCAACTTACCCATGCTCCAGTGCTGGCCTATGCCGATCCAAGAAAACCTTACGTCCTGCACACTGATGCTAGCTTGCAGGGTTGGGGGCTGTGTTGTACCAAGAGCAGGAATGGCCTGAGACCAGTGGCCTTTGCCAGTAGAAGCCTGACCCCATCCGAAAAGAACTATCCTGTACATAAGTTAGAGTTCCTAGCTTTGAAGTGGGCTATTGTTGACCAATTCCATGAGTACTTGTATGGGGCTAAAATACTAGTAAAACTGACAATAATCCTTTGACCTATGTGCAGACCTCAGCTAAGTTGGATGCCACTGGCCATAGGTGGCTTTCTGCATTATCTACATATGACTATGCTCTGAATACCGAGCAGGTCTGAACCACATAGATGCTGATGCTCTCTCCCGGAGGCCTGTTCCCAGAATGATTGGGTCCGACTGGCAGAACCTGACATTCGGGCACTCTGCCGAAGTTTGACAGGGAGGAACAAATGTCCACGGACGCAGTGGACTGCATGGTGGATTGCTTGGAGCCTCTGAAGTGCATACCTGCTGCTTATTGCCACTTTTCTGCAATAGACATTGGTGCACTGCCTCAGCTGGACAATGACAGTATTCGGCGGGCTCAATCCCGCGATCCCATGATCAAAGCAGCTTTAGAAGCCCTCTATGCAGGAAAGATGTGTCCAAATTCGCTCCACTGATTTGAGAACTGCACTGTTATACAAAGAAGGTCCTAAGTTGAAACTGATCAATAAACTGTTATACAGAGAAACAGTAGACAGAGGGGACAAGTAGACAAACAACAACTAGTGCTGCCCACTGCCTTTCGAGACTCAGTATTGAGGTCCTTGCACAACCACATGGGGCACCTTGGTATAGACAGAACACTTGACTTGGTGAGATCCAGATTCTATTGGCCTAAGATGGGGCTGATGTGGAGCAACACATTCGAACTTGTAGTCGCTGCTTACAGAGGAAAGCTTTGCCCCAGAGGGCTGCCCCCCTTGTTAACATAACCACCAGTGCACCCATGGAGCTGGTCTGTATTGATTTTCTAAGTTTGGAGTCAGATCAAAGAAATATCAGTAATGTGCTGGTGGTCACTGACCATTTCACGAGATATGCCCAAGCTTTCCCCACCAAAGACCAGAAAGCATCCACTGTAGCCAAAGTACTTGTAGAAAACTTTTTGTTCACTATGGGCTCCACAAAGAATCCATTCTGATCAAGGAGAGACTTTGAGAGTCGTCTGATCAAAGAGATGCTTTCTCTGTGGGGAGTGCAAAGTCCAGAACCACTCCTTACCACCCCAGGGGACCCACAGCCTGAACGTTTCAACCGCACTTTGCTAGATATGCTAGGCACCCTGCACCCAAAGGACAAGCCTAGATGGAGCCAACAAATTAGCACCCTGGTACATGCTTATAACTGCACCAAAAGTGATGCCACTGGATTCTCCCCTACCGCCTGATGTTTGGAAGAAGCTCGACTACCAGTAGATGTGTGTTTTAGGGTCTCTCCTGATGGGGTTCAAGCTGACAACTATTTACAGTATGTGCAAAGTTAAAGGCCCAGCTAACTCATGCGTACCAACTGGCTCAAACCATGGCTGCCAAAAGAAATCTGGCCAACAAAGAAAGGTATGATAAAATGTGAAAGCACAGGAACTCCAGGAGGGAGATCGGGTATTGCTAAGAAATCTGGGACTGCATGGCAAGCACAAGATTGCTGACAGATGGCACCATCTCCCTCACATTGTAGTGGGCAAACTAGATGATCTGCCAGTGTACAAAGTAAGGCCTGAGAATAATTCAAAGATGTAAAAACAATGCATAGAAATCATTTACTGCCCATTGGACAAATCTTAATTGAGTCTGAGCCCTAGAAGATGCCCCTCTGGACCAGTGACTAGAGCTGCTGCTAAGAAAAGATCAAGAAAGTCTGCACCTACAGAAGTAAAGTTAAAGTGTTCCCTCCACAAGTCCCAGTTGAGCATGACTGTCAGTCCATATCGGAAGAAAGTGAGAGTGACTTTGAATACTATCCTTCTTACGAACTGAGTCAATTGTTTCGGGGCAATCCCCTAGTCAATACTGGAGACAAAGCTGGGCCTTCTGGACTGTCTAAGCCCCCAGCTTCATCCCTGGAGCCAATGCTCCCAGAAAGTGAAGTGCAAAGCATCAGATCAGATGAAATGGAATCATTGTGCATGGTTGAACTGTTTGAGCTTTCAGGGAGAGAAATGATAGATTGGGGCAGACTGGTGATACACCCGAACAAGAAGAGTATTTTGAGTGCCCTGACAGTCCACTGCCAGTGTCCGAAAGCTCTCCATGCGAGCCAAATGTTGTGGACTCAGAAACTGTAACTCCTGGAGCTGAAAGTGCCCCAAGTTCTAGCCTCTCTACCCCCATGGAGACTCCCCTGACAAGTGAGGACAATGCTGAAAATGAGGCTCAGAGTGCAGAGACTATAACAGTTCCCCCTAGAAAGACTGGTCGAGCTGTAAAGCCTGTGGTGCACCTCAGTTATGATTCACTTGGGAGGCCTGTGGACTTGCCTCTCAATGTTGTCCATAAAGGAGTGTATGTGTCCTCGAGCTCATTGCCCAAACTGAGCATCAGTGCTAACTCCAAGTTACTTGTGTTGCCCTCTAAGTATGGTGCCCTTGCCCCATCCAGCCCCAAGGTAACTGATAGGGAAGGGCCCCCTCTCTTCAGGTTTCATGTACAAGAGGTAATAACTTGAGTTATGGTACAATGTGTATGTAATACTGTGTAAAAGTGACGTACTGCAATGTTTCAGAAATGTGTTCTTGGTAAATGATATATTGACTGATGATTACATGTGCGAGCCTAATGCAAATGTATATGGTTGCAGTTGAAACTTATAGTACTTGCTTGAGCGGACGTCAAGCTTTCCCAAACCAGGAAGGGTGTAACCCCTGCAAATGGGGGTTCCCAAAAGACTTCCAGGAGCTTGCTTGAATGCTCCAAGCCTGAATGGTGTTTGGCATTTAAGCCATTTATCAGTGAGTGTTTTTAGAGCCTCTGGTACTGTCTCTTTAAGAGCTGTCTGCTTGCAGACATAATTAGTTTGTATGGGGGGACTGTGTGCTTCTCTGAGTACCACTCGAGCTGCTGCCAATTCACTTCATTTTTGCAGTCACTAGGAGTGCAAAGGGAACCTATCTGAAAGATGTAACTGTTTGCCAGAAATTATTTAGAGTAATAATGAAATTACAGTTTGTCTAACCTGCTTTCTTTGCAGTCAGAACTGTGTCTGCTAGTTCCCCATTCTAGTTTTGAACTGCTGAACTGGACCAATCAGTGTGGGGTAAGCTAGCTCAAAATGATGCCTTGGACGAATCAGAACTTGGACTCATAATCTGAGCCAGCCACAAGAGGATTGTATGGGCAGTGACTCTGGGAGATGTAGTTTAGACTTCAGTGCCTTTTTGGACCAACAGCAGCAGTCTATTGTGAGTGACAGCCAATCCAGTCAAGAACTGGGAGGAACTCAAAGGAAGTGCCGGTTTCGTCAGTTGGAGTTCAGTTGAGCTTTGGCAGTGAAGAGGAAGGAGCCTCTGTGCTTTTTCAGTGTGCAGTTTTAGTCAAAAACGTGTGTAAGGCCCAGAGTTCGGTCTGCAGCTTGTGTAACAACTTGTTAGGACTGAATCCGTCCTGTGAAAAGAATCAAAGGATCTCTGAAGAGAGAACCAGGCTCACCCTGTAGAAGACTGGAAGAATTGCTGAAAATTGCACTCGGTCTGTCAGGAACTGAATCTGCTGTGTGTTCTCCCGGGTATTGTGCAGTAATTGCGATCGGGATACAGATGCAGCCTGCCTGGTATAGTACTTTCTTTTATATGGATGTGTGAAGAGGTTTGTGTACCTCAAGTGAGCCCTGCTGACATTGAAGGACCCTATCTTATTTGGAGGTCGTGAGTACTAATTCAGGGTTGCTCCCTGTTGAATTGCCACATTAAATCCAAATGGAATTACTGTACTGCTGACTGTTTAATTCTCCTTTTCTCTGTGTGAAAGGGCCCCTACCAGCTGCCACGGTTTGGACTAGCCACTAGGGCTTGGGTACCCAGGGACAGTAACTGATAGGGATAGGCCTGTGCACAGAGCCATAGGTAATTATTAGAGTGATAAGCTAATTAACCTGATTTCCCCTGTCCTTGTTATATCCCCTAAATAAATCAGAGCTGCTTGTTTCAGCAAAGTTATACTGCCTGAGGTATTTGTCTATGTTAAAGTACTGTACTGTGATTGTTGCACTGTATCTCATTTCACAGGAGGTCCCAGTGCCGAACCAGACCTGGGGTAAGTGTATACTGTGAAGGTAATTCTGATATATTGTGTGGGCCACTAGTGGGAAGAAAGGGTTGCAGTGTCCCAGAGGGCTGTGACCAAGTTAGTTTAACTATTGCAAACCCTGACCTCTGGGTGGAGGCACCCGCCATTGGATCCAGGCCCCTCAACCTGTTAGTGGCAAATCAGGCAGGGGTAGTAGCCCCTGGGATAGCGCCATCTAGGGGTTACATTTTGTTTTCCTTTAGTTAGGTTGTTGCAAGGTAGAATATGTGAATTTGGTAACAAAGGCTGTTTAACTTTAAATTAACCTGAGAAGGGCATTTATTTTGAAGAAACCTATGTCCTGTTGTGAGTTTTTGTGTTTAAAAAGTGGAAACTTTTTTTTATTTTAAAGGAAAAGGTTTTATTTTCATTCAGCTGGGTTATTGCTTGATAGATTAGGGCAAGTTAGTTATGAATTATGCAGTTTCTAGGTAATTAATCAAAGGCCAGGTGATGTGTTTTAACCAATGAAGATACTATAGTTGGTCAGTTTTTAAAACACCATTTTATAAGAATAATTATGCTGTGATCCTATGTTATTTCAAAATCGGAGGGGATAATCTTAACCCCACTGTAAACCCCCTGGCTAATACTCACTTTATGTTAAAAGGAAACCTGCACACAAAGTAAGCCCCTACCTCAATCATTAGCTATCACTTTGCTAGGGTTTTAAGTTAGAAAATGAACTTTTTTGTTACCTGGAAATGTACGGAGTGTTAATGTTGTGTCCTAACCTTCAGTCCAAAGGCATGACATGGCCATCTCGCATTAGGGGTGGAAGTTGGGGGAAAAAGTGGGGATGTGCTCTAATCAGAGTTGAAAGTCTGGTGCAGGTCCATGTTTGCTGGAAGAAGCATTCTTTTTCAAAGTGTCTATATGTCAGACCCCGAACACCCTCCCCCCAGTTCTGGCCCTGTCTTGCATGTATCAGGCTGCTTCTTATGCTCAAACTATGCTAATGAGTGCTGCGGACCTTGTCCGCTCCCACCACTTATCCTTCCTCGGCTCCTCTTCTTCTGTCTCCCCTTTCCAATCTGGCATTCTCAAATCACAGAAACAGAAAACGTCAGTGGAAAAAGATGATTGGTCTGTCCAGTCTGCCCTGTTTTACCCTATCCTACCCTGTTATATCTTGTCTAGGTTTTTGCCCTTCCATCACACTCCTTGCCCCCTGCCCTACTGCTATTCCCCCTGAGTAGCTATTAAGCCCTTTACTCAGTCCCAGTCATGTTGAAACCATTAATGGTTTTTGCACCAGTCTCCTCAGCTGGTAGGCTATTCCATGGGACAGTCACTCTCACTGTAAAATACAACTTTCTCATATTCCACGTGACTCTCCCCTCACCAACGTCCAGTCATGTCCCTCGTCTTTGATTCTCCTTTCATGCTGAATATTTCCTTGCAGTCTACCTGATTCTTTCTTTTCAGGAACTTGTTGGTCTCTATCGCATCACCCCTCTCCCTTCTGGTCTGCAGCAAGTATGTGTTTAGAGCCATAAGCTGATCCTCGTAAGATCTGCCTTGCTGGCCCTGAATCATTTTTGGTTACCCTACACTGCACTGTCTTCAGCCTATCTTTGTCTTTCCTTAGGTGGGGACTTCAGAACTGGGCACAGTTTTCCAGCTGCAGCCTCATCAGTGGTCTATAGAGAGGTAGTGTTACCCCTTCCTCCTGTTGTTTAGCCCCTCCCTGCACAGCCAAGCTTTCTGGGTGCCTTGCTGTAGACACTGTTATATTGGCTAGACTGATTCAAGAGGGAGGCGAGGAAGCATTTTTTTTATTCTTTTTGCATCCCCTCACTTCAGCGTGGAGGATATACCTCTTTTCTGGATGGGTATATTGCCTTTCAAGGAGCTATGGGTAGAGGGGCGATTTACCTTTATTTAGTTTCCCCCTTTGCTTCTGGGTTCTCCTGAGCCTGCAGGGATGCTGTCAGGTCCCAAATGTGAGTATGAGTCAGCATGATTTTGTGATATGCAGTGCAGCGTCCTACTCTCCCTCCCTCCCTGTGTCCTGAGCGCTGTGCCACCTATTCCTCTATGGGTTGGCAGTAGCTGTGTGGGACATGGCTCCCTTCCCCCAACAGGACACTCAACCCTCCTCCCTGGCTGACCTTGTCAACCCAGGCTCGTTCCCAAACCTGGGTCTCTGGCATCATGGGCAGTGGCCCTAACGCTGCACCGACGGGCCAGTTGTGAGGAAGAATTTCTTCATAGAAAGGGTGGTGGACTGATGGAACAGGTTGCCTAGGGAGGTGATGGGGTAGAGACAGTGATGGGATTCAAGCATGTGTGGGGTAGGTACATGGCTGTTAGTAAAAGGAAGAATTACCCCAAGATGGTGGGGCAAGCTGGGAGCTGCATAGGGCCCCTTGCCACTACATTGGGTAGGTAGGATTAGGGCAGACCGAATGGTCCTTGTGGTCCTTTTCTGCTGACAAAATGTATGCTTCAACAAAAAAACAAAAAGAATGCTAACCGTAGAGACTGGGTAACACATGAGCTGAAATATCTAGAAAAACTATGTTTTTCTAAAGTTTCCTCTCTGACATCAGCTGCTCTTTAAATAATGAACGATTTACATCAGCAGCTATGATTCTACAGTTCTTGGCTTTCCTGTCATCTGCTGCCGCTGAATAAAACATTCACATGAACAGACATTATGTCAGCAGCAAATATATAGGGAAAAAAAGCAAGTCCCCTTGCATGGAAATAACCTTGCTGCTCAGACTGCCACAAAAAGAATGGTGGAAAAAAATGTCCCTTTTCTCTGCTTGTTTAATTGGACCCTATGATTGATTATGTTGCTAAGTGCTGTGGTCAAATAAAAGTGATAGAGTAAGCTTTTGGGGCCTCACATTCACTGCAGATGGCTTTGATTTCTTTATACTGAGGTGGGGATCTGTTAAGGTGCTTCATGGGGAACTGTGGGAGCTTTCTGCTGAGAAAAGGACCAGGGGCCACATTCTTAGTCACACAATGTGGTGCAAAACTGTCATAAAGTGGTTTTTGCCATTGCAAAGTGATTTATTTTTATGGTCCAGTGGTTCGCATAGGCAAGGGTGACATGAAGGGAGGGCACCTTGAGACACGCGTGCACATGCCTCCACATGCACGTGTCCAAGGTAGGGTCCGGGACTGGGGAGAAAAATAAAAAAAATCCCATAAAAATCTGTATGGCAAAAAAAAGCTTCACCAGAAAATACCTACTGAGCTGCTAACAGCTCGTTTCCACATGTGTCCTGGGGGCAAGGGGAAGTAGAGACAGATCAGTCGGTGGAAAAATTGAATACTAATAACAACATTCAACATTACATTACAAAAACAGAAGTCATAAACAGAAGTACAGTACTGTATATCAAAGGAGCATAATTATAAATACTGAAGGCAAACCAGTACAAAATATACATGTAGTAGATACTATTGAGTTATGGTAGGCTGGGGGAAACTACTCATACAGGTACAGCCTAAGGGATGAGGGGAGCAAAATGGCCAGGTCAAAACTAGTGGGAGGGAAGCTTCTGAAGACAAGAGGTAAAGACTAGGACAAAACTAATAAGGAGAAAGGTTCCGAAGACAAGAGGTAAAGGTTCATGGACATTTGCAGGTGTGAGAAGAAAAGTCGTGAAGAAGAGACTTAAGGGAGAGAGAGCAGAAGAGGCAGGGCAGATTGACAGGGGAAGGCAGGACCAGAGTTTTGCAAAGTGATATGAGAAAGCAGATTGCCCAACAGTGGCTGAAACTGTAATGCAGCAGGGAATGCAGTGAACCGGCAAATGTCATACACAAAAGTTTGTACCACAACACAATGATTGCACAAAGCATCAAGACAAGTTCCATTGCAGCTGCAATTGTGAGTATGCATATGCAGTGAAATACAAACTGGCCCCCACTGGGTGCATACAGAATGCACACAAAGTCACTTTGCACCCTGACAACCACAAACTGCATCCCTGCATTTTGGAACACAAACAAGCAGTTCTTTCTTCCCTAGAGAATTTTATCTACTGTGCCATGTGCTGCTCTCATTTATCCAACCTCCTGCCCCATCACCCACCATCTGCCAGACTTATTCTGCCTCAGGGGTTTGTAGGTTGTTCCCCCCAATAAGGACTTTTTCTGCAGGGCACCTCACAGCCCTATCAGGGTCCAGATTGGCGTGAGGCAGATGCTGTTGTCGGCAGCATGGAGCCTTCCCAAGGTCAGAAATAGAAACATAGATTATTCTGGCAGACAAGGTCTTGTTGGCCTGTCAAGTCTGCCACAAGGACTTCAAGTTGGAAATGAACCAACGACCTAAGGATGGGTTGGTCTTTCCATCTTCTTCTATCCTCTTTTGTCTCCACCATGACATGCACAGCTTCTGTGGGGGCACACCTCAGAATTTTGCAACATGCTCTCAGCCAGAAGTGCAAGCTTCCTGGACTGCCAGGTGGAGTTGCTGTGGTACCAAAGCATGCTGCCTTCCCCCAGTGGGAATACACTGCCTGCAGCTGCATGTCCCAAGCCTGGCTGCCAGCGCACCAGCTTCTGAATCCAGATTGCCGGCATGGGAGCACAATACTCTTCTATTGGGTCATTGGGGAGCCCATTACCAAGAGGTCTAAACTACCCCAAACACAAGTGCAAACAGGTAAAGGGGTTTTGATGCCAATAAGCACTCATGTATACTGTGTGCCCCCTTTATCTCCAAATTTTGGTTTGTCTTCTTCCCCCCGTATCTTACTTCCCTCCACTCTTGCCCCCCTTTTACCTCTTACTCCATTTGCAATGCTTGCTTTTACTCTCCTGCTCTTCCAAAATGAAATCCACTGTAAACCAAGTTGCCTTCTCATTCCACTTCCCTAAACTATGGGGCTCTCTCACTGTTTCCATTCACTCTGCTCCTTCTCTGCTCACTCTGAAATCTCTCCTTCATGATTATTCTATTCATGCCTGTAGTTGCTTCTGATATTGGGGTGGACTTCTGTCAGCTGCCTACCACCAAATACTGACACTAGCAGAGCCCTTCCCCCCAATAATAATAATTATAATAATCATAATAATTCTTATTATTGTTTTGTGGCTCACTGTTTATTGTCCTTTTGCTTGTTCCACAATTTACTGTATGGCAATTTTATTCTTGTAGCATTCTTGTAAATAGTTTTATTTTGTTATATTTATTTCCATACTGTTATATTATTTTTTTACATTGAACTTTGTATGTTTTTCTTCTCTACTCTTTCCCTTCCCCCAGGATGTATTTGGAAACACACTGTTACCAGCTCAGTGTGACTTTCCTAGTAAAACTTCTTAAATTAACTAGCCAACCAACCAACCGATTGACCAACCGACCAACTGACTGACCAACTAACTGACTGACCAACCAACTGACCAACCAACCAACCGACCAATCAACCGGCCAACCGACTAACTGACTAACAAATAAAAAAACAACTAACTGATTAACACACCAAACAACCAGTTAACTGATTAATCAACTGACCTACTGACAGACTGACTGACTGACTGACTGACTTCCTCACTAACTAATATTACAGCAACTACACCGAACAGACTGGAGAATGACTGAAGCAACTGGGGGGGAGAGGTGGGGATGGTCTGTGTGCAACACTGTCATGTCCCTGAACACTCAGACAGTCTGAGTTTGGGGAAGTGTATGTGGCACATTGACTTTTAGCACTGCTGGTCAGCAAACAGTCACCCTAACTATACATAAGTTAAAAAGCCCCTGACGTCATCGGGACAACTTTGAAAAAAATTGAATATTTAGATAAAAGTTTATCTTTCATATTTGTTTTCCGTAATTCTTGCCTTTCTTTTTCTATTGTTAAGGAACATTTGCATGAAAGCAAGATTGCTGCCCTGTCTGCTCTTTCTTCTTGTGACGTTGCAGTTCTGTTGGTGACATCACAATCTATTGTTGTGGAGATACAATGGAGGCCACTTGTAAGAACATCAGATAAACGAACATACCATTTAAAAGAACATTTTTTTAAGTCCTGATTTTTCCTCATTTCTTTCAGTGACAGTAAAGCCCTTTTACAGAGTCAGTCAGCCTGTTTATAAGAGCAAGTTTTTTCTAGAGGTAATAGCAGATGGTCATTATCATTTCTGAGTATGCTACTGTCAGTTGGAGCTGAACTGCAATCTAGTTTTCTCATTAATGGTCACTTAAGTAGTGAACGGGGATGTGAAAGGTGCTGTATGTAGAAGGCAGCACACATTCCTTCATGCTTGGCTGTGACATGGAATGATTTCTGCAACATATATAACATATATGCACATGGCGTTTAGGCACAGAGTGTGAAAATAAAGCAGGGCATGGGAGATATGGAGATTATTATATCTCGGTACATAAGGGCAGCATAAAGGAAGGGGCAGAGCCATGTCATCGTCTCGTGGGTTTTGCAACATGGTCTTGGGGGTGAGCAGCGCAAAGTTACAAAATGCCAGCTGGATGGGGAGCTTGTCAAGATTTTTACTAATATTCAGGTAAATAAATACAGCCGTGCATGTTGTGACTGCAGGGGGATCTGGCTACTTGAAGTCCCAATCTATGCAGTGATTGGGGCTTTTACTCTGCCAGTAGATCTCCTTTAATAAACAAAAAGAACAAACTATACAGGGCAAATCTACATAAAAAAAAAGATACAGCCTCCAGGGAATCTTTAATTTCCATTCAAAAGAATTGCAAAAAGGAAACTACAAAAGCTAAAAAGGATATAGAACAAAATTTGGCCACAAATGCCAAAAAAAAAAAAAATAATAATATAAATCCGGGTGGAGTATGCTCAGATAAGAAATCCTGTCTACAAGCTCTTCCTTTCCATGCCACAGATGTGCTTCTTGTGGACACTTCTACAGCACCTCAAGTTGCTGTGCTGCTCCCAACTGCTTTTTCAGAAGCAGCACAAATCCTGTTACTGTAATTAGCCAAAGAGCTTCCCACCTTCTCTGCATCTGTGCTCTCTCTGGCAACTGTTAAAATGCAGCAAAGAGCACATCCTGAGTTCACAGAGATAATCACTTATTCAGAGTCTGGAAACCTACTGCAACAGAAGCAACATCACTAGGATATACCTTTCCTTGCTTCACAATGCTTCCTCAATGACGATGTGCTTTTCCGTGTCTGAACCAAGGAAAGCAATGGCCAACGCACGGATAGAACTCATGTACAGTTAGTTATGCCAGCATCTCTAATTAATGAAGTTCTTCTCTTCACTCATGTCTTTCCACTTTCTGGAGATCATATGGAAATCCACAGAACTCTTGAAAAGACAAGGCTCCACTTCTTCTGGCCTGACATGAACTAAGATGTGGTCCAATTTGTCAAATCCTGCCAACCCTGCTGTCAAAGAAAGCCTCCTTCCAAATTGACAAAGGCACACCTCATTGCAATGCCTGTAGCCACAGAACCATTTCAAAGAGTTAACAGAGACAGTCTCGGACCGTTACCAACATGCTCTGACTCTGACAACAAATACATTTTTGTTTTTGACGTCTGTCTTACAAAATACCTAGAACTAATCCCACTACAAGACATCAAAGCTGCTACAGTTGCAAATGCCTTCCTCAACACAGTTATTTGTCATATAGTTGCAGACCTTGCTAATTCAACTGACCTGGCTTATATCATCGAGACCTGGCTGGATGAAAATGCTGGTCCTATTTTGGCTGCAGCAGTTCTGGCTGGGTACTCGGTGATAGACCCCCTGAGAATGGATCGTAGGAGCGGGGGTGTGGCCATTTGTTTTAAATCAGAACTGAACCTGATGGAAGTCCCAGTGGGAGCCACCAATTCTTTTGAATGTATCGTGGGTGAGGGTGTGGGGTGCAGGATTCTGCTCATCTACCATCCACCAGGAGATGGGAATGTTTTTCTTGGGAAGTCGCGGACTTCATTGTCAACCTGACATTGGGATCCCAGAGATGGTTGATCCTGGGGGATTTCAATGCCTGGGTCGACGATGAACTCTGGTAGTTTGGACAGGACTTCCTCCAGCCAATGAGCTCACTGGGCCTCACACAGGTTATTTCCTCCTTAACTCACATTGGTGGTCATTCATTGGACCTGGTGTTTCTCCTGGAGATGAAGATATCCGATTTGGTGGTGGAACCAGTCAGGTGGTCTGACCACCATACCATCAGGTTCAGTTTTGAGGCCCCTCCTAGGAGGCCTGTCCCTATGGAGATGGTCCAATACCGCACCTTGAGGGGTGTATCTCCTGATGGCCTGATGGTGGTGTTGGACCTATTGGGTATGCCGAGTGAATGCTTGGATCCAGGGGACCTTGTACTTGCCTATAATTAGGCAGTGAGAGAGGCCCTGGATTCCATTGCTCCTGTTTGTGTTCACCCCCTCACTCTTCGTCGCAGGTCTCCCTGGTTTGATTAGACCTTGAGGGAGTTGAGGAGAGTTGGGCGAAGGTTAGAGAGGTGATGGCGGAGGTCGGGCCTGGTGCGTGACAGGCTTAGTTTGATGGACCATTATTTGGTCTATCAATCAACAATTTCCAATAAGAAGGCAGGATTCCTGTCCAGGGAAATTGCTGCTGCGTGGAATCGACCAGCTCAGCTTTTCCGGATAATAGACAGACTGTGCAATCCACTCTGTCTTCAGCCTGGAAATGCTTTTTCACAAGAGCAGTGTGAGGAGATTGCTCCATTCTTCGTGGATAAGGTTGCCACGATCAGGTCTGATATCTGCTTGACCTTCGCTCAAGGGAGTAGCAGTGGTTGGCAGGAGATGTTGGACACCCAGTTTGTGTGGTGTGACTTTGGCCAGCCCACAATCAGTGATATTGTAATGGTTATCCAGTCATTATGGCCTACCAACTGTAGTTTGGACCCGGGCCCCACGCACCTTTTGGTTGGTTGTGTGGATGTCATTGTCCCAGTCCTTGCTGAGATTGTCTGGTTGACCTCGGAGAGGGGGATCTTTCCAGATCCCCTTAAGGAGGCTGTGGTTGGGCCCCTTCTTAAGAAGTCCTCCTTGGACCCCGACTGTCTAGCAAACTACAGGCCTGTCTCTAACTTACCCTTCATGGGTAAAGTTATTGAGAAGGTGGTAGCCTTACTGCTGGATGACCATTTGACCAACCACAATATTTATGATTCTCTCCAGTCAGGTTTTAGGAAGAGATATAGTACTGAGACAGCCCTTGTTTGGGTACTAAATGACCTCCTAATAGTGAGAGATTGAAAGACTCATTCCATCTTGGTCCTTCTTGTTCTTTCTGTGGCATTTGACACCGTGAACCATGGTGTGCTATTGGATCTCCTGTGGTTTGTCTGTGTACTTTCGGGAGTTGTCCTCAGATGATTTCGATCTTTCCTCACGGGTAGGACTCGGAGGGTGGTGTCTGAGGTTTTTTTCTCAGCTACATTCTCTCTATCCTGTGGGATACCGCAGGGATCCATTTTGGTGCCCATGTTGTTTGCGGTGTATATGCTGCCATTGGGAGCGATTATTAGACGGTACAGTTTGAGTTTTCACTGCTATGCAGATGATATTCGGCTGTACATGTCTTTTGTGCCTGATCAGGATGATGCTGTCTCAGTGCTAAACAGCTGTCTAGCCAAAATCCAGGACTGGATGAATGTGAGCTGGCTGCGGTTGAATCCCCCCCAAAAATGAGGTGTTGGTTGTGGACCCAGGTCATCGTGAGGTGGGTGTGTTGGCAGGTTCTTCTTCAGGTCTATGGCTTGGAGGTGTCCAGCTAACTACTTAAGACTGGGTGTGGAACCTGGGCGTTATGTTTGATGACTGCCTGACCCTGAAACTGTAGGTGTCAGCAGTTGCTAAAACCTCTTTTTACCATCTGAGGAATATCGCCCGGATTAAACACCTGGTTCCTCCTGATGATCTTCCAGTGTTGGTTCATGCCTTCATTACCTCCCACCTCGACTACTGCAATGCCCTTTACCTAGGGCTACTGGGGGTTGATATCCACCGCTTGCAGCTGGTGCAGAACGCGGTAGCCAGGCTTTTGACTGGTACTTCTAGAACCAGTCATATAATGCCTGTCCTCCGTGAACTGCACTGGCTGCCGATACAGTGGCAGATCACCTTCAAGGTTGCATGGTTAACCTACAAGGCCCTACACGATCAGGCACCGGGTTACCTGAAAGATCTCCTTTGTCCCTACTGTCCCCTCCACCCTCTCTGATGCACCGACGAGGGATTGCTAGAGATTCTCAGGGTTCATTTACAAACATCTGGGGCAAGGGCATTTAGTTTTATGACCTTGACCCTGTGGACTTCTCTACCTCATCGGGTATGAGATTGCCTGACTGTCCAGAGTTTTAAATTGCTTTAAAGACATATCTTTTTAGTTTGGCATTTCCCAGCTATTAAAGCTGCTATTGTATTTTTAGTTTTATTTATGTGATATTTATATAATATTTTTTTATTGTACAGGCACCTTGGTTTGGAAAGGCGGCTTTTATAAATGAAGATGATTGATTTGATTTGATCATCATGGTACCTCCTCATACCTGCATTCAGACAGAGGCATTATCTTTCAACCATTGTTAGAGAAACCTGCAAACTCTTCGACAAAAAAGACTTACACAACAAGCTATCACCTGCAATACAACAGACAAAGTGAAAGAATGATGTCTACTATTCTAAACTCTCTCTCCAAGTATCTGGATGAAACTCGTGACACTTGGGACTGCTTTGTTCCTTTTGTTCAGTTTGCCTACAACACAAGCCCTTGTGCTGACAGTACGGAGTACATACCATTTTTCTTGGTCCATGTACACCACCCAAGAACATTGCACATGGATCTTTCATTGCTAGCCGTTCCAAAGTCAACTTCCTCCTACATTATTCCTGTACTGGAACAGCTTGAACTTGCCAGACGTTTTATAATTACCACACTGGGGCAAAGAAAATCTGCCATGCAGAAAATATCAGCAACCAAGTCTCATGAACCTTCATTTTCTGTGGTGGACACATTTATTTGTACTGACCTGTCATCGTTCCAAGCACCAGAAATAAACTGCTTTGCCTTTGGACTGGTCCCTTCTACATTGTGGAAAAGCTTACTCCAGTTCATGTCCATCTGCAAGGCAAGTCAGATGGCAAACTTGTGCTTAACAAAGTCCACATCAATCGTCTGAAGCATGGGTACTTGAGTAACACCCTCCCAGATTATCCCAGTCCTCCCAGTAATGAAGCTGCACTTACACCTGCTCTCCTTTCAGAATCAGAGATTTCTCCTGATAACCTGCAACCAGTTCAGTCAGATTCTCACACTTCAAACTCCCTCCTGTCAGTTTCTGTTGCACCTGACCTCCCATCAGATAAACTTCCTGTGACTTCTGAGCCTCTCCTTCTCAGGACTCTCTTGTGCACACTCCTGTGCACCAGATTGAGAAGATCTTACGCAATAAATTTTGAATGGATCCTGGACTTAGAGTCAAATGGTGTGATTTTGACATTTCACGGAATTCTTGGGTTGCTTTTGCCAACCTTACCCCACCCTGTCAAGAACTGGTTCAAGCAACTCGTAACACTATTCCCAGTGACTGGAAGAGTCAATGCAAGACATACTTTTGTGCATCTGAACTCAGTGTTTTTGAATCTAATGATTCTGATTGCCATGGTATTCCTCACTGTATATGCTTGATTGTTCTTCTGCAGTAAATGTCCTAATGTACCTGTTTCTATACAAAAATGTTTTGATAACTGGTACTGAATGCTGCATAACCTGCATTAACCTCTTTTGTCTGCAGGAATGTCTTCTTCAAAAGGACAAGTCCATATGTTGTTTCTATATTCTGCAACAGTTTCAGTGTTTGTGGAACAGCAATAGGGAGCAATAAGGTATATAGTGCTTGTGTAACTTGTAGTACTTTTTGTGGCTTTACTCTATTCCCACCCTTGAGTAGTAGGTATGTAGGTAGTAATTTGTAAGGACTAGAAGGCCCAAAAAGATACCTCCTCCAACTCATGGAGAGTATGACCCCCTGGCACTCAGGAGAGAAAAAACTCCCAGGTGGAGGAAACCTCTGAGGACCCATGGCCAGAGGTCTGCCTGTCCCCTGGGCATACTAAATGGAGAAGAACCTAGGTTCTAGTAACCATAGCTAATTTGAGGTTGCCGAGCTGCTTCAAGAAACAGTAATCTATCCTCAATCCATGGATGATGCCGATTGCATGATGATCCTGAAGTTGAAGAGTTGAAGAGTAGGTCTGTTCTGAATGAGTGATAGAATCCTAAGTATGAAGTAAATCTGGATGAAGGAGGGTGAAGGAAGTCCAAGTTTCCAAGATGATGAATGATGCTTGTCCAATTGGAATTGCAAGGGTGTAATAGGCAGAGGGACCATGGCTGGATTGATAAGATACTAAACTGGGAATGGTGGAAATGCAATGGTAGAAGAAGTCATGGGTGAATAATCCAACTTGTGAAAGGTTTGAATGAAAGGGTATGGTCTGGAGGCTAGGAACTCTGTATTGAACAAGGAGTCAATAAGGAAGTATCCATAGAGTAGAATAGTAGAAGAGTCTTTGAGTACCCTGGAGATGACGGTTTGTTCTCGATCCAAGGATAACAGGGACTGTATAATGATTCTGAGGATAAGGGGACATCTTTTCCATAGGGATGGTAGAATCCAATGTGTGAAGCAGATCCAGTTAAAGAAGGGCTAATGTAGTCCATGTTTCCGAGGTGACAAAGGATGCATGTCCAAAGGGACTGTAGGGGTGTAATGAGTCAGGAGAGCAAGAATTGATCGATATAAGACCAGACAGTACACTGTGGGAGTTGTGATGATTTATAAAGTTATGGGTGACTGATCCAATTCATATAAGGTTTGATGTTCGAGGTAGTCTGGAGGTAAAAAATTAAGTAGTGAGCGATAAGTCACTAGGTAAGCATCCCAGAATAAAATAGGTAAAGGAGATTTTAAGTGCCTGATGAGAGTAATGTCATAACTGATTAGTAAAGCACTAGAGGAAGATTTGCAGAGCCATCCAGATGGTAGCCTAGTATATATGAGAAATGATTGGAAGTTCAGTATGAGGAATGGATGGCTTCTTTGGTCTTGATGTTCGTGACTTGATACTCAGATCCTCTGCTGGTACGCTGCCTGAAGTAAGTATGGGTATTCCTGTGGTGAGATCATTCAGGAGATGCACTGTGGTGGCATAGGTGGTTAAGTTTACAGGTAATCCCGATGCTGAAGTACTTGAGAGAAGCTTGGGACGGATGAGAGGAAGAGTCTGTAGGCTGGATTAGTAGTGAGATCGATTAGTGCAGGATGCCATAGGATTTTAGTGCTACAGCCAATTACTACCAATTAGGATGCAAGGCTGAGTTGGTGAATTTGACTTGGCTGTTATGGATTGCCAGTTAAAATTCAAGAGAGCCAGTTCTCAGTGATGGTCTTTTCTGTAGAGATTAACAAAGGTATTTCGAGAAGAAGAGGCTGAACGGTCCGCTGGAAGAGTGGTTAACCCCACTGAAGGTACTAGGTGAGAAAGTACAGATGATGGTATAAGGAATAGTGAAGTCTGGGAATGAAATTAAGATTTGGATGGTGTGCAGTCAGTAAATGGTTAGCTGTGGAGATCCCATGATGAATATTCTGGAAGATATCTGTGCAATTGCTAAAACCAGGAATGATTGTTAGGAAGTAGCAGTCTAGTAACTTGGTCAACAGAGTCAGTGTTGAAATAATAGGTGGCAGAAGGTAAAATGGATGATGTCTATAGTTGAATGGGTTATCATGCTATTCCTGGTATCTGTAGAAGCAATGCTGATTACAAAGTCGGAGAATAACAGAAGGATTTTAGTCCTTTCCATGTATGAGGAGAGCCAATGAGACGAGGCATACAGGGAAGTCATGGTGATTGGATGGACATGGATTGGAGGGTATATCCGATAGAGATGGAGGAGATCTTCCTATTGTCCAGGTGAATGAGATTCCATGAATGATTGTGAAGAACTGAATGGGCAGTAAAAATTCTATGATAACATAAGTGTCTATGGGGCATGTGAGCCAAGGAATGTTTGCTGGCAGTAGTAGTACTCCAGAGTAATTAATTAATGAGCCAATGAGTAGTGGAAGGGTGCTGTTAAAAGGGCTGGAGCAGAAGTAGGGGATAGATCATATGGAAGAGCAGATGACCGGGTAGGGGTACTGGTCAGAGATAGGATACAAGGACCAAAAGAGCCACAGCAAACAGTACGAAGCCCCGAGCATGCAAGGTGAAGATGAGAAGGCAGCCATCCAAAATGGAAAGGAAGCCCTGATGCCGAGTGAATGTTTTCTCCCTGAACCTAGGCTAGCCAGGTAGTGGGTTACACAAATGGAGGCACCATGCACTAATAACACCCCACCCGCACCCCTGGTTACAGAAGGAAAGTGGTAAACTGGCAGGATGGAGGCAAACAAGTCGAAGAGGTTCAGGTTCCTCAGTCAAAGTCACAGGCAGAAGTAGGAGGTCCAGGTCCAGAAGGTTTGAGGCATTAGGTAGCAGGTGGAGAAAAACACATGTAAAGCAGTGGAATGGAAGGACATGCGTCTAGATGGGACGTTGAAGGCAAGAGGATCCGGATTGGATTCAGCTAGTGGATGTAGAATGATGAGAGAACTTGGTTGAAGAAGTTCCATTTTCTGAATGGAAATGGCAATCCGCATTGGTGTAGATGCAAACAGTGGAGACTGTCCGTGTTAGAGTCAGGTTCCTAGCCATGGAAGTCAGCAGATAGGGTGAAGAGTCTAGGCGGCAGATGAGATAAGATGGAGAAGCAAGTCGGGCAAAGTCCTGTTCCAGAAGGGAGCAGCAGCCGGACATCAGGCTGAGGACATAGAAGATGAAGCAGTAGACTGAAGATTCAGGCAACTGTGAGGGGAGGCAGAGATGGGTGGTGGTGACTTGAAGCAGCATAAGTAGAATGATAAGGGCACACAGAGTGCGAGAGTTCCATTCTCACAGGGAAGTGGCAACTGACATGAGGTAGAGAAGGTATGGTAGAAGTCTGTAGACTGGAGACATAACTCCCTTCCCTGGTAGCTGGGGTGAGCTAACCTACACTCGATGCTGCCAAGCAGAGTTAGGGATGGAAGATGTCGATTTGGTAAGTAGGAGGTAGTTCCATTCCCGAAGGGAAGTGGCAGCTGGTATGAGATAGCGGCAGTATGGTGTAACTCAATAGAATGTAGACATTACTCTCATTCCTGGTAGTCGGGGAGAGCTAACCTACACTCGATGTTGCCAAACAGAGTTTGGGATGGAGGATGTCAAGTTGGTAAGTAGGAGGTAGTTCTGTTCCTGAAGGGAAGCAGCAACTGGATGAGGTGGAGAAAGTAAGGTAACAGTCCATAGATTGTAGACAGGTGTAACCCCCCTATAAATGGAGGTTCCCAACAGTCTTCCTTGGGTGTGCTTAAATGCCCACTGCCAGGCGGGAGTTCTGTGTCTTTACAGGTGTAAAAGTGCTTGCATGCGAGTGCCCTGTTAGCCTCCATGCCTGTCCCTTTAAGAGACATTATTTTTGTAGTGTATAATTAATCTGGGTAGGGGCCAAGTGTTTCCAGGCTTGAGTCCCGCCCGAGCTGCAATAATATGGCTCTGTTTTGCCATCGTTAATGCTGCAGAGGGAGCTCTGTTAGAACTGGTAATTGTTTGCTGATTAGCTGCTCTAATAATAATGGTATTATAATTTGTCTAACCTGCCTTTCTTTGCAGCATGGACATTTCTGTATTGCACCAGTCAGTACCTTTTGGGGACCTTAAAATGGAATCTGTCCCCAGGGGGTCTTGTGGGAGTGAGTTTCTGTAGGAATTGTAGTTTTTTCATTTTGGTGCCTAAATGGACCTGGAGGGGGAACCCTTGCTTTGACAGACAGATGAATCAACCAACCAAACCCTTTTTGAATCAAAAGGAAGTCCCGGTGCTGCCTGCAGCAGAGTCAGTCTAAGTTTGGAGTTGAGAGACTGAACTGCTCAAGACATTCGAGCAGCTGCTCCTGTGTAGTAGCACAAGGAACTGGTGGGAAGGCAGTGCCTGGCTGCCTGCTTTATCTTCCCTGAATCTGAACCGGCTTGTGACCAGAAATACTGAATTGTGACTGCCCTGTTACCTGAAGAAGACCGAAGATTTGCTGTAAGCGATCGGCCTGTCAGGACGTCTGAATCACCACGGAGATCACGGTTTTACTCAGGAAAAGTGAAATTGCAACTGGACTGTCATCTGACCTGTGGTATTGTGTTTTGCTTTACTATAAATGTGCTGTAAGCTGTCAGTGGGTCGTGGTTTGGTTCCCCACTACCTAAGTGTGTCTCACTTGCTGGAAGCTGTCTCCCACACCTATCAAACTGAATCCGAACTGTTCACCCGGCCCGGGCCCTGCCAATTTGGCCCAGTCAGCTACTTCAGACGCAGAGATCACCATCGACGAGAGACTCGCCCAGGAATCAGCCCCCTGCTCAACATCTTGAACAGGAACAACACCTCAGTGAATTGTATGGGCTCTGCTTCCCCTGACATACCAGCTCGTCGACCTGCAATCTCCATTTCATCCCTCCTGTGTTTCGTATTGGGTAGCGTGAGTAAACACCAGGGTAGCTGCCTGCGACATCAGCTAAATCAAAAATGTTGTCATCTGATTCAGTTGTTGTTTTCTTGTCATGAATTGAGCCCCCAGGCCCTGGATTACAAATTGTGTGTGGTTGTGCATGCTCCTTCTTTCCATCACAGGGCCCCAACCAGCTACAACACAGGCCTACCCCGGGCAATGTGTCAGGCTAGTCCACCTTTTTTCCAACTTGGTACCCAGAGTGTGTGACTGTGAAGGGACTCTAAAGTGCATGCATGATTGCCTGATTGAATCAGTTACAGAACTAATCAGCCAAATTACACCCCTCCCTTGTTCATTCCCTCTGAAGAAATCAGATCTAATTCTTTTTGTATTTAACTTGACTGTGGTTCCATTTTGTACAAGAAGCACTGTACTATTGTTACCTGCTGTGTCTAACCTTATTTTGCAGGGGATCTCCAGGGTCGAACTGGTGGGATCAGCCCTGGTGGTAAGTGCAAACAGAGTGGGGATTTGTATGCTGATTAGGGATTATTGTAACTGTGTCTGTTGTTCATTGCTTAGGCCACTAGAGGGGAAAGAGGGGGGTTACAGTGTCCTGAAGGGCTGTACCCAGGTCAGCTACACTATCAATAACCCTGTCCTCTGGGTGGAGGCACCCATTTTCAGTACCCAGGCCCCTTAACCTGCACCTAGTCACACAGGCAGGGGTAGTAGCCCTTGGGGTAGTGCCACCTAGGGGTTACACATGGCTCCCATCCCTGGTAGTCGGGGCAAGCTAACCTGCACTCGATGCTGCAAACAGAGTTAGGGACGGGGGATGTCGAGTTGGTAAGTAGGAGGTAGTTCCAGTCCCGAAGGGAAGGGGGAGCTGGTATGAGGCAGAGAATGTATGGTAAGACACAGCAGAAGGTAGAGAAGGCTCCCATCCTTGGTAGTAGTGGTTGAAAACTGCACCCCTACCTCGGTAGACAGGGGAAGCCTACCATCGCTTGGCACCTCAGAAAGTGCTAGGTAGGGACGGAGTCTGGAATACTGCTGGTATGGGTTGGCCAATGCACAGCAGTGCTGTAGAGAGTAAAGGAGTGATGGAGCAGATATAAAACAGGAAAAGAATTAGTAGATGGAGTATTAGGTATGGTAGAATCGATGGACAGGATGGCAGTGTAGAACAGGATGGATTTAGTATAGCAGACAATGGAGTAAATGGGTAGAAGTTGTGGAGTGCACTGTAGGGAGCAGGGTACAAATATTATGTGGATATCAGAGATGGAAATGTATAATATACATTCAGAGTAGTATGACCAAAGTGATAGTAGATGCTGGAAGAGCTTCCAGAAGGAGAATGCATGATCCGGGTGCTTATGTGGGCGTGAAGTATTGTAATGAGTTGCAGACTTCCACCTATCAAATGGCAGCCATACTGCCCCCCCCGACCGAGAGGCAGTGCGTCGCAATTGCAGAAAAATGATAATAAGTAGTAGGAAGCAGAACAAACTGAATGAAAAACACATATAGAGAGTGACAGGAAAGAGGTATTCAACCCCTGAGGTGCAGGTCTGACCAGATAAAAAGTGCCACATGTATCCATGAGACAAGTGCCCCAAGAACTAAGTCCATTGTATCCCGCATGTATCTGTAGTTGTAGTATCAGGCAAACAAAAAACAATGTAATTGGCACAGGTAAAGGTGGTAGGATGTCCACGCTGTAGGGAGATGGAGATCAAGATGCCAAATGCTGGCGGAAAGGTGAGTAAAATACATATGTACTTACAGGCAACATGGGCGCTGGAGAGGAGAGACATAGCGCTGCTGTCAGGTAAGTGAGGAGTGAGATGCAGGGGAGGTGGAGAAAAAAATCCAGGCAAGCAGGCAGTCCGGGCTACTGTTAGGGCAAAGAGCTCCAGTAGGGACGCAGGTAGATGAGCCGTGAAGCAGGAACGATGGTGGTAGAATCATCAGCGGGAAACCGGACAGGAGCTGGAAGGAGAAACAGCGCTAGAGGTAGCGCAAAGGACAGATGAAGGAGGAGGCACTGCTAGTGCTGATGCGGGGAAAGCGCAAAAAGAAACCGGTTACAAGAAAAAGAGAGAGCGAGGGAGAGAGACCCCAGCAAGGAATGCGGCAGGAGAAGGGGCAGAGGGAACCAAGACACAGGTGGAGAAAACAAACGCTAGACAGAGGAGGGGAAGGGGAAGGGAAGAAAAGAACCAGAGCAGCAGTGAGGGTGGGACAGTAGCCACATGAGCCACGCAGGAGCCCAGATGAAAAAACACTCCCTAAGCAAGGTAGGTGTGTTAGAAGAGAGCTTAAATAGAGGTTGTGGGAAGAGCTATTCCCCACATTGAACCTCGGGCAAGCTCTCCCATTATTGAAATTTTGCATACCATAATTCTGGGTCATCTCCAGCGGCTTCCTTCTCTTCTCTTCCCTTCTGTCTTCCCTGCAGTGTAACACTTGTCACCCTGACCAAGCTTCAGGTCACTGTGGTCTCCCACTCCCTGGTACTACTCTGAGTGGTCATCACTGTAGTCCAGATACTATCCTCCCCTCCACTGCAGTGGAGTACTCTTATGTTCAGATTGTGCCATGCAATGCTTGATGTTTCTCCGCTGTTTCCGTATTTATACTGATATATTATTGCTTGTTCAAGTGGTACTCACTTTCACAACCCGGGGGGTGATGTGAGATGCACAATTAAGCATGGGGTTTAATGCTTAGCTGCCGCCCCTTTAAGAATACTCATGTAACCCCCCTGCAAATGGGGGTTCCCAAAAGACTTCCAGGAGCTTGCTTGAATGCTCCAAGCCTGAATGGTGTTTGGCGTTTAAGCCATTTATCAGTGAGTGTTTTTAGAACCTCTGGTACTGTCTCTTAAGAGCTGTCTGCTTGCAGACATAATTAGTTTGTATGGGGATCTGTGTGTTTCTTTGATTGAGTACCACTCAAGCTGCTGCCAATTCACTCCATTTTTGCAGTCACTAGGAGTGCAAAGGGAACCTATCTGAAAGATGTAACTGTTTGCCAGAAACCATTTAGAGTGATAATGAAATTACAGTTTGTCTAACCTGCTTTCTTTGCAGTCAGAACTGTGTCTGCCTAGTTCCCATTCTGGTTTTGAACTGCTGAACTGGACCAATCAGTGTGGGTAAGCTAGCTCTAAAATGGTGCCTTGGACGAATCAGAACTTGACTCATAATCTGAGCCAGCCCCAAGAGGATTGTATGGGCAGTGACTCTGGGAGATGTAGTTTAGACTTCGCGCCTTTTTGGACCAACAGGAGCAGTCTATTGTGAGGACAGCCAATCCAGTCAAGAACTGGGAGGAACTCAAAGGAAGTGCCCGGTTTTGTCTGTTGGAGTTTCAGTTGAGCTCTGGCAGTGAAGAAGGAAGGAGGCCTGTGCTTTTTCAGTGTGCAGTTTTAGTCAGGAAACGTGTGTAAGGCCCAGAGTTCCGGTCTGCAGCTTGTGTAACTGCTTGTTAGGACTGAATCCGTCCTGTGAAGAGAATCAAAGGATATCTGAAGAGTAGAAACCAGGCTCACCCTAGAAGACTGGAGAAATTGTTGAATTGCACTCGGTCTGTCAGGAACTGAATCTGCTGTGTGTTCTCCTGGGTATTGTGCAGTAATTGCGATCGGGATAGAGAAGCAGCCTGCCTGGTATAGTACTTTCTGTTTTACCATATAAATGTGTGAAGAGGCTTGTGTACCTTAAGTGAATCCTGCTGCCATTAAAGGACTTTTGCCTGTTACTGTTCACCATATAAATGTGTGAGGAGGCTTGGTTAGCTCAAGTGAATCCTGCTGCCATTAAAGGACTTTTGCCTGTTGCAGTTTGCCATATAAATGTGTGAGGAGTCTCGTGGAGCTCAAGAGTAGCCCTGCTGACATTGAAGGACCCTATCTTGTTTGGAGGTCGTGAGTACTAATTCAGGGTCGCTCCTGGTTGAATTGCCACATTGAATCCAAATGGAATCACTGTACTGCTGACTGTTTAAACTAATTTTTCTTTTCTCTGTGGGAAAGGCCCTACCAGCTGCCACGGTTTGGACTAGCCACTAGGGCTTGGGTACCCAGGGACAGTAACTGGTGAGGATAGCCTGTGCACAGAGCCATGGTAGATGAGTAAAGTGATAAGCTAATTAACCTGATTTCCCCTGTCCTTGTTATATTCCCCCTAAATAAATCCGAGCTACTTGTTTCAGCAAAGTTATACTGCCTGAGGTATTTGTCTATGTTAAAGTATTGTACTGTGATTGTTGCACTGTATCTTATTTTACAGGAGGTCCCAGTGCCTGAACCAGTCCTGGGGGTAAGTGTATACTGTGAAGGTAATTCTGATATATTGTGTGGGCCACTAGTGGGAAGAAAGGGGGGTTGCAGTGTCCCAGAGGGCTGTGACCAAGTAAGTTTAACTATTGCAAACCCTGACCTCTGGGTGGAGGCACCGCCATTGGATCCAGGCCCCTCAACCTGTTGGTGGCAAATCAGGCAGGGGTAGTAGCCCCTGGGATAGCGCCATCTAGGGGTTACATCTTGGAGGCTCACCGCTGGGATTGTGTGTCCTCTAGTGGCCATATTTACAAACCACTGTTAAGGGAAAAAAAATAAATAAATGGGTACCCTGACAGAAGTGGCTGTGCACCGGCTGGTGGAGTGGTGTACTGGGAGGAGATCGACCCCAAAATGCTATGCTTATCCTGGACATCCCCTGGGTATCAATACGGACACTGTGCAGGGAGTACTTTCCAAGGTGGAAGGTTTACAAAACCCTGTGGTGGTGGGTCGGCATGCTAATCTGCTCACCCACACTTTCCTGGCCCTAGTAGAGTTTAAGGATCCCGTAGATAGCTCCAAAGTGCCACAGACCATTACCCCAGAGGGAGCCCTCACTGCTTGGAGAGTGATAACTAAGAACAGTAAAGACCCGGGGGGGAATGAGCCCCCACCACTATCTGAAACTTTTGAGGAGAAATTTGCTAAATGGTTGCTGGGGGAAGGGAAAACTGTGGAGGACTTGAAGAAACTATTCTTGCCACCTGGGGGTGTTCCTCCCCCAACACCCTCTCCCACTCCAGTACCAGTAATGGTGGCTGAACCAATGCAGACTCCTATTTCTGCACCTGCCATTAGTCACGACTCTTACCGAAGGTTGAGGATCTTCTCTGGCACCCTCCCAACCCCCCAAGGGGAGGATGACTGGGAGACCTGGATAGACTATGTTGCCCCCCAAGTGCTAGAATGGCAATGCTCGGAAGCCGAAAAGTGAAAGAGGGTTAGTGAGAGCCTCCGAGGTCCTGCCCTGGCTACCATCCGTGCTAAACGGGCCAGTAACCCTGAAGTGACTGCACAGGCCTATCTTGAGGCCCTGGAGAATATGTATGGGAGCCCAGATTCTGATGAAGACCTATGGTGGAGAGTAAGAGATGCACAACAGTACCAAGGGAGTTGTTGTCTGTGTATGTATCTCGGCTGGAAAATTGTTGCAAGAATGCCTCAGAAAGGGTAGTTTGCCAGCGATTGAACTGGACCGAACCAGGCTGGACAGGATCCTTAAGTCTGCCCCTTCTCAGAACTGCTGTTGCTTCAGTTACGCCTGCAAATCGACTGGAATCCCCACCCTCCTATGATGAGTTAATGAGAGAAATTTGAGGAGTTGAGAAAAGGCGACCTCGGGAGGGACCTGCACCAACAGCTGCGACTCGACCAGTGACTGAGGTGACCCATCAAGTGAAGTTCAGGGGCAGAGGTTGGCAGTAAATGAGTGCTCTGACAAGGAAAAGATATGCCACAATGGGGCGAACTGTTGAGAGAGATCCGAATTCAAAAACAGTCCCTTTATGAAGGCCACAAGCAGCACGGGCCCTGACCTATATCCGACTGCATCTGCTGGGGTGGGGGTACCCACCCATGTATCTCCTGCTGATAACAGCTCCAAACTCGATTCCTTGACCATGGAAGTGGATAAACTGACGAGATGTCTCCAAATGCTTATCACGCCGCAGAACAGAGATGGCACCAAGGTTTCCAGTTAGTAATACCCCGCCTGGCTCCCAGTGTGGTGCCTCGCCAGCTCAAACTCCAGAAAGTATGTTTTGCTATAATTGTGGGAAAGATGGGCACATGAAAGGGAATGCCGGTCCCCAAAGACACTGACAAAGTTGCATATAGGCTACAAAGAGAGCTTGAGAACAAATCAGTGGTTAAGGGTGCACGAAATGATCCCAGTGAGGGCACCAAAAATGCTAACTCACATCCTTTTGTGGCAAGGTCAGTTGCCCAGGCCCCCACTACCGCCTCTCCAGACTGGTCCAGAATAGTGGGTCCCTCCATGGAGACCACTGTAAAGGTGAATGGAGTGTCTACAAGAGCTGTATTAGACAGTGGCTCCCAAGTGACAATTATGTTCCAGGATTGGTATCAGAAGCATTTGTCAGATGTACCCTTACAACCATTAGAAGGACTGCATGTATGGGGGTTAAGTGAGAAGGCCTACCCCTATTCCGGTATATCCGAATTTGGCTGTCTTTCCCACCCTCCGTGGCTGGAGTGGCCGAACAAGTAGAGACCCTAGCCTTAGTGTGTGTCCCCCACTGGACTGTATGATGGTGTCCTTTGTTGATTGGAACAAATGCTCATATGTTCGGAAGGCTGGCACAGTTGTGTTATGAAAAACAGGGGTCAAAGACTAGTAGAGCTTTAAGAGTTCCGGCTTTAATTAAGAAGGCCTATGAGGCACGGAGAGATGCTGAAAAAATAGAACCAGAGGAACCAGTCGGAATTGTATGGAAGAAGGATCCTGAGTCTCTGATCCTGGCGCCAAATGCCCAGTGTACCTTACAGGGAGAGGTCCGTATCAGAAAGGATGTTAAGAATAAAATATTAATGTTGGATGCACCAGGCGATGGAAAATTGCCAGAGGGACTGCTGGTCAAGCCTAGTATTTTGCCCGCTAGAGCCCATGCTTATGCCAGAAGGGTAATGGTCCAAGTTCATAATGTGTCTGAAAGAGACATTCGAGTAAATAGAGGTTGCATCCTGGCTAATGTGCATTGTGCAGACACTGCAGTGCTACCCAGCAGCAAGAGTTCAGGAAGAATGACAGAGTAACGCCTGACTTGTTTGATTTCGCGACTCCCGCCAGCTGAATGGAAAGTGAGGATCAGTGAGAAGCTTGCCCAGAGAGACCAGGTGTTTTCTTTAAAGGAATGGGAGGTAGGATGCGTGCAAGGAGCTGAGCACAATATCCGGCTGCATGACGAAAGACCATTTCATGAGAGGTCTCGACGCCTGGCACCTGCTGACATAGATGATGTGAGACAGCATCTGCAAGAGACGTTAGCTGCTGGTGTAATACAAGAATCCAGAAGCCCTTATGCTTCCCCCATTGTGGTAGTGAGGAAAAAGAATGGAACAGTAAGGATGTGTGTGGATTATCGCACCTTAAACCGGCGGACTATCCCTGATCAGTACACAATGCCCGCATTCAGGATGCTTGGACTGCCTAAGCAGGAGCAAGTGGTTCTCTGTGCTGGATCTCCAGTGGGTACTACCAGATCCGATGGCCCCAGAGGACTGTGAGAAGACAGCCTTTATCTGTCCGCTGGCTTCTATGAATTCATGAGGATGCCTCAAGGATTTCAGGTGCCCAGCCACTTTTCAACGATTGATGGAGCGTGCAGTGGGGTCATGAACTTACTAGAGTGCCTGGTATACCTAGATGATGTTATTGTGTTTGGCAGCTCACTGGAGGAACATGAGAGCAGATTATTTAAGGTATTGGACCGACTGGAGGACTTTGGCCTTAAACTGTCCATTGATAAGTGTCAATTCTTTCAAACATCAGTAAAGTATGTGGGACACATAGTATCCACCGAGGGAATAGAGACCGACCCAAGTAAAGTTGAGGCCTTGACCACCTGGCCAAAGCCCAAAAATCTAAAAGAACTGCAAAGATTCCTGGGATTCTGTGGTTATTATTGGCGTTTCATCAAGGACTATTCAAGAGTGATCCGCCCTTTACTTAACCTTACTCAAGGGTATCCCCCAACCCACAAAAAATACCAAAAGTCAGCGTCCCTCAAGACTGAAAGAGTGTATTTTCATCTGAGTGAAGTATTTGGGGCCCGCTGGACTCCTGATTGTGAGACTGCTTTTCATGAGATCATATATCAACTTACCCATGCTCCAGTGCTGGCCTATGCCGATCCAAGAAAACCTTACGTCCTGCACACTGATGCTAGCTTGCAAGGGTTGGGGGCTGTGTTGTACCAAGAGCACGAGAATGGCCTGAGACCAGTGGCCTTTGCCAGTAGAAGCCTGACCCCATCCAAAAGAACTATCCTGTACATAAGTTAGAGTTCCTAGCTTTGAAGTGGGCTATTGTTGACCAATTCCATGAGTACTTGTATGGGGCTAAAATACTAGTAAAACTGACAATAATCCTTTGACCTATGTGCAGACCTCAGCTAAGTTGGATGCCACTGGCCATAGGTGGCTTTCTGCATTATCTACATATGACTATGCTCTCGAATACCGAGCAGGTCTGAACCACATAGATGCTGATGCTGTCTCCGGAGGCCTGTTCCCCAGAATGATTGGGTCCGATTGGCAGAACCTGACATTCGGGCACTCTGCGGAAGTTTGACAGGGAGGAACAAATGTCCACGGATGCAGTGGACTGCATGGTGGATTGCTTGGGACCCTCTGAGAATTGCATACCTGCTGCTTATTGCCACTTTTCTGCAATAGACATTGGTGCACTGCCTCAGCTGGACAATGACAGGTATTAGTGGCTCAATCCGCGATCCCATGATCAAAGCAGCTTTAGAAGCCCTCTATGCAGGAAAAGATGTGTCCAAATTACGCCCACTGGATTTGAGAACTGCACTATTATGCAAAGAAGGTCCTAAGTTGAAACTGATCAATAAACTGTTATACAGAGAAACAGTAGACAGAGGGGACAAGTAGACAAACAACAACTAGTGCTGCCCACTGCCTTTCAAGACTCAGTACTGATGTCCTGCACAACCACATGGGGCACCTTGGTATAGACAGAACACTTGACTTGGTGAGATCCAGATTCTATTGGCCTAAGATGGGGCTGATGTGGAGCAACACATTGAACTTGTAGTCGCTAAGCACAGAGAAAGCTTTGCCCCAGAGGGCTGCCCCTTGTTAACATCACCACCAGTGCACCCATGGAGCTGGTCTGTATTGATTTTCTGAGTTTGGAGTCAGATCAAAGAAATATCAGTAATGTGCTGGTGGTCACTGACCATTTCACGAGATATGCCCAAGCTTTCCCACCAAAGACCAGAAAGCATCCACTGTGGCCAAAGTACTTGTAGAAAACTTTTTGTTCACTATGGGGCTCCACAAAGAATCCATTCTGATCAAGGGAGACTTTGAGAGTTGTCTGATCAAGAGATGCTTTCTCTGTGGGGAGTGCGAAAGTCCAGAACCACTCCTTACCACCCCAGGGGACCCTCAGCCTGAATGTTTCAACCGCACTTTGCTAGATATGCTAGGCACCCTGCACCCAAAGGACAAGCCTAGATGGAGCCAACAAATTAGCACCTGGTACATGCTTATAACTGCACCAAAGTGATGCCACTGGGTTCTCCCCTACCGCCTGATGTTTGGAAGAGAAGCTCGACTACGGTAGATGTGTGTTTTGGGGTCTCTCCTGATGGGGTTCAAGCTGACAACTATTTACAGTATGTGCAAAGTTAAAGGCCCAGCTAACTCATGCGTACCAACTGGCTCAAACCATGGCTGCCAAAAGAAATCTGGCCAACAAAGAAAGGTATGATAAAAGGTGAAAGCACAGGAACTCCAGGAGGGAGATGGGTATTGCTAAGAAATCTGGGACTGCATGGCAAGCACAAGATTGCTGACAGATGGCACCATCTCCCTCACATTGTAGTGGGCAAACTAGATGATCTGCCAGTGTACAAAGTAAGGCCTGAGAATAATTCAAAAGATGTAAAACAATGCATAGAAATCATTTACTGCCCATTGGACAAATCTTAATTGAGTCTGAGCCTAGAAGATGCCCCTCTGGACCAGTGACTAGAGCTGCTGCTAAGAAAAGATCAAGAAAGTCTGCAGCTACAGAAGCAAAGTTAAAGTGTTCCCTCCACAAGTCCCAGTTGAGAATGACTGTCAGTCCATATCGGAAGAAAGTGAGAGTGACTTTGAATACTATCCTTCTTACGAACTGAGTCAATTGTTTCGGGGCAATCCCCTAGTCAATACTGGAGATGAAGCTGGGCCTTCTGGACTGTCCAAGCCCCAACCTTGTCCCTGGAGCCAATGCTCTCAGAAAGTGAAGTGCAAAGCATCAGATCAGATGAAATGGAATCATTGTGCATGATTGAACTGTTGGAGCTTTCAGGGGAGGAAAATGATGGATTGGGTCAGACTGGTGATACAGCAGAACAAGAAGAGTATTTTGAGTGCCCTGACAGTCCACTGCCAGTGTCCAAAAGCTCTCCATGCGAGCCAAATGTTGTGGACTCAGAAACTGTAACTCCTGGAGCTGAAAGTGCCCCAAGTTCTAGCCTCTCTACCCCATGGAGACTCCCCTGACAAGTGAGGACAATGCTGAAAATCAGGCTCAGAGTGCAGAGACTGTAACAGTTCCCCTAGAAAGACTGGGTCGAGCTGTAAAGCCTGTGGTGCACCTCAGTTATGATTCCCTGGGCCGCCAGTGGATCTGCCTCTCAATGTTGTCCATAAAGGAGTGTATGTGTCCCCGAGCTCATTGCCCAAACTGAGCGTCAGTGCTAACTCCAAGTTACTTGTGTTGCTCTCTAGTATGGTGCCTTGCCCCATCCAGCCCCAAGGTAACTGATAGGGAAGGGCCCCTCTCTTCAGGTTTCATGTACAAGAGGTAATAACTTGAGTTATGGTACATGAGTATGTAATACTGTGTAAAGAGTGACGTACTGCAATGTTTCAGAAATGTGTTCTTGATAAAATGATATATTGACTGATGATTACATGTGCGAGCCTAATGCAAATGTATATGGTTGCAGTTGAAACTTATGAGGTACTTAGCATGCGACGTCAAGCTTTCCCAGAGCCAGGAAGGTGTAACCCTGCAAATGGAAGTTCCAAAAGACTTCCAGGAGCTTGCTTGAATGCTCCAAGCCTGAATGGTGTTTGGCGTTTAAGCCATTTATCAGTGAGTGTTTTTAGAGCCTCTGGTACTGTCTCTTTAAGAGCTGTCTGCTTGCAGACATAATTAGTTTGTATGGGGGGACTGTGTGTTTCTTTGATTGAGTACCACTCGAGCTGCTGCCAATTCACTCCATCTTTGCAGTCACTAGGAGTGCAAAGGGAACCTATCTGAAAGATGTAACTGTTTGCCAGAAACCATTTAGAGTAATAATGAAATTACAGTTTGTCTAACCTGCTTTCTTTGCAGTCAGAACTGTGTCTGCCTAGTTCCCCATTCTGGTTTTGAACTGCTGAACTGGACCAATCAGTGTGGAGTAAGCTAGCTCTAAAATGGTGCCTTGGACAAATCAGAACTTGGACTCATAATCTGAGCCAGCCACAAGAGGATTGTATGGGCAGTGACTCTGGGAGATGTAGTTTAGACTTGGCGCCTTTTGGACCAACAGGAGCAGTCTATTGTGGTGACAGCCAATCCAGTCAAGAACTGGGAGGAACTCAAAGGAAGTGCCGGTTTGTCTGTTGGAGTTTCAGTTGAGCTCTGGCAGTGAAGAAGGAAGGAGCCCTGTGCTTTTTCAGTGTGCAGTTTTAGTCGGGAAACGTGTGTAAGGCCCAGAGTTCCGGTCTGCAGCTTGTGTAACTGCTTGTTAGGACTGAATCCATCCTGTGAAGAGAATCAAAGGATATCTGAAGAGTAGAAACCAGGCTCACCCTGTAGAAGACTGGAGAAATTGTTGAATTGCACTCGGTCTGTCAGGAACTGAATCTGCTGTGTGTTCTCCCGGGTATTGTGCAGTAATTGCGATCGGGATAGAGAAGCAGCCTGCCTGGTATAGTACTTTCTGTTTTACCATATAAATGTGTGAAGAGGCTTGGTTAGCTTAAGTGAATCCTGCTGCCATTAAAGGACTTTTGCCTGTTGCAGTTTGCCATATAAATGTGTGAGGAGTCTCGTGGAGCTCAAGAGTAGCCCTGCTGACATTGAAGGACCCTATCTTGTTTGGAGGTCGTGAGTACTAATTCAGGGTCGCTCCTGTTGAATTGCCACATTGAATCTAAATGGAATCACTGTACTGCTGACTGTTTAAACTAATTTTCTTTTCTCTGTGGGAAAGGGCCCCTACCAGCTGCCATGGTTTGACTAGCCACTAGGGCTTGGGTACCCAGGGACAGTAACTGGTAGGGATAGGCCTGTGCACAGAGCCATAGGTAGATGAGTAAAGTGATAAGCTAATTAACCTGATTTCCCCCTGTCCTTGTTATATTCCCCTTAAATAAATCCGAGCTGCTTGTTTCAGCAAAGTTATACTGCCTGAGGTATTTGTCTATGTTAAAGTATTGTACTGTGATTGTTGCACTGTATCTTATTTTACAGGAGGTCCCAGTGCCTGAACCAGCCCTGGGGGTAAGTGTATACTGTGAAGGTAATTCTGATATATTGTGTGGGCCACTAGTGGGAAGAAAGGGGGGCTGCAGTGTCCCAGAGGGCTGTGACCAAGTAAGTTTAACTATTGCAAACCCTGACCTCTGGGTGGAGGCACCCGCCATTGGATCCAGGCCCCTCAACCTGTTAGTGGCAAATCAGGCAGGGGTAGTAGCCCCTGGGATAGCGCCATCTAGGGGTTACACTCAGAACACTGTTGTTGATACAGAATGTTGCACTGTCTCGTAGTGTCATGTGATCCCAGGGGCAGTCTGGAAAACACCTCCGTCTGAGGTAAAACCTTATGGTATATAGCTGTCTCCTGTGATGAACAGAGAGTTTTCTGCATGTATTTTTTGTGCCCAGCTTAGTTATTCACACAGTCCAGGAGGACTTTGTCCACTGGGGGCAGCAAGAGATGGGCATAGCAAACCTGAAGAGAAGGTAAGGGTGCTAGTGGCAGACCAACACCAAAACACCACAGCACGATTGCCCCCAAACTAGCAACTATATTTATTGTCTTGTCATGCATTATTGCTTAGATGAATAATACAAGTATTAATAGTGAAACTGTCGAGCCGGCCCAGTGGTGCTGAGGGTTGAGGTGCTGGATGCACACCTCGTGCCCTTGACCACGGGTTCGGGAGAGCGAGCCTGGGCCTGCTGGGGTCGGTAGGGGAGGAGGATTGAGTATCCATAGGACTGCTCTCTTCTCTCGGGAGGGGTCCTGGGTTAAGTCATTGCAGCGGCCCCCGGTGGTGACTGGAGGCACCGTAAAGCTCAGGGCTTCATAGTGGGGTTGCAGAGCAACGATGGATGTCCCTGGCATCATTGCATGCTTGAGCTCTGCCGGGGGGGGGGAGGGAGCATGGTTGTCAAATCCACAAAAAAAAACCCTCTCACCATTGGTAGGCATTGGTGGGGCCAGGGGTCAGGACCCCACATCACCGCCAGGCACCCGACGTCCAGACCCGGTCCCTTCCTAAAGGGTTGCAGCCCACAATACTGTAGATAGAGCACCCGAGGAGTAGGGTGGTCCCTCTCTGGGGGACTCAGAGCCGGGGGGACAGGCTAGCAACCTGAGGAGGTCTGCCACTGGAGAAGGATGAACGGAGCTTCAGGCAGATGGGAGACAGTCCCAGACCAAATGACCACACCAGAGAGAGTCCGATGGAGAGAGGTGAGAAAAAATAATTGGACAAAAAAAATAGTGAAATTGTCATGATTGGAAAATGAAGAGGTTCACACATAACATTATTGTTTTTATGTTGATTGCGCACATGCGCAAGAAACATGTTGCGGCATGTTTCTCCACAAGCAGGTTGTGGAGGTGCGGCACTGTTGTGGCCAATGCCCCCACAGCCTGTAAAGGCTTGTCCCGCTTCTCCCAATGCCATGGCACACTGCTGCTGACACTAGTTCAGCCAGCGTGCCATCAACTTGTAAAAAATTAGCCGTTGCAATCAGGGGCCACCTTGTCATTGCAGCGTCAGCCATTTGCTGCAATGAGGGAGCAATCCGTCATTGCAGGGCGTGATCTTGAAACCCTGATATTGTTTGTGAGCATGGTGGCAGCTTGCCGCCGTGTTCACAAACAATATTAACCTCCGCTGCTGAGGGGGTGCCCAATCCCTCTCGGCAGTATGTGCCCCCCCACCATGTTTATTTGCAGATGGGGGCCCCAATCCCCGTCGGTTGCTGTGCTCCAATATTTATGTTACTGACGGGGGAGCCCACTCCCTGTCGGCATTATGTACCCCCCCCCCGCTTTTGTTGTGTGCGACAGTGGTGCCCAATCCCCGTCAGCCACAGATGCCCTCCCAAAAGAAGGACTTCGTTGGCATGCTGGGAGCACACCCAGCATGCCACATGCCCACAAAATAAAAATGGTCCGCAATGTTTTGGTAATCTGTAATAAAGGCTGGTCCTCTGCGGTCTCCCTGCCCCACCTCCCACAACCCGCGCCCCACCACTCGCACCCTGCCTCCCCACACCCCCCTCACCCCATACTTACCTCCAAAGTCCAGCGCGATGATCTTCGGTGGACCAGGAACACGTCTGCACTCTTCAAAGCCGTCCATGAACTGAGGAAATGCCGGTAAGCCGTATAATGGAAGAAATAGGGTTTTTTCAACTTTGATGCATATCTCAGGCATTTTTTGGAATTTTGGCACCAAATTTTCAACATGGGATTTTTGGGACCCCTCCTCATGAATTCTATCACTGTCATGGCGTTAATCGACCCGAAGGTGATTTTGCGGTCACTGCACGTAATCACCTTTTGGGACCGATTAATGAAACGACAGTGCCAGTGTTCATGAGGTGGGCTCTCAGAAAGCCTATGTTGCAAATTTGGTGAGAAAAATCCAAAAAATGACTGTTTTACGAGCGTGTGTTGTGCAGTTGCTACGCACGCTCGTAACTTTGTGAATTTGCAACATTTTCACCCCAGATTTTCAACAGTGGCATTTTTTCAGACCTTCTTGTGAACAGTATACCTGTCATTTTTCACACCCTGGCCGAAATGTTTTTTTGCTCTTCCGACGCAGAATAGTGCAGTCGGTGTGGGAAATCAGTGTTCCACACAGATTAAGAAACTGACAGTGGCACTGTTCATGAGCAGA
Source organism: Neoceratodus forsteri (assembly GCA_016271365.2). Taxonomy (NCBI): domain Eukaryota; kingdom Metazoa; phylum Chordata; order Ceratodontiformes; family Ceratodontidae; genus Neoceratodus; species Neoceratodus forsteri. The sequence continues at coordinate 226,105,163 of JADMNL010000030.1, read as the reverse complement.
GGTTCTAAAATTCCTATGTTGAAAATTTGGTGACGATACTCCATTAAATGACTGTGTTATGAGCATGCATTGTGCAGTTTGCACACACGCTCGTAAGTTCACAAATCTATAATATTTTCACTCCAGATTTTCAATATTGCCATTCTTCTGCACCTTCTTATGAACAGCACAGCTGTCATTTTTCACATCCTGGCCGAAATGTGTTTTCGTAGTTCCGGCGCAGAATAGCGTGGTCGCTGTGGGAAATCCATGTTTGGGACACATTATGAAAATGACAGTGACACTGTTCATTAGCAGAGATCCTAAAGTGCATATGTTGAAAATTTGGTGATGAAAGTCCTTAAAATGAGTGTGTTATGAACGTGCCTTGCGTAGGTTTCGACATTGCCTTTCGTATTTCTGCAATATTTTCATTCCAAATTTTCATCGCTGTCATTTTACCACACCTCCTTATGAACAGTGCAGCTGTCATTTTCCACATCCTAGCTGAAATGTGTTTTGCTCTTTGTAGCACAATATACATGATTGCTGTGGGAAATTGGTGTTCAGGACATATTAAGAAAATCACACTGACACTGTTCATGAGCAGAGGTCCTAAAATGCCTATGTTAAAAATTTTGTGATGAAACTCCATAAAATGACTGTGTTATGAGCGTGTGTTGTGCAGGTGCCACGCACCCTTGTAAGTTTGCAAATTAGTAATATTTTCATGCCAGATTTTCAACACTGCCATTTGTTCACACCTTCTCATGAACAGTATAGCTGTCATTTTTCACATCTTGGCCGAAATGTGTTTCCATGCTTCCGGTGCAGAATACTGCAGTCGCTGTTGGAAATCAGTGTTTGGAACAGATTAGGATTGAGTGACTGGGGGGGGGAGGGGGAATGACCGAGCTCAGCTGAGCTCTGCCGGGACTGCTGCAGATGTCTTTGTGGCCAGGAAAAGGCGACAACGCAGGCAGCAGCCCAGTACAAAAGGGCAGCCTTCAGCGCTGGGAGACACAGAACGAGCGAATGAGGGAGGGGGAGTGAGTGAGCTCAACGGAGCTCTGTTGGGACTGCTGTGGATTTGTTTGTGGGCAGGAAAAGGTAGCAATGCATGCAGAGCCTGAGTACAAAAGGGAGGCCTGCAACAGTGGGACAAACAGAATGAGCAAGCGAGGGGGGGGACTGAGCGAGCTCAACAGACCTCTATCGTTACTGCTGCAGATTTCTTTGTGGGCAGATAAGGGTGGCTACGCTGGCAGGAGCCCAGTACAGAAGGGCAGCCTGCAGCACTGGCAGAAACGGAATGAGCAAGTGTGACAGGGAGTGAGTGAGGCCAACGGAGCTGTGTCGGCACTGCTGCAGATTTCTTTGTGGGCAGACAAAAATGCTGACAGAGGCAGGAGCCCAGTACAAAAGGGCAGCCTGCAGCACCAAGACAAACAGATTGAGCGAGTGAGACGGGGGGAGTGAAAGAGCGACCTCAATGAAGCTCTGTTGGGACAGCTGCGGATTTCTTTGTTGGCAGGAAAAGGTGGCAACGCAGGCAGGAGCCCAGTACAAAAAGGCAGCCTGCAGCGCCGGGACAAACAGAATGAGCAAGTGAGAGGGGGGGGGGGGAGTGAGCGAGCTCAACGGAGGTGTATCGTGACTGCTGTACATTTCTTTGTGGCCGGGAAAAGGCAGCAATGCAGGCAGGAGCCCAGTTCAAAAGGCCAGCCTGCAGCGCCGTCAGAAATGGAACGAATGACTGAGAGAGAGGGGGAGTGAGCAAGCTCAACGAAGCTGTGTTGGGACTGCTGCAGATGTGTTTGTGGGCAGAAAAAGCCCCCAACACAGGCAGAAACCCAGTACAAAAGGGCACCCTGCAGCAGTGGGAGACACGGAATGAGCGAGTGAGGGAGGGGGAGTGAGTGAGCTCAACAGATCTCTGTTGGGACTGCTGTGGATTCCGTTTGGGCAGAAAAAGGCAGCAATGCACACAGGGGCCAGTACAAAAGGGCAACCTACAGCCGCGGGAGAAACAGAACGAACAAGTGAGAGAGGGGGAGTGAGTGAGCGAGCTCAATGGAGCTCTATCGTGATTGCTGCAGATTTCTTTGTGGGCAGAAAAGGGCGGCAATGCAGGCAGGAGCCCAGTACAAAAGGGCAGCTTGTACTACGGGCAGAAATGAAACGAGCAAGTGAGACAGGGGGAGTGAGTGAGGCCAATGGAGCTCTGTCGAAACTGGTGCAGATTTCTTTGAGGGCAGAAAAAAATGCCAACAGAGGCAGAAGCCCAGTACAAAAGGGCAGCCTGCTGCACCACGAGAAAAGAGCGAGTGAGACAGGGAGAGTATTGACCTCAACGGAGCTCTGTTGGGGCAGCTGCGGATTTCTTTGTGGGCAGGAAAAGGTGCCACGCAGGCAGGAGGCCAGTACAAAAGGGCAGCCTACAGCACCGCGAGAAACAGAATGAGTGAGTGACAGGGGGGGGAGTGAGCAAGCTCAATGGAGGTCTATTGTCACTGCTGCGGATTTCTTTGTGGGCCGGAAAAGGTGGCAATGCAGGCAGGAGCCCAGTACAAAAGGCCAGCTTGCAGCCCCCACAGAAACGGAACGAGTGAATGACAGAGGCCGAGTGAGCGACCTCAACAGAGGTGTGTCAGGACTGCTACACATCTCTTTGTGGGCAGACAAAGCCGCTAATGCAGGCAGGAACCCAGTACAAAAGGGCAGCCTGCAGCAGCAGGAGACACAGAACGAGTGAGTGAGTGAGCTCAACGGAGCTCTGTTGGGACTGCTGCAGATTTCTTTGTGGGCAGAAAAAGGCAGCAATGCACGCAGGGGCCCAGTACAAAACGGCAGCCTGCAGTGGAGGGAGAAACAGAACAAATAAGTGAGAGAGGAGGAGTGAGTGAGCGAGCTCAGTGGAGCACTATCATGACTGCTGCAGATTTCTTTGTGCCCAGAAGAAGGTGGCAATGCAGACAGGAGCCCAGTAGAAAAGGGCAGCCTGCAGCACAGACAGAAACGGCATGAGTGAGTGAGAGAGGGGGACTGAGCGAGCTCAACGGAGCTCTGTCGGGACTGCTGCAGATTTCTTTGTGGGCAGCAAAAGGTGCCAACAGAGGCAAGAGACCACTACAAAATGGCAGCCTGCAGCACCAGGAGAAACAGAATGAGTGAATGAGACAGGCAGAGTGAACGACCTCAACAGAGCTCTGTCAGGACAGCTATGGATTTCTTTGTCGGCAGAAAAAGGTGCCAAGGCAGGCTGAAGCCCAGTACAAAAGGGCAGCCTGCAGCGCTGGGAGAAACACAATGAGCGAGTGAGAGTGGGGCAGTGAGTAAGCTCAACAGAGCTCTATCATGACTGCTGCAGATTTCTTTGTGGGCAGAAAAAGGCGGCAACGCAGGCAGGAGCCCAGTACAAAAGGCCAGCCTGCAGCGCCGGCAGAAATTGAGCGAGTGAGAGAGGGGGAGTGAGCTACCTCAATGGACCTGTGTCAGGACTGCTGCAGATTTCTTTGTGGGCAGAAAAAGCCACCAACAGAGGCAGGAGCCCAGTACAAAAGGGTAGCCTGCAGCGCCAGCAGAAACAGAATGAGTGAGTAACAGAGGGGGAGTGACCCACCTCAATGGAGCTGTGTTGGGACAGCTGCAGATTTCTTTGTGGGCAGCAAAACCTGCCAATGCAGGTAGAAGCCCAGTACAAAAGAGCAGCCTGCAACACCAGGAGAAACAGAATGAGAAAGTGAGACAGGCAGAGAGAATGACCTCAATGGAGCTGTGTCGGGGCAGCTGCAGATTTCTTTGTAGCCTGAAAAAGGTGCCAAAGCAGGCAGAAGTCCAGTACAAAACTGCAGCTAGCAACGCCGGGACAAACACAGTGAGTGAGTGAGAGAGGGGGAGTGAGCAAGCTCAACAGAGCTCTATCATGACTGCTGCAGATTGCTTTGTGTGCAGAAAAAGGCGGCAAGGCAGGCAGGAGCCCTGTACAAAAGGCCAGCCTGCAACGCCAGCAGAAACAGAATGAGCTGGAGAGGGAAAGTGAGGTAGCTCAATGTACCTGTGTTAGGACTGCTGCACATTTCTTTGTGGGCAGAAAAAGCTGCCAACAGAGGCGGGATCCCAGTATAAAAGGGCAGCCTGCAGGCCAGCAGAAACAGAATGAGCGACTGAGAGAGGGCGAGTGACCCACCTCAACACAGCTCTGTCAGGATGGCTGCAGATTTATTTGTGGGCAGAAAAAACATGCCAATGCAGCCAGGAGCCCCGTACAAAGGTGCAGCCTGCAGCACTGGGAGAAACAGAATGAGCAAGTGACACCAGGGCCACTGAGCGAGCGCAACAGACCAACGCAATCAACATTCGGCATTGACAAATGCTTGTCTTAGATTGTGACCCTGAGTTTTCATGACTGCATTTTTATTACCTCGGCAGAGAAACATGACAGGTGTCATTGAACAAACTCCACAGGAAATGTGATGTTGCAGAACGACCGTGAAAAAGCTTTGGGAGGGGGGCTTTGAAAATGACACCTGCCATGTTCATTAGGTGGGGTAAATAAAGACTGTGTTGAAAATGTGGGTTCAAAATGTCAAAGAATTTGCAATGTTATGAGCAAATATTGGAAAATGTCAACAGTTTTTCATAACTTGTTTTTTTGAGATTTCGACCCCAAATTTTCAACATAGTCTTTTTATTACCCCACAACCTTGATTTGGTCTGGGATCTCACAAAGTAGGCCATCGTAGCCCAGGAGGGTAGGGCGGACAGGCCTGAGATGTATTTAGTGGTCATGGGGAGAGTTTAGACTAGTGACGATGGATGAAGTGAGGGATGTGATCTCTGAGCTGCAGCCAACATTTTGCAAACTGGTTCCAGGCCCGGCACGTCTATTAGTGAGCTGTTTTGGTCAGCTAGGCTCATTGTTTGCTGAGATTGTCCAGTGCTCCTTATTGGAGAGGGTGCTCCCAGTTACATTGACAGGTGCACTAGTGAAGTCTCTTCTGAAAAGCCACCTGTGGACCCAGATGTCTTGCTGAATTACTAATCTGTCTCTAACCTGTCATTTTTGGGCAAGGTTATTGAGAAGGTGGTGGCACTGCAGCTTGAGGCGCACCTCACTGTCTTTGATATCCATGAGCCTCTCCAGTCTGGATTTAGGTCTAGACATAGCACAGAGACCATGTTGGTCATGGTGCATAATGACCTGCTGAGGGCGAGAGATAAAGGAGAGCAGTCAATTCTCATTCTTTGGGATCTCTCTTCAGCTTTTGGCACCATAGACCATGGCCTGTTATTGGACTACCTCAGTTAGTATGTAGGACTCACCAGCAAAGTCATCTGCTGGTTTGAGTACAATCTCAGTGGCTGAACACAGAGGGCAGTGTTGGGAAGGTTCTCTTCACTCCCAATGGCTCTGCCTTGTAGTGTACCCCAGGGATTGATCCTTATGCCCGTGTTGTTTGCAGTATATATGCTGCCACTGGGTAGGATCATTAGATAGTATTGACTGTGGTTTCACTGCTGTGCAGATGATACCCAGTTCTATCTGTCTTTTGTAGCCAGAATGCCTGGTGCGGTCAATATGCTGAATAGGTACCTGGCAGAGATTCAGGACTAGATGTCACTGAGCTGGTTAAGACCCAGCCCTAACAAATCTGAAGTACTGGTGGTTGTGCCGGGTCAAAATGCAGAAGAAGCAGCTACCAAGAGGGAGACAGAGCTTTGGCTTGGTTCCTCTGGGCTTCTGAGTACTATGAAGTTGAGAACTCTGTGAGTCATTTTTGATGAGGGGCTGACAGTTGAGGCTCAGGTGTGGGCAGTAGTCGGAGTGGCATTTACCATCTAAGGAACATCAGCCAGATTAAATCCCTTATCCCTTCCCCTGGGTGATTTGGCCATACTGATGCATGCAATTTTGACCTCGAGGCTTGATGACTGCAATGATCTGTGCTTCAGGATCAGTGGAGGTATGCTACTGCACTTGCAGCTGATGCAGAACAGAGCTGCTAAGTTGCTGACCGGCCTTTCAAGGTCATGTCATGTGTTCCTGGCACTGAGTGATCTGCACTGGCTGCTGTTAAAGTGGCATAGTTCCTTCAAGGTCAATTTTCTGACCTATAAGGCCCTACATGGGTTAAACCCGGGTTACCTAACTGAGCTCCTGCATCCTTATGTGTTCTTGCTCCCTCTCCACTCCATCGAGGAGGGCCTCCTTGTCATTCCCAGGGCAAAGTTAAAAGCTTCAGGGGACTGAGCCTTTGAAGAGGCTGGTAATATGGCATTCTTTCCCGAGGGCCCTGAGGGTGGTTCCCTTGGTGGAAGCCTTTGAAAGGTGTCTTAAGATAATTTGCTCTGTCATGCTGACATCTGGGTATTTATTTATTTATATTTATTTATTATTGTGAATTTAGGTACTGTAGTTTCTGAAAATTTTCTTATTTATGGCTTGAATATTATTTTATCAACTTAATTACTCATTTTATTTATTTATAATATCTGCTTATGTTTACTTGTGCACTTCTTGTAATGGTGCCCTGAGCCTTTGGGGAAGCGCGCCAGATATAAATAAAATCTACCACTGTTGCTACTGTATGTAATGCTAAAAATCCAGTTCAAAAGGTGATTTCATGGAGTGACTGCAAAAATGTGTTTTGGATGGGATTTGAAAAATTACACCTCTCTTGTTCATAAGGTAGGATTAAAAAAGGCTATGTTGAAAATGTGGGGCAAAAATATTTTCGAAATGACCAAGTTATGAGTAAATGTTCAAAATGCATTACAAAGCCATTAACTGAGGTGGTGTGTACCTTTTCCCACTCCCCTGACCTGGGTACGGGAATGGATTTGGATTGTTGGGGGGTCGTGTGTGGCAGGACAGCATAGAGCATCCAAGGGTCTTCTCTCTTCTTCCAGTGTGGGGAGGCATGTTAGCCCAGCATATGACTACCGACAGGCGGAGGCCTGGTGGCAGTGCAGGATGGGTAGCAAGAATGAGAGGGTGCCGGTCATAAAGTTGGGTGTGTGCCCTTCCATGCACAGGCTCAATGCTCTTACAGCAAGGGGCAGGAACAAGGAAAACTGGAAAATGGAGGCGTGTCCCTGCACTCTGCCCTACGGCTCCATATTGAGGCTTCACTGGATATGTATGTCAGGGTGGAGGACAGCCCTCCATCTTCTGCCCTGCTGAGGAGGGAATCAGTGGGGATAGTTGCCTAGGCTACGACCGGAGAAAGGTAAGGGATGACCATTGGGAGCAGGGACAGGGCTGATAAGCTGCCCAAGACCTGCCAAGCAGAATAAAAACCTTTATTGCTAAAAAAAACAAAAAAAGCCATTAACTGGACCTACCTTGTTTTCTGTCAGTTTGATATTGAAACATAGAAACATAGAAACATAGAAGTTGACGGCAGATAAGGACCGCAAGGCCCATCCAGTCTGGATGCGCACTGAAAGAAGAGGAGCTCCTCTGTCCCAATCAGTGGATGGTTTTCTTTCTTTCAGTTGCTAGAAAAAGTGTTCCAATAGTGGGGATTGGTCACCTAGTGTTGTTGTTTAATTTGTCAGCAGCAGGGGTTGGTCACCCTGGTGTCGCATACTGTGGCAGCGGGGGGTGTTTAGCTGGCACTAGGTGTCAGGGTGTGTTGGGGGCTGGGTGTTGCTTGTGTGTGGGGGGCTGGGTGTTGCTTGTGTGTGGGGGTAGTGTTGTTCACCACCAGCAGCAGCACTAGGGGTTGGTCACCCTGGTGACGCATACTGTGGCAGTGGGGGGGGTGTTTAGCTGGCACTAGGTGTCAGGGTGTGTTGGGGACTGGGTGTTGCTTGTGTGTGGAGGGCTGGATGTTGCTTGTGTGTAGGGGGCTGGGTGTTGCTTGTGTGTGGGGGTAGTGTTGTTCACCACCAGCAGCAACACTAGGGGTTGGTCACCCTGGTGTCGCATACTGTGGCAGCGGAGGGTGTTTAGCTGGCACTAGGTGTCAGGGTGGGTTGAGGGCTGGGTGTTGCTTGTGTGTGGGGGGCTGGGTGTTGCTTGTGTGTGGGGGTGGTGATGTTCAGCAGCAGCACTCGGGGTTGGGAACCCCTATGTGAAGGGTGGCTGGGTTGGGAGGGAGGGGGTCATACTGGTGGTAGGATTCAGCTCCTGATGCCGTTTTTCTTTAACAGCACAGCCAAGTAGGAGGGGGGATACTGGTGGCAGGGATGAGCACCCATCGCAGGTTAGGTAGATGTTGACATGGCAGCCATACGCAAGAGAAAGCTGTGGAAATTGTGCAACATCTCTGCTTCCCCAAGATGGCAGATAAATAAACCACTGGGCAGCACCAGTAAAGTGGAACAAACTGCACAGGGAACATTGGTTGTAGGATTGACAAGCTGCACAAGAAAAAAACACTTCCTTCTTGCATTTTCCAGCACTGAGACTGGCAAAGTACAGTACTTCAAAGTAAAAAGGAAGAAAGTGGGTGGAGAAAGGTGGGGAGTGACAAGAACAGTGGGTAGAGTCAGGTATTCTAAAACTATGATAGGTGTAGTTGGGACAAGTCCCCAAAAGCTCTCTTGCAGCTCAGACTGATCACAATATGTTTGCTGGTAAAGCAAGCAAACATAAAAATGGTAAATGGAGAAGGAATTATAAAACATGCACGACATGTAAACTGAATTAAACGTAGAAACACAGAATTTGATGGCAGATAAGGACCGCTTGGCCCACCTAGTCTGCCCAGTTCCCTACCTAACAGATAAGCTGCAGATCCTAGTTAACCAAAAGCCTACTTCCTCCTACCCCCACTAGAATTGCCTTATGTCTGCCCCATGCATTCTTGAAATTCCCCCACTGTTTTTGACTCTACAACCTCCTCAGGCAGGCCATTCCATGCATCTACAACCCTCTCTGTGAATAAATACTTCCTCATGTTACCTCTGAGCCATCCCTCCCATCAAGATATTGAATTGTATTCAAAGATCAACTGCAGCTATATTATAAACATATTACAAACGTTACTCCTTTTCCCTAACATAAGGATAACCAGGCCTTATTTATTTATTTAAGAGGTTAACCAGGAAAGCATGCTGAGCGGTGGACCACTCGATTCCAGATGCGTATTGGGGAATTAGGGTACAGGGTTTTCACAGGCTAAAATACAATGCAATATAATACAAGACAGGAAAATACAATACAGAAAGATACAATACATTGAATACAGCCGATGACAGTATAGACAGCAAGTCATATTTACAGTGAAGGCAGGAGAATGCAGCGACAATAATACTAACAGTAGACATAAATTTATTACATGTGAAATGAAGAAACTGCCATTTGTCATGTCCAGATATTATTTTAACGCTCTCCTATTTGATGGTTTCACAGAAAATTTCTCAGACATTTTTTGACCAGCTAGTGGAACTTGTGTGAGTACTCATTCTATTCAAGCAACAATGACATAATTTTCTTTAGAAAATGGGCTTTTTATTTCCTGGCATCTAATTGGCTAGTACCCTTGCCAAGGGGTTACATTAACTTTCACTAGATGCCCAGGAAATAAAAAGTACCAGCCTAGTGCCCCTTCACCTACTAAAGAATCCTAGTGCCCACCCTGCTCCCTAATTGGCCAAAGTACCTCATTTGATTTCAAATCCTGCCATTTTTTTCTCTCATTTAGCGAGAGATACTGTCCCCCAATTCTCACTAGTTCAGTTCCAGCTGCTGAATAGAACCACAGATCAACCTCCACTGAACACATTTCTGGCTACCTTTGCTTGTTTTGTTTCTCTTTTTTTATTTTTCATTTAGTGTACACCCTTGTCTGACTCTGACACCCTCCTTTAGCTGCCGGCCCACTTGCTCCAGAAAAATACAAATGCTCACCTGCACCGCCTCCACACAGCAAAGAGCAAGTCAGTCAGAGTGCACCTTTTAACAGTGTTACCCCAGCATTCCTTTCCACACACTCCCACATTTTACTTTACAATAGTAGAAAACAAAACAAACCCAACATGGTCAAAATACCACTTTCTGTAAAGTCAGATAAACATCGCATCTGCCTCCTCCTCCTCCTCTCCATCTGCCCGCTGGTTCACCTATGCCCAAAACCACTACTCCATCAGCTTTCCATTACAAATGACCGCCGAACACCAGCACGTTCTGCAGTTCAACACTCGCAACAGCTGCATGGCAAACTGCAACATGGGTGAAAAGCCCATATAAATTGTAGCACTCAACACAAATAAGTATGCAAAAAAAAAAAAAAAAATACAAAATGTTATTGTGTTCAAAACTCTCGCGGTGTAGAGTTTTTTAACTTTTAATTTCCTGCTGGTAAGTGTATCACTTCTCTCCTAGCTGAATTCACTTACACCCGATCCAGTTCCCAAACTACTCTGCATTTCACTAGTTTGCATCAATCGCTGATGTGGGCTAAAGCTGGTAAGTGCTAAATACCCCTCTATGTCTCTTTTCTTTAAACATGCTTGGAGTTAATAATGAAGGAGTGAGTGAGACTGAGAGCCACAGAGCCTGAAGATTTTCTGCACAGCAGACTGCTGTGACTTTGATACTGCATTTTTATAATGTTCTTTTAAAAATCCCCATCTCAGCTGCAGCAGTGTCACTGTTACCTCACTCTGCTCTGTTATTTGTTGTGTTGTCATGGCTCTATGTTTAAACTGCGTTGTTAATATGGGTGAAAAACATTTACCAGTTGTCCGCTGCCCTGCCACATTGCACTGCTCGCTCAACACTTCCGGTTTGTACCAGGCAGGGTTACAGAAGAGCGCAACTTGCTGCTTCTTTTTTTCTTTTCTTAATGACTGCAAAAAATGCCTTGTCCTGTTCTGGAGAAGGGTGGGTTAGAAAAGAATGACTATGTGGGGTGGGCAGGGGGGCACCAGGAGAGAGAGAGAACAGCACAGACACAGAGGAACTACTTTACAGCTGGAAGACTTCAACTTCATTTTTACTTTTTTTATTTCTTTATAAATAAACCTACTGCATAAAAAAATGCCACAGGTAGCCTATTTTCTAAGTGCAATAATACCCTCCAGGGAGGGTGGTATTGGGCAATACCGGACCTTCCAGAGGCTATAAGGCCCTCTGCCTGCTGCGTCAGGCCTCATTACGCCTCTGGGTGGTTCGGTATTGCCCAATACCGCCCACCCTGTTGGGTATTATTGCTTGCTTAAGGTCCTGGCAGTTCAGTACCAGAAACTTGAGGAACATGATGTCATTGTTGCTTGAATGGAATCAGAACTCACCTAAACTTCCGTCAGCTGGTCTGAAAATGACTGAGGCATTTTCTATGAAAGCTTCAAAAATGACAGGCAGTAAAACTGCATCTGAACATAGAAATATAGAACATAGAAACATAGAAACATAGAACATAGAAACATAGAACACAGAAACATACAAACATAGAAACATAGAAACATAGAACATAGAAACATAGACACATAGACTTTGATGGCAGATAAGGACTGATTGGCCCACCTAGTCTGCCCAATTCCCTACCTATTGGATAAGCTGCAGATCTTAGTTAACCAACAGCCTACTTCTTCCTACCCCCACCAAAATTGTCTTATGTCTGTCCCATGCATTCTTGAATTCCCCCACTGTTTTTGACCCCACAACCTCCTCAGGAAGGCCATTCCATGCATCCTCCACCCTCTCTGTGAAAAAATACTTCCTCACATTGTCCCTGAGCCGTCCCCTCTCTATCTTCAGATTGTGCCCCCTTGTTCTTGCACATATCTTTTTCTGAAAGATGCTATACTCTTGAACTTTGTTGCATGAGAAATGACAGTTCCTGAACATTACTTGCAATACTGTATATATGGAATAGTTATTCTCATGGTGAGCAAATAAAATACATTAAAAGCATTTTAAAAACACTGTAATTGATCTTTAAATCATGTATTTTCCAATGTTTTCTCTGTAGTGTCCTGGGACCTTAAAAGTAACAGTATTCAGTCAGCAAATATTTTCATCGTACAGTTGTTTAGCAGTCACAGTACGTTGTCCTGACATCCTTATATTTATTTTCAGTAGGGATTTTACTCCTGCCAGACATAGACTGAGGCATTCCGGTAGCTAAGAGCACCAGAAGTTAGGCCCTGCTACTCTAGATATGTTGCAGGATCCACAAGGCTGACTGACATTCTCTCTTTTTTTTTATTATTTGTACACCTACCTCCTTGGCTAGGGGTGTACCTGTGGTTCCCCATCAGCCTTTCTACCTCTGGCACCCCACCGGCCACAGCTCCCATTCTCGGCCTCCTTCTCCCCACACACAACCCAGGTATCTACCCAGCGGGTATGTGCCCCACACACTGGGGAGTTTCTGGTGAGCTGGACTGGGAGGGAGAATCCTGGTGCATCCGATGTGGCGCTGATGGTCCGAGACCTCATGTGTGACAGAGGATTTTTCCTTTTCCTCTTTTTTTCCTCCTCCTCCTCTCTTCTTCTCAATGCCGGCAGTGCATGGGTGATGTCTAGGATGTCAGAGCGTGGGCGCCTACATGCTGCACGTCTGACTTCTGCCCTGCTGTCCCACACGCTCCATGCTACTGCACACTGCCCCCCGGCTGCTGCCAGGAGCCAGTGTTGCTGTGGCTCTTGTCCCCCACCCGCCCAAGAGGAGAGCTGTCCTCTGGATGCTCAATCCTCTCCTCCCTAGCCAACCCCAAGCAACCTGAGCTCACTCCCGACTCCGGGTCGCCGGTGTGGTTTGAAGTGTGGCATCCAGCACCTCAGCCCTCTATGTCACTGGGCTGGCTAGCTGACTGACACTCTCAATATGGTACTCACCAACTCGAAAGTGGTAAGAGAAGTGTGGAATGAGGAACCACTGGGGCCAAGTGATCATAATACGATATGGTTTTAACTGCCCCTGGGTACCAGTATGCCCACAACAAAGGCTGCAATTCTGGATTTCAGATGATGAGACTTTGACAAGATGAGGGTGTGATGCTTGGCCAGCTTGTTATGATTGTTCTATGATAGTTGTAATACAGAATGTGGTATGAGAGTGTCTCACATGAGACATCCTGTGCAATGGGTGCACCCCCCCCCGGTCAGTGAAGTGACAAGTGACCTGAAACTAGGAAGTAATTAAAAGACTAGAGAGACTTAATTAAGGGTCTCCTGTTCTTCTGTCTTAATTAAAACTGACCCAGCTGCCAGGATCTGTCTTAGAGGAAAAACATGTTACACCACCATGGTGTGAAAAGTTGTAAAATCTTTGACCTGCGTTGGGAACAGGAAACCACACAAGATCAAAGGAAAGGCTTGATTAAAGACCGTCATAATTTGGGAAATTAGTTTTTGCTGAAGTCACAGTATTTGAAATATCTCCTGACAGGAAGATCATTGTTTGTATATTTTTTATATTCTAAAAGGAGGAGCTAGATGACTTCATAGAAGGGGTGTGTCGGAGAGACACAGTTAACTAGAACGTGTGTCTGATCTTTGTAACATATCTTTTTGAACTCTTAAGAAATAAGATCTTTGATCTATCTTAAGCACTGTAAAGAGGTAATACATTAGATAGAAAAAGTCTAATGGTGGGATATTCAAAGGTGTTGCACATGGCGCAACAGGGTTGCACCATGCGTAACCCACCAATGCGCCATGTACAACCCACCAATGCACCCCGGCACAATATTCAGTCAGGTGGGTTGTGCTGCGCAACCCCCAATACACTGGGGTGCACCTGTGATGTGGCGCAAGTGTGGGGGCGTGCACATGCATATGCGGCACATCTCGATATTCAGCCTGGGATGTGTGGCGCATATGCAGGCACAACCCTGCCTTGCACCACTCAGGGGGGCACAATGTTGTGCCCGTACAAACAGTGCACAAGTCGGGGACACCCACAGATGGGCTGCCAAATTGCTGGGCAGAACATGGCAGCCGCCTGCCGTGGGTGGCCACTCGACCTCCCAAAACACTGACCCTATGCCCCCTGCCCAGAGAGCATTGTGGCCCCATCGCCCAATCACGGGCTTCTGTAAAGGAATGCCCTGGTGGTCCAGTGGACTGTACCCCATTGCCTGATCGTGGGCACATGTGTAACGTCTCCCTGGTGGTCCAGTGGACTGATCTCAAGCACCCGATTGCAGGCATGTAAAGAATCAATCCCTGGTGGTCCAGTGGACCGCATTTCCTTGCCCGATTTCAGGCATGTAAGGAGTAATCCCTGGTGGTCCAGCAGACTGATCACAGTTGCCCGCTCGCGGGCATTCATCAAACCCTGGTGATCCAGTGGTACCTCCTCCCACCCACCCATAGTCCCCTGCCACCCTGCACCCCCAGTCAGTGGTGGGTGGAAGCTTCCCCACCCGCATGCCGCCCAGTCGCGCACCGACTGACAGTGTACAGTAGGGCTGTATGCCTATTGGTCCACTGCATGGGCAAGGCATACGAGCCCATACTGTACAACACAGTTCTGACCTTGGGACTGTGTAGTACAGTATGGGCTGCATGCCCATTGGCACCCACCACTGACTGGGGTGGTGCAGGGTGGTGAGGGACTGCGTGGGTGGGTGGGCGGGTGGGAGGGGTACCACTGGACCACCAGGGGTTTGACAAATGCACAAGAGTGGGTGAGGGTGATCAGTCCACTGGACCACCAGGGATCAATTCTTTATATGCCTGTGATTGGACAAGGGAGCGCGGTCCACTGGACCACCAGGGGGTATTCTAGTTCATGCCCATGCCTGGGCGACTGGGTTAGGTCCACTGGACCACTAGGTCTTCTCCTTTCACATGCCCATGATCGGGCGAAGGGATGCGGAGCCCTCTGAGGGGCAGGGGGGCATCGGTCCCTGATGGCTGCAGCCTGGCAGGGTGCCAGGTGCAAGTCATCAGGGATCGGTGCACCACATGCAAATGGGGCCATAATGACATGCAAATGGCCCCATTTGCACCTTGGGTGCATGATGGCCTCATTTGCCTGCTTACAGCTGAATATCGCTGTTTCTGTGCCTAGCGCAACCTCACTTGTGCTGGCGCAGCCCCCTGCTCCCCTGCTGCCACTTGTGCTGGCACAGTGCCACTGCACCGTGTGCAGTGCGTGCACCCTCAGTACCATATTCAGTGGTGCTGAGCCATGGTGCAGCACCGTTGAATATCGCCCGGTCCCTGCCCTGGCTCTTCCCAGTTGTGCTGCACCCAGGCTTGCGCCCCTGCCTGGCGCAGTCTGAATATCTAGCCCTAATTGTATTGTGGTAGGAGTTTATGTTTTGTACTTTAACCTTGTTCTTTCAAGTGATTGTATGTTTTTTTGATATAGTGTTCTGTGTTTACATTTTACATATTTTTATCCATTTTAGTAAATATATTATTTTAAAAGACTCCCTACACGTGTCTTCGAAGTTCTTTTTGCATGTGACATATAGAGGGTTAAGACTGACAAAAACTATTCAAAGCTTGATGGTGTTACTAAACTGGGAAAAGGTAAGAATATACCTAAGGTCTTTTCTAGAGTTTTAAGGGTTCATTTTGGATACCTAGTTAGGTGCCCTTAGGCAAAAGATATCTGGCATCCCCCCCCCCCCGAAGAGCAGATTATCTGAGCCTGTACTATTCGGTACGCTAGCATAAGGTTCACTCTTTGAATCCCCCAGAACTTGAGACCAAAGGTAATTCGGACCCAAAAGCAGGCAGGAGGGTTACCCTGTCTGTTACCTGTTCACATTACTGTGCTAGGAGGTTGGCACTGCGGGAGCAGAGGGCCTGACCTGCTGAGTGTGCTTGTGACAGAGGGAATCAGTGAAGTGTAAGTTAGTTGGACTATACACATTTAGGGGGCTTGTGGGGAGAAATTAAAGGGGCCATTCTCAGTGCAACTGAATCATAATTGAGAATAGCTACCAAGGGTAATAGGCACAAGAGACCAATCTGGTTCCCTAAGAAAGTCAGAGAGGTAGTGAGGGCCAAAAAAGGGGACTTCATTAACTACTAACAGAAACATGGGGACACGGAATGGAACAAATACCAGGTGAAAATGAAGGAGGCCAAGAAGGCAGCCAAGGATGCAAAAGCAGACACAGAACTGCATATTGTGGAGGGGGGAGGTCAAGGGAGGGGGAAAGCAGTTCTTCAGATACATCAGGGAGAAAAAGAAGACAATAGGGGGAATTGCTAGACGAGGATGAGCAGAAGGCAGCCATCCTTAACAATTACTTCTGCTAAGTAGTAACAGGGAAGAGTTGCGGGCCTCCGCTAGAAAAAGGCACAAAGGCTGCTACAAGAGGGATCCCGGAAATGGGGTAGATGGTGATTAAAGAGAAAGGGTTACAAAAGGGCTTGCAGACCTGAAAATAGATAAGGCTCCAGGGCCCGATGGGATGCACCCGAGGGTGCTCAGGGAGTTATCATTTTTGGAGCTGGCAGAACCATTAGCAGCCTTTTCAGTAGCTTGCTACAGTCAGAGGTGGTTCCCAGAAACATGGGGATAGCAAACCTGGTGCTGCTCCACAAGAGGGGGACAAGAAAGAACCTGGAAATTACGGGTCAGTAAGTCTAACCTCTATTGTATGTAAGCTGATGGAGACACACGTCAAAGAGGACCTACTAAGGTGCATACTAAGGAAGGCAGGAGCGAAGAAAGGTGGTAAGCCCATAATTGCTCCTGTCAATTCACCCATAATACAAGAGGGCATAACTCTGTAATAAATATGAATCTAGTTTGAGTTTAAATTCATGTTTGTTCTTACAACTACATCCAAGGATAGTCTATTCCAAGGGTTCACAACCCTCTGGGTATAAAAAGCCTTTCCTCTGTTAGTGTTGAATTTCTTGGGTCTTATCTGTGAAGGATGGCATCTGGTTCCTTGCTTGTTGTCTTTGAATTCAAAGCCTAACTCGCTGAATAGATAATTATCCTGGACAATGTCATAACATATCAAGTGATCGCCCCCCCCAACCTCCTGGTCTCCAAGGACATTATATCAAGTTCAGTTACATGTTCATTGTAGAACATATGTCTAATATTGTATATCATTGTCATCACCTGTCTTTGGACCCTTTCTATCTTTTGTGTGTCACCTTTGGTAATTGGTCCCCACACTGGGCTCCCATAATCTAGAAGCGGCCCAACATATGTCCTATATAATGGCATTATAACCTCTTGGTTTCTGCTCCTGAAATTTCTTTTAATGGTACATAGAAATCTTTTGGCCTTAGCCACCTGTGCTACACAGTGGGATTTCAAATTTAAGTTTCTATTTATTATAATTGTATGGTGGAGTACCCGAAGAGAAATGAGCTCCAGGACAGTAAGCAGCATGGATTCATGGCAGGGAGAGCTTGTCAGACCAATCTGATTGTGTTCTTTGACTGGGTAACAAGAGCGGTGGATAAAGGAGAAGCAGTAGATTTCCTCGACTTTGATTTCAGCCAGGCATTTGCCTCGGCACCACACAGAAGGTCGCTAAAGAACGTTAAGGATCTGGGGATAGCAACAGACTTGGTTAGGTGGGTGGGTAGTTAGTTAGAGGGGAGAAAGTAGAGGGTGGTGGTAAACAGAGTTAAACTGGGGGAAATGGAGGTCATGAATGAGGTACTGCAGGTCAGTCTTGGGAGCAGTCCTTTTCAATATGTTCATTAGTAACAGGATAAGAAATATAGGGCAAGCTGTGTCTGCAGATGACACTAAGGTCTGTGGCAGGGTAGACTGCAAGGAGGGGATAAGGGAGTGGTAGAGGGACCTGCAAAAAGCTAGAGAGGTGGTCCAAGATCTGGTTGTTGAAATTCAATGCCAAAAGTGCAAGGTGATGTACACAGGGAGCAAGAACACCAGGAAGGAATACTGTAAGGAAGGGGTTAAGCTGGCCACTACTTCAGAGGGAGGGGACATGGGAGTCATCGAAAATGGCTCCTTAAAACAAACTACTGTTGCCAATGTAACAAGGTCTACAGCAAGGCAAACAGAGTGTTGGGTTGGTCACCGGTGAGGCCCCATTTGGAATACTGTGCCCAGTCCAGAGTCCCCACATGAGGAAAGACAGTGACAGGCTAGAGATGGGGCAGTCTAATGTAACCAAAATGATTCAGGGATGACAGAGCAGGTTCTATGAGGATTTGCTCAGGGCACTGAACACATACTCGCTGGAGGCCAGAAGGAGAGGGGAACATGACAGAGACCTTCAAGTTCCTAAAAAGAATAAACAAGGTAAGCTGTGATGAACTATTCAGCATAAACGCCTCTTCGTCCCACGCCCTCTTCTCTCTCATGCGTTCTTTCACCACCTCCACTTGTAACTGTCTCTAATCTCACCTGGCCCCACTAAAATGACCACATGATCCAATGTGGTTCCCTTCTCCATGAACTTCTATCCATTTAAAGTTGTATCTCCCAGGACTTCCGGTTCTGTCCCCAGTAATGGCAGCCTAGAGAAAGAACTGCATCTACCCCATGCTAAAAAAACTACACTTCGGCTGTAATTCTCCATATTTCTCATACAGATTTCTCATTATAGTATCAGTGGAAAGTGCAGAGTACTAGAGAGACTGAATTTAGCAATGAAACATAGCACGATGGAGGAGATAGCTGATGGAACTGAATTGGAGGCCTCAGTCGCATCAGATAACTGCGACTCTGCAGACCTCAAAAGGGGCCTGATTAAGTCTCAGCGGAAACAACCAAAAGCCAAAACGAAGAAGGCAAAACTTGACTTAATTTATCAAGAGATACTTACTTTTCGGGCTGAAATCATAGAAATGTACAGTGAGTTACGAAGAGATGTGATACAATTAGAGCAGAGAGTAGACGAACAAGAGAGAACTGCGATGGCAACTGAGAATAGAGTAGACGAGCTGGAACAAACGTTATAGCAGATGAAAGAGATGCAAGAACAAATAATTGATCGCCAAGAAGATTTTGAGAACAGAGCACGATGCAAAAACATCAGAATTTATTGCCTATCAGAGGATTCTGAGGGGACTAACATTAAAGAATTTGTTGAAGCTTTTCTGCTCACAGCCTTAGAACTGCCAAAAGATTTCAACCTCCACTTAGAGAGAGTGCATAGGGCATTGACACCTAAACCTACCTCTGCAAACTTACCGCCTAGGTCAGTAATTCTTCGTTTCAACAGTTATGCAACAAAAAAACACATTCTGCTCACAGCATGGTGGCGCCAGAAAGTTTTCTATGGCCCAACTGGCATATATCTTGATCATGACTATGCACCAAAAACTACTCGCCTGCGACATGCTTATCTACCGTTACTTCCAGTACTGAAAGCAGCAGGACATAAATTTACTACCCCATATCCAGCGCGGTTAATTGTTCATCTACCTTCTGGAAAGAAAGAGTTCTCCACGGCTCAAGAGGCAAAAGAAGAACTTACAAAAATGGGCCAGCACTTTTCCGAATGAAATCTGGGTGGCAACAATGCAGAAAAACGTCAAGTTGGCTGGCAGTCTAATTCGAACAGATGACAGGGAAAACAGCAAGAACTGGGAACAGTCAAATCTACCTTAGCAGTTTACCGGAGGGAGGCAAAAAGTGACAATACTTGAAACTTACGGAGAAGCTTGTTCGCATGAGTGAGCAGGAAAGACAGGGTTTGAAAATCTGTGCTGCGCCATCTATTTTTCGGGCCTGAAGTGTGCTCTCTACATTAATGAGCTGCTCTGAGCCTGGAATAGGCGACTGCATGATGGAAAGACACTACCTTACACGAACTGCTAGATAAGTAACAGCTAGTACCTAAATAACCTAAGTGCCTTCTAATGTTGGACTAGAAGCTATAGATATAATTATTTGATTATGTTAATTGCTGGCTTCTTCTTCTCCTTTCGATACTTGGTGTAATATAAGGGGGAACATTTTCCAGAAAGCTCGGGGAACAGGGAATGGGGAAAGGAGCAGTCTTTGAGCTCTATGCTGCTTATGGGGGACATCCCTAAATTTTTTCTTTGGAGTTATCTACTCCTTTCCTCTGTTGATTTTGCTTTATTTAAAGGGGAACAGTTTACTGGCTCCTCAAAGGCCCCTAACAACAATGTTAAGGGATTCCCTTCAATTTTAGGGAGAGTTCAAATGCTCCAGGAGCAGTTTCTACTGGAAATTTGGAGTTTTTCATTTCTTTCCACACATTTGGAAGTCCTAAAGATTATACAGCATAGAATATTACCAAAAGCAATATATATATGTATATATGTTTATGATTTATTGTTACTCATGACTGGACAGCTATCTTTCCAGATTAGTGAATATACCACATACATTAGCATTTTACAGTGGCAAATTACTGTTATGTATGTGATAAGTTATTGTTGGTTGATAAAGGATGGTAGAAAAACTTTAGTTAGATTATGAAGCATCGGTCAGAGGACAGGATATATAAGACAGGATGGGACATTTTCTGGTGGAACCATTGTTAGGACATTCAGGAGACTTTATGGATCCTTATGGAGAAAGGGGGAGGAGTTGTGGAGGGAGGAAATTGCAATAATCAGTAATACTTTACCAAATTAAAATCTAATATGGTATTAGAAACAACTAGGATACTGTCATTAAATATTAATGGCATTAATCATCCCATAAAAAGAGCTAGGCTACAACAGTACCTGCGGAAGCAAAACGCAGATTGCATCTATTTACAGGAGACACATCTGTCGCGAGGTGAACATGTTAAGCTTGCTGCAGGTGGCAGATACACTGTTTTCTCTTCTTCCAGTAAGTCGGGGAAAAGGCGTGGAGTGGCAATTTTGATTCCAGCTACTACTCCATTTACTAAGGGGGGAGGTATATTCAGATAATAATGGGTATTTTGTCATAGTACAAGGGTGTTTGTATCAGACTGAAGTAACAATGACGAGTGTGTATCTGCCACCAGGAGAATCTCCCTCATTACTGAGACAGTTCTTTAATAGAGTGTTTGAAAAGCAAAAGGGGGTAATGCTGATAGGAGGCGACTTCAACTAATAATGTCCTCACAGAAGGACTCCACTTTTCCTAAACAGCGTAGGTTTACTCCCACTCAAAAACTTTTAAAAACCCAGATATCTAAGATGGGTCTTACAGATGTATGGCGCCATTTCTTCCCCTCTGTGGAGGGACACACATTTGTCTTCCCTAGATATCACACATCAGCTAGAATAGATTATTTTTTTACATCTACAGAGCACTTGGGTATGATCCAAGATATATCCCTGGAAGCTCGCCTCCTCTCAGACCATATACCTCTCTTAATTAAAGTGGGATTAAACAAAACTCATAAAACAATCTTATGGAGACTGAATCTTTCTCTTTTGAAGGATCCAGTGTTTAAGACCAGAGTGGTAGACAGTATCACACAAACCTTAGAGGAGAATACAGACCCTTCTATTTCAGCTACTATACTCTGGGATACTCTGAAGGTTGTGATTAGAGGAGAGATCATCTCTTACTCCTTCAGACTAAATAAACACAGAGAGTCCAGATACAAATTATTACAAGTTAAGTTGCAAGAATTACAGCAGATGAGAGGCAGAGCGGAATGAGTTACACAAATTGAGCTCAGACAAATTCAATCGGAATTACAATCTATTTTAGACTATAAGACGCAAATGTCTTTACTATATCTTAAAAGATTCTATTATGAGGGAGGCCCTGAAGGTGCCAGAAATTTAGCTAGGTGTACTAGAGGATTTAAGCAGACGGCCACTATTGCAAAGATTAGAGACCCTTTAACAGGAGATATTCTTAACAAAACTCCTGCAGTTCTGAAAGCATTCCAGCAATATTACGCAGATTTGTACTCTGATCCAACGCCCCCCCCTCCCCGTAGGATATAAAAAAAATGTTGCGCCCCCTTAACTTTCCACACTTGTCTGAGTCTCAGCAGGCTTCACTTTTATGCCCTATCTCCACTACAGAGATCCAGAGAGCAGTTAAAAATTCTAAAACATTAAAAAGCCCTGGCCCAGACGGCTTCAGAGTCGAATGGTATAAGACATTTCTTTCAAAATTGATCCAGCTGATGCAAAAGACTTTTTTGGAGGTGCAGGATGGAGGTGCCCCCCCCCACCCTCATGGTCGTATGCGGCCATCTCAGCTATCCTGAAACCAGGTAAGGATCCATTAAATTTAGAGTCATACAGACCCATCTCGGTTTCAAATAATGATTGTAAGTTATATATGGCAATATGGGCACATAGGTTGGAGACTATATTACCTACCCTGATACATTCAGATCAGGCAGGATTTCTGCGCATGCGTCAGACTGCAGATACTGTACAAAGAACAATCCATTTGATGGATCGTATGGCTAACTCAGCCACCCCCTCGGCTTTAGTCAGTTTAGATGCCTGTAAGGCTTTCGACAGGGTGTTCTGGAGATTCTTATGGGGAACACTAATGTCATTTGAGTTTCTAAGGGAATTTGTAAATTGGCTAGAGCAAATATATTCAGAACCCAGGGCTTATTTAAAACTTAATGGCGGTATCACACCTCATATCATTTTACAGCGAGGCACTAGACAGGGATGTCCCTCGTCCCCTTTGCTATTCGCCATCTATATTGAGCCTTTGGCTATGATGCTTAGAAATTCAGACAAAATTGAGGGCACTCAGGTGGGCAATCAATCGTGGAAGTTGGCTTTCTATGTGGATGACATTTTATTGCCAGTATCGGATCCAGAGCCCGCCATCCCAGCAATATGGGAGGTACTTGAGCAATTTGCTCAGTTCTCTGGATACAAAATAAATTCTTCTAAAACAGAGGGTCTCCCCTTCCATTTCTCCCTCTCGCGAAAACTGAAAAGCAGTCTACCTCTGCGCTGGAACAGCATCAAGACAAAATATTTAGGTATACAGTTACTGAACCAGTTAATGCACCTCACTATGGTGAACTATGAACCCCTAACACAAAAAATAGAGTCCGATCTACATCAGTGGTCCCAGCTTCATTTATCATTATATTCTAAGGTGGATCTTATTAGGATGACTATCCTCCCACAGCTGCTATATCTTTTTCAGACCATACCGGTGATGCCAGATGGAATGTACTTTCCCTCCTGGAATAAGTCGCTGGCGAGATTTGTCTGGGCTGGGGAAAAAACCTCGTATCAAGTGGTCCACATTAATGTTACCAAAAAATAAGGGAGGTTTAAATTTGCCTGATCTTCAGATATATGCTTATGCCACTGTGATAGCTAGAGTTTTTAATTGGAACAACACAATGTATGACATTCCCTGGAAGAACCTGGAATTTACCCTTAATGAGGTGAGGGAGGGGGCAACCTTCTACAATTGATGTATACCCCAGTAAATAAAAGACCTAGACTTATTTATAGTACAAATTCTACTATAGAGACTTGGAGGAAACGCATCCATTTAAGAGAGCTAGAACCAATAGGTGCCTATCTTAATCTATTAAATTTCAGAATCCAATCTCTTACTCTGGAACAGGAGGGTAGTTTGGCTCAATGGAGACAAAAGGGTTTTACATTTATATTCTACTTGGTGGATGCCCCGAGGGGTCCTTTCATTTACCAGACTCCAAGAAACTTACAATCTTTCACAACAAGACTTTCCAATATATATACAAGCTTAAGAGAGGGCATCGAATGGAGGGGACTAGCCTACAGTAGGCTCCTGGATCCCCCCCTCTTCATTGCTTACCTTAGCAATGACCACAGGGAGAAGGCAGCTGTGGCCCCACTTTGTGGGACTAATATATAGAGGATTGAGGGAATTATCAAAAAATTCTACTCAGGGAATTCTGAATGCCTGGAATGAAGAGTTTCCACTCCAGGTATCAAAGGAGGATTGGGAAATGTATACTAAATTCTCAATGGGACTTTTGGGAGCCCCCTATTGGCGAGAATTTGCCTGGAAAGCTAGAAATAGATTTTTCTATATACCGAGAAGGCTGGCCAAGTTCTCATCTGGGACGCCAAGCTATTGCTGGAGAGATTGTGGAGACATATCTGCGGATCAGTTCCATGTTTTTTGGGCCTGCCCACAGTTAGCAGGTTTCTGGAGAGATATTTTAGAGGCATTAAAAGAACTGGTAGATGTGGAAGCTGTATTGACCCCTGAGCTAGTATTACTCTCAGTTCCGCCAGAGGATCTCCCAATACCCAGAGGGTCATTGTTAATCACTTATATACTGGCAGCTAAAAAAGCAATTACTGGAAACTGGGGAAAGAAGATGCCCCCAAACATTCAGAGCTAGCGGGGAATAATGGGAGAAATTTATGTATTAGAGAGATTAATAGCCAAAAGCACAGATTAAATGGTCTGCTTTTGAGCTTAAATGGAGGAAATGGATTCTTTATATTTCATCCTTAGATCCTACTTTTGTACCTTAGAAATATGTTGACCCTGATGATGGTTTCTGTAAATGCCTTAGCGCTCATTATATGAACTGCTTTATAAATTATGTAAGCTGTCCTGAGATCTTTGAATAATGTATTGCTACGTAGCTGACTGATGTAATTATATGCTGTCTTAACTTATATACTGTAAAATCTGTCCTATGGTTTTGCGAATTAAAATATAATAAATACAAAGTATAAAAAAAAATATATAGTTGTATCTCCCTGTACTGCTATTCAAAATATAATGTCACAACTATCACTTATCACTATCCACTAATTGTTGAATTTATGCCTACAAGTCCTGCTACAGCTGTATCATTGGTGTATGTACTCGCGTTTATCTGCTCTGTACCTAATGTTACTGTATCTTATTCCTTGTACTCATTTGTAATGCCTAGCACTTAGTACTTCTGTATGTACTATAATTCTTTTTGCAATGTTATATCATTGTTTGTTCTCCCATCCTCTGTAGTCCCCTTTCCCCAGGACACATCTGGAAACGAGCAGTTTGTTCAGTTTGTCTTCCTGGTGAAACTTTAAAATAAATAAATATTTGCTCAAAACAATGAGACATTAGAGGAAGTTGGTGGGGGCAGGGGGATTCAGGAAGAATGTGAGTAGGTTTTCGTTTATGAGGAGTGGCTGAGCCATGGAACAGCCTACAGGCAGATGTGGTTGGTGCAAAAAAACTTTATTAGGTTCAAGCACAACTGGGATGGAGTGAATGACTTCATAGTTAGTCAGAGGGTTGCATTAAGGCAGCTTAGGCAAGGGCAATAACCCTGTCTAGACAATAGGTCATGGGATAAGGTGGGGTAAATATGGGCAAACTGGATGGACAAATGGTCTTTTTCTGCCGACATTTATGCTTCTGTGTTTCCACATTGGGCAAACTGCTTTCATTAATTTTGTATTTAATGTCTCAAGTCAGAAAATACTTTGACCACCAATGTTTTTCTTATGTCTTGCTCCTGATGCCCCTCTCCTTTGGGTATTCCAAAGAATGCCCCCACTTCCCACTGAACTCACTGCCTGCTACCAGAGCTGCTGATATATGCAGTCCATTCCTATGCAGCATCCCCGCAGGTGTAGCTCTACCCTTTTGGGGACTCCTGGGTTCCCCCGGGGAGAACAGGGTGTGCAAATAGGGTGCAATCAGTGGCAGAGAGAAGCAGAGGTGGTGCATTGCAGGGTTGGATAGGGTGTGGGAGGGAATATTCAGAAACAGTCATGCAGGTGCCAGATATAATTTTGCCCTGCTCTGATTGGTCCCAGCCTACCTTGTCTTGTGTTCACACAGATGCTGCGGTGGCCTTGGGGGACATCTGGTGGCACATGATCAGAGATGCTAAGGACAGGCTATCCCTGGAAGCTGCTATTGTGGCGGTGCACTAAAACCCACCTACCCTGGGAAAAGAACACCCTCGGATACTCTGAACCCTCCCTGCTGGCTTCTAGTTTGGATGTTCAGGGACCAAGGCCGAACCCAGCTTGCCAGCAAGCCACAGTAGTCCCCTACTACATTGCACTATGGAAATGGCCATCCTCAGCAGGTTTTTAACTACCTTTTCCCCTGAGATTTCTCTTTTACTCTGCACACTGGAGTAGTCCCCTCTCAGGAGGGGGCTTACCTTGGTTGCCGTCTGCTACCCTCCTGACTGCTGCTCCAGAACAGGGATGTTGCAGTGTGTGTCTCTCTCTCTCTCTCTCTCTCTCTCATTTGACTGTGTCTATGGTGGTGAGAGAAAGCATGGCTATGTTCCAAAAAATCTTCAGCACTTCCTGCACCCCTTTGTCTTTGGTGTCTGTAGCCATGTTCTTCATTCCTGATCCCCCCAATCCTGGCAGAGAGGACTGGGAACAACTAAGCCAAACACACAACTTCTCATCTGTCACCTCAATGCCCACATGTATGCCATTGACAGCCCAGAGTGGGAATGCATTACAGGGGTTCCTCCCCAGTGCACCTCACTCACCTGACACCAGCAGCCATGACTATTGACCTGATGCACACAGGACCACGATGGAACCACCTGATAACAGCCATAGGGGGACTGCAATGAACACTGGGACCAGCAATCAAATTGGAGGCAGTAATAAACAATAAATAAAGATGTTTGGAGCCAAGGCTCTTTCCAGAAATTGCAGCGGCCATGTTGGTAACCCCTGATGCTACTGACCAACCAATCAGTGGGCAAGAAAGCCCAGCAAGCAGCAGAAATGGATTGTGGGGAATGCTGACATCAGTGGCCCTCCATAAAGGGATGGCAGGCTGAAAGGGCCAATTGGAAAGCTCTACAGGGCACCAGGATAGACAGATAGACAACTGGAGACAGATTTAGAGGGAGAGGTTTCGGGGATCTCTAGAAGATTCTTGTAGTCTTGCTGGGACACCGAGCAGGGCAGACCTGCAGTCACTGCAAACGAGCAGAGGCTTAACCAGACCTGCTTCTGTGGGTTGTCCTCAGGACCCACTCCTCTGAAATTCTGAGAGCCTTCTCCTGGGCTCAAACCCACCAAAGTGAACAGTTGAGGGAATGTACCAGAAAGGCACTGACTAAGTACATAGCAAGAAGATTGTGCCAGAACAGCACCAATTAAGCTGAGTTGCTGATGAAACTGTACCAGAAGGGCACTGGCATAGAGAGAGAGACTCCAAGGTGATCAGACCTGCTTCTGTGTGAGCAAGCTGGAGGCCTAGCCAGGCCAAATCTGCTGAGTCGTCTTCAGGGTTCACCTTCTTACCATCCTGGGATCCTTATCCTGGTCTCATATTGTTGAGAGACTGTGTCAGGGAAGGCAACTGTGAAGCGAAAGCAGTGGAACTGTGCCAGAAGGGCATCTGCCAAGAAGACTATTAAGTGTCTGTGCCTGTGATAAACGTTTCTGCAGGATGAAGTTGCTGTGAGAAAACCTGGGAGATTCAAGCTTGAAAAAGCTGCTGAGATACGAAATTGGCAACAGACACCTGCAAGTTGCTATGGAGCCAGGTAGGGGGCCTGCAAGCCCTTATTAAGTGGGGTGACTGGTGGAACAGGGAGTCACGGGGCCTATGTACTGAGTTGCAAGAAGGTATGAAATACCACTTTTACCTTCAGTAAGCTTTGCAAATTAACCGAGTTGTAATGCAGGGTTTTTCCCTTTAAACTTCATGCAGTTTATGTGTTTCCAGAGAGTTTTTGCAGGGTATTTGTTCTTTCGCATAGAGATACATGGTACAAATGCTTGAGCTGACGACATGTTCTCATATGCTAATGCAGGTCTCATGGACAATGAGATTTCAACAACCATGAAATGGAGACCCTCAGGGCGGTCACAGGGGGCTACCATGAGCAGTGAAAACAAACTAAAGGTAACACATATAGCCGTAATAGCTACAGGAAAGGAGTTGTCTGTTAACATTGAAAAAAATAAAATTTTAATGATATGAGGGTGTAGTTTTCCTTTAAGTTATAAAAAAAAGAACAACATTTTGAGTGCGCCAAATACAGGGATCACACACTGTGGTGATGTGCAAAAATGAAGAAATAGATGAAAATGTTCTTGTGTAAATTGCTGTGCATTTCAGATTGTAGCTGCCTCATATGCTGTCCAATGTGTTTTTTTTTTTTTTTTACTGAACTGGCAACAGCAACAAGGATAAATGCAAAACAGTAAGCAAAGGAATGTTTTTCAACAGCCTTATTAAATCCTTAATTATACAATGGGGTATGAAAATCCTGTAACCTCATTGGTCAAAACGGATCACATGACTGTGGTAAATCCTCCAGTATACCCACTGTAAAAGTTGTATATCACTATAAAAACAAAAAAAACAAGTTGAACATTGTATAATAGCAATATACCTTGACAGGGAGTGGGTATATGGGTGGATTTACCACTTCTAGTGTGGTTAAGTCACTCGGCTGCGCCTTGTGACCAAACCACACCAGGCATGGTAAATCCACCAATATACCCACTCCCTGTCATGGTATATTGCTTAATTTTCTACCTGTTTTACCCCACTGCGTAACTGGAAGAAATTTAGCAGTATGTTCCATACTGTGTGACTGAGGCTTTTCTAATAGTTATTTTTTTTTAAAGGACACAGTTCACAACGCTACTGATCATTAAACCAGGAAGGAAATCAGCTTGCTGCCTTATGACAAAATGACAAGAGGTCTAGATGGAGCTGTCAGTGAATGTTCCACAGACTATACACCTTAAATAGAAAAAGTCATATAAGCAGCAGCTACCTGGAAACACTGACCTTTTGTTTTGAATTCTTTAATACATTTATTTTGGAACAGAGTACACTTTTGAAAACTGAATAATGAAACTTAGCTTACTATTCAGTGAAAAATACAGTCCGGAGTATTGCATGCTTTCTAAAGTACCTTCCTACCAACATATGCCTGTCTTAATTCTTACATTAGCATGGCTGGCGAAGCGGGCAAGGGGCACCAAAGAAAACCCCATCCCTCAACCTTACCAGCACAAAACTCAGATTGTATGTATATAGTACTGAATCCATGGCTTAGAGCTGAAGGTTTTGATTTGAAAATAAGACAGGGAAGATAGTGAAACATCCCTAGATAAGATTATGTAAATATTATCATAATTAATTGAGTACTTTATTGATTGCTCATTTTCTCTCATTTTCAGAATCCTAGAGAAAAATGTTTATGCCCGTTGATGCAGAATTCAAGTATGGACATACACTTTATGATTTCAACTTTTTTTCTGTTCTTCTTATGGGAGGCGATGATATACCCCATACCTGCCCTGTGGACCCCTTCAGGTTCACCCCCCCCCAGGACTTACCTGCCCCTCTGGGAGACTGTGGCTTGCCCTCCATGGTAGGGCTCACTCTTGACACCCTAGAGGGAGGGAGGACTGAGATGCCAATCTGGTGACAGGCAGTCTTGGGAGACACGGTGGAGTGGCACTTGCTAGGGAGCCAACATCATGCAGCACTACCATAGGGTGTCTTATAGTTCCCCTAGGCCGTGCAGATGTGCAGTGACTTATAGGTGCCCCTAGGCAGTGCAGATGTGCAGCGACTTATAGTTCCCCCTAGGCAGTGCAGATGTGCAGTGACTTATAGGCGCCCCTAGGCAGTGCAGATGTGCAGTGACTTATAGGTGCCCCTAGGCAGTGCAGATGTGCAGTGACTTATAGGTCCCCCCAAGGCTGTGCAGATGTGCAATGACTTATAGGTTCCCCCCAGGCAGTACAAATGTGCAATGACTTATATGTCCCCTCCAGGCAGTACAGATGTGCAGCGACATGCATGTGACTTCAGGCGTATTCCTGCTCCTGACATGGTGACCTCTTTTGCACCACCAACCCCTGTGTATGTGCATACTTTTGTGTCACACTGGCCTTCAGCCACAGCTAGGGTCAGGATATTACCGACTGCATGCCCTTCCCCTCTCCGGGAGTGGAGAGCTGTCCATCGAATACTGTTTCCTTCTCATCCCCCCCAGCCGACCCTCCAACGCTCTAGACTGATTCCTGAACTTGGGGTTGACAGTGCCATAGAGGTAGTGCTACCACTGCGTCAGTGGGCGGCCCCCAATTTTAACATTTTTAAGTGTGCAATATATTGGTGCTGTCAAATCATTGGCCTATTTGTTTCCAAATGTGATTTAATAAAACCCAATAAATGACATTCTCAGAATGGAGCTAATCAGGACAATACACAAATGCCTTGTTCATAGCTCATGTTTTAAGCAACAGGAAAAGAGAATAATGTATGTACTTTAGCACTGTATGATCAAGCACTAAACCTTACTGTACTGTGAATTAAATAAATGTAATTATTAATGTACTCTTAACTATATTTTAGTATAGGTGCATTTTTTTAAACTATCATTGCATGCCTTTTGGCACCATTCTGTTATATGCCAATGTAGCCCACCGAGGAGCTATGTTAATATCCCTTTAAGAGTGACTCTCGACCTCTAGGGTGATGCCAGTTTCTGCCTTTGGAGGATACTGTTAGCTGGTTTGCCTTGGCATTTCAAAACAGGAGGAGCAGTGTTCTCTGCTAGAGGGCAGAGATTCTGCTAAGTCACAGTTGGTGGGAGAGAGCAACTGGCACACAGTGCCAGCTCCCACTAGTCTGAAAGTGTCTCTGTGGAGCCTGGTGTTTGTAAAATGTGCCCAGACATGGCAGTGGCCATCTTCTACAGCCTCTGAAAGGGGGGGTGCACCTCTCCAGAAGAAGTAACTTCTTTCTGAAAAGAAGTTTAGAGGTCTGTCTGTGAAGAATGTGAAACCAGGAAGTTCTGCAGTCAAAGTATCTGAGGTGATGCTTAAACTTTTTTGAGTTTGAAGTGACTGTGTTTGGCACTCCTCAGTGCCCCTCCTCCTCAAGAGGGGGGGTATCACCTAACCTCATTCAGAATTCCTGTCAGCCAATGGAAATTTACCTCAGAAAATGTCAGGTTGGGCAAGATTGCCCAAATTTAGAAGATGTGTGGAGTCTGTTGGCACATCAGCTAGGCCCAGGAGGGCACAGGTGCTATGGTCTCAGAAATAAAGAAAAAGTGTTAAACATGGAAAAAGGATGTGTTCTTTGGGAAGACAGATTGGAGCCCTGAATTGTGTCACAGGATCGAGTTGGTGCCAGTTCTGTGCCAGCCAGTGAGTCTGTGAATTAGCAAAGTGGCTACCAAATGCCTCAAATGGGCTAGAAGAAGCCCTTGGAGTTTACATCCAAGCTGCAGGGGTGAGGAACTCAGTGAGTCCGTGGTTCCCTCAGGCCATTGCAGTATTGAATTGTAAGTATCCCACCAGGGTTGTCTCCAACCCAGAAGAATCTGTTTGTTTTCACTCTGTGGTGAAAACCATGAAGAAATGTCAGCTGGTATACTGTCATCTGTTTGTGAGTGCAAGAGGAAAACTAAATGATCCTGTTTGTTTTATTTCCTGTTTGGACATTTAATCTGTTTGTCTTCAAGTTGCTAACCCCTTTTATTTGCAGCTTAGCCAGCCCTACCATGTGCCAGTGGATGCCCAGAGGTCACCTCTGTGCTCAGGAGGCCAAGTAAGTGGACTTTGCATTTTCTTTTTGTGGGGACCCTCCCAGGCAACTGTAACATCCCTTTATACCCCTAGACAGCTGGGAGGGTCCACCATACACCAACAACCTTGTACTTGAGAATCCATGGACTCTGCCACTTCACATTTTGAGTGGAACAACTCTGCAAAGTAAGTACCTCCAGCTGGTAGATATGGGAACTTATTTGGCTAAAGACTTCAATTTGTGGGACTATTATTGTACTGTCCATGTACAGGGAGTTCATATAATATTCAGTATCTCTCTCTCTCTCCAAAATACTAAATATTTATTTATTAATTAGCTTTTGATTACCAGGTAAGTGCACTAGACAATGTCCCTGCCTATTTTCAGGCATGACCTGGGAGAGTACAGTGTACAAAAAAACAATGAATACAAAAGGATACAAAATACAATGGTACAATCAGGCCAAGTTAATCAGCTGAACACATCAAGGCCACAAACAACAGTAATCCACGCAGGGATGGCAGAAGTAGCAGATACCAGTTGGTACAGTGGTACAACCCGGGCAGAAGAGCTGGGGACACCAGGTGGAGCAGATTTAAAAGAGGAGTAATAAACAAGAAATACACAAACAAGATGAAGAGTGTAGAGATAGACAATAGAACAAGCTGGTGGGAAAGCAGAAACTCGAGGCGTCAAGCTTAAGAGCAATCACAGTTACTAAGTGCACAAAGGTAGGAGAACAGTGCATGCTTGAAGGTAAGGCAAGATGGGGAGCTCTTAATATGAAGGGGGAGGGAATTCCAGAACTTGGGGGCAAAATGGGCGAAAGCTTGCTCACCCACTTTAGAAGAGCAGGGCGCGACTGAGAGTGAGGATGAGGTGGAAGACCTAAGGGAACGGGAGTGAAGGATGGGGGTAAGCATAGCTGCCAATGTGTTGGGACAGGGAAGTCTGTTTAAAGAAACAATAAAACACCCCAGAGTGTAAGAACGAAGGGCATTGGGAGCCAGCCAATGTAAGGCAGAGTAGAGCTGGCACATTAGGCGAGGAGCTGACAAGGCAAATCTGCAGATGTTATTTTATGTTATATCCCACTTACGAAGAACACCAGCATTTGTATGAGAGAGTACGGGGAGGGCGTATAATAGTCTCGGGAGCAGGACGCCTCTAGCTACTGAGATCCTGGCAACAGGTATGAGAGAGTGACACACTCTATAGGCAGCACCTATTTTTGAGTTAACGGAATGACAAACCTCATTAATGTGACCAGAGAAGTCAAGTACAGGGTCCAGTGTGACACCAAGGTATTTGAAGGAGTCAGTGTTCATGACAGGAGACCCG
This sequence comes from Neoceratodus forsteri, assembly GCA_016271365.2. Lineage (NCBI taxonomy): Eukaryota > Metazoa > Chordata > Ceratodontiformes > Ceratodontidae > Neoceratodus > Neoceratodus forsteri. Next base: position 226,072,524 of record JADMNL010000030.1, on the reverse strand, counting down.
TTGCAGCAGAGGACCCGTAGCTTGGAACACTGAGCATGGACTTTCCTTGAGGACCCAAAGAACATGGCCTGGGTCTTAGATAAATTTAGGATTTGATAATTGGAGAAGAGCCAGGTTTGAAGATTCTGAAATGTGGCTGATAGGTGTAGATTGAGGTCATTGATGGTTTTGGAACTGGTGTAGATTACCAGGTCGTCAGCATACGTTAAGGTTCTGCAGGGAGGAGAAGGGTTGGGAAAATCATTAATAAAGAGGGAGGAGAGCAGGGGGCTGAGAATGGAATAAGGCTGAAGGTGTGGGCACCCACAAAACACATGTGAATGAAAAGCTGGCCCAGTGGCATGGAGGGATGAGGAGCTGGGTGCATTACCTCCCGCCACACTGGCGACCCAGAGTTGGAAATGGACTCAGGTTGCTCCGAGGCCGGTGGGGAGAGGAAGGATCGAACATCCCAGGACAGCTCTTCTTCTTTCGGGGGAGGGGGTTAGAGTGGCATGTTGCCTGCCTGCCACCTGGCAGTGGCTGAGTGCCAGCACGTGTACGTTACCACGTAGGGAAGGGAACCCAGAATGCCGCAGGCTGCCTCCATGGAAGCAGAGCTCAGACACTGCACCCATTGCATGTCCGTGGGGCCAGGGAGAAAACCAGGAGGAAAACCACCCCAGGTGGCAGGATGAACGACCGACCCTCCTCAGACCTTGCACCAGTGGCTGGGCACAACCACCTTCCTGTGGCAGAGGATGATGGGGAAGGCGAGTCCCAGAGGAACTGGACAATGGAGCTGGGGAGGGGGAGGATTGGTCAGAAGGGGGCCGCCGGGGAGAACCAGGGGATAAATAGAAGATAAAAAAAAAAACACATGTGAATGCAGGGCTCAACTTCCCCATAATTTGGTAACAACAAAGTTGCTCCAGGAATCACCGGGCACCAGACCACAAAAAGATATAGAAAAAACAAAAATCATCTGGGCTCACAAGGCTATTCCACATAAGAAACACTGTCACACATATTTGAAAGTGCAAAACAATATTATTATAATGTGTGGGAGGGTGTTGTTAAGGATAGAATTCAATGAATTCCTATCCTTGTTATGGTACTGATGTGATGTCAAGAGGTTGTTATACCCTCTTGAGTACGTCACATTGATACCATAACAACGCAAACGGCACTGTGTGCATGCGCGTCTCTGGAACATGGGGCTTGGGATGAATGGCCGCAGTGGTGACAGCTGGCCCAGACAGAGAGTGGTGCTAAGAAAAAAAAGAAAATTTGTTTTAACTGGTGCCCATACACTATAAAAGACAATGGATTGGCACCTAGTTAACAACAACGTGTGTTCCCATCTCGAGAACATCATGCAAACTGTAAACCTCTTGAGCTTCGCTCTCGAGGTTTAGTAAATTGTCATGACAACCTCTTGATGGGAACACAGCATTGTTATTAACTGGTTCCCATCCACTATCCTCTATATTATTGCTCAGGCATGAAAACACAAGGCCTATAGAATGTGCGTTTTGGCACAAAACATTGAGTGTTTTTCTGTATGCTGCTGCCCTGTGAATACTTAACTCATTTTTGTAATCCTGAGCAATAATACTAAAATATTTGTTGCACTATTATTTAAGTGTGATAGTATTTCTGACGGGCTACATGACAATCTGTTATGGGCTATTCACCCTGCAACAGTTCACTCCCTTCAGGTCTTGGGAACCGTTACAGGAACCTTAATGCTTCCAGTATAAAATACGTTATTAATTTAAGCAGTTCAAAAAATATAACTAAAAAATTGTGCTGCAGTATTCTGTTTTGGCAGGAGAGAGGGAGCAAACTATCACAGGGTGAACTGCCCATAGTGAACTAACGTACTCCCTTTCTTATGCGGCATAGACTTGTGAGCACAGATGGTTTCTGTTTTTCCCCCAATAATTTGCCCACAGTTGCTTACTACCTCTCAGACTGTTTCTGTTTTTTCCCCCCATAATTAGCCCGTGGTTGCTTACTATCTCTGACTGCTGGGCTGGAGTAATTGGGGGTCTGAACAAGTAGCATTTATTTTACAAAGCTATTCCCTTAATAAAATATGAGGTGGACACTCTATGGGTGTCCATTTAAAGTATTTGCCAATGATCCCTTGTCAAATCAAGATGTATTCTGTCTGCTGAGGTTTGTGGCAGCAAACTGGAGGCAAAGGCTTGCAACACTTTCAAGAACAGACATGTAACCCTGGCGCTGGGTATCTGAGGGCTCACTACCCCTGTCTTAACTGGCCAGACTAAGGTTGAGTGTCCTGGGTTCGTAATGTACTTTAAAACGGGTTATTTCCCAAATAACATAAAATGTGCAATGCTGCCACCCAGAGTATATCTTTAAATGGGCTAGAATAATACCTGGTACAACCCTCTGGGATGCTGTACCCACCCATGTTACCACAGTGGCACATGAAACATGACCCACAATTCAAAACCCCAGATTTCAAACATTTTGCAATTATTGGGGGTCTCTAATAATATGCTCACACACCAAGGTTATGCAAAAAACAGCAAACAACAATTTATTTACATGGGGTGAGGGTTAGGAACGGAGAGTTGGAAGCAGAGGTCAAGCTATTTACATTAGGATTGATTGGATTGGCACGTAGGTTAGCTTAGAATGCAACTGGAATCCGTGTAATCATTTTTTGCATTTGAAGGCAAACATGAATCACTGTGGCCACCCACTGACCTTCTGATTGATTCAGGTGCTTTCCTAACTATCTAGCTAGTTGCATTAGATGGCAGAAACATAGTATTAGATACCAGTACAATACCAGTCCCAAAATGTATTAGAACCCCTCAATTCCAAGACCTATTCTGAGTACCCAGTACTAGAGTCTTAAATGTTGCAGGCCTGATAGTTGCAGCTGAGTTGGGGTCCTTAAAGAAAAGCAGATTAATCTTGGCTTCGATTTTAAACACATCCCGACTGTAATGTTGCAGACTTTAAGCATCTGTTTAAATTGAATAACTTGGACTTTAGATACTGAATTTGGCAACAACTTTAACTATTTACATGTTCCTCTTATGGGCAGACAATGGTCTGCTTACTCACAGTTTTAAAATCATCATTTGGTGTTGAGAAGCTAGGCTAAGAATAAGAGCAGGAGCTGTGATTGACCCCTGGACAACAGGCTTTGAAGCTTGCAGTTCTGGAAACTTCACTCAGCTTTAGATGGTGACCCTTCTATCTGGGATTTGCAGTCTTAATCGGTACAGACCGGGTCGGGACCAGGGCCGGCATGCTTCAGACCCCCATGTTTGGCTATACCCCTCAGGGGGAAGCGCATATGCTCTAGGTGGCACACTACCAGGCTGTCTCCCAGCCCAATCTGAAAATTATCTCATTGCATTCAGCACATTTATAAGTAAACAGTGCAGTTGCTTTTAGTAGTCACAGTTACTTCAACCATGTGCCAGCATGGCCACATGGTCCTTTAGCTAGCAAACACAATCTCTTATCGAAGGGAACTTCCCCCTAATGCTAGGATAACCTAGACTCTCACAGTCCATGCAAGACAAATCCTTTTTCTTAGAAACATAGAATCATATAAGTTGATGGTAGATAAGGACCGCAAGGCCCATCCAGTCTGTCCAACTTTTCTACCTTATGAATGTGCCATAGGCCTTTACTTCGTCAATGGTCTATTCATTCATACTCATCTATATTGCTCCCTTACGCCTATCCTATGCCTGTTTGAAGCCCTAAACTGTATTCATATCCACCACTTCCTGAGGTAGGCCGTTTCATGCATCCACCACCCTTTCTGTGAAAAATAACCTCCTCACATTACCCCTTAATTGGCCTGCCTCTCATCTCATGCTGTGCCCTCTTGTCTTGCTATTTTTCTTATATTGAAACATGTTAGCCTCTTTCAGCTTGTTAATGCCCTTAAGATATTTGAATGTTTTGATTACAGCACCTCTCTCCCTCCTTTGCTCTAGGGTATTCATATTGAGCTCTGTTAATCTGTCTTCATATGTTTTCTGATGCAGTCCCTGCACCACTTTGGTTGCCCTTCTCTGGACTGCTTCCATTTTGTTAATGTCCTTGTCAATGTGCAGCCTCAAGTATTGCACGCAGTATTCCAGATGGGGCCTAACCAGTGTCTTGTAAAGAGGGATTATTACCTCTCTCTTACAACTTGTGATACCCCTATTAATACAGGCCAACATCCCTCTAGCCTTACCTACTGCTTTAGTGGTCTGCTTGGATGATTTCAGGTCATCTGTGATGATGATGCCCAAGTCTCTTTCTTCCCTTGTGACTGCCAGCAACTCCCCTCCCAACCTATAGGTGGCTTCAGGATTTCTCTTCCCTGTGTGCATGATCTTGCACTTCTTTGTGTTAAACCCCAGTTGCCACTCTTCAGACCATTTTTCCAGTTTTTCCAGACCTCTTCTCATTCTGCCACCCCATCTGGATCATTTACTCTGTTGCAGATCTTAGTGTCATCTGCAAACAGGCAAACCCTACTCTCCAGTCCAACTGCAATGTCACTGATGAAGATACTGAAGAGGGCTGGCCCCATGACTGGTCCCTGAGGTAACCCACTTGTGACTTGCATCTCTTCTGACTATACCGTTTACCACCAGTCTCTGTTTTCTGCCCGCCAACCAGTTTGCCACCCAATTGACCAACCTCTGACCCACCCCGAGCCTCTCCAGCTTATTAATCAATCTTCTATGTGGAACAGTATCGAAAGTTTTGCTGAAGTCAAGGTAGGTGACATCAACTGCATACCCTTGGTCTGCCACTCGGATTGCCCAGTCAAAGAAATCTATGAGATTAGTTTGACAGGACCCTCCTGTTGTAAACCCATGTTGTCTTGGATCCTGTACTCCTATGGATTCCAGGTGTTGCGCTATCCTTTCCTTAAGGAGTGCCTCCATAATCTTGCCCACTACTGAGGTAAGACTGACTGGTCTGTAGTTCCCTGCCCCCCACCTGCTGCCACTCTTGTGGAGTTGGATCACATGAGCCCTTCTCCAGTTTTCTGGGACCTCTCCTGTGCTCAGAGACTCACTAAACAGTTCTGCTAATGGCTCTGCTAATTCCACCCTTCGCTCCTTTAGTACTCTGGGATGTATGCCATCAGGTCCCATTGCCTTGTCTACCCTGAGCTTAGCGAGCTCTTGCAGGACCCTTTCTTTTGTGAAGGGACTTGTGCACACCTCCCTCCCCCTGTTTCCATGGTGCTGAGCTGTGTGCCCTGCCCTACCATCTCCTCAGTAAATACTGAGTAGAAGTATCTATTTAGGATAGATGCTTTTCCTTGGTCCTCCTCCACACATGTCCCCTTATCCAGTTTGATCTTGGCAATACCCCGTCTGGACTTTCTCCTTTCACTAACGTGTCTATAGAAAGTCTTGTCCCCTTCTTTTACTGTTTGTGCTAGTGTTTCCTCAGTTTGGGCCTTTGCCTGACTTACTGCCTTCCCTGCTTCCCTTAGGGAAGTTTGATATGCCTCCCTATCTTTGTCCCGCTGCGTTCCCTTATATTTTTTGAAGACTAACCTTTTGGCTGTGATCTTTTCTGTTACTGTGTTTGAGAACCAAAGTGGTTTCCTCCTTTTGCTCTTACTTTTCTCCCTAACAAAATGGGATGTTACATCATGTATTGCATCCTTAATACTTGCCCACTTTGCCTGTACCCCCGCACCTGTATTTCTTCTTGCCAGGGCTAGCTTAACTCTGTTGGCCATCTTATCAAAGTCAGCTCCTCTGAAGTCCCATAGTCTTGCCTTGGAATGGGATGATTTAGTTCTAGTGGCCAAATTGAATCATACCATGTGATGGTCACTGGCCCCCAGATGACCTTCTACCCGGAGATCTGTAATCCTTTCCCTTTTAGTTAGTACTAGATCCAGGATAGCCCTGTCTCTTGTGAATTGTTGTACCAAATGTTTGAGGCCCTCCCCCTGCAGGGAAGCCACTATGTGTCTAGTTCTGGTGGCTGTTCCTGCTGGTATTGACCAGTCTGTGTCTGGCATGTTGAAGTCTCCCATTATAAGAACCTCGCCTTTAGCTGTCATGTTTTGTATATCTTCAGACAGTAATGTGTCTATGTCCTCCCCCACAGTCTGGAGGCCTGTAGACAACCCCAGTTCATATGGCTGTCCCATTTCCTGTTTCCAGGGTGACCCACAGTTCTTCTGGCTCCTTATATGTATTCTGAATTTCTGTAACTTTGATATTTTCATTGACATAAAGGGCCAATTCCCCCTTTTGCACCTCGGTCTTTTGTGAACAGAACATAGCTGTGTACTGAAGTCTCCTAAGTGTGGTTACTGGTGAACCATGTCTTAAGGTACTTTAACACAGGCAGAGCTTAAGACATGGCTCCCCTCCATTTAGCAGACTTTACTGGTTAGCAAAACTGATACTGTAGCTTCTCTCAAGCTTGAAACACAATACGACTGTCCCTTGTGGCTTTGCTGGTGTAGCAGCTCCAACTTGGACACACAGAAAATTCATTGACCTCCAAGGCACTGTTCGGCAAAGCTCCGTGTGGCTGGGGAACTCCCTTTCCAGTCCTGTAGGTACATATCACAATCACAATCAGCACACACAAATTACTGGAGTCTTTCTTGGTCACTTGAAAACAGATGTCCACCCATTTCTTGTGCGCTGGTTATATACAGGGTGCAGACAGACAGTCACAACTTTAACCTGTCTGGTCTTCTCTGCCCCACAACAGATCTCTCTCTAGCTTGCACTTTTTTTTAAGTTTTCTTTATGCTCCTGTCCTGGGCAGTCCTCAATCCGCCCCCGCTGCCTGCACCTCCTACTTCCTCCATGGCTTACCCCCATGGTGGGGCACTGAGGATCCCTCAACCCGCTGAACACGGATCTGGTACTGGAGGTGTCTACCATTTGTGGGAGCAGCACCTGTGGTGATCGGCATCATCCAGCCACATCCAGAACATTTTTCCTCCTCCTTGATTTTTTTACTCCCTCCTGCCCCTCCTGGAGGCACAGCAATGTGGGTACAGGCAATGGCCGAGCTGTGTGCACTTCTGCACACAGCACACCAGCTGACTGCTCCGCCCCATTCTTTACATATGGGACCCAGGCACTCCAACACCCAGCTGCCACTAGGTGTCAAAGATGCACCGGTCTCCATGTCCCTCCCTTCCTGGGAGAGGATTGGCTAAACCCATTTGTCAGTTTCAAAAATGAGTATTCATTAGCCTCCCTCGACGCTTGACAGGCTCTCTGTTGTGGTGCCTGCATTAGGTCCTTGCATTTCCCCCACAAGCCGTTTGCGTTGTCCCACAAGTCTCTGGCACTATTCCAACAATCCTTGCTCTGAAATCCTGGCTCTCTGATTGACTGCTGTCTGCAGAACATGGCTGCTAGTATTCACAGTCCCCTTGCAGTTAACACAGTCCCATAAATAAAGTTCTGCTGCAGCCAGGTTAAACACATATATTTATTTATTTATTCTGTGCCCCACTGTTTAAAAGCCACAACTGTGCCCTGCTTAAGCATTTTCATGCAGTTGTCAGCCTGTTGCTGTTGCCGTAACACAGTGCCCCTAGGCAGCAGACAGGCAGCTCATAAGGGTCCCAACTATAATGGTCTGATACAGCAAGTACATTTATTTTATTTTCTTTATTTCCCCAGTTACTTAGCCCCTTTAGTGCCCTGCTGAATGATACCTTCATTTCACATTTCATTTGTCTCCTGTCGCTGCTATTGAAAAGTACAGCCCCCGTCCTGCAGTAGACAGGCACCCTCATTAATATTTATGGCCTCCTGAGGGCTCTCATTAATATTCATGAGCCCTGTTATCTAGCACTCATAGTGCTCTTTATTTATTATTTGCAGTGGGCTCTCTTGGCCCTTGCTTTGGTCTTGGCCCCCAACTGTGGCATCTACAAGGGCCAGGGCCACCGGAACGCAATCCTTGGACTGCGATCGCGGTCGAGAATCAGGGTGCACTTCTAAGCATGTGTGAGGTCACTGGCCAGCTGTGAAGTGTGTGGAAAACAGCTGGTGGCTGTGTATTGCTCTGTTGGCCCCAAAGGGGCAAAACTGAAGAGAGGGACTACTGGGGGAACTCTGGGGCACAGCATTCCGGGCCAGGCGATGCAAACGTGGGAAGATCAGGGGACACCCAAGGCATTGGGAGGCAGATGGGAGGCATCAGGAGCAAACGGGCAATTAAGGTAAGACCGCATTTGGGGGAGCATTACAGACATAAGTGGTGTAATTAGAAACCCCCATCAAGTGCTTGTATAAAAACTAACCAAGTACATCTGCTTTCCCTTCTCTGAATATGATCTACATGTAGCCAAAACATTTTGAAGCTGTGGCTAGCTCTATGAATCTGTCCTAGACAGCCAAAATAATCTTTACATTTGTAAAATATATATTTACTGAATCACTAGGTTCAGGAGTGGTGTCTGAGGACTGGGACGGTGGCAGTGTTGTCCCTCTTCCATAATATGATGGACCCCATGGCTAGGCATGCCTGGGCTGTGCATGTGACGCTAGTGTCACCTTTGGTAAACTGGTGCAGTCGGGTAAACTGCAATTCAGGGGCAAGTGCTGGAGACACTCCAACCAAGTGGAGCTTCAGTTCTTGGTGGGTTGGTGAAGAAATCACCACTTCCTCTACCACATGGAGAGTCAAAAACCAGCACAAGTGTGATGAAATAACGCATCTTTATTAACAAAAGACAATCTGAAAGAAAAAGGTTAGTGCAAAGGCCCTTTTAGGTGTCCTTCTAGGTGGGTCAGATCTACCTCTTCCCACCTGGTGCCAGGTTTTAAACTGACCTAGAATGGGAGCTCTCTTAATTCAGTCCCTGGGTACTGCAGGTGTAGAATCACTGCAGGCCAGTAGATGGTGCCGTGAGTTGGCCAGCATTGGTTCACTTTAAATAGAGCAACATGCTCATTCCCACAAATCCTACAATTACAGCAGCTTAAATGGCAGAAAACCCCTCAAAATGGGGTATTTGGTCAGCCTGATGGTGCTGAGGGTTGAGGTGCTGGACGCCACACCTTGCGCCACACCAGCAACCCAGGTTCGGGAGCGAACTTTGGTGCCGGGGGTCGGCAGGGGTGGGAGAGGATTGAGCATCCATAGGACTGCTCTCCTTTCCCGGGGGGAGGGGGGGCAGTGGGATGTCTGGCATCCTGGCGACCTCAGATGGTGAGCGGAGGTACTACAGGATGGCAGACCAGCAAGGAGGGGTGAGCGAGGCTGACGCCAGCAGGGTTGCCGTGTGCCAAGGTATCATTGCATGCCATGCTCAGGGATTGGGGAACAACTACATGAAAGCACCCCCTCAGACCTGTGGAGATGAAGAGGGCACCAGTGGCTATGCTCACATCCCAACGCCGTCTCATTCATGTCAGACTCTTTCCCAGGCACCACCCGATGCTCAGGTAGGCCTTTGAGTCTGTAAGGTCGCCACAGGTGGGCGAGCCTTCCCTCAGGGGTTAGAAGGTTGCCGGAGAACTGTTCTGTCGGGGAGGCAGATTGCCTAGTGTGTACCTCAGAAGGATGCCTAGGGCAGTAGGGGTGCAAGAAAAAAGAAATGAAAAAACGGGGTATTTGTAATCCAGATTGCCAAACATGGTGAAACAACAGGTGCTGTCCTTTGTAACAATGCCACGTTGCAGTGTACTCATGGTTTCCAGACCCAGAAGGCTCCTCCTGATGGAGCAGCGTGCTGGATCTCTGCTCTCCCTGGGCAGCTATGATGCAGGCAGGCTTCCTCTCCTTGCTCTGTGCTGAACTGACTACCTTGGGTGCTAGCCACAGGCTCATCCAACCTCCTTCCACTTACTCTGGACTACTGAGGCCCCAATATATTTGTCACATATCCTGGCTTCTAAAGTCATAGGTCAAAGGCAGCGGAGCACCATGTTGTAAGGCCTGCTGCAGAACCTGGATCTGCAGCCATTGGTCTTTTTCTCCATGCTGATTTCAGTGTTGCCCGCATACTGGATTACATTACAGTTGTTACTCTCTTCCTGTCTAGAACTCAGCAGCTCTGTTCACAGTTTGCTATCCACTTCTCATGCCGGGGATGACAAAGCTTGCACCCACTCCCAGCACTGCAGCCCTTTCCTCCATGAGATCTCCATGAGATCTCCCCTCTTCCAGCACAGTTCTGCCTTTATAGGCCCTGCTCACAGTCTGTCTCAATTTGTGCCTGGCGCTGTCACTCCAGCAACTTGACAGCCCACAGGAAAAAGAAAAGGCACCACAATCTGATTCCCCTTCTTTCCCCAGAAGCTTCCATAAGTCCCTCCTACTGCAAGATTTTTGAGTGCGGGGGAAGGCCAGCCTGAGAGGGTCCATTACTGTAAGAGTGAACTGGGAATAGGGAAAACCTAGACAAATATAGGTCAGTGATTTGATCTTAATAGTGGAAAAGCTAGCCGGCCCGGTGGCACTGAGGTGCTGGATGTCACACCTCGCGCCACGCTGGCAAACCTGGGTTTGGGAGCGAGCACGGGTCTCCGGGGGCTGGCAGGGGAGGAGAGGGATTGGGCATCTGATGGATGGCTCTTCCTCTCTGGGAAGGGGGACCATAACAGTGGGTGTCTGATTGCCCCCTGGCTGGAGGTCAGGGACGCACACCATACACTGGGGCAGAGTCGGGGGCAGATTCCTGGATGGGGACGCATGCAGATGCATGCACGCTCATGTCTGTTGGTGTCATTGCATGCCCTCTGACTCAGGGGAACAGAACAAGGGAAAAAGTGGCACCTACCATGGCTTGATGGCCATCCGTGAGTGTTTGCCGGGCGCTGGCACCCAAACTGGATCCATTGGGGTGGGGAGTTATGGGGCTCCCTGCCACCCTGCTGTGGGGGATTAGCCACAGGGGTAACTGGGTGCCGGCAGTCCCGGTTGAGATAGATGGCAGCCAGATCCCCCAATAGCAGGATGCAAAGTCTACAGGGGGTTGAGCAGTTAAGGTGGCCACAGGAGGATAAATAACAACACACAAAAAAAATAGTGGAAAAGCTGCTGGAGTCGATCACCAAAGAGCAGATGATAAACTTCTTGGAAGAAAATGGACTTGTGGACAATAATCAGCTTGATGTTAAAGGAAAAGGTTGTGTCAAACAAATCTGATTGACTTTTTGTCAGTTAAGCAAATGTTGGCTACTGGGAAACAGGCAGTGTTCCTATACCTAAACTTTTGCAACGCCTTCAGTTTAGTGCCTAGCCAGGAAACTGGGGAACTAGGACTAGGGGAAAACAGTTACTTAGTGGATTGGTAAAGTGTCAAACAGGAACCAGAGAGTGTCCCTAAGCCTTACAGAAATACAAGTGCACAGCATGCATGCATCAGCGTACTCATATTTCTGTAAAAAAAAAAAAATGGCACATTCTCTGACGTTAGGAAAATCACAGGTGAAGTGCCCTAGGGACTGGATGATGAGACTGATGCTAGTCAATCAAGAGAATAATGCATGGATAATCATGCATAACAAGGCTGTATTTCCTTCAAGGGGTTCTGATGACATCATAGGCCCTCAAGAGCAAAGGTTGAGAGGTCTTGGACGTCATCAGAACTCCAAGATGGAAACAAAGCCTAGATGTGCATGGTTACCCATGTGTTATGTCGTGTTGTATATGGTTTGAAAGCTAAAATAAAAAAAATCAGCTTTTTTTCTTGCTAAGAAATCATGGGTTTACTTTTTTTATTTTTCAAAAGCAAAACTCCCTCTTATTTACATCCTGGGAATTTTTCTGCCATCAGAAACCATGACTCTCGGCTGCAACTCTTGCAGCTAAATGCATAATCCTTAAATATTGGGAAGACTTAAAAGTGCCCTCCTTGACTGAATGGTTCAACCAAATGAGTTACATGACAAATAATGAAAGAATCAATTATGTACTCTCTGATAGGATGGATAAATTTCTGACTGTTCGGGGCCTTTTTCAACTGTTAAATAGCAGTTGAATCCTCTATGTGATATCTGTAGACCTGTTACAGGGTTCCTGCTCTCTGTTACCTAATCTACAGTGTATTTAGTATAACCTGGTGTTGCTTTCCTTCCAACTGTAGATTTAGATCCATTAGACATAACACTATTAGCATTGGCAATTACTAGTACGTTAGTACTGTTTGTATATATGTTAAGTATCATGTAATTCTTCCTTATTGCTTCATGCAATTTGCTGTAACCTGTTTTTTTCCTTGCCTTCTTTTCTTATTATCAGTAAACATTATTATGGAAAAAAAACACCCTCATCCAGCTGCTTAAAACCCATACTGTAAGGGGTATGTTTCTGTTTTTTATAATAATGAAACAAGAGTTTGTGTAAGGAAGATGTAGTGGTGCTGTGTGCGTGTGCTTGTATGTATGTATGTATGGGAGGCATGCAGTGAAGTAGCAGGTGGCATCAGTTTCCATTCTAATTAAAAATATTGTGTACCACAGAAGGGTACAACACACTGAGTTCTATAATAGGGCTAGTGGGCGAACTCACACTGTCAGCTGACGTCACCCCTCCACCATACTGTGAGAGGAAGTCATGCTTGCCACTCTTACCCGCATCCATGCTTCATGATCCCACATGTCTTGGTAATGGAAGGATCCCAGTTGTTTTGTCTGAATGCTAATGGCACATGGATGCACGTTATTAGACATGCACGATATAGTGCCCACTACTGAAAAGATAGAAAAAAACGAATGATGCACCACCCTCATGCGCCAGAGTCCATGTTGCATGTCTGATAGTTCATCAGGCAAAAGAGGATAATTAAACTGCAACACTTATAGGATGTCTGTGATCCTGCGTCATGAAACCACGAGACATCCAGCAATGGCCCCTCTTGTAAGATGGTGGACAAACGGCTTCAGCCGGGCTAGCTGAGTGATAATGTAAGTCCTCCAGGTTCTCCTGTAAATTCTGGTATTGGGTCCTTAACTGATAACTTGGGAAATTCATAGATTATTTTCTGCAAGATTGCGTGCTTTCCTTGTCATCCTACATAGAAGATACAGCTGAACACTCAGCTTTTCTCTATGCAAAGGAAGGGATAAAAGCAACTGAACAAAAGAGTAAACAGGGAGGAGAGGAGGCACTGTGGGTCACCTTGGAGACTGGAAAGGGCACCACAATCTGCACAGGGGTTGTGTACAGACCCCCATGTCAGGGGAAGGAATGGACAAGGATATGATAAAAGGCATTCTTAGAATGGCAGAGAAAGGGGAGATACTGTTGATGGGAGACCTGAATATGCCAGATGTTAACTGGAGCACATTTGCTGCAGCCACATCCAAAAGCAGGGCCATTCTTGATGCCCTACAGGTGGCAGGCATTAGATGGCTAGTTTCGGAACCCACTCGTGAGGGAGCAATCTTAGACCTTGTACTCTCAAATGGGGGCAGTGAGAGGATCTCAGATCTAGAAGTGGGTTGCCATCTGGGGACAAGTGACCATCAAACAGTGTGGTTCATGTTAAACTCGGCTACAGAGTCAAGCCATACAAAAGTGAGGGTACTGGACTTTAGGAGGGCTGACTTTGGCAAGATGGGAGAGTGCCTCAGAAAAGCACTAGCAAACAGGCTAGAAGGAGGTGTGGAGCAACAATGGGAATTATCAAAACTGCCATTACAGAGGCAACAAGCCTTTGTGTGAAGCAAATGAACAAATCAAACGAAAGAAAAAAGCTACTATAGTTCTAAAGAGGTGGCTGTGAAGTCAAGAAGAAAAGATAGCATTCCGAAGTATAAGGAAACACAGAAGGAGCAGGACGGAGAGCTGTACCAGTTAAGGCAGAAGGAAGCAGGGAGGGAAGTCAGAATAGCAAAGGCCCAAACTGAGGAAAAGATAGCCAACTCAGTTAAGAAGGGGGATAAAACCTTTTATAGGTACATCAGCGAGCGTAGAAAGACAAAGGGAGGGATAGTGAGGCTGAATAGAATGAACAGTGGGTGGGCAGAGGGGGACAGTGAAAAAGCAGGAATACTGAACGAATATTTCTGCTCAGTATTCACAAAAGAGGAGGGGGAAGTGCCTAATCCGATTAACAGAAGCACTCTTGATGGGGTGGGGTGGGGGTGCATCCCAGTCCTTTCACAGAAGAAAGGGTTCTGCAAGAACTCCTAAAACTGAAGGTGGACAAAGCAGTGGGTCCTGATGAATTCACCCCAGAATTCTAAAAAGAATTAAGGGAGGAACTAGTGAAACCACTGGCTACTCTTTTAATAAATCATGGGAGATGGTGGTACCAGAGGACTGGAGGAAGGCGGATGTGATTCCCCTTCACAAAAGTGGGTCCAAGACAGAGGCAGGAAACTACAGACCTGTCAGTCTGACCTCTGTGGTAGGGAAAGTGATGGAGTCACTTCTGAAGGAAAGAATAGTCGAGTACCTAGAGGCCAGTGGAACACAGGACCCAAGGCAGCATGGGTTCACAGCGGGAAGGTCATGTCAGATGAATCTAATAGATTTCTTTGACTGGGTGACCAAAGTAGTAGACTAGGGAGGGGCTGTGGACATGGCCTACCTAGACTTCAGCAATGCATTTGACACAGTCCCACACAAAAGATTAATAGTCAAATTAACTAGCCTGGGAGTGGGACCCAGGGTGGTAGCCTGGGTAAAACATTGGCTGGACAACAGGACACAGAAGGTAATTGTAAATGGAGTTCATTCTGAAGAAAGGGGGGTTACTAGTGGGGTACCGCAGGGTTCAGTATTGGGGCCAGTCCTTTTTAATGTCTTCATCAGTGACATTGCAGAGGGACTGGAAGGAAAGTATGCCTTTTGCAGATGACACAAAAATCTGCAACAGGATTGATACACAAGGAGGCGTGGAAAGGATGAAAAGGGACTTGGCAAGGTTGGAGGAATGGTCAAAGTATAGCAGCTAGGATTCAATGCAAAGAAGTGCAAATAATGCACCTGGGAAATAAGAACCCAGGAGAAGAATACACAATGGGTGGGGAGGTAGTAACAACAACAAAAAGCAAAGGGACCTGGGGTAATCATATCAGATGACCTTAAGGTTAGCAAGCAATGTGAGAAGGCAGTAGGGAGGGCTGGGGTATACAGGGATGTAGGGAGAGGCATCAGCAGCAGAAAACAGGAAGTTGTTATCCCTCTGTACAGACAGTTGGTGAGACCCCATCTGAGTACTGTGTCCAGTTCTGGAGACCCCATCTCCGCAAGGACATAGACAGGATAGAGGCAGTCCAGAGGAGGGCAACAAAAATGGTGCAGGGTCTGCAAGAGAAGCCGATGAGGAGAGACTAAAGGAGCTTAATATGTATACCCTTGAGGAAAGAAGGAGGGAGGACATGATAGAAACTTTTAAGTACCTCAGTGGAATCAAGAAAGTCCAAGAGGGTAGCATTTTTCAGAAAAGAGACTTGCAAGAACAAGGGGACACAATTTAAAGATAGAAGGAGGGCGGTTCAGGGGCAATGTGAGGAAGTATTATTTCACAGAGAGGGTAGTGGATGTATGGAACAGCCTTCCTGAGGAGGTTGTGGGGTCTAAAACTGTGGGAGAATTCAAGAATGCATGGGACAGACATAAGGCAATTCTTGTGGGGGGTAGGAAGAAATAGGCTGTTGGTTAACTAGGATCTGTGGCCTATCCTGTAGGTAGGGAAATGGGCAGACTAGATGGGCCTAGCGGTCCTTATCTGTCATCAAAGTCTATGTTTCTATGTAACACCTTGATATAATTATAAGTCATACTGTCTTTGGTCCCTTTAAAAAGGTAAGTATATTCCATTCTGATGTGGAAAAATACCTACTTAATTGCATGGTGCATTTACAGCCAAGTCTGCATGACCTTTATTATTACTGGCTGTTATAGGACAGATAGGCCATGCCATGTGAGTAGTAAATAAAATACAGAAAGGACTAATGGGGGTCTGCAACCTATCAACCTACTATAACTAGCTCTCTGCTTCATACTTTTCTGAACTATCCTGCTATCTGCTTTGTGAGTTCTTATATTTGGTACTGCCATTTGGGGGTTGTCTTTGCATGGCTATGTAGGTCCATGATGCTACACCATTTATCTGACCTTATTATCTTTTATTTTGAGACTATCTTGTTACATGATGGTTAAACAATTCTATGTTCAATTAAATCACTAATCTGCATGGGATGGGATTATCAGTCCAATGCACTGTACTGTATTTGACCTACTGTCCAGTGCCTTCTCACCTTGGACTTTGTTCAGTGAACTTTGTGGCATCATGGTAGACTACACCCTACTAGCTGTGTGTATCTTTTACTGATCTTAATATTACTAGTATATAACAATATATACTGATCTGGCATTGCACTTTTTATAGTATTATAATACTATTAAGGTTTATTGGTTTTAGGATTATTTTTTCCTGTGTTGTTTTAAGTCTATATTTTTAGGTAATAAGTTATTTACCAGTGTTCAGGGTGCTCTAAAAAGAAAAACAACTTATTTTCTAATTGGGTTTTAACGGTCACTTTATTCTGTCAGCTAGGTGTCATCTGTGAAGGTTTAGTGATAGTATTATTAACACATCATTCAGCCATATAGAATTTCTTCTTGGAGTGTTAACGGTCTGGGCTGTCCAATTAAAAGAGAAAAGTTTTAGTCCATTTGAACAAAAGAAAATCAGACATTGCTTTTTTACAGGAAACCCATCTGGATGATGCTGAATCTGTTAAATTGTGTAGATCATGGGTTTCTCAAGTAGAATACAGCTTCTTTAACTCTAAGCAAAGGGGGGGCAGTGATTTTAATAAGAAAAGGAATACATTTTGTAAAAGCTGGTCATATAGCTGACCCGGAGGGACATTTTCAAATCCTTGTTGGGACTTTAGATGGCATAAAGATTGCATTGTGTTAATATTTATGCCCCAAACTCTGGTCAACACATACATTTTGATTCAATAACTATCCATCTTACTAAGTACCCAGAGCATCAAATTATGTTCGGGGTGGGGTGGGGATTTTAATGAAGTTATGGATCCAATTCTAGATAGAAAATTTTCCAAGTTTTCATTCTCCCCAACGAAGGTTAGATAAGTCTTATATAATCTAACTAAGGTGCTGGCTCTTACTGATGTGTGGAGGACTGTTAAATCCAAAGCAAAAGATTATACTTTTTTTTTGAACAGACACCTAACCTACAGTAGAATAGACCTGTTATTGGTCTCAATTAATATGGTTAACTCTGTATATGATGCTGGGATTGATTCTATTGTAATATCTGACAATGCTTTAGTTGACGTCACCATTCTTGTGGGGGAAGGTAGACCAAAGGAGCTTAGATGGAGATTCAATACTTCACTTTGAAAGACAAGAACGTTCTGGAATGGATCACTAAAGAGACAGGAATATTTTAAAAACAATGATAATGGTGAAGTCTCTGCAGCCTATCTA
The DNA here is from genome assembly GCA_016271365.2 of Neoceratodus forsteri. Classification (NCBI taxonomy): domain Eukaryota; kingdom Metazoa; phylum Chordata; order Ceratodontiformes; family Ceratodontidae; genus Neoceratodus; species Neoceratodus forsteri. The sequence continues at coordinate 226,055,115 of JADMNL010000030.1, read as the reverse complement.
TGGGAGGCATATAAGGCATTTATTAGGGGACATATTATTAGCTTATCTGCATCTAGATAAAAGGGAAAAAACAAAGGCATTATCTGAAAATCAATCCAAACTGAAGGAGTTGGAAGCAAAAATTGAGAAATCGAATACCAATGACCATGCTGCAGTATATAAAATTACACAAATAATATTTGTCATGAATTCTTTGCTATCAGCTCAAACAGAGTATGCATTATTCAGAACTAAACAGCAATATTGGGAATCAGGCGATAAAACTGGGAAACTGTTGGCCCTTAGATTAAAGAAAGTAAGCATTCAAAATACAATTCTGGGTATACAAGACCCTGTAGGAAAAGTGCACTGTAAGAATAAAGCTATCAATAAGATTTTCCAGGAATTTTACTCACAAATCTATGCCCCAAAGTGTATAAATACACAGGCAGCACAATCTTATTTAGATTCTATACAAAATCAAAGGAATCTAAAATAGGTTTGGAGCAAATTAACAAAGAACTATCTATTCAAGAAATTACTTCAGTCATTGACATACTACCCTCTGTAAAACCCCTGGCCTGGATAGCATTCCCAGAGAGTTCTTTAAGTTGTTGAGCCCCAAAATCTCCCACCATTTACTACAAATGTATAATGAATCCGGGGAGAAGAAAGCACTCCCACCCACTCTTACTCAAGTTCTGTCACCTTAATACACAAAAAGGTAAAGATCCTCTTTGCTGTGCAAACTATCATCCCATTTCATTAATGAATACGGACTATAAAATCCTGGCAAAGATTTTATCTATATGTATTCAATTAATCATTTGTACTCTGATTAGGAAAGAACATGTAGGATTCATACTGAATAGATCAGGGTCAGATTGTGTTTGAAGGCTTTTACATTCAATATGGCAATCAAAAAGAACTAAAGACTCTTATTTGGTACTTTCTTTGGATCTATTTAAGGCCTTTGATTCGCTAGCCTGGGGTTACATGTTCATGGTACTGAAACACTTTGGCTGTCATGGTAATTTCGGTAAATGGGTCTCATTATTATACAAAAACTCTGCAGCACAAATTTTAACAATTGGAATTATATCTGATCCCATTAAGCTTGTATGTGGTACTAGACAAGGCTGCCCCCTGTCCCTTTACTTGTTTATCCTGGCCATAGAGCCATTAATTAGAGATATTGCTGAACACCCTAATATCTGTGGAATAAACATAAACTCACAGGAACATATAACTTACACTTTTGCGGATGATTTAATGTTAACACTTACCAAACTGGTACAATCTTACTGGCACTCAAACGTTGTTATCGCACTTTTAAATAATTTCAGGACTTAAGGTAAATTAAAAAAAAACCCAGGCACTCAGTCCAAACCCAATGCCGTATGTGTGGCAAAATCTTAAAGAATTTTTTGAGACTAACTGGGTAATTGATCAATTAACCTACCTGGGCCTTCAAATTTCAATAAAACTAGACTCCCTGGTAAATTTAAATTACTTACCCCGATCCAAGAGATGGAGTTACTTAAATCTCTCACTTTGAGGTAAAGTTAATTCCGTTAAATGATTATCGCCCCCCCCAAAATTTTTTACCTGTTCCAAAATATTCCTATATTACTTAAGCCAAATCTTCTGCATGAATTGAACTCGATCTTTAGAAATTTTCTCTGGGATGGCAAACCCCCAAGATTAAGTGTAAATAAATTATGAGCTCTTCATGAAATGGGAGGCCTAGCGTTGTCTAATTGGGAATGGTACCAGTGGGCCTTTATGTTCAAACAGTTAGCAATTCTCCTACAGAGTAAACCAGAAATTGCCTCGGGGGATCCTATGTGGGTACAACTAGAAAAAACACTAATCTCTCCCAATCAAATTGCAGATTTTATTTACCTTCCCACTCCCATAAACCTAAGTAACACCCCCTGCCTAGCTGGCTCCTTTAAAGTTCTCAAGAAGGTACATAAAGTTTTGAATCCTGCACTACTTCCACTTAAAACCATTCCATTATGGTTCAGTCCTTGCATCTCTAGTAATGGTGCCCAGATTTCGAACAAGACTTGGTCACTAGCGGGGACAAACAGATCCTAGAGCAAAGGAGGGCGAGAGAGAGATGATATGATCAAAACATTCAAACACCTTAAGGGCATTGACAAGGTGAAAGAGTCTAACATGGTTCAATATAAGAAAAGTAGCAGGACAAGAGGACACAGCATGAGGTTAGAAGGAGGCCGATTAAGGGGTAATGTGAGGAAGTTCTTTTTCACAGAAAGGGTGGTGGATGCATGGAATGGCCTACCTCAGGAAGTGGTGGATAAGAATTCAGTGCAGGGCTTCAAACGGGCATGGGGTAGTCATAAGGGAGCAATACAGATGAGAATGATTAGATAAGCCATTGACAGAGCAAAGGCCGATGGCACATTCATAAGGTAGAAAAAGAAATGGGCAGACTGCATGGGCCTTGTGGTCCTTATCTGCCGTCAACTTCTATGCTTCTGTGTTTCTATGTATGATATCCTAACTAAAGACACATTCATATTAATGTCTTTCACAGATATTAAAAAGACATTTCATCTTCCCTGGTTCCATTTCCATTTTTACCTGCAACTGAGAAGTTTGCTTACGGAACAAATTCTTTCAGACAACCTCTCCTTCCCCGGTGACAAAGAATGGGATCAGTTAATAAAGATAAGTCTTCTGAAAAAAAGGTTAGTTTCATCGATACAACACTCAGTAACTGCTGTTTATCTTCAGCCCTAACGTCTTCAGCCAAACAGAAGTGGGAAGCTGAATTTGACACCCCCATCTCAGACCAAGACTGGAGTAATGCTTGGGAACTGGCTTACAAAGGTAATATAGACACTCAAGGTAAGCTGATTCAGTACAAAATACTATATCAGTTTTACTTTTCTCCTTCAAAACTGTATAACATGGGCTTCTCTCCTACTGCAGACTGTTGGAAATGTCAGGCAGCTAATGCAAACCTTACTCATATGTTATGGGAATGCCCGTCACTTACATTATTTGTAAAGAAGTTAAAAAAGTATGGGTAACCTCTTTACAAACTGTTTTGCCTCTGTCCCCTCTTATCTATATCCTAGGTGTTTTTCCTGATGACTTTATTTTCACATATCAACAGAAGTTATGGATGGTAGCTGCATCTGTATATGCTAAACGTTTGATACTTAAATATTGGAAAAAAACATTGCACTAATAGTGGCGGAATGGTTTGATATGATGAGCTACACAGCTAATAACGAAAGAATATTGTATTTATTATTAGATAGAGTTGATAAATTCCAATAAATTTAGGGCCCATTTTTGCTATGAGAAATCCCTTAAGTTAACGGTTTGTAATTGTTAAAAATACCTTGAATGCACAGTTTGTATCAATTCTTTCTCTGTAGCCAGAATATTAAGTCTATGGTTATGGTGCAGTAATTTTATGCTTATTCACTGCCTTATAGACAATGCTGGATATGTCGGTAAATACCTGGTGTTTGTGGTGTATTTATAGAATGCAAATGTAGTTTGAAACACTTTTTCCTCACTCTCTTTACGATCGTTAACCCATTGTGAACTGTTTGATGACTCTGTTTATATAAGTGTATTGCGTTAATCCTGTTGATGTGCAAAATAAAATCTGATTATGGAAAAAAGAAGATACAGCTGACACCTTATATAAACTTCAAAATTTAAAGTGGAAAGACCATACATATGGTTATGTATTGATGTTAAGTCACTGTATACATCCATAAGACATAAGGATGGCATTAGGGCAAGCAGGCATTTTGTGCAAAAAAAGTCCTTTGTCAGAAGAAATCCCAATTGATTTCATTATAAGATGTATTGATTTTCTACTTAGGCACAATGTATTTGAATTTGATAGGGAGTTTTATGTACCGGTCTGTGGAACAGCTATGGGGGCATGTATGGCCCCAGCATACGCAAACCTGATTTTGGTTTTATGGGAGGAAGAATTTATTTATAATGCTGGTGCTAATCAATTTTTGGGTAGCTTAATTAAATGGTACAGATTTATAGATGCTTGTATCATGGCAAGAAATGTTATGTCCAAACAGAGAAACCAGACTGGTGCAAAGACAACACATGGTACAAACTGAATTCCCTGAATTAATTCCCTTGTTATGTCCACTTCAGAATGTACTACTGTGTTCAGCCACAGTGCTTGGTAGCACAGTTGAGAGCACACAAAACAAAATATCACCTGGCCCCAGCAAGCCCATAGAGATTGAGGTGGAGTCTGACCTGATCAAAGCTCTGTTCATTGTTCTCCATGATTGTTTTCCTTTTCCACCCACTCAGCTGCCCAATGGACCTCAGGAAATTTTCTGAATAGTGCACCAGATGTGAAAGATGTTGCCGTCCACAGCAAGCGACAGAGACAGAGACATGGGCAGTACTCAGTCTGTGTCTTTTTCAATGTCACGCTCCATTTTGATATGGAGATCACGGTACATAGGGAGATGATCAAACCTCCGGTCACTGCTGTGTCTTGTTTGACCTCAGCTCACTGTTCTATCTTTGTACTGCATAATGCATTCTGGGCACAGTACAGATATTTGCATACATTGGCATGAAAAAGCAAGTGAGATGCAAGATATGTAAATATTTGTACTTTCCCCAAAATGCATTCCTGAATCACCACCTCAAACGAAGGAAATGAGTGAACAGAGCAGTGTATTTAAAAAGAGAGGTAAATCATTTTGTTATGTTTATGTTTAAATTTGTGGAAAACATCACATTGATAGGTATCAGAAAACAGCAGTCACAATATAAATACATATTGAGTGGTGAATGTGCACACACCCTGTTCAAAAGTACACAGTTGAACAGTACATAATATTATATAAAGCAATATTGTGGCTTGCTGTTCATTTATGTCCCACATGTAATTTACTTATGACATAAGTCCCTTTGCACTTCCCATGTTACAAGCACATTAATCCACTCCAAAGTCTGACTCTACTAGGGATTTATTGCCTGGTTGGTGGTTGAAGACACTCGGACTGTGGCCTCGTGCACCAACCCCCCCAACCAGGCATTAATTCCCTAGTAGAGCCCTCCTATGTCGTGGATTAATGCTTACTTGTCTTTGTTTGTGGGATGGGGAACTCGAGAGAGCACTAGAATTTATGAAGTGGCTCAATAATAATCATCTAATAATAAAGTTCATGGCTACAGTTGACAAGGTACAGGTAAATATTTTAGATTTGAACCTTATGGGGGACATGGAGCAGAAAACAATTATTATGAAAGGCTATAGGAAAACAACATCAACAAATTCACTTTTGAGATTTGACAGTTCCCATCTGGTTGCACTATGAAAATCGATACCTTATACACCCTATAGTCACTTTTTTTGTAGCAGGTGGAACTGTTTGAAAAAAAAAAGAGATTTTGAGGTACAGGCTACTGATCTGAAAAGGAGATTTATCCAGAGGGATTATGGCTGTGACTTTCTGGACAAGGCAATTGATGAGGTGTGAGGCAAAAATAGATAGGAACTTCTAGAACAGAAAGAGATAAGTGGGGGGGGGGGAGACATGGAACCGATAACCTTTTCAACCCAATACAACAATGTATCTGGTCAACTGGGGAATATTTTATGGAAAAGTTGGCCAATTTTGTTAGTGAACCATAGATCGGCAGAAGTGGTTGAGGCCTTGCCCAGAGTGACATTCAGACAGGGTTCAAACTTGAGGGAGCTACTGGTTAATAGTCAGTCTTCTAGGTAACACGTCAAAAGGGCGACCGAATAACAGCGACCCATCAAAAGGGTGATGGAACAATGGTGCCGACACATTTGGGCAACCCAGGTTTGCCCCCCCCCATCCCCAAGTTGTGTCCCCCAGCAGTAGGAATCTATAGTAAGGGGGGGTGCGGGGGATGAAGCCCCTCACAAGAAAACACTATCCCAAAAGTTGTCGCCCTGGGGGTTCAGCGCCCTTCTGACGGGTTGCCATTATTTGTTCACCCTTATGACATGGAACAATTTTCTAAAAAATCTCCAGAGGATACAGGCTGACTTCGGAGAAAACCAAGTAGCTTTTTCAAATGCCACAGCTGTAATGCATGCCAATATACAGTCCCGACTAAATCATTGAAATATCCTAATAGTGACAAACAGTTTCAAATTAGGGAATTTATCAGTTTTACTACAAAATTTGTAATATATATGCTGTGGTGCACCTGTAATTTGTGCTACTTTGGGGGGACTGTAAGGATGGCAAAAGAGAGGTCACAGGAACATGTAAGATTCATCAGAAACAAAAGAATAGATACCCTGGTGGGGAGACATTTCTTTGATGCTTCTTTGATAGCAATCCAAAATGTTTAAAATGTGTAGGTGTAGAAATGGTAAAACACCCATGAGGAGTGGCACTAGGACTAACCTTTTACTGAAAAGAGAGATGTTTGGATATTTAAAACACAGACAATGAATCCAAATAGGCTTAGTGAGTACTGGGACTTTAAACCATTTCTGCTGGATATTTGGATTCCTGTTCGTTAGAGTTTGTAATCAGTCAATTTGCATATTTGCAGAAGTATGTGATGTATAGAGAATGATCTGAGATTGATATCTTTTGCCCCTTGGAATTTTTCCTTTGGCCCCAACCCCCACCCTTCTCCTACTGACATTATGCAAGAACTTGTTGTGTTTGATTAATAATGATATGTTGTATTTTTCTGCTTTAGGCTGCTGCACTCCCTTGACTTGCTTCAATGAATCTGTGAATGAATCGTTTTCCTGGTTTATTCATGTGGATCCCCAAGAAATTAAGTCCAGAAATTGAAACGTGGGTGATCACTGGATGTAACGGTAGAAACACTGTTTAATGTTCCTATTATTAGAAGCAATTACTATGTAAGGGGTATAAACTTTACTGTAGCTTATGATGTTTTTTCTGAAATAATTTGTTTAATTTTCACCCTTTGTATGATTTTACTTCTTGCATTTCTAAGTATGAGTTTGTTTTTTTAAATAACTTTTTTTCTGTGTACTGATTGGTTCTGTGGGTGATGATGTAATTATGCAGTGTATTTGATGAACAACACACCTGTAAGTCTCCACCTCCTGACGAAGCTTGAATAGGTGAAGCGCTGAGGTGTATTGCTTTCTGGTGAATTTGATTTTTTGCATTTGGAAATCTGTATTAAAGTTTTATACTGTAATTCTTTTGCTGTAAAGTCCATTGATTTCAAGTGTGGGGAGTGCTTCTGCTTGTGTTTGAATCATGAAGTTTAGGGTTGCCAGCCCTGTAGGAGCACCCAAAAGTATCCCCTGATGGGCAGCTGAGTCTGTGTGGAAGGGTACAAAAGTTGATCCACAAGCTAATCCATCACAATCAGACCAGCTTTATTCCATACCACAACTCTTATAATAACGTTTGATGTTTATTAAATATCATTGCAGGTATGAATCATAGTAAGCTAACCACCTTAACAATTACAAGTGACTTAGAGAAGACCTTTGACAGGCTTAACTGGACATATTTGGAAGACATCCTGGCCACCTTTGGATTTAGCCAGAACTTTATCTTGAACCTGACAGCTCTGTATATAGGTTCCTCAGCCAGGGTGGGCCTTAATAGAACCTTCTCCTGTTCCTTCCCTCTGAGAAGAGGGACTTGTCCTATATCTCCACTGCTTTTTGCGCTAGCTATGGAGCCATTGGCTGCTCACATTAGACAGAATGCAAACAAAAAGGGCATCCAGATTGCTCCAACGACACACAAGATTGCACTTTACGTGGACAACACCCATCTATTCCTCAAGGACCCTGGGACAACCTTTCCCCACCTCCTGCAAACTTTAACTGAATTTGGGGCTATCTCCAACTTCAAGATAAACTTTGTTCAAACTAAAGCATTATTGCTAAGTGGTCCTGCTGACCTACTGTAGGAAGAACTCTTTCCCTTCCAATGGGCATGGGATAAGATTCATTACCTCGGCCTGAGTATCACTACTAGTTTACAGAAACTATACAATAGAAATCATAAATTCATTTTAGCTGACATCAAGAAAGACTGGAGAAATGGTGCTCCCTTCCCCTCTCCCTGGGAGCTCAAATTGAATCCATCCGTATGAACATTTTGCTGAGATTTGTACATGTTATTCAAATGCTCCCAGCTAAACCTTCAGAATCTTACTGGAAACAGGCAGATCAGATGATCTCTAAATTTATCTGGGATGGAAAATACCCACGAATTAGGAAATCCACCCTCCAGTGAGGAAAACCTGTGGGAGGTTTGACTCTCCCCAATCTAAGAGACTACTACCTTGTGGCCCAGGCTTCCCCAATATTGACTATGTTTAAGTGTAAACCTGATATAGGTTGGCTTGAGGGGGAGGAGGAACAGCTCCTGGGTCTCTCTCTCTCTCTCTGGGTGTAACCCCCATTTTGCCTTTGCCCCAACTCAGATTACTTAAATCAGTGAACTCATGCATGAGGTGCTTCCTCTGCGAGTAGGGTAGGTTGCACAGAAGGAGGTAGGAGGTGTGGAACACTTGGGCCATCTTACCTCAATCTGTAGCAACCGGGAGTTCAAATGAGGGATTGCAGACCTGGGCTTTCACCAATAGGCCCTTCGAGGTCTCCAGATGATAGGTGATCTACTGGATTGAGACTCCTTGATGAGTTTCAAGCAGCTCCGGCAGAAATTCCAGTTACCTCACACAGACCACTTCCATTTTCTTCAAGTGCATATATATGCTACCGCTCTCCCCTTGACACCCCTCATGGGTAGCAAACCCATCATGTTAGAACAGTGCCTATTGCAGGAATGTAAGACAGATTCAGAATCCCATGTAATCTCTCACTTATATGACTTTTTACAATGCCACAGGCATGAAGAGCCTCCCCATATTTGGGAGAGGTGAGGATAAGCCCTTTCTGCAGAACTAGACTCTCAGGCCAAAGCTAAAGCTTGGACAGTGATTCACAAGACCACATGCTGCTACCAGTGGCAGGAGTTTCAGTGGAAGGTATTGGTCAGCTTTTTTAAAACTCCCTCTATCACTCAACACTACACCCCTGGAGGTTCCAACAGGTGCTGGAGACACTGCAGAGCTAAAGAAAACCATTTCCATATCTTCTGGTCCTGCCGTAAGCTACACCAGTTTTGGAGGGAGGTCTCTAGTGCCACCTCTGATATCCTGGCCATCACGTTTCCCCATACCTTTGAAATTTTCTTTCTAGGTATACTCTTTAAAGAGGACCCCCCCCGAACAACTACCTACACCGTAGCTTGGTGGTAGCTGCGCTAAAAGCTATCACTAGAAGATGGCTGGCCCCACCTCTCCCTATGATAAGCAATTGGATCAACTTAGTTAAAGAAATTCAGATCATGGAAGAAATGTACACTAACGTACACTTTTGATATGCTCATGACAACCTAAGCATTCTGATGTGATGGGTTAAATGGGAAGTGTATCTCCAGCACCATGTGTCTGTTAACTCCCCCACTGATGTAGTGGAGGATAAATGACGTCCCCATGCTGCTTGTCACCAAACTCTGTTACTGCTAACTCTGATGGCACTATACCAGGAAGACCTGCGTGCTTCTAAGTTACCAGTTAATACTGACTCTCTTTCCCCACCCAGCTGTGCAGTGTGATTGCTTTATTAACCTGTGGTATTGTATTTCTGTCTCTGTATATGTACCTCATGTAAAATTTATTGTATTGTATTCTTTATTTTTCTGCATCGTAGCTTCTACTTGTATAACATTTCAATAAAAATATTTTTTAAAAAAAGGTTGCTTTTTCCTTCATGGCAGTATACAAATTTTTCCAGAACAATTTTTTTAGATGATTTATCCATTTTACATATCCCATTGCCTCCTCATTCTTCCACTGGGAAAGGATATTTTCATTTTGCCGCTATAGAAGCATAGGCAAAGTTTTGTGAGGTGGGACACTGTACTCCTCTTGTGGAATGATGCCTACTAAGAATTGTTTAGGATCTTTATTAAGGGTATTTGGGTTAACATAGATCAGTTGGCAGCACATCTGCTTCTGGGGTAGAAGGATGTGGATTCTAGTTCAGCATCAAGATTGGGTTCATATCATAAATGCTGGCACCCAAATGCAGTACTGAGGGGATGCGTTACTGTCCGAGTATGCCATCCCTCAGATGAGACATTAAACCGAGCTCCCATCTACCTGTTCTGCTGGTTAATTAGGTCAGGTGGATGTTAAATATCCTGTGGCAGGTTTCAAAGAGAGTAGGGGAGTTTATTGAAAAAATAAATAAGACAAAATGAAATATACAAACAAGTAAATCAAACAAAACCAAGAAAAAAAAAAAACAAGCGTACTTCAGCATTTAGAACAACAGGTAAGGTGAGAAAATAACCAGTACAAATACATTCATGTAACAGGAAAATCAGAAGTGGTTATCCAGGGTAAATTTCTCCAATGTGCTTCTAATACTTGTCATGAGAAAGTGTTACATTCCTCTCTAAAAATGTCCCGCAATTCTCTAGTAATATTCATGATTATTACATCCATTTGTGCATCTTTTTGTTGCAACACAAACCCACACCTGGATGTCCAGATGTACCATTTGATCACTAAGCATATAATATTCATAGTGCTCTCATGGAACTTTTGCCACCCTCCATGATAAGTGCCATACATAAGCACCTCACACGTCATTGTGGAAAAAATAGGGGCAGGCCAATGTTTTGCTAAAGTATGCCAAAATATTTGTATAAAAGTACAAGCAAAGAATAAATGTTCTATAGTCTCCTCGGGTTGCACACATTCTTGCCGTATACAGCATCTGTCAGTGAGCTGCTTGTGCTTCTGATTCCCCTTCACATTTATCCTGCTGTGGCAACTGAGCCAATGGAAGTGTCACATTTTCAGTGGAACCCTAGCATCTTTCAGTAAAGCCAATTGTGCCTCTTGTAAATGTATTGGCCGTAAGGGAAAAGTCACTGATTCTGTAAAGCTTGTGTCAATGATGTGTTTATATAATAGTTTTCTACTATTGTCAATTATCATTCGACTGGTAACCTGCCAAATTCTTAATTTAAGAAAAATGTCCCTATTAAAATTTGGGAGGGTAGGATCTTGTTTCAATTTGAGTGCCCTAGATCCCTCCCAACACCGAAACCAACATTGGATAGTATTGTACATATATGAGACCCATATCTTATCTTGATTTACTAGCAGAGATCTAATATTAACATAGAAAAACATGCAATAAAAAATACTACAAGGTTGACCATATTTAAACCCCCTAACTTATATGATAAATACGTAATATTCCATTTTATAGGATTGAGCCTGCTTCACCAGACCGCTCAAAAAACAGGCTCAGCAGGCTAACTTCCAATTTCTTTGGAGGTGGATAAACTTTACTAACATAAAGGATTTGTGGCAAAAGTTTCATTTTAATTAATACCACATGTTTCTTTTTAATAAGTTTCCATCTATTCCACTTAGATACCATAACATTCCCTAATTCCAGCTTAGGTGTCCAGTTTAATATATCCAAATCCCCCCGCCCCCTAATAAACCCAAACTTTTTAGTGGCTGTTGAGAAATAGGGATTCCTGATGTCAAGGTTATCTCCTGCTGGTGTGTCCCCAACTGGATACCCTGACACTTTGCTTTGTTCAAACTCACTCCTGATGCTATAGAATAACTTGTACATATTTCTAACGCTGTTGCAATTGAAGCCTCTTCTGGTAAAAGAAGACATAAATCATCTGCATAGGCGAGACATTTATCTGGGCTCTGTAGTATACCCAACTGTAAAGATCTGATACCTGTATGGGCATTAATCTTTCGTAACAAAGGGTCGATACAGAACACATATAAGAGCGGGCTGAGGGGATAGCCTTGTCTGACCCCTCTTTTTATGGTTATTAATAGCCCTACGTGTCCATTAATTAACAGAGTTACTGTTGCAGTTTTATACAATATTTGGATTCACTGTATGAATTGCTGTGGAATTTTATAAAATTTTAGCACTTCCCACATATATATATGGCTGACAGTCGAAGGCCTTGCTCTGATCCAAGGAGCACAAAAAACCTGTTACCTCATTCTTATTGTCTCTAGTAATTATTTCTCTAAGTAAAAGCAAATGCTCTAAAATATTTGACTGTTTAACTGAGCATGCCTGAGCTGGGCTGATCACATAATCCGCTATACGCAGCAATCTGGCATTCAAAATTTTAGTCAAAAGCTTAAAGTCTGTATTTAACAGACAGTTGGGTCTTCAGTTAGTTAATAAGTGTCTGTCTCCCACTTTATGTATGTACACTAATGAACTCTGTACCATTTTAAGTGGTAATGCAGTCTGAAGCATGTAAGTAAAAACTTGAGCCAGCTCTACAGCCAAAGTGTCTATAATGATTCTATATACTTCAGTTGTCAGGCCATCTATGCCTGGAGATTTATTTATTGGTAGAGTTCTAACTTCTGTCACAATCTCTGCTGAATCGATCTCAACCAGTATTTCTTGAGCCAGTGTTGCAGGATAATCTGGAATATCTATGCCTTGGAGAAATTGTCGCACCTTCTCTGGATCAATTTCATTCTCTGCAAAAAATGCTGTAGTATATGTAGTCACAAGTTCCATAAGTTTGCTAGGATCTTTATGAACCTACCCTAAGTGATCCTGCAGACTGTCCATCTTTTTTTGTAGTACCCTTAGTTTAGAGGTATCATATGGGCAGATTGCCGAGATTGCTCCCTGCAAACCAAAATTTTGCTGGAATTTTAAAACGTCTACTTTTTTTTGGTGACCTTTAAACATTACTTCCTTTATATGTGAAATTTGTTTTTGGTAATTATGTACTGAAGTATGTGGTGATGAAATTGAAGTTTGTAACTGCTTTCTACACTGCAAATATTGTACATCTCTTTTTTGCTTACATTTTTCAGCAATATTATAGGTTCCCCTTTCACATGCTCCCACCACTGAACAGGCAAATCATACATAAAAAATATTGTTTTTTTTTGCAGAAAGAAAATATTGAATTTGAGCACGACAGTTCTCTTTATTTAACAAAGAGGAATTACATTTCCACGTTCCCTGTCCTATCTTAACCCCGTCCCTTTTTCCAGTGAAAGCAAAGAGAGATCTGAAAATTCTAATGCCATTACAGCAGCTTTTGAAATATGCAGGTGCTTTGATACAAAGTAAAGAAAAAGTCTGTGCTTGTGGACTGAAGGCCTTTATGAAAAGTGGGAACCACTGTGCGGAGGTGTAAAAGCATGGCATCAAGTAAGTCCACCTTCTTTAGTATATCATTTAAGCAATTCGAGTCACAAAAGGTTTTTAATGTTTTCATTTGTAGCCCCTTATTCCTTTTATCTAAGCCACAGTTAAAATCTCCCCCCCAGTGACAGCCTGTGCCATATGTAAGTATGGCTGTATTAGTTTAAAAAGAGAGACTCTGTCAGCCTTTGACTGCATTGCATATACAGTATATTGATTAGATGAAACAATTTCCCTTAGTAGCAAATATCCAGTAATAAAGCCCTTCCAGGTATCAGGTCCAACAGCTTAATGCATTTAAAATCAAGACTATGAAACAAGATCCCCACCCCTGAACATTGGTCTGTGCCTATTGACCAATATGACGGTCCTACGTACCAAGCAGCTGTAGCCTTTTGAACATCTAATAACGTATGTAGCCTTGTATCCCGTAAAAAATAAATGCCTGGTTGTTGCATGGGTTGTAGCCGTAGGCTCTGGCTGTTGAAAACCATTTACTTTGGTCCTCTTTCTTTCTTTATTTGACTTGCGAGTGCTGTTCTGTTTTGCGTTTTTGTGTTGTATAAGCAAGGCAGAAAAAATCACATCCCTTTTCTTCAAACTCTTAATGCTATTTACATTTATTGAGTGGAAAAAGAGAGACATAAGAAGGAAAAAAGGCAACAGAGCACATTTTTTAGCACAACATTCATTTTCTCCTAACCCCACTCCTCATACCCAACCTGGTTTTATATTTAACATTAGTTTTTTGTTTCTTCCCCTGAGTCTCAGTTTGTTGCTTTGTAGGGGGTTCTTCTTCTATACCTGAGACTACCTCTCCCATGGATACCATTGAGGAAGAATCAGAAATTTCTTCAGAGTCTCTATCATCATTAGGGAGATTTTGGTATCTATTCTGTAGTGAGATGGTATGTGTTTTTGCCAGTTTAGATGCTGGTATGGCCTTGACCGGTCATTTCTGAGCCAATGTGCCTTTCCTTGTCTCTTTAAGCAAAGGGGGGGCATGATTTCTACAGCCATCTCTAAAGGGGGAGCCACAGCCACCACATTACTAACTTCAGACTGAGGCTGATCTGAAGGGGGGGTACATCCACCAGAGGTCAGTGTGATGTTCTACTGTTTGTGCCTGTAGGGCTATCAGGGGGAGGGCATATTGTCCCTGTCTGCTGTCTCTGTGCTACTGCAATTAAGAGTCTTTGCTCATCACTGTCTGCCCCAAGGTTAGTGTTATGTGTCGCCCAGGAGCAGCTCTGATATGAATGCCCATTCTTATCACACAGGCTGCAGACTAACTCATTTAGACATTGTGCACTAACATGGCCTAACTTGTTACAGAGAGAACAGCATACTTTATCACATACACTACTTATGTGGCCCTCAGATTCACATTTGTAGCAGGCCTTTGGTTGGCCTGCATAAAATAAGACCCCTCTATCCCGACCCCAAAAAAAGGAATTTGGCAAACGTTGGAGTCCCTCTCCAATTGACTTAAGCATGACTTTATATCTCCACCCCCCCAGTCCAATACTGTTCACTGTCAAAGATAGCCATTGGGCCTTCCAAAATAGTACACTTCTGCTTCATCCAGTAAGTCAAATCCTTCACACTTACTCCCTCATTTTAGAACAAAACAGTTATATGTTTAATCACTGGTTTAGTGAGGGGTATGGCTTCAAAAGAGGCCAAAGTGGAATGTTCCTGAATTCATTGTATTTTTTCCCAAACCATTCCAAACTGCTGGATGCATTAAAGCTAATGTCATATGTGTGTTCTCCTGACGCATGAATGAGAACATAAATCTCAGCTGCAAAGAAATGTAATGACTCCTTTAGCAAAATTTTTCCAACATATACTCGATCAGGTACACCGTCCAAACCTCCTTTATATAACAGCCAGACTGCGTTGTGGCCCTTGGCTGGGGCCACTGGTAAGTGGAACAAAGATGCAAAGGATTTGTGAGTACTTTTAGACTTCTTATTTAAGGGAGCATCAGGAACTGGTTGTTCAGGCAAATGCAATACTGGCTGTTGCACTAGAGTTAATTCTGGCTTTAGGTGTAATGGGGACAAAGTGTCTGGTAAATCATTTGTTTTTCTCTGGTCAGCTAAAGGCATTTTAATCAGCGACATACCTGAAACCCACTGTTTGCCATCTGTTGTTTTCTCCCATCCAGCGGCACACAGCACTGCATCTACAGACCATGTTTCAGCGCTGTCCATGGTCACAGGTGGATCAGGGGCCTGGTGTGCAATCCAAGAGTCAGAATCCTGGTGTGGAGTGTTGCAAGCTGATGCAGCATCCAAAACCTTTGATGCTGCCACGTCAGTAGTAGAAATCAGCTGAATGTCAATGACTGTCAGCGGAAAGTTCTGCTTATTATTGTTCACCATCATATGATCATTTGGGCTGATACAAGGAGAGCTTCATTTCAGAGTTACTGGTTTTTGACTTTGTAGCTGTTCATCCTCTGAAATAGCTTCCTCCACCCAAGGCAGGTTATGATGTTCATCTGCCGGTCGTTGTAAAGCCTCAGGTACATTTCTCTTGGCCAACAAGGCCTCCTGTTGTGCTATCACCTCTAGTAATTGCCTTTTTTGGTATTCCAGACTCAGAAATTCATTGTCCTCTTCATCTTGCACTGATTTCTGTGGTGCAATGCTTTCTCTACTGGTGTCCAAAAGCAGGTCTCCCACCTGCAGCATTCCAGGCTTTTGAGAAGCAGGAGGTGGGACGATCCCTCCTGCCTCCTCCCAGTCCATCTCCTTCTCCAGGCTCACACTGACTGCTGCCATGACCAGCAGCAACAGATCCCCCTACCACAAGAGTAGGGAATTTCCCTGGTGCTCAGGCCACATTTCCTCCATTCACTAAAAATATCACCAACAGTCTAATCTGGTTCAATTTCAGTTGGTTTGCATTGGTAACTTCTTCCCCCACCCGCCACTAGGCTAAAAATAGTCAGTATTGTCTAGCCCTCATTTCCCCATCAACAAAAACTAACCAACCAACCAACTAAATATATGTCTAAGTTTCCTTGTAATTCTGTTCCAAAAATCCTTCACCTTAGGGTATTCCCACATTAGGTGGGAAAAGTCAACATTTATTATATTACATTCTGCTCACACAAACATATATCACTTGTTTATTGTCTGGGTATAATTCTGGGGTCCAATAGGCCTGGTAAATTATTTTAAATTGAGTTGTTCTGAAGCTGGCATTTGGACTTAAAAACATTAATGTCTTTAAATAGTACGGTTCAGTTACCTCTTTTATATTGACCCTGAAGGTGTGCCAATTGAGATACCAGCTTTAGTTGCCCTTTGTTTATTTTTACTTGCCAATATTTTGCTTATTGTCCCTGGATTACCAATATTAAGGCATCAAAACCATTGTAGGAGATACTGTTCCTGCATCACTCATTTCTAAGCAATTTTTTGCTTTAGTGTCTATCGATTTATATAAGTCTGAGTCCTTAAGGCACATTGTAATGTGTCTCTAAATAGTGTTACAGTGTATGGTAGAACACTATAGTGCATGGTGCAATACGATTGCCCATAGAATTCAGTTACTCGAATAGGCTTGTTGTGCTTCACTGGCTATGTCACATTGTTGTTGTTGTACTACACTAGCTGTGTCACTAGTGCAGCACAACAACATAGATCATCTTCATGCATATGCGGCCTTGAACCCTCTGAACTTCAGGAAGTGGCCATGGTGGTGAGAGGTGGCCCTAGAAATGAGTGGCAACTGAAAAAAACTGCACAGTAAGGACTACGTTTTATCACTAATGTTGCCCATACATGATAAAAGATTGTGTATGGCCAATTGTATGCAGACAAGGCTATTTTTCAAGGTTTACATGGTAACAAGACCTCTGGAGCTGCCCCATGGAACCAAGGAGACCTCTTGATCAAAAAATAGCCTTGTTGTATATGATCACTCATACACAATCTTCTATATTACTGATGGAAATCCATCCGTACAATTTCATTGTTTTGCTGCAGTATCTGCATCATGATGCTGTTGTGCTGCACTGAGGATATCTCAATGCTGCAGCATAACAGAAAAGAATGCTCCCGCATGACAGCAAAGCACGAGCCTGTTCTCCTTTGACCCAATCTGCAGAGCTAACATGCTTTTTTTATTTTATTTTGCAGCCCAAGTAATCAGATCACAGCTTGTTAAAGAACACAGAGATCTGTGAGTTAAAAAAAAGTCACTGTGTGGTTGTGAGCTGCACAAACTTTCTAACCGAACTGCTTTTCGGCACAGAGTTATAACTTGTTCTATTGGATCTCCATGCACAAACAAGGCTGCATCTGAATCTCGAGGTTGCTGTGGCAAACAGTGGACCTCTCATCTTACACTCCTGAGGTCACTGGTTGCCATGGCAACCTTTCAATTCAGACACAGCATTGTTGTGTATGGAGACCCATACGCAATCCTCTATATGTAACTGAAGTCTCAAATACAAATTTGATAGAATTGGGTTATAGTTTGACGCATCGCTTGAACCGATTTGACATGAGTGTAACATGATTGTAACTGTAAAGTATCATTCATTCTGACAAAAATCTAATCAATTCTGGTGTAAACACCAGAATATTGAGTGCAGCTGTTCATCTGTAGATAAAGGATTGTCAAACATCAACTGATCCAAGGAGTCTGAGCTGCCATGTACAGTTTGTAAGAGCCATCAATTGTCTGGGCAGGTTAAAGTTTGTGGAGTCCAAATAGAAGTTCAAAATCATGGTAAAAACTGCAGTCAATAACAAGGTATAGTTCATAAGGTAAATCACCTTGCCCAAAGTAAAGATGCCTTATCTCAAGGGTGTACACACCAAGGGCGATATATACTTTTGCAAGGGCAACTTCCGGCCCACTTATCTCCCCCTGTACAACCACATAACAATTGTTCCTATCAAAGAAGAGGATCTTCCTAAGCAATGGAGTTATGTGTTGGACTAATATACATACCCCTCTGTGTTTACCCTTCCCCCAACAGGAGTAAGCAAATACATGAAAGAAGCTGAATTTGACTAGCTTTTGATGTTCCTCAGTTGATAAGTGGGTTTCCCGTGGGAAAGAAAACGGAGTCATCTTTATTTATTGGTTAAAATCCTTGACCCTTTTACCAGGTTTTTCAATCCATTAACATTCAAAGACTAAAGTTAAAGTAAACAGGATCATCCAGAATAGTTAACAATAGCCCCCAAAAATGACCAATCACAAAGGCCATAGAGCACCCAATTCCAGCTCTGCTTCCCAAACCCACTCCACAGTGTTCAGCAGAAAGGGAAATGATATCTTAAACAAATAAAAGTAGATAAAATCATTAGCAATAATTAGAATATAGACATAACAGAAAATTACACAAGTGTAACAAACCTGATGGTAAACAAAAATAAATAGGTCTTGCAAGGCACAGATAGGGTTGGATGAATCAGTCTGAAACAACCAAGACTCAGTTCTGTATTCGTGCTACCATTTATCTTTATTAATTCCGCTAATGAGCAACTTTTCATGATAAAGTGGCATGTTGGTGTATTACTCTTGATATAACATGCTAACCCTTTCTAGGAATATTTATATCTGACTCAAGGCTGATTAGTTGCATGAGCTTATTAACCCTGCCAGTAGTCCCTTACATTCAAGTCTTGTCCACCAGCTTCATGTGTTGGGAAGCGAGCTAACAGCGAAAAGTTGGCCGTTCCCAGTATGCATTATATAACAAGAGACAAACACACGTGATGCTGAATTTGACCAGCTTTTGGTGAAGAGCTTGAGTGGCAGCAGACATTAGAACCATGGATGGGCTTGTGGCAGCCCTTTCAGAAATACAAGTGTGCAACATGCATGCAGCCTGCATGACGCATGCTTATTAAGCATGCAGCATGCATGTTTCATGCATGCTGTGCACCTGTGTTTCTGTAAGGGAGTGAGTGTTACAACCACTGAAGAACTTGCTTGGCAGCAGGGGTTAGAATGGCTGAAGGTCTTCTATAGCAGTGGTCATGAAAGCCACTGATAAATGGGAGTGGCAACGGGTGTTAGAACCATGAGTGGCCTTGAGACGTAGTGAGCATTAGAACTGCTGAGATGCTTGAGATGCAGTGGGTGGTAGAGCTGCTGAAGGGTTGTGCAACAAAGATTAGAACCTCTGCCTAAGGTGGTATTTAATGGTTGGAGGCTCATTGAGAGAGCTGAGGCTTAAGTATCATGATGGCCTTGGCAATGTACCACCCATGGGAGTGCTCCCTAGGATGGATGAAGGCAACTGTCAAGTGAAGGCTGTCGAGTGAGTGAGCTGATAGAGTCAAAATCCTGGCTATGTTTTCTTAGTGGTTTATAAACTAGCCAGGCCATGGCTGAGTCAGTAGACATTCTGTGGGATTTCACTAAAGAGTATGGGTGAATAACCAGTTGACCAGCCTATGTTAAGGATAAAGGGAGGCTAGGATCTAGTTTATATTTGAACTGCATCATTGTTTTTTGCAAATTTGTTTATTCCCCTGCACTGACTAGCTCCCATCCTCCAGTTTCCCCAGCCCTGCCATCCTGGCATCTTCCAGGACTTATCTTGTCCAGCTTGTTTCCCTAGGGCTTACTCCCCGAGCAGAGTTAGTGGGGTCCCCCAAACCCCACCAAAGACAGGATCTGGTTGGCACGAACTGACACCTGGGTAGCCAGGGGGAGACTGATGTCATCCTACTGGTTGGTGTATCTTCTCTCCATTTTCTGCCACTTGGGAGGTGTGGATGTGCATGTGAATGTACAATGCTGTCATGACACATGACGCACGCTTCTGCATGATGTGCATCGATGGCCGTTTCACCTCCCGTGTGTCTTGATGGCCTGGCATACCTGAGTCCTGGTCTCCACCTGATGTCATACAAGTGCTGGGATCCATGTTCCCCCCGCCCCTCTCAAGGAGAAGAACAGCCCCTCACACTCTCAAGACTCCTGCCCTAGCTGGCCCCCCAACTCCCGAGCTCACTTCCAAACTCGGGTAGCTAAAGCATTATTATGAAGGGCAGCAAGAGCTCAATCCATGTTTTCCTATTTGTCCATATCCAGGATTTCTAGTTAGCTCTGCTGCTGCATTGCAGGAAGGGATGAAACTCCTGCAGTAGTTTGGGGGTAGTAAGTGAGAGAGATACAGTGAGAGACAAGGCATTCCAAACCTTCTCAAAATTTAGTTTCTGTTGCATAATAGTAATTTTCTTAGAGCTTAGCTTGACAGAAAATTATGATTTTATGAAGGACTCGGAGGTGAAGATTATAGGCTGCTCTCTTCTTTATTTTGCCCACAGCAGAAAAGAAAATGAGACATTACAGCCAAATGAAACTGACCGCAACTCTGGTCCTAACATCTGTCTCTAGTATTACAAGTCCCAAAGTCCTTAGCAGCTCCCACCGTTCCTCACTTCACATCAGCATCTTAAGCCCTATAAAAGCTCGGAGAACACCAAAAGTGTCCTCTTCTTTGTGAACATGCTTCAACTGTTTTCCGATTTGAAACTTCTGAGTTCAAATAGAACTTTTAAAACTTCAAAGCAGAAGACAGGAACTCTAACCACTGATCCTCAGTCCATCCTCTTGGGATATGCTTCACTTCAGACCCATTGGAAAAAAGAGACAGGGAGAGTGAGGTGGGGCTATAATCTCCACCTCTGAGTCCTTCATAAAATCATAATTTTCTGTCAAGCTATGCTCTAGGAAATTTACTATTTTACCTTGGGATTTAGAGGCTCCAATTATGACTTGTTCAAAGCCCTTCTTAAGACCACACTTGCAATATCTTGACCCAGTGGCTTATGATAGAAGGTCCTGAACACCGCATCCTTTGACCAGTCTACTATCTTCAGGATATCCTCAAGATGAATTCCACACCTAAAGGCCTGACCTCCCATTCCCCCCCCCCCAGGATGGAGTGAGTTCCAAATTGTGTCAGATCTATGCCTGCTTCCACCATACCCTGTGTATACACCAGACTATGGTGGCTGCTGACACAGGATTGTGTGGTTTTGCCAGAGTGATCAGGAGTTGTTCCTGCTCCCAGGAACGCCAGTCTACCATCCTTTCTATATAAGAAAGAATGCATCTGACCACACAAAGTTTGGGCTCCAAGTCAAATCTAGGGTAAGACACCCCTGGAGTGGAGGTTTTAGTATGGCTGGTAATATCGAAGTGGATACCATCCACTATTTAAGACATTCATGACACTTCGAGGTCTCTGACATCTGATACTCTCTTGATAGACATCAAGCAGAGTAGCATCACCAGTCTACTGGACAATTGCTTCATGGAGAGGTCTTTGTTCTCCGATCAATCCTGGAACAAACAAAACACCCTGGCCACATTGCAAATACATCTATACATGGGTTGTGGAGGTCTTGCCCATTTGATTGTTTTCAAAAATTGACAGACTAACAGGATTTGGCCTACAAACCTGTCTTTGATTGGGCCGTGACCCGCTGAGTTTACTGATCTCGGAATGTTAATGTAATGATAGGACTTACCTGTGCAGTAAACACTGCATAGGAATTCTACATTCTCTGTTACTGGTGCAGAAACAGGATCCAGGTGTCCTGAAAGACATCAGCTAACTCAGGTGCACCAGAGGGAGCGGTTTGCTTTTCTAATGCCCCCTGCCCAAGATTGCTAAAGTTCAACAGCTCCATCCAAAAGACCTGAGATTGCCCAGGAGTCCCGGAAAGAGTCCATGCTGCTAGTTGGAGAGACCCTTCCTGGACTAGGGGGTGAGGGCACCCTGTCGAGTCTAGCAGGAGATTGGGCAGTTGGGGAAAGAGTAGAGGGATGTCGACTGAGAGTTCCAGGAGATCTGGGTACCATGGTTGGGCTTGCCAGACCGGGGTCACCAGTACCACTGTCGCTCTCTGTCATCTGATTTGGGCCAATGTCCTGTATATCATGGAGAATGGGGGAAGTCAAATCCCCTTTCCCCCTCTCAATTTTGGGTAAACACATCCATTGCCACTGCCTCCAGATCTGGTCTCCAGCTGAAGAACCTGCAAAGTTGGTGATTTAGACTCAAAGCGTATAGGTCTATGGCAAGAGGACTCTTTCTTTTTTTAAGCTCTTTTTTTATTGATTAATGATGAATGGTGGGTCCAAGCATAGTACGATCATAGTTTTCCTTAGTAATCTTGCAGTTTTCCAAACAAGATTAATTCTACATTTCATTGTGATACACTGATCAGATATATTTTCTGTATTGTTTAAAAGACTTGTACATGTTAAGGTGTCAACCAGTATTAAAATGATCTATGTTTTCAATCGTATTACTATATTGACGGATTATACATCATCTTTTGTTCTCTTAATGTTACCTTGGTATCACTCTTACCTTGTCTCTAATCCTGTTTATATTTCCCCGTTCTAAACCAGGTTTGCTCAAGCCATGCTAGTCAGAAGAGTAAAATCTGGTGCTACCTTCCAGAACTTGTCATTCTCCTCGCCTCGCCTCGCCTCGCCTCTCCTCTCCTCTCCTCTCTCGCCTCTCCTCTCCTCTCCTCGCCTCGCCTCTCCTCTCCTCTCCTCTCCCTCGCCTCTCCTCTCCTCTCTCTCCTCGCCTCGCCTCGCCTCCCTCCTCTCTCTCCTCTCCTCGCCTCTCTCCTCTCCTCTCCATTCCTCTCCATTGACCAGTCCTGTTTCTCTGGTGTTCTTATCAGCATTCCCCTGTCCTCCATCTCTTCTGGCTTCTCGTGGCAGCTTCAGGATCCAAAGGACGGAGAACAGCAACACAGCAATGACAAGTTCAGCACTCTACTACCACCTTCAAGGAAGGGAACCCAGAGTATAAAATGGATGTTGTTTGCACTCGGCTTGGACCCATCTCAGATACTTCATATTTGCCTGTAACAATCTGAAATAAACGTATTCATTTTTAACTTATAACAATGAAGTGCAGAACTATTTACAACTTAAAATATGTGCGTTAGTCTCATTTTCATTTTGTTCTTGTGTCTGATTTGTCCCCGTGTTGGGGAGGTGGTTGCACAGGGAAGGCGGAGGCCACCTCCAGCCATGGTCCTAGCTTTTTCTGGTGCCTCTGTGCTCTTTTGTATTTATATGCCCCTGTCTGGTGTGTGTGTGGGGGGGTGAGTTGAAAGACAACATCTCATTTAAATACTCGTAATCTGTCTGCAACTCCATGCCAGTCAGACAGATCAACTATTTGTGTGACTTACAGACGTGACAAGACACTGTTTTTCTATCAGGAGGCAAAATCCAAGAGAAAACAGCAGGCTGCCACAGTTTGAGTTACATCAAGAGAGGTGCTATCTGAATTGAGCCACCTGGTATTGAATTAGATAACGCAGATGATTCGGATGAAGCAAGGCTGCACTCCCTCCTGCCCAGATTTAAGATGTTCCCTGAGAGAATGATTCTAAGGCAGGACTGCACTGAATGTGTTGAGGGGCTTTCTTTCACTTTATTAAAGGTATGCTATCGTTGCCTGGGATGGGGGGGCTCTCTTTTTAAGCCTCATGTTACCTAAGTTACTGCACTCAGAGAAGTGATGTTTTGTTTTATTTTCAGGTGAGCAGCTCTGAAACCTTGGAGTTCACCAAGTGGGAGCACAAGACGAGGTCTCCATTGTGAAGGATGCAGCGGTGGTAATGTTGAGGGCTAGAAACTCAGTACATAAACTCATTTTGGAGTGCACAGAGTGAACAGTGTAGATATCTGCCTACTGTATATCCTGGAGCTCTGCCTGCACCTTGGCCCCTGCTGCTGCTGGCATTGACACCAAGAGCTTTCTGCTTATCGTGTTCCATTTGAAGGTTTTTATGAAACCTTTTGACCCTGAGGTACGTCTTTGATCTTATTCTACATTTTGTATGGTATGCCTTCTGCTGCTGAGATGGAAAATGCTCCGTCCTATTAGAGGTACCTCCTTTATTTTTATTTTTACTTTCACCTGTTAAAAGAAGAGGCCAAGGCAAGTGAACTGTTAAGGGACTATTGACAGTGGCTCACATGGACGCTTCTGAGTGCAAATATAAAACAAGCATTTGTCAGTGCTTAATGTTGATTGCTTATATGTGCTGCTTAGGTATTTGGAAGTGAAAGTACCATGCCTAAGAACAGTCATGTGCCCCTTCCCCACAGAAGGGGGAGGAATAAGAACATAGCAGTACAGCAGTTGCGGTGAAAGAGGTGGACAATAGTCCATTTACAGGCAGAAGAATCCTGCAGAAGGTGAGTAAATTGAAGGTGGACAAAGCAATGGGCCCAGATGGCATATACCCAAGGATATTAAAATTACTGTGAACAGAGATAGCAGTACCTCTGGCAGCCATGTTCACTGAGTCATTCAACAAAGGGTGGTACCAGAGAATTGGAGGAGGGCACATGTGGTCCCTCTATACAAATCCAGCAGTAGGGAGAAGGCAGGGAACTATAGGTCAGTCAGCCTCACCTCAGTAGTGGGGAAGATCATGGAGACATTGCTTAAAGAAAGGATAGTGGGGCATCTAGAAGCCATCGGAGCCCAGGACCGTAGACAACATGGATTCACAGTGGGGAGGTCATGTCAGACAAATCTGGTTGATCTCTTTGACTGGGTGACAAAGGAAGTAAATCTGGGTGGGGCAGTGGACAACGCTTACCTTGATGTAAGCAAAGCCTTTGACACCGTCCCACATAGGAGACTGATAAACTAGTTGAATAGGCTGGGCATGGGGGAAAGAGTGGTAAACTGGGTTAGAAACTGGCTAACAGACAGGTGGCAGAGAGCGGTGGTAAATGGGGTGCAGTCTGGGGAGAGGGGGGTGACCAGTGGGGTGCTGCAGGGATTGGGCCTGGGGCCAATCCTGTTCAATTACTTCATTAGTGACACTGCAGAAGGGCTGAAGGGAAGGGTCTGCCTGTTTGCAGATGACACCAAGATCTGTAGCACAGTGGATACCCCAGAGGGGTGGAGAAAATGAGGAGGGACCTGGGGAAGCTTGAAAAATGGTCTGAGGACTGGCAACTGAAGTTTAATTTAAAAAGTGCAAAATTATGCATCTGGGACACAGAAACCCTGGGGAAAGGTACAGGATGGGGGTTGCTGACAGTCACAAAGAAGGAAAGGGACCTGGAGGTTCTTATTTCAGATGACCTAAAAATGTCAAAGTGGTAAGGCAGCTGGGAGGGCCAGTGACATGCTGGGGTGCATAGGCAGGGGTATCACCAGCATAAGGAGGGAGGCAGTGATGCCATTATATAAAACCATGGTCAGGCTTCACATTGAGTACTGTGTGCAATTCTGGAGGTCGCACCTTCGTAAGGATATTAACAGGCTGGAGATGGCCCAGAGAAGGGCAAATGAGATGGTACAGAGCTTGCAACACAAGACTTATGAAGAGAAATTAAGGGACCTCAATATGTACTCACTGGGAGAGAAGAGGAAAAGAAAGGATATGATAGAAACATTCAAGTACCTCAAGGGTGTTAAGTATAACTACTGAGAAGCAGGAGACAGCTGCTGTAGACACACGTGCCAGCTTCTGTGTGATATTCTTTTGTTCTTATAAATCTGTAATCTCCAGTATTTCAGTAACCACATGACCACACTGCCTTCTTTAGGCAATTTTATGCTGGTTGATGCCTGGTGTCAGACGGCAGACAGAGGTGCTCATCAGATTGTGTTGCCAGTGCAAAAACTTCATAGAGTGTTCTTTTACTGGAAAGCATTTTGGAAAGCTGGTGAAAGTCTCACAATTTTTATTATGATTTTATCTCTTTATGTCTGTCCCCTTTGGTCCCCCCATCCCCACGCCCCAACAGTCATCAGTGGCCACAGCTGCAGCCTTCTTCTTGCCAAGATGGTGGGTGAGCAACTGCCTTCACAGTCTGTGAAGTCTGATGTCTTTCAGTGCCGCCTATTGGTCATCTTCCAACACAGGCGAGGTGCTACCAGCCTGAAACTAACTCAGGACAAGCAGGTTTCAAAGTGGGGAAGAAATGGAGTGAGCAAGAATCAAGTACTCATTCAGATGCGGCGTCGATTTTAAGATCAGCATACTGGTGTGGACACTGCAAATAGAACCCCAGCTCTTTAAGCAAACTTATGAAGAGTAAAGGCTTCTTGAAGCACTGGGGTTCTGTTTATTGTACTGTAAGTGGGCTGCATCTAATTCGGTAATTTACTGTACCTTACATCTGGATGTATGGTACCTACAACTTTAAATAAACACTGCACCTGAATGAACACGATGCCATAGAAACACAGAATTTGCCAGCAGAAAAGGACTACTCAGCCCACCCAGTTTGCCCAAGTGTTTTCTACCTACTTGTAACTCCTGCCTGTATGTTACTGCATGTCTTACTCTGCCTGCGTCCATCAGGGCCTCCTTGTGAATGAGCTTGCTTAATGGATTTTTCCTGCAATGAACTTGAACCTACTCCACTTCCATAGCCCTCCGTTGACCCCCTCCTTCCCCTTTATCTAATATACCCCTATGTTCAGTACCCCAGGAGGCAGTATAGCGCAGTGGTCTAAGGCTCTGAGCTGCAAATCTGGTGACATCCAGCAGACCAGACCTGGGTTTGAATCCCACAGCTTCCACTTGCATACTGTGTGGCCTTGAGCAAGTCACTTAACCTCCTTGTGCTCCCAGGTTGCTCCTGTAAAAAGCTTCCAGCTTAGTGTGCTATACCTGGTTAAACAACTAAATAAAAAAAAAAATGTTCATCCCATGCATGCTTCATGCCCCCTACCATTTTAGCTTCCACCACTTCTCCTGGCAGTCTGTTCAAGGCGTCTACCACCCTTTCAGTAAAGAAATATTCTTCACATCTGTCCTGAATGCCCCCCCCCACTTCATTGTACATCCTTTGGTTTGGGTGCTCATCCTCATTTGAAGGAAACTCCCTAACTGTACCCTCTTTATCCCTGTGAGGTACTTTGTAGGTCTTGATTATGTTGTTTGGTGTGGCACCAATCCCTCAGTCACTCTTTGAACTTCTCAAGCCTACCCTTTCTCCCCATGCTTGCACATGATACTGGCAGTATCTCCAAGAATGCCACCAACTTCCCCACCCGCTCACACTGCCTGCCCAACTACTTGAACCTCACCCTTACTACTTCCACAGTGTCCCCTGCCAAGTCGTTTGTACCCACATGCAACAGTAAATGAGGTTTCTTCCTCCCCCTCGCTGCACGGTTGAGCAGTGCCTGCCCTGCCCTGCCTCTTCTGCAGTCAACCTGGGGAGAGCTTCAACCCAAATACGGCTGTGCCTTTCCCTCTTTCTGCCCCATCTCACCCATTTCAGTATAGAATCCCCCAGGATGAGTACCCCCATCCCTTATCCCATTTCCCTTCTAATGCCCCTTCCACCACCTCAGTATTCGTTCTTCCCTGCCCCTTACCCCACCAGCTGCACCCTCTGTGACTTCTGCATCTGTACCCCTACTTCTGCCTCACCTCTTTCTCCTGCCATATTCCTCCCATCCCCTAGCCCCTTCCCAGCCTGACTACTTCCTACTGGGCTTCCGTGTGAGCCTCCCCATCTCCCTGCTGATTTTCAACCCCTCTCCTATCCCCGCTGTTGTCGATTTAGAGCCTCCATTCCCTTCTACCCCGATAGTGATGCCTCTCCCATCCTTCCCTCTTCCTGTAGCCTTCTCTCCTTCAGTCACCACCCCTCCTTCCTTTCTAGCCCCCCTTTTACCAATTCATCCTCGCTATCTCTTCCCCTACCTGTTGCCATCCCTCTCATGCCCCACTTGTCCTCCCCCATTCAGTATGTTCCTGCTCTCCCGCTCTCTTCCATAGCAGAGGTTCAAATCTATTCCTAGTCGATACCCATCCTACATCTTTTACCCCATTGGTCCCCCCCACTTGTTCCCCTCCGTGCCACCCCTGGTTCCTCCCTCCCCCCAACCATCTTCTCTCTCCCCTGGCACTCCTTGTGGTCTCTTCCTTTCCCATCAGGAGGCCTCCCCCCTCGCCTTGAGCACCCCCTCCATTCTCCTGTCTTTTCTGTTAGTGCCTCTTATACTGGGGTCGGTTCCACTCCCTAGTTGTTCTTCCTCCATCCCCCTTTGCCATCCCCTAGTCCCCCTCCCCAGGATGCCTACCATACTCATCTGCCCTGCCACTTAGATTCCTCCCTAACCTCCACAGTTCCTCACTCAAACTGGCCAGTCATCTACACAGACCATACACCCCCATCCTCCAAGCCCAGTCCAGGATCATGGCGGACCCACACCCTGTACACCCCACCACCCTTCCAAAGATGCTCGCCCTATTGACATGTGGCACCTGCCCCATTTTGGCCCCCATTTTATGTTACGGGCTCTTACTCCCAGGTTCTGTACTCTACTACAACTATTAGGCCCTTATTTACTCAAATTCCTGTTCTCCCCACACTAGTCCCTCTACTGCCCCCTTGCCGACCAGGTTAATTCAGTCTCAAATCTCATCCATTAGATACTGTATTACTCTAGCAATCCTAAAGCCTCCTTGTCCATTTTTCACCCCTCAGCTACCATACTTTTTGTTCTCAGCTCTCATATAGTTTCACTTAGCCCAGTTAGAAATCCTATTGCACTCCAAGTATTACTCAGCTCAGTTAGAGAAATAAACAAAACAAATAAATATGTATTATTACAGCAATCATAACAGTATAGCTAGGTACTTAGCTCAGTTAGAGAAATAAACAGAACAACTAAATCTATATTATTATTACAGCAATCCTAAAAGTATCCAATCTTTGCTTTGTCTCCACTGCAGAGATCCTGCTGTAATATAGGACCACAGAAGACCCTTGGCGAGAGGGTGAGCAACTCTAAAGTCCTGGCAGAGCTCCATTGAGCTTGCTCACTCCCCCTCTCTCACTCGCTCGTTCTATTTCTCCCGATGCTGCAGGCTGCCCTTTTGTACTGGGCTCCTGCTTGTGTTGGCACTTTTTCTGCCCACAAAGAAATCTGCAGCAGTCCCGACACAGCTTCGTTGAGCTCGCTCACTCTCCCTCTCTCACTCACTCATTCTGTTTCTCCCGTGCTGCAGGCTGCCCTTTGTACTGGGCTCCTGCCTCATGCTAGGTGCCTTTTTCTGCCCACAAAGAAGTTCACAGCTGTCCTGGCAGAGCTCCGTTGAGGTCGCTCATTCCCCCTCTCTCACTCACTCATTCTGTTTCTCCCGGCGCTGCAGGCTGCTCTTTTGTACTGGGCTTCTACCTCCATTGACACCTTTTTCTGCCCACAAAGAAATCTGCAGCAATCCCGACAGAGCTCCATTGAGCTCGCTCACCCCCTCTCTCTCACTCGTTCTTTCTGTTTCTCCCGGCACTGCAGACTGTCCTTTTGTACTGGGCTCCAGCCTGTGTTGGTGACTTTTTCTGCCCACAAAGAAATCAACAGCAGTCCCGACAGAGCTCCGCTGAGCTCGCTCACTCTCCCTCTCTCACTCGCTCATTCTGTTTCTCCCAGCGCTGCAGGCTGCCCTTTTGTACTGGGCTCTTGCCTGCATTGGTGCCTTTTTCTGCCCACAAAGAAATCCACGGCAGTCCCCGATAGAGCTCCGTTGAGCTCGCTCACTCCCCCTCTCTCACTCGCTCATTCTGTTTCTCCTGCCGCTGCAGGCTGCCCTTTTGTACTGGGCCCTTGCCTGCATTGATGCATTTTTCTGCCCACAAAGAAATCCACAGCAGTTGCAACAGAGCTCTGTTGAGCTCGCTCACTCCCCCTCCCTCACTCGCTTGTTCTGTTTCTCCCAGCGCTGCAGGCTGCCCTTTTGTACTGGACTCCTGCCTGCGTTGGTGCCTTTTTCCTGCCCACAAAGAAATCTGCAGCAGTCCCAACAGTGCTCAGTTGAGCTTGCTCACTGCCCCGCTCTCACTCGCTTGATCTTAATCTGTCCCAAACACTGATTTCCCACAGCAACTGCGCTATTCTGCGCTGGAAGTGCGAAAACACATTTCCGCCAGGATATGAAAAATGAAAGCCATACTGTTCATAAGGAGGTGCAGAAAAATGCCAATGTTGAAAATCTGGAGTGAAAACATTGCAAATTTGTGAAGTTACGAGCTTGCGTAGCAACTGTGCAATGCACACTTGTAAAACAGTCATTTTTTGGATTTTTTCCACTAAATTTGCAACATAGGCTTTTTGATAGCCCACCTCATGAACACTGGGACTTTGTTAATTGGTCCCTAAAAGGTGATTCCACCCAGTGACCATGAAATCACCTTTCAGGACTGAATAACGCCATGACAGTGGCTGAATTCATGAGGAGGGGTCCCAATAACCCCATGTTGAAGATTTGGTGCTAAAATTCCCCAAAATACCGGAGATATGCACCAAAGTTGAAAAAATCCTATTTATGCCATTATACAGCTTACCGGCATTTCTTCAATTTGCGGTCAGCTTTGAAGAGTGCAGACATGTTCCCAGTCCACCAAAGGTCATCGCGCTGGGCTCCTGGGGTAAGTATGGGGTGAGGGGGCTGTGTGGAGAGGCAGGGTGCACAGTGGGTGGGTGCGGGTTGGAGGCAGGGCCACGGACTCAATGAGGGACCATTTTCTGGTTTACAGGGTTAAAAACAAAAACATCGCGGAACTGTTTTTTTTTTTTTCAGGACATTTGGCATGCTGGGGTGGGCTCCAGCATGCCTGAGTGGTTTTGGGGGCTGTAGCCAGCGGGGATTGGGAACCCCGCCGGCACATACCGAGGGGAGAGCTGAGGGGGTACCCCTCATCAGACAACAAATTGGGGAGGGAAGACATTATGCAGACGGAGAGTGGGCTCCCCAGTCGGCAAATTCAACTTGGAAGGGGGACTGAAGCCGATGTGGATTGGGTGCCCCATCAGCAAAGAAAAGGGGGGCATGATGCCGAGGATTGAGCACCTCGGCATACAGCAGAAACTTGGGTGTAGGGACATTATGCCGACGGTGACTGGGTTCCCCGTCGGCAAACTGGGTCGGGAGCATGCAAGGTACTGCCCTGCAGTGATAGGTCACTTCCTCATTGCAGCAGAATGGCTGATGCTGCAATGACGAGGCAGCCCCTGATTGCAGTGGCTAACACGTTTCAAGGTGGTGGCACGCTGGCTGAACTGGTGTCAGCAGCAGCGTGCCACCCCATTGGGGAAAGCAGGTCAAGCTCAAAAGGCAGTGGGGGCATTGGCCACAACAGTGCCACACCTCCACAACCTGCTTCTGCAGCAAGCTGCTGCAACATGTTTCTTGCGCATGTGTGCAAGCAACATAATTAACTTAGACATCCTAATGGACCTCATGTTGAAATGTTTTATGAGGCTGACATGTCTTATGAGGCTTTTTCAGAGCTATAAAAAGTTTAAGCAGGTGACTGGCCTGTTAGAAAACTCGACTTTTGAACTGCATACAGGTTTATCAGATCATCAGCTCTATTCTAATTAAGTACTACAGGCAACTGATTCCTGACAGCGTTAAAATTGAGTTCAGTTAAAAACTGGAACACTGTTGTGTTTTAAATAAAAAAATTTAATGCAGCATGTACTTTGAAACTTCAAGAACCTTCAAGAAGGCTTTACCAGGGTTTTGATGTGAAATGCAAACCCTGCACATTCTAGCCTGTTAAGCCAGCTTTGAAACTGAAATGTGACAAACTTTATTTATGGCCCCGGAACTGACCCTAGTATGCAGCGCTTTTGTGAAAGTGTGAGAGGTAGAATGCTGCATAGAGTTTATCTAATACTTCTCCTGAAAGTTTGACAGTATTGTTTTATGTATATTAATAGTCTCTCATTAACTAAATGAAGTTCTTTTTTTTTTTGATGAGACATAATTAATATTTTAATTGTAATAAGGTCTACGTTTGTTAGAGCTTGTAAATATTTTGCAACTTTTTTTTTTCTTTTTTGGAACATGTTGATATACTCTTGTGTGCCATTTATCTTTATGTTCATTGGTAATTAGGATGACTGTTCCTCCGATGGGGATGACTGCTATCAGATGTGGCAACCATAGAGGATGCACTTAACACACTATTGGTTATTTAAGGGGACAGAGTTCTAATAGTCTTAAACACATGTGTCAGTCTCCAGCATATTTTGATGCAACCTCCTGAATAGTTTCTCCCCTTTCTTGCTTGGGCTTAGTTGGATCAGCTTAGAGTGGTTCTATAAATTCTGCCCTGAAACAGGTAAGAGATATGTTCTAGGTAACTCCGCTAGTTACATTCACGAATGCCGAGTATGGAAATTCAGGGGCTGGACAAGGACCAGTGGTTCATGGGTGTGTGTATATGTGGAAAGGACCAGTTGTTATCCTGCACTTTGATGGTATTTTGGCTCTTTAGGATCCCTACTCCAGAGTTTGGTAGCCATGATCCAAAACTGGTCCAGATGGAATGCTAACCTAGGCTTTTAGCCAGGGCTGACTGATATGTGGACTATATCTGGGTACAGTGGCACCCAGTGGTAATGGGAATTCATAGTGATGACATTCTTCCCATCATATAGCGGGAATAAGACGGGTGGAGTCATGGTAGTCCACGTAATAGACTATGGGACAGAGCAGACACCAGATAGTACCTGAAAGGTTATATGTAATTTGGAAATAGGCAATGGGACTGAAGGAGTGTCTCTCCCTGGATAATAGGCATTTTGTTGTAGTGCCTCTCTAGTGCCTCCTGATGAATAGCCCTAGTCGGTATGGGTTTACTCTTAGGAGTCTGTAGTTTATAAGATCAAACTAGAAGCTATGTTGGACTGTTTTTCTGCCTGATATTAACCTATTTGAACAGAGGATGTATATTGTCTAACTGCTGTTTGATATACACTGTTGTGCTGGTATTTTGTACTGTCCATACTGTCATATACAGATTGCTACATGTTACATCCTTTTAAACTTGATATATTGTAATGACCTAAGATCAAACAATAAAATATGACTTACTTACTTACTTGTTTTCAATGAGTTTTTCCCTCTTGCCCACTTGGCTCCCCCTCCGAGTTTGTGTATTTTATCCACTCTCCACAGTGTCCTATGAATTTCTCCATTGTGAGGTGTAGTGTTGCTGTTATCTGTTCCATACTAAAACTATGAGATACTTTGCCTTTCCATTCCTGTACACTTGGGGCCACTGGGTCCAACCAGTGTGTTGTGAGGGTTTTGAGGGCTGCCAGTGTCATGCACTGAAAAACTCTTTTTTTCTTCCCCTAATCACTGGGATATATTGGCCTCATATATAATAGGTAAACAAATCTGGCATGTCTGTCCCCCAGATCCTGGACAACTCATCATGGATGCTATGCCAGAAACTCTTCGGTTTGGGGCATGACCACAGGATGTGATAATGTGTATCTCTTTTACCACAATTTCTCTGGTATAGGTCAATGTTTGTGGTCCCAAAGTGC
Source organism: Neoceratodus forsteri (assembly GCA_016271365.2). NCBI lineage: Eukaryota > Metazoa > Chordata > Ceratodontiformes > Ceratodontidae > Neoceratodus > Neoceratodus forsteri. The sequence continues at coordinate 226,021,498 of JADMNL010000030.1, read as the reverse complement.
CTGGTTATTGTTGGAACATAAAAGAATCTGTTAACTATTTTCCATTTAAATTCCTTCCAATTTTGGGATGCTGAGACCCACCAGCCACCGAGACACTCTTTCCATTTTTGGTCTGTGATCAGAATTCCTGCCTCGTAGAAACATAGAAATTGTCAGCAGATAAGGATCGCTAGGCCCATCCAGTCTGCCCGTAGGCCCTATACATTGCATGTGGCCACTGACCCTATGTGATCAATGGCTTTTATCACTCCCTCCCCTCTCAAGCTTCCCTTGTGCCTGTCCCAGGCATGCTTAAACCCCTCCACTGTGCTTGCCCCCACTACCTCCTGTGGCAGACTATTCCAAGCATCGACTACCCTTTCTGTGTAGAAAAACTTCCTCACATTACTTTTTTTTTTTATACTTTATTTTTAATTCCTTAAGAAAAAAAGGTGAAAACATTACAGTATTCATAAAGAACAAAAAGAATAACATTAAGCAAAAAACATTTTTGCATTTACTTAACAAAGCATAAAGGAATTTTTTGAATTACTTCTTAATCTCTGTGCCCCCTTGTTCTGGTACTTTTTCTACACTGGAAAAGGTCCCCCACCTGCACCTTGTTTATGCCCTTGAGGTACTTGAAAGTTTCAGCCATGTCCCCCCACTGTCTCCTCTCCTCTCCTCCTGTGAGTACATATTGAGGTCCCTTAGTCCTCCTGCCATTTATGCTGCAAGTCTGTCAGAGTAATTCCCCTAGCTGTTACCAATAGTTTATACATTGCAGATGTATACCCCGAATGTTCCACAAGTCTAGTGTTTCAGTAAAGGAATTCTTCCAGGATGTTTTATCTCTAGTAACCCTCCAGCCCCAAACAAATAGCTCCTGACCTGCAGCAACCTATAAAAGTCAGTTCTGTCCATGCGGTATTTATCTTGGAGGTATTGAAAGGCCATGCAGTGTTCTCCCTCTACTAACTATTCATATCGTGTAAGTGCCCTCCTGTTCCATCTTTTAAAACCTCCATCTCTATACTATATTTCATCAATACATAGTGCCCCAAAGTTGGGGGCACCACAGGAAGCTTAATAAATAAAATTAAGGCACCCCATAGACCCTGTTTAGGTGGGCAGTACAGGCAGGGTAGTGCATCAGGGCCCCTGTGAGTGAAACTTCCCTCCTCAGGCAGCAGAGGTAGCTTTATAAATGAAAAAAAAGAAAGCTTCCTTTTGTTTGCTGGCTGGCTCTCTCAGACCCCACCGAGCAGGCAGCATGAGTCTAGGGCACCCACACACTGGGACTGCTGTCCTTGAGTAGCGCGTGGTACTTGTGATAATTTTAAAAATAAAGGAAAGTCAGTGGCCAGCTAACGCAAGCTCAGGGTTCCAGAACTCAAACCCCGACTACAGCGCTTTGAATTAGGGACCCCAGCTGTTTTCTGAGTGAGTTGTTTCTGAGCCGTGGAAAAGAGAGGACCATGAGAGTGCAACAGGAACCTGGAGGGCTTACCTGAGGTGTTGAAGCCATTTCTGTCTACTCTGTAACAGTGCCCCTCCTCTGGCCAGTAAAGAAAGAAGCCTGTGGTGTGTGGTTGAGTCTGCAGCTGTCTGTGTTGGTCTGTGTCGCAGTGTGGGCTCTGTACAGTCCCTCTTATTATTTTTAATTTTTTTTTTTTTTTAAAGTTTGTTAGGTCCCTCGGTGGTGGCATTGCTGAAGAGCTACATCATTGGAGAAGGAGGAGCGTCAGGAGTCCTGAGGCCTCCAGTCAGCTGCCGCATTGACTGTGGTTCTGCCCACAAGTCACTCCCTCTGCCAGCAGCCCCTCCCACTTCCCAAGAGCAGACTTCTTCACCCCGGGCCGGGCTGGTGAGTCGGCAGCAGCACCAGGGTCAGAGTGCTGTCCGCTCACATTTAAACAAAAAGAAAAGTTTTAAATTGTTTAAAATCACCTAGGGCACCTGAGAAGGTCAGCCAAGAGCCAAGGGGGTGGGCTGAGGGCTAGTTTATATATTTTAATATTAATTGGGCATGGTGACGCCCATAGGAGGGGCTAGGGCATAGGAAGCCCTGAGTTAAGTTTTAAATATTTGTGAGCAAAGCTCCCAGAGGTGGAGCTAAGGTGGAGCCAGGGAAGGGCTAAGGCAGAAAGGCCCTAGCTGTATCAAATAATTATTTCAAAGGGCAACTCCTTATGGGAGCAGTATTTAAAAGGGCAATTCTTGTGAAGAGTTTAAAAAGTGGCAAGGCAAGTCCTGTAGTTTAGAAGGGGCCCAGCAAGGTGAATCCGAAGAAGAGCTGGCAAGTCCAGGTACCCAGTACATCCCTGCCACACCCTAGTCCCTGATACACCTTAGAGGGGGATTTAGCAGCCCAGATTTAGAGTGGTTGGCTCTGCTTGTGCATTGGGACAGTGACCGATGTTGCATTGGTGGGGAAGGGGTTTTAAGTGTTTCCCACCTTTGGACCACCCATACAGGCAGCCTAGGAAGGAGTTGGCTAGCAGCTCCCTAATCAGGCTAGCGTGGAGTGACGGGGCATTTGGGGCATTTGGTGTGGCAATAGGTCTGAAACTACCTGAACTGTGTGTTATTGCCCGCAATTACCTGAAACTGTGTCTGAACTGTGTGTTATTGCCTGCAACTGTCTGGACTGTGTTTGTTGCCCCTGAAACTGGTCAATTGCCCCCAAACCATTTATTTGCCCTTGCAACTGGTCAGTTGCCCCTGGAACTGGTCAACTGCCTCTGGAACTGGTCAACTGCCCCTGGAACTGGTCGGTTGCCTCCAAAACATATAATTGCCATAGTAACTTGTCAGTTGCCCCTGAAACTGGTCAATTGCCCTTGGAACTAGTCAATTGCCCAGAGACTGTTTATTTACCTGCAGTCACTTGAAGTTGCAGTTGCACCGTAGGGTGCTACCACTTTGTAGCAGTGATTTCCAGAATCAGTCTTCAGCAGCTCCAGGTCGGTGTTCAGCTGGTGGTTTCCAGAATCAGTCTTCAGTAGCTCCAGAAAGGTGTTCAGCTGGAGATTTTCAGAATCAGTCTTCAGCAGCTCCAGAAAAGTGTTCAGCTGGTGGTTTCCAGAATCAGTCTTCAGCTCCAGAAAGGTGTTCAGCTGGTGCATCCCACACCTGCTGTACCTGGCCTGAGTAGTGAGACCCCGCAGTGAGGATCCTCTGGAAGATTATCATTCCCATCTCCCACCCCTTGCAATGTCACTTTTGTTGTTTTCCATTGGTAACAGTCTATGTTCAGGCCTTGTGCAGATTTGGTCATCCAGTTTGATGCTTTCTTTCTTCATCCCAGCTTCTTCAAGATCTTCTGTTCCCATCTCCAAATCAATGTCCCGTTTGTTATTTTAACACTTAACCTTGGCTCGTCTGGCCTTGGTGCCCAGAAATTCACCATCTGTCTGGCTTTCCAAGATATCTTCATCCTGGTTCTCAGTTTCTGTGGGGTCTTTCCATCTGGTCCTGAATCTGGTATCTCATCCCGGCAGTCCACTGAGGGCTGTGGCTAGGTGGATTCTGCATCTGTCATCTCATCCCGGCAATCCACCAGAGGACTATGTCCGGATTGCTTCTGCATCTGTCGTCTCATCCCAGCAGTCCACCAGAAGACTGTGACCGGATCATCTGTGTTTGTTCCTCATTGCTACATTCTGGCAGCCCCACAGAGGGTTTGTGTCGAGGAGTTCTTGTGATTTTTCTTTGTTTCTGGCAACCCAGGAGAGAAGCTGTAGCCAATGGACCCATGGCCTGTTCAAAAAGCCTCTCTGCATTCCTCTAGTCGCACAGACATTTCATTTTCCACACCGGTCAGCTAGCCTGCTTGCCACTCCTTTCAGGATCCTCCTTGCTTCCCCTTTCTTTCTGCATCGATCGACCATCACATAGACAGAGACTTTGAAAACTGTGCACAGATTGCAAATGGTACCATTTTAGAATCATGCTATAGCTTACTGTAATAGTTCCTGTGTCTGGAGTACTCCAGAGGTAGTCCCACATGGGTAGAAGTGCACCTCAGGGTAGGGGTAGAGTGACATGTACAGTGTATAGAGTACTTTTACAGTTTTTAGAGGCTCGTATAGTTTTAAAGTTACAGTACCAGAATTTACAGTTTTAGAGTCTTCCTCTTACAAGAATCTTAGAGTGCTAAGTTTTCCCCATGCCCTTGTGACCGTGTCTTCTTTCTTTGTCTTTAATAAATATGGTGTAGCATCTGAACCTCATTCTCGGCTCTTGGTTCTCTTTGTCAGGTGATACCATCCACCTTTACAGAACCTAAAGTATCCTCCTGCCATTCCACCTGCTGGGAGCGACACTAATGTTGGTAAGTAGTGTGCAACTTACCTGGGTCATCACAACACTTGTGCTCTAGTCACCCTTTACTATAATTGGACTACTACAGCACACCACTAGACCACCACAACAATTGTGAGGGAATGTCTTACTCAAGGGTTGGAAACTTTTTTTTTTCAGTTCTGCATTAACTTTAGTTGTTAGCATGGCATACAGGGGAATGGGCAGATTCTTCGTTTCCTCCATCCAATACCAGCTTGACTCCTCTCTCTGTTTGGCCCATGTAATCAAGTAAGGTGTCTGTGCTGCAATATAGTACAATTGGAATTCTGGGAGACCCACTTCTTCCTCTTCCCCCCTGAGGAGCACTAACCTCACCCTCTCCACCCTGGGTTTCCTTCTCCCCCATACAGTTTAAGGTCCTTCTCTAGCTGCTTCCAGACCATTCCTGGAATGTTTATGGGTAGTGTTTGGAATAGAAACAGGTATCATGGGAGAAAATTTGTTTTTATGACACCAGTTCTGCCCAGGAGGGAGAAGGGGAAAAAGCTGCACATCTCCATGTCCCTTCTGCACTCCTTGGATAGCTTCTTATAACTGAGTTAAAATAGTTCTTTGACGTTTGGGGTGACTATGACTCCTAAATACCAAATCTTATTGTGTCTAGCCAATGCAAGTGGGAACTCCCTTCTTTCACATTGAGTGAGTCTGCCGCTAATCTGGATTGCTTCTGTCTTAGTATCATTGATTTTATATCCAGATACTTTTCCATAGACCTCTTATACTTTTTGTAGCTCTGGGATAGTCTTCATTGAGTCTCTTATGCAAATTAGGGTATCGTCTACATATAATGAACTTTTGTGCTGTGATCCAGACATCTCTATACCTTTCATTAATGGATTTTCCCTGATTTTCTCTGCCAGCGGCTCTATGCAAAATGAAAAGAGAAGTGACAACAGGGGACAACCCTGCCTTGTCCCACAGCTTAGGGGGAATCTCTGCAAACTGACCCCATTCACCTTTACTACTGCTTCTGGGTGTCTATATAGTGCCTCAATACTTGCTTGGAAACCAGGGCCGAAGTTCATTTTTTTTAAGGACATATTTCAAATACCCCCATCTTACTTTGTCAAATGCCTTTTTTGTGTCTAATGACAGGGCCAACTTTAACTGTTTTGAACCTTTTCAGAATGTAAAGATGTTTAGGAGCCTGTGTATATTGGGTGCTATGCACGATTGGGGCAGTGGTACATGAATAAGTCACTTACCCCGCCTGCGTAGCTGTGCACCCGCAGACAGGTGCACATATGCCAGTATTCACGATCGGTGCTCACCTATTTGTGGCTTCTCCCTCTGGTGCCCAGGACTCTGCAGGGTGGCCGGGGCAGAGTCATGGTCCTGGGTGGACGTCTAATGGGATGACCGTCCTGGGACCCAGCGTGGATCCCTTCCACAGTGTGGCGTGGGTATGGGGTAGTGCATGACTACCTCAGGTACCCAGACCCACATGGCATGTCCCCTATGGCCAGTCTGCCCACCTGCTAGCCCTTGGCTCCCAGTGCCCCCCCGGTGTGTGGACCCCACCTCCGGCCCACAACCTCACAACAGCAGCTGTGCACTACCCCACTGTGGCCATACCAGAGCCCCCATAGGAGGGCTGTGTCAGTCTGGCCCCCCCACCCACCTAGCAACATAATGTCCCAGTGACACTGCTCTGGTGCTGTGTTGGGCACTCGCTGGTCCTGCTGCCCCTGCCCTGTCCATCTGCCTAATGGGCAGGGGCAGCATGGAGGGCCCTGTCCTGGTCCCCCCAATGTTTGGCATGCACTGACCATGGAGGCACACAGTGGGTTACAGCAGGGTCTGTCCTGACATAGCCTGCACCTCACAGTGTGCAGCAAATTGTGGCTTTGTGCATGCCGCATAGTGCTGGCACACCCCCGGCATGCCGGCCCCCAGCGCTTTGCTGTCCGCATAGCCAGGGATCGGGCGCATATCTGCTGCATGCCCACTTTGTGAATGCTGCCTGGATACCCCTCCTTGGCATTCACGTGTAGGATGCCATCATGCCTGATTTCTGCAGGCACATTGGCATAGTGCATACAGCCCATTGTCCTGTAATACCTTCCTCTTTATGAAGTCTGTTTGATCTGGTTTTACTAGTTTTTGTATCTTCTTTTGCCATCTAGTTGCCAAAATAGATGTGAACGTTTTCATATCTACTGTCAGCAGTAATTCTGGCCTATAGGAGCTACATTGTTGGGGGTCTTTTCCTTGTTTTGGGATAATTGTGATCAGTGTCTGTCTCCTGGAGTCAGGGGTTGGCTCTCCTTCTAGGATTGTGTTAAATGTGATTTGCAGGAGAGGGCTGATCTGTTCGCTAAATTTTTTATAAAATTCTATTGGGAGCCCATCTGCTACTTTTTAGATTTTTGATTGCGGTGGCAATTTCAGTATTAGAGATACTGGCTTCTATCTCATCCCTCTCCCCCTCCGCCTCCTCCTCCTCCTGTAGCTGGAGTAGGGTCACCGATGTCAAGAAGATTTCTAGGTCTATCCTATCTTCCTCACCCCAGTTATCTGAATATAGTTGCTGGTAGTAGTTTGCAAAAGTTTTTAAGATCTCTGCTGGTCTTGTATAGCTGTTTTCTACTCGTGGCCCTCCTTTGATTTTTATTATCGTTCTGTTTACCTTCTGCTACCTGAGCTGCCAGGCTAGCAGCTTGTCTGCCCTATTCCCAGCTTCATAGTATCTTTGTTGAGTGTAACGCAGTCCCCCTTCTACCTTTTCTTCTAATGACTTTGTCAGCTTAGCCCTACATTCTTGGAGGTGTCTCTTCATGTCAGGGTTCAGGGTTATCTTTTGCTCCACTTCTAAATTGAATAATTGCTCTTCTAGTTTGTCTGCTGTCTGTTGTCTGTGGTCTCTGTCTGCTGAGCCTGAGACAGGGAGAGTGAGAAAGCAGCCACAGCTTCCTTGAATCAAGGAGGCTATTTTCTAGACTACACTGAACTGAATTATTACTTTTTGGACCTGTGTAACTAACTAGTATTGATTCTGTTTTTGGGTGGACTTGTCTTAGTTTTAACTCTAATTTGCCAGGGAGGAACTGTAGCTGGGAGATATTTACAGTCAGTTATGACTAGATCTGTTACTTAGCCTTTGTGAAATAGGAGTCTGAAAGGAAGGAAGGCACTCCCCGGGGTGGAGGGTAAGAGTTGTAGGTGATTGTTTCTGGATGGCATAGGTTTACTCCTACCCACCCTTCCCCTCACCGCACCCACCCCAAGCGCATAACTTTCTTTATAGCAGGGGCTCTGACATCACTTCCCCAAAACTGCTAACAACATACACCTGTTCATATCCTTAAAGGCACAGCACACTGAATAGGGGGTAAAGACACTCACAAGCTTGCACACACTAAAACAAGAACAAAAAAGAATCTGTAATGGGAAGGGACGCAGACATGTGGGGAGTGGTGCAATGCACTGGCTGTGGAGCAGCAGTCTTCCGGGAGACATTCTGGAAACTGCATTGCTGCCCTATTTGCAGGCACCTCTCTGGTCTGAGGGAGGAGGTTGTTCTTCTCCATGCTGACCTGGCCGGGATTTGGGAAACCTGCTCCCCCACTCAGGGACCACCCAGGCCACTACCACTACCTCAGAGGTTGCCAAGAAAGAGGAATGGTTGGACCACAGTAGGCTCAGGGAGGGTGAGGGTGGTGGAGCAGAGGCGCATCCCCCCAGTTGTGTCTCTCCACAATTCATTTGCCACTCTGGCGAAGCATGGTTCCTCTATGGAGGCACCTGCAGTAGAGACCAAGGAGGATGCTGGGAATCTCCACAATGGAGATCCACAGGAGGGTGGTCTAGGACCCCACAGGGAAGGAAACAACTCTGGTGGGGACCCAATTGTTGGGGTAGAACTGGGGGAGGGAGGGGAAAGGGAGGTAAGGTGTCTGCCCGGTGACAAGGCTTGGAGGGACAGGAAATTAATCTTCAGGATCATGGGAGCAGTGGCAAGGGGGAGGGAGCTGGATGTCATCCACCTAGGGATGAATGATCTGGCTGAGAATGGGATCAGAGCAGTGCAACAGGAGTTTGTGGAGTTGGGAAGGGGCCTTAGACAAGTAGCACACATGGTAACTTTCTCAGAAGTGCTAACTGTCTATGGCATGGATGAGGCAAGAGCACTCTGCACCATGGGATTCAATGACTGGTTGAAAAGCTGGTGCAGAGCTTAGGGATTTGACTTCACTGGGGACTGGGGCTCTACCTGGAGGGATGCAGGCCTATAGAGGCACAATGGCCTGCATCTATCCTGGAGAGGAACCAGGATCCTAGGTGATAGATTTAAATGCTTCAATGGCAAGCATTTAAACTAGCCAAGGGAGGCACTGAAGAGGAGAAGGGAAATCCTAGCCCCCCCAAAAAATCAGGGTAATTAGTGAGGTAAACACCAAGATAGAGCAGTCAATAGGAAGAAGGGCAGGGGTAAATGGAGAAAAAGACAAAGGCAGTAGGGACATGGATGGGACAAAAATAAATAAAGCCATAAAAAATGGAAGGTAATGAGTACAAATGCCCTTAGTCTAGGTAAAAAGCTCCCTGAAATGGTGGCTTTGATTGAAGAGGGATGTTTGGATATTGTGGCAATCACAGAAACATGGTACACGGAGAACCATGACTGGGATGTCAGCATACCAGGGTACACAATCTACAGGAGGGACAGGGAGGGAAGAAGAGGAGGAGGAGTAGCTCTCTATGTAAGGGAAGGGATCAAAGCAGCAGAGCTAAAGGGTAAACAGGGAGGAGAAGAGGCACTGTGGGTCACCCTGGAGACTGGAAATGGCTCCACAATCCACACAGGGGTTGTATACAGACCCCCGTCTCAGGGGGAGGAAATGGACAAGGAAATGATGGAAGGCATCCTTGGGATGGCAGAGAAAGGGGAGATATTGCTGTGAGGGACCTGCATATGCCAGATGTTGACTAGAGCACCTTTGCTGCAGCCACATCCAAGAGCAGGGCCATTCTCGATGCCCTACAGGGGGCATGCCTCAGACAGCTAGTTTTGTAACCCACTCGGGAGAGAGCAGTCTTAGACCTGGTACTCTCAAATGGGGACGGGGAGAGGATCTCTGATGTTGAAGTGGGTAGCCATCTGGGAACAAGTGACCACCAGTGTGGTTCACAATAAGCTTAGCTGTAGAGTCAAGCCACACAAAAGTGAAGGTACTGGACTTCAGGAGGGCTGATTTTGTCAAAATGGGAGATAGCCTTAGAAAAGCAACAATGGGGAAATATCAAAACCGCCATCACAGAGGCAATAAGCTTTTGTGTGAAGCAAATAAACAAATCAAAAGGAAAGAAAAAAACACTATGGTTCTCAAAAGAAGTGGCGGGGAAGGTAAGGGAGAAAAAGATAGCATTCAGGAAGTATAAGGAAACACAGAAGGAGCAGGACAGAGAACTGTACCAGTTAAAACAGAAGGAAGCGGGTAAGGCAGTCAGAATAGCAAAGGTCCAAACTGAGGAAAAGATAGCCAACTTGGTTAAAAAGGGGGGATGAAACCTTTTATAGGTACATTAGGGAGCAAAGAAGGACTAAGGCAGGGATACGGAGGCTGAACAAAGAGGAAGGTGGCTGGGCAGAGCGAGACAGTGAAAAAGCAAGGATATTGAATGAATACTTCTGCTCAGTATTCACAATGGAAAAGCAGGGAGAAATACCTAATCCGATCAATAGAAGTACTCTGGATGGGGGGTTGATATTAGTCCTTTCACAGAAGAAAGGGTTCTGAAAGAACTTTTAAAACTGAAGGTGGATAAAGCAATGGGGCCTGATGGGATTCACCCCAGAATTCTAAAAGAATTAAGGGAAGAACTAGTAACACCACTGACTACCCTTTTTAATAAATCATGGGAGGATGGTGTGGTACCTCAGGACTGGAGGAGGGCGGATGTAGGATTCCCCTTCACAGAAGTGGGAGCAAGACAGAGGCAGGAAACTACAGATCTGTCAGTTTGACCTCAGTGGTAGGGAAAATGATGGAATCACTTCTGAAGGAAAGAACTGTTGAGTATCTAGAGGCCAGTGGGGCACAGGACCCAAGGCAACATGGATTCACAGCGGGAAGGTCATGTCAGACAAATCTAATTGATTTATTTGACTGAGTGACCAAAGCAGTAGACCAGGGAGGGGCTGTGGACATGGCCTACCTAGACTTTAGCAAGGCATTTGACACAGACCCGCACAAAAGATTAATAAACAAATTAGCCGGCCTGGGAGTGGGTCCCAGGGTGGTAGCCTGGGTAAAACACTGGTTGGACAACCGGACACAGCAGGTAATTGTAAATGGAGTCCACAGTGAAGAAAGGAGACTTGCTAGTGGGGTACCGCAGGGTTTAGTACTGGGGCTGGTCCTTTTTAATATCTTTATAGGTGACATTGCAGAGGGACTGGAAGGGAAAGTATGTCTCTTTGCAGATGACGCAAAGATCTGCAACAGGGTTGATACACAAGGTGGGGTGGAAAGGATGAAAAGGGACTTAGCAAGGTTGGAGGAATGGTCAAATGTATGGCAGCTTAGATTCAATGCAAATGTAACCCCCCTGCAAATGGGGGTTCCCAAAAGACTTCCAGGAGCTTGCCTGAATGCTCCAAGCCTGAATGGTGTTTGGCGTTTAAGCCATTTATCAGTGAGTGTTTTTAGAGCCTCTGGTACTGTCTTTAAGAGCTGTCTGCTTGCAGACATAATTAGTTATATGGGGGACTGTGTTTCTCTGTTTGAGTACCACTCGAACTGCTGCCAATTCACTCCATTTTGCAGTCACTAGGAGTACAAAGGGAACCTATCTGAAAGATGTAACTGTTTGCCAGAAATAATTTAGGTAATAATGAAAATACAGTTTGTCTAACCTGCTTTCTTTGCAGTCAGAACTGTGTTTGCCTAGTTCCCCATTCTAGTTTTGAACTGCTGAACAGGACCAATCAGTGTGGGTTAACTTGGACGAATCAGAACTTGGACTCGTAATCTGAGCCAGCCACAAGAGGATTGTATGGGCAGTGACTCTGGGAGATGTAGTTTAGACTTCGGCGCCTTTTTGGACCAACAGCAGCAGTCTATTGTGAGTGACAGCCAATCCAGTCAAGAACTGGGAGGAACTCAAAGGAAGTGCCCGGTTTTGTCTGTTGGAGTTTCAGTTTAGCTCTGGCAGTGAAGGGGAAAGGAACCCTGTGCTCCTTCAGTGCACAGTTTTAGTCAAAAACATGTGTAAGGTCCAGAGTTCCGGGTTCGCAGCTTGTGTAACTGCTTGTTAGGACTGAATCCGTCCTGTGAAGAGAATCAAAGGATATCTGAAGAGTAGAAACCAGGCTCACCCTGTAGAAGACTGGAGAAATTGCTGAATTGCACTCGATCTGTCAGGAACTGAATCTGCTGTGTGTTCTCCCGGGTATTGTGCAGTAATTGCGATCGGGATAGAGAAGCAGCCTGCCTGGTATAGTACTTTCTTTTTTACCATATAAATGTGTGAGGAGGCTTGTGTACCTCAAGTGAATCCTGCTGCCATTAAGTGACTTTTGCCTGTGACTGTTTACCATATAAATGTGTGAGGAGTCTCGTGGAGCTCAAGAGTAGCCCTGCTGACGTTGAAGGACCCTATCTTGTTTGGAGGTCGTGAGTACTAATTCAGGGTCGCTCCCTGTTGAATTGCCACATTAAATCCAAATGGAATCACTGTACTGCTGACTGTTTAAACTAATTTTTCTTTTCTCTGTGGAAAGGGCCCTACCAGCTGCCACGGTTTGGACTAGCCACTAGGGCTTTGGTACCCAGGGACAGTAACTGGTAGGGATAGGCCTGTGCACAGAGCCATAGGTAGATGAGTAAAGTTATAAGCTAATTAACCTGATTTCCCCTGTCCTTGTTATATCCCCTAAATAAATCAGAGCTGCTTGTTTCAGCAAGAAAGTTATACTGCCTGAGGTATTTGTCTATGTTAAAGTACTGTACTGTGATTATTGCACTGTATCTTATTTCACAGGAGGTCCCAGTGCCGAACCAGTCCTGGGGGTAAGTGTATACTGTGAAGGTAATTCTGATATATTGTGTGGGCCACTAGTGGGAAGAAGGGGGTTGCAGTGTCCCAGAGGGCTGTGACCAAGTAAGTTTAACTATTGCAAACCCTGACCTCTGGGTGGAGGCACCCGCCATTGGATCCAGGCCCTCAACCTGTTAGTGGCAAATCAGGCAGGGGTAGTAGCCCTGGGATAGCGCCATTTAGAGTTACACAAAGAAGTGCAAGTAATGCACCTGGGAAACAAAACCCAGGGAAGAGTACACAATGGGGTGAGATACTGACAAAACAAAAATGGAAAGGGACCTGGGGTAGTCATATCAGATGACCTAAAGGTGGGCCAGCAATGTGAGAAGGCAGTAAGAAGGGCTGGGGGATACTGGGATGTATAGGGAGAGGCATCATCAGTAGAAAACAGGAAGTTGTTGGCCCTCTGTACAGATAGTTGGTAAGACCACATCTGGAGTACTGTGTACAGTTCTGGAGACCCCATCTCCTCAAAGACATAGACAGGGTGGAGGCTGTCTAGAGGAGGGCAACCAAAATGATGCAGGGTCTGCATTAGAAGACACATGAAGAATGACTAAAGGAACTAAAGATGTATAGCCTTGAGGAAAGGAGGGAGAGGGGAGACATGCTAGAGACTTTCAGATACGACAAGGGAATCAACAAAGTCCAAGAGGGTAGCATCTTTCAGAAAAGGAGATGTGCAAAAACAAGGGAGCACAATTTGAAGATAGAGGGGGGATGGCTCAGAGGTAATGTAAGGAGGTATTTCTTTACAGAGAGGGTTGTGGATACATGGAACAGCCTTCCTGAGGCGGCCATAGAGTCAAAAACAGTGGAGGAAATCAAGAATGCTTGGGACAGACATAAGGCAGTTCTAGTGGGGGGGTAGGAGGAAGTAGGCTGTTGGTTAACTAGGATCTGCAACTTATCCATTAGGTAGGGAAATGGGCAGACTAGGTGGGCCAAGCGGTCCTTATCTGCCATCAAATTCTATGTTTCTGTGTTTCTATGTAACCTGTTTTTTTCAGTTTCCTTCTTTTTACCTGACGCATATTGAATGCATACCCCTCTTAGCCTTCAGACCATCCCATCATATGGCTTCAGTGGTGTCCTCCTCCTCCTCCCTGTTGTTCTGTAGGTATGCTTGCATTTCCCCAATCAAAGACATAGACAGAGTGGAGGCTGTCCAGAGGAGGGCAACCAAAATGGTGCAGGGTCTGCACCAGAAGACATATGAAGAAACACTAAAGGAGCTTAATATATATACCCTTGAGGAAAGGAGGGAGAGAGGGGACATGATAGAAACCTTCAAGTACCTCAAGGGAATCAACAAAGTCCAAAAGGGTGGCATCTTTCAGAAAAAGAGATGTGCAAGAACAAGGGGGCACAATTTGAAGATAGAGGGGGGACAGCTCAGAGGTAATGTGAGGAAGTATTTTTTCACAGAGAGGGTTGTGGATGCATGGAACAGCCTCCCTGAGGAGGTCGTGGAGTCAAGAACAGTGGGGGAATTCAAGAATGCATGGGACAGACATAAGGCAGTCCTAGTGGGGGGTAGGAGGAAGTAAGCTTATCTGTTAGGTAGGAAAATGGGCAGACTAGGTAGGCCAAGCGGTCCTTATCTGCCATCAAATTCTATATTTCTATGTTTCTATGTTTCTATCCTCTGGCAAAAGTCAGAGTTATTAAGATGCGAGACATTGAGCCCCCAGAATGAATTTTTATGCACTGGCTCTACTATCAGGTCTATTAGAACTGGGGCATGGTCAGATGCTGTTATCTGATTTCACTTTTTCCAACGGCATGTAACCATTCTGTGGAAAAAAAAAAAAGTATTCTGTCCTTGAGTATTGACCATGCGGGTGGGAAAAGAAGGTATAGTTATGTTCCCCTCCATGCTGGCATCTCCATATGTCTGTCAGCCCCAGCTTCCCCAGCAGCCCTCGAAGTTTCCTACTTTCCCCCTGGAGGTCTCTACTATCATTCCCACTCTTATCGATTTGGCAGTGCAGAGTACAATTAAAATCTCCTCCCACCAAGAACCATTGAGCTCTCGTCTGATGATAGCCTAAGTAAATAGTGTTTAAAGAAGGATGTTCTCTCTTTAGCTTCATTAAGAGCATATAGGTTAAGAAAAACACAGGAGACCCCCTGTAGAAGCCTAAGATCTTTACAAATTGCCCATCTTTGTCTTTGCCCACTTTCTCCATCTCCAGTGGTGTATTTTTCCTCACTAGGATAGCTACCTCTCTTCTATGCATATGTGCTTCGTATGCTGATGAGTACACCGCTCCCACCCAGCTTCTTTTGAGCTTTTGGTGCTCAGGTTGGGAGAGGTGCATCTCTTTTAGAAAGGCTAAAGTAGCTTTACTCTTGTTTAGCTCTTGGAGGATCCTAGTTCTCTGAATAGGGAGGCCAATTCCTTTTATATTATAAGTTATCATAATTAGATCTGACATTGTTCTGTTAACTCCCCCCCCATGATATTGGCAGTCGAGACACACATCTTTCTTGAACCAGTTTATAACTTTCAATAGAACATGCAACAAAACTATTTGCAAAACATTTTTGTTCCTTTGAAACCTTTGTTTCTGTATTCATTTTTACCATCATGTTTAAAACTTTTGAGGTTGACAACGTGGGGTCTCTGGATTCAATACTTTCCTCTATGGACTCCAATTTGTGTATGTGCCAGCGACTCAGGGATTTCTTACCCCTAGCAGTTCCAGAGTGCTGTGGCTTGGTGGATTTAGCCTCCATATTTCTGGATTTTGGTATGCAGGGGCATTGGCTGTTAGCTGTCCTAGCCTGCACTGCCCTCTACTTTAACGTCATCATTATTCAGAGATCAGTTTAATCCCTCCCAAACCTTTTTCATCCAAAGTCTGATTTGGGTGTACCTTCCCCAGGGTCCCTGTTACCCTCTGGTGATTTAAGTGAATATTTTCATTCTCTTCTTTTTATATTTTTTACCCCCCCTTCATATCCATGGGTACCGGGTCAACATAGCGCTGCTGAAACAGAGCATGAGGAACCGCGTTGCAGAATGCACGAATGTATAGACAGTGATGGGGGGTTCTCAGTGTGTGGTAATAACCGCTACCCCATTGCTGTAGGTGCACATAGGGGTGGGACAAGTAGGCTGCCAGTGCGGTGCTTGGTTGAGCTGCTCCTGTGGTGGAGTAGCTAGAGCATCAACACCTGGCAGCATCAAAGACCTGGGGCTGCGGTTCGATTTCCCCCAGATCCCTTTGCTCTGTGGCTTTTTTCTTTAAAAAAAAAAAAGATTTTCCCGCTTCCAACTTGAACCCCATCCCCTAAGTCCACACCCCCTCGGAGGTAGTTATTTTTTGTCCGAGGGTGTGGGGTGCGGGAGGCAGAGCCCTCTGCAAAAACAAAGATATTCTTATTGTTCTCAACTGTGTGTGCACTGTTGTGTTGTGGTCAGCATTTTCTGCTGACCTTATTTGCCACACACTGTTTTGTCTACGGCATTGTTGTTTTGCACTGTTTCGGCCGAGTCATTGTGACCCCATCCATGGGCTCCTTTCTGTGTACTGTTTTTACCATCGTGATGAACTTTGTGAAACTATCCCTCTGAGCCTCTCTCTCCCTTCCAGTCATTATCTCTTCCCTTCTACTCTCTGTTTTTTACCCTTCCCCCTGGATCGGCATGTTTAATGAGTTGGCTTTGGTTTCCCCCTCTAACTGTCATTTTAAATCTTAGAGCTTTGCATTTAACCCAAACTTCACCCTCGATTCTCTTATTAGTTCAGTCTCTTCTATTTACAGGTTTGTGTGGGGCTTCCATTTTCAGTCAGCCCATTCTATGGCATTTGTTCAGCTCTCCTAGGGGTTTGTCATATATATTGGAAAAGAAAAGGAAAAAAAGAAGGGGCGAAATTGCGCCACCCGCGCAGGGCGCACCTTTACAAATCTCCCTTCCTTCTATCCCACCACTGTTATTTGCTCCTGTTAGGATCTCTTCCCTTCCCCCCCCCCATTTATCTTTACTTTGTACCCACTCTTATCTCTCTTTTAATCTAATCGCATGTTACAGGGACAATGGATCCCACTTCTCTCCTTCCCTTCCTCCCCTATAAGGTACACTCCCCTTCTTTCCCCAGATATCTACAGTAAGCATTTCCATTATTGCACCTCTGGTGCTGGTTTGACCTTTTCGGCAGTCATTTGTGAGCTGAAACAGTACTTGCAGGTTGGGCCTGTCAACCTGCCTGTGTTGAGGTGGTCAGTGATTCTTCTCGGTGGCGCGACCCTTGCTTGGGGGGCAATAGTGTCCCAGTGCCTTGTGGTGCCTGGCGATGTTCATCTTCTGGTGTTTCAAGGCCCTTGTTAGTACCATTGAAATGATCACAATGCTTCTTTTATGGGTGTACTCCTTCTGTCCATCAGATCCTCTTTAATTCCCAGTGACTGTAGTGTGGCACCAGCTTCTGCTACGCTTTGGAAGAACTTTGAAGTCCCATCCAGGAAGATTTTGATCTGTGCTGGGGCAAAAATCTGTGCCTTGATGTTCTTTTGTCACAATTCTTTTATGATGCGGAGGATCTCATTCCTTTGCTCCATTACTAGGGGAGAAAAATCATGGTTAATGTACAGCCGGGTTTCACCGAATAAGTCTTCCCTTTTAGCCCACGCTGCTCTTAGCACCCTCATTTTCACAGAATAGTCCAGAAACCGGGCTATGATGGACCCTGGGTGGGCTTTAGGGTCCCTGGGCTTGGGTGCCAACGATTGGTGCACCTTTTCTATGTGTGTCGGAATTGATTTATCCCAGTTCAGTTGTTCTTGTAAGAAAGATACCAGAAATTCCTCCATTTCTCTGTTATC
The DNA here is from genome assembly GCA_016271365.2 of Neoceratodus forsteri. Classification (NCBI taxonomy): domain Eukaryota; kingdom Metazoa; phylum Chordata; order Ceratodontiformes; family Ceratodontidae; genus Neoceratodus; species Neoceratodus forsteri. Next base: position 226,004,272 of record JADMNL010000030.1, on the reverse strand, counting down.
CGTTTCTTCAGGCATGCTGTGTATTCTTATATTATTTCTATGTGACTGCTGCTCCGGATCATTTAGTTTCAATGACATTTCTTCTCTCTGGTATACAAATAAAGGAGGGCTGCACTATGGTGGTCTCCTTGCTGGCTCCGTCAGGCTGCTCTCCAGCTCCCTCGTTCTCTGCCCAACTTCTTTCAGTTTTTGCCAGGTTTCAGCCATGTCCAGTTGCATGCTTTTTAGTGTGGTTCCTATTTTTTGTAGCTCATTTATCAGTTTTTTGGACATGATGGTGTAGGTTGCTTCGCCCTCTTCGAATTCACTGGTCTGCTTGAGTGGCTCAGGATCTGTGGATGATGGGCCTGATACTCCATCTTTCTGGTTGCGGAGTGTCCATTTCATTAGTGGACTGTTGGCTCCAAGCTCCTTAAGCTGTTGCTTAGCTGCCATTCTTATCTTTTGTATTCTATCAATTTTTCAGCCAAAAAGTGTCATTTAGCTGTAGATTAAGTACAATTACTGAGGTTGAGGAGCGAAGCAGAGATGCCCTATGTGCTCATCTCTTGTTGATGTCACCAGAAGTCCAGAGGACCCTTTCTGAGGTTGATTTTCTTGAAAACCTGGGGGAGAAGATGGAAATAGCTGGAGTCTTGCAGGGGTCTCGATCTCTAGTCCACTGCCCCATTGGTCAGATCCAGAATGTAAACTGCCGGAACCTTGATTGAATGCTGGAGGCAAAATTTGAAAAGAACCTATGCCACCATGGTTGCTAGCCTTGCTTGTAGAGCAGAAAGCAGCTAACCAAAAGAAGCTACATTTTCTTATTAATTTAACACTTATATATTTGCAGGAGTCAGTGTCTGTTGAGAGTAAGCAAACAGATACTTTATTAGAAGTAGAAGGGGTCTTATTTAGGGTTTAAAAAAAAAGAAAGAAAAGAAAGAAAGTCAGTGTGTGTTCTGTGCTGGGAACGGTTCTGTATTAGTTTACTTTGCTAAACCAGTAGGAGGAGAGAGAGCTTAATTTGGGGGTGTGGCTTAGACACTATAAAAGCAGATGACTCAAATTACAACTTCCTTTTGCTAGCCTTTTTTCTTACTAATTGCTCTCCATCTCACCCACCCACCGTAAGCCAGTACTGCTTTTATAGCCACTGGATTTGACTGTCAACAGGAACTTCCTGTTTGGCAGTAGGAAGGGAAGGATCATAGAGAAACATTGGTTTTGTCAACCCTAAAGGAAAAAGGTAGCTCACTCCCCCCCCCCCAGCTGTTGGTGGTCTGACACTGAGCAAGGAAGAAGGAGGCTACTGAATAATATAGGAAGTTACTGTCCCAGAATAGGAAGGGTGAGAGTTGTAAGGAGAGGAGGGAGTAAGCATACAGAGAAACAGGAGAGGGGACACAAAATAAGACATGATAGGAGTGGTGCAGTTTAATGGCTGTGGGGCGGCAGTGTTCCGGGAGACATTCTGGAGGCTGTGATGCTGCCCTATTTGCAGGCACCTCTCTGGTCTGAGGGAGGAGGTTGCCTGTCTTCAGGCTGACCTGGTTAGGATTCGTGAAACCTCCTCCCCCACCCAGGGACCACCAGGGCCAATGCCACTACCTCAGAGGTTGCCAAGAAAGAGGAGAGGCTGGACCAGGGTGGGCTCAGAGAGGGAGAGGGTGGTGGAACAGAGTTGCATCCCTCAGCTGTACCTCTCCACAATTCATATGCTGTTCTGGCAAAGTGTGGTTCCTCTATGGGCACCCACAGTGGAGACCAAGGAGGATGCTGGGAACCTCCACAAAGGAGACCCACAGGAGAGTGGCATGAGACCCCACAGGGGAAGGAAACAACTCCTGGTGGAGGACTCAGTCATTAGGGGGGTAGAAATGGGGGAGGAGGGAGAGGGAGGTAAGGTGCCTGCCTGGTGCCACGGCTTGGAGGGACAGGAAGCGAATCCTCAGGATCATGGGAGCAGCTGCACGAGGAAGGGAGGGAGCTGGATGTCATTGTCCACCTAGGGACAAATGACCTGGCTAGGAATGGGATCAGAGCAGTGCAAGAGGAGTTTGTAGAGTTGGGGAAGGGCCTTAGACAAGTAGAGCATACAGTAACCTTCTCGGAGGTGCTGCCTGTCTATGGCAAGGGTGATGCTAGGGTACTCCTCACCAGGGAATTCAATGAATGGTTGAAAAACTGGTGTGGAGCTCAGGGTTTTGGCTTCACTGGGGACTGGGGAGCCACCGAGATGGATGCAGACCTATACTGGTGTGATGGACTGCATCTGTCCAGGGGGGAACCAGGATCCTAGGCGAGAGGTTTAAATGCTTCATTGGCAAGCATTTAAACTAGCCAAGGGGGGAGGCACTGAAAAGGAGCAGGGAAATCCCAGCCTCCCCCCACAAACAACAGTAATTAGTGAGGTAAACACCAAGGTAGAGAAGTCATTAGGGAGCAGGACAGAAGTAAATGTAAAAAAAGGCAAAGGCAGTAAGGACAGGAATTGGGCTAAAAGGGGTAAGGCCATCAAAAAGTGGAGGGTGATGAGTACCAGTGCCCGTAGTTTGTGTAACAAGCTCCCTGAACTAGTGGCCTTGATGGAAGAGGGTTGCCTGGATATTGTGGCAGTCACAGAAACATGGTACACAGAGAACCATGACTGGGATGTCAACATACCAGGATACACAATCTACAGGAGGGACAGGGAGGGTAAAAGAGGAGGAGGAGTAGTTCTTTATGTAAAGGAAGGGATCAAAGCAACAGAACTAAAGAGTAAACAGGGAGCAGATGAGACACTCTGGGTCACCCTGGAGACAGGAAATGGCACCACAATCCGCATGGGGGTTGTATACAGACCCCCATCTCAGGGGGAGGAAATGGACAAGGAAATGATAGAAGGCTTCCTTAGAATGGCAGAAAAAGGGGAGATATTGTTGATGGGGGACCTGAATATGCCAGATGTTAACTGGAGCACCTTTGCTGCAGGCACATCCAAGAGCAGGGTCATTCTTGATGCCCTACAGAGGGCATGCCTCAGACAGCTAGTATTGGAACCCACTCGGGAGGGAGCAATTTTAGACCTGGTACTCTCAAATGGGGATGGAGAAAGAATCTCAGATTTAGAAGTGGGTAGCCATCTGGGAACAAGTGACCACCAAACAGTGTGGTTCACGATAAACACAGCCATACAATCAAGTGATACAAAAGCAAGAGTATTGGACTTTAGGAGGGCTGACTTTGAGAAAATGAGAGAGTGCCTCAGAAAAGCACTAGCAAACAGGCAAGAAGGAGGGGTGGAGGAACAATGGAGAATAATCAAAACAGCCGTCACAGAGGCAACAAGGCTTTGTGTAAAGCAAATCAACAAAACACAACGAAGGAAAAAAATGCTTTGGTTCTCAAAAGAGGTGGCAGGGAAGGTTAAGGAGAAAAGGACAGCATTCAGGAAATGTAAGGAAACACAGAAGGAGAAGGACGGAGAACTTTATCAGTTAAAGCAGAAAGAGGATGGGAAGGCAGTCAGAATAGCAAAGGCCCAAACCGAGGAAAGGATAGCCAACTCTGTTAAGAAGGGGGATAAGACCTTTTATAGGTACATTAGGGAGCAAAGAAAGACCAAAGGAGGGATACTGAGGCTTAATAAAGGGGAGAGAATGTGGGTAGAGGGTGACAATGAAAAAGCTGGGATACTGAACGAATATTTCTGCTCAGTATTCACAAAGGAAGAGGAGGGGGAGGTACCTAAACTAAACAAGAGAAACACTCTGAAGATGAGGGTCGATACCAGTCCATTTACAGAAGAAAGGGTTCTGAAAGAACTAATAAAATTGAAGGTGGACAAAGAAATGGGGCCTGATGGGATTCACCCAAGAATTCTGAAAGAACTCAGGGTAGAACTAATGACACTGCCGACTACTCTCTTTAACAAATCATGGGAGGATGGGGTGGTACCTGAGGACTGGAGGAGGGTAGATGTGATTCCTCTTCACAAAAGTGGGAGCAGGACAGAGGCAAGAAACTACAGACCAGTTAGATTAACCTCAGTGGTAGGTAAAATGATGGAATCACTTCTGAAGGAAAGAATCATTGAGTACCTAGAGGCCAATGGGGCACAGGACCCAAGGCAGCATGGATTCACGATGGGAAGGTCATGTCAGACAAATCTAATAGATTTCTTTGACTGGGTGACCAAAGTAGTAGACCAGGGAGGGGCTGTGGACATGGCTTACCTAGATTTTAGCAAGGCATTTGATACAGTCCCACATAAAAGATTAATACACAAGTTAGCCAGCCTTGGAGTGGGTCCCAAGGTGGTAGCCTGGATAAAAAGTGGCTAGACTGCAGGACGCAAAGGGTAGTAGTAAATGGAGTCCACAATGAAGAAAGGAGGGTTACTAGTGGGGTACCGCAGGGTTCAGTACTGGGACCGGTCCTTTTTAATGTCTTTATAAGTGACATTGCAGAGGAACTGGAAGGAAAAGTATGTCTCTTTGCAGATGACACAAAGATCTGCAACAGGGTTGATACACCAGATGGAGTGGAAAGGATGAGAAGGGACTTTGCAAGGTTGGAGGAATGGTCAAATGTATGGCAGCTCAGATTCAATGCAAAGATGTGCAAGGTAATGCACCTGGGAAACAGAAACCCAGGGCAAGAGTACACAATGGGGGGTGAGATACTGACAACAGTAAAAATGGAAAGGAACCTGGGATAATTATATCAGATGACCTAAAGGTGGGCAAGCAAATGAGAAGGCAGTAAGGAAGGCTGGGGAATACTGGGATGCATAGGGAGAGGCATCAATAGTAGAAAACAGGAAATTGTTATCCTCTGTATAGACAGTTGGTGAGACCCCATCTGAGTACTGTGTGCAGTTCTGGAGACCCCATCTCCGCAAAGACATAGATAGAGTGGAGGCTGTCCAGAGGAGGGCAACCAAAATGGTGCAGGGTCTGCATCAGAAGACATTTGAAGAAAGACTAAAGGAGCTAAATATGTATACACTTGAGGAAAGGAGGGAGAGAGGGGACATGATAGAAACTTTCAAGTACCTCAAGGGAATCAACAAAGTCTAAGAGGGTGGCATCTTTCAGAAAAAGAGATGTGCAAGAACAAGGAGGCACAATTTGAAGATAGAGGGGGGACTGCTCAGAGGTAATGTGAGGAAGTATTTTTTTACAGAGAGGGTTGTGGATGCATGGAACAGCCTCCCTGAGGAGGTTGTGGAGTCAAGAACAGTGGGGGAATTCAAGAATGCATGGGACAGACATAAGGCAGTCCTGGTACGGGGTAGGAGGAAGTAAGTTGTTGGTTAACTACGATCTGCAGCTTATCTGCTAGGTAGGAAAATGGGCAGACTGGGTGGGCCAAGCGGTCCTTATCTGCCGTCAAATTCTATTTTTCTATGTTTCTGTGTTAACTGTGAAGATCTGGTCCCACCCCAGGCAGTTGATGTACCTCACCGTTTCCACATAGTCCATGCGAAGAAGGACCACAATCCCTGGCTTGTCCTTTGTAAAGCTGTGGATGGCGAAGTTGGCTGTCATCAGTTCCAATACACAGATGTGAAGGGAGGCCTCCTTTGGGAACCATTTGCCCCTAGTGAAGACTCCTTCGCACTATGCTCCCCACCCAAAGGAACTTGCATTGGACTCTATTATTAATTCTGGGTGCATGCTGAAAATTGCTCTCCTGTTCCAGTTGTCCATTTGGCTTAACCACCAAATAAGTTCCGACCTGACTGGTCCGGGGAGGGGGAGTCTGAACTCAAAGGATCCTGTCTGTTTGAGGGCACAGATTTTGAAGTCTTGCAAGGTCCTGTAGAGGAGAGGTTCTGGGAAGATGGCCTGGACTGAGGATGATAGAAGTCTTATCACTCTGGCCAGGTCTCTCAGGGAGTGGGCTACAGATTTCAAGAGTTTCCTTATCTCTGTTTTTGTATTCTTCAACCTCTTTGAGGGAAGATGGAGAGAAGTGGAACAAGAGTCCACTTCGGAACCCAGAAAGGATATGGCCTAGACCGGGGTCAGAACTGACTTTTTCCATTTATCACAAACCCCAGGGCCTCCAGGAGGGACGTGATGAGGTGAAGGTGACACATGAGCTGAGCTGGATCCTGAGCCATAATCAGCCAATCATCTAGACAAATGATTAGCCTGGTCCCACAGCCCAGAGCCACGCAACCACTGGGCGGAGTACCTTTGTGAAACACCAGGGAGCTGAGAATAATCCAAAGTAAAGACAGTTGTACTCCCACCTTTCCCCTTTTTAGATAAACCCCAGCCAGCTCCTGTCTGGGGTGGGGGAGATAGGGATCGTGATATAGGTGTCTGTGAGGTCCAGACGGACCATCTAGTACCCCAGAGTAGGGTGCCTCTTAAGAGACGGATCCCTTCCATCTTGAAGTGATGGTAAACAGTGAATGAGTTCAAGCCCCTGAGATTGATCACTGGGTGTGACTCCCTCGTCCTTCTTTGTGACCAGGAAAATGGAGCTTAGCCATGTTAGATCATGCCCCCCCTTTTGAGATGGCTCCCTTGGACAGGCAAGAGTCCAGCTCTTTGTACATAAGGTCTTTTTCCCCCCGAGGAAAAGTGAGGAGGGTGAGTGAAAGACTATGGAGGGGCAGGGTGTTGAATTCCAAGTGATAACCTCATATGGCCCCAGCACCCATGGATTTCTGGTATACGACCCAGATCTTCTCACTTGAGATCCCCATGGTTTGGTGTCGATGTCAAGGTGATGAAGATCAAGGGTCGGAAGTTGGAGCATTGCTGGCAGAAGTCCCAGCTGGATGCCAACTAACTGGTCCTGTGCACCCATTACCGTGAGTACCAGGAAGTAATCTCCCATAAGAAGGCATAGTTCATGTTCAGGGAGATTGCGGCAGGGAAGAACAGACCTGCTCAGCTTTTTCAGACTGTGGACAAGCTTCTTCATACGGCCTGTCTTCAGCCAAAAAAAGCTTTTTCATCAACTTTGTGTGAGGTGTTTGCTCTGTTCTTCTCTGACAGGGTGTTGGCTGTCCGATCGGGGTTTCCGTCAGGTAGGCTTTTGCCTCGTAGTTGCTGGTCTGTTGGGAGTAGAGGAACTCTGCCTGCCTGGGAGGAGTTTAGGCCAATGGAGGTGTCTGAGGTGACTCGGGTGATCTTAGAGCTGAAGCATACATCTTGTGAACTGGACCCAGCCCCGACGAGTTTCTTGATGGGATGCGCTGAGGCTGTTGGCCCAGTGATCGCTGGGATAGCTAGGTGTTCAATGGTGGAGAGGGTGTTCCCAGCTCCTCTGAAAGAGGCACTGGTGAGACCCCTCCTAAAGAAATATTCCCTTGACCCAGACATCCTGGTGAATTGCTGCCCTATCTCCAACCTGCCTTTTTTTGAGCAAGGTTGTTGAGAAACTGGTAGCACAGCAGCTCGAGGATCGGCGCCTGGCCTTCAACATCTATGAGCCATTTTAGTTAGGTTTTCAGGCAAGACACAGCACAGAAACCACACTAGTCAGGGTGCATAGTGACTTACTCAGAGTAGAGATATAAAGAAGACAGGTCAATTCTTGTGCTCCTCAATCTCTGTTCAGCTTTCGACACCATGGACCACACCGTGCTTCTTGATCGACTCTGTGAATTTTGTGGACTCACTGGTGTTGCCATCAGATGGTTTGAGTCCTTTCTGTCAGACAGGGTGCAGCAGGTTGTGATGGGGAAATTCTCCTCCTCTCCAATGCCTCTGTCTTGTGGAGTTCCTCAGGGCTTGGTCTTGTCTCCGATGCTGGGACAGTCTCAAAGGAGCCAGTGATGAGCCTTCCTATCTAATGGTTTTCATAGTCTCGCCACCAAGAACTCCAACACCTTGGGTCGAGGAACTCATTTGATGAGAGAGTCGCCTGGAGCATCCGGATTGAATGGCTGCCTGTCCGTCCCGGAGTCTGAGCCTCCATTGGCGTGATCACTGGGGGTTACTGGAGGCTCAAGGCTGTCTCCAACTGCCAACTGCATAGTGGGGACTTGTCCAAACTGGCATCTGAATCAGAGATCCCCTCTTCAGAGGAACTGGAGTCAGAGGGCAGAAGGAAGGAAGAATGTGTCGGGGGGGGATCAACATGGTTTAAGGCATCTACTGTCACTTTTTTATTTCTTGAGGGCTTTGTGTGCCCTAGGAGAGCCCTCAGGCCTAGGCTGCCCCTCCAGCCTTCTCATCCCAGAATTCTTATTCCTGTTGGGTTTGGGGTCAAATTTGCCTCCATTTGAAGTAGAAAAGTCTTTAAGCCCACTCTGCGCTTGAGGGCTGAGGTACCTCTGGACTCCGATCGAGTCCACTTCCTCCCATTTGAGGACCTACTGCTAAGCATTGCCTTTGGGCACTAGATCTGCCTCTTTCTATTGCAGGGAAGGTCTCTGCCCTCTTATTGTCTGGGGAATGACTTTTTGTCCTTTTATCTCTGAAATGGGCCATGGCGCCTTTTTTTCCCTGAAGCTGCCCTTTTTTTTGACTGGATTTAAATGTTTTTTCCTGACATGCTTTCTCGGGTTGCAGGTGACTCCCTGTCATCACTGGAGACAGAATCTGATAGGCTCAGGGGGAGATCACTGTCTAATCCAGCCACCAGAGCCTCCAACAATAATGATCTCATTTGAGAGCTGTAGGGATTTGAAGCTGCCTGAAACACTCCTCATGTCAAGTTTCTCGGAGAATCTTTGATCTGCTGCTCAATTGCTGATTCAGTCAGTGCTGCAAGAAATTCCACAGTAACTGAAGGGCCTTCCACGGAGGTCTCGATGAGTGGCTCCATGTGTACCATTGTAGCTGCTCACACTATGAGCAGCAAAGAAGAGGATGCTTTTGGTGAGCTCTGAGCTTTTATAGCACTCAGGACGCTGACGTGAAGCGCAAAACCGTGAGAGCAACTAAGAACTTTGAAGCTGTTGGAACTAGAGACTGATGTTAGGACCAGAGTTGTGGTCAGTTTCTTTTGGCTATAATGTCTCATTTTCTTTGCTGCTGTGGGGAAAATAAAGAAGAGATCAGCCTATAATTGGAGCCTCTGAGTCCTGAGGTAAAATCAATGGTTACTTATACTGTACTGCAGTTGCTGTTACTCTTATTGTGCTCTGCATGTTGTGGTAATTGTTAATTTTAACTGTGATCACGTTACACTGTCTTGTATTAAAATGATTATTTGTTGTCATATTGGTCCTTGTACAAAAAGATGAACAAAATTTATTTATTTTATTTACATTTTTGTTAACCAGATAAGTGTAATGAGCCAAGGTCCTTTTTTGTGCATGACCCGGGACCATATGGAAAACAGTCAAGATGTTACATCGCTATAAAAAAAATTAGTACAGACAGACAATACAATAATAAGCCATACCTCAAAGTTTAAACATTAGCAATATTATTTACATAAAATCATAAAAAAAAGAGGACTTGTACCTTTCATTGGACCAACCAAAGAATCCCAGAATGTTTTAAGCTTTTGAACTACACAGTCTTCATCAGAAAGCTTAAAACATTCTGTGAGTCTTTTGTTGGTCCAATAAACGCTATCAAATCACCCATTTTGTTCATCTTACTATCCTGTATTGTAATAGCACCGTTGTTTTGTATTTCCATGTTGTTTTATAGTGCTCTGCTCTTCCCAGTCATGCCTGAAAATGACACCGTTATTCTTTGTGCAGTTTCCTGCTGAATAGAAAACAGACACAAGACTACAGAATCTGTAAATAAATTCACTTGTGTGTTCACAAGCAGCTATACATTTTCTGTCCATACCTTTCCTCTGGACTGGATGTTAGAACTGATGATACGAGAAAGCAAGATGGCCTCCGTGAGATTGCTCAGTCCATTTGCTTTAGAGTCTCTGGAAAAGAAAGTTGATTTTATCTCAATAAAAGTTGTGATGTTACGTCATGTTTCAATGTCTGAGAAGCACAAAACCATCTTGTCTACAAGAAGAGAGTTTTGCCTCTCATTATGTGAGACCTCGCAAGAAGCCATTAAGGCTCATTACAGAAATGAGAGGCCAAGTTGGTTCCAGGAAGCCACTTGGCTCACCTGGCACTGTGTACACCCTCTGAGTATCATCAGGAATTGGCTTACCTGAATCACCTGGTCAGTCTCCATGAGCATAAGAGCTTTCATCTGCCACTGTCTCTAAGCCTGGGGACGCTGTCTCTGCCACTGCTGTAACTGGAGTCGAACCTGTTGCTGAAAGAATAACATTTATTGAAATGAAATGGCATATAATACCTCCTGGGATGTTCTGAAGCACACACTACTGAATCTTTGGGAAACTCTACGAATAAAATTCTTGTATGGATAGAAAGGTATGACTGCAGATTTAAGTCATTAAGTGCTAGAGTCAATATTTTGCACAGTGATGCAACAATGAATCGGGAAAAGCTAAGTAAAGTGGACTCACAAGTGAAAAACAAAATACAGGGGGTCATTACTGGAGTTTCGAACAAACTCCAAGTGGCTGAGGCAACTGCAAACAATGTTATTAATGAGAAATACAAAATTTCCAGGAAACTTGAGAATCTTGAAAACCAAACTCGATACAGAAACTTACTTTGGTTGGATTACCTATATTGCTTGATAAAAATATTGAAACTGTTAGAGAGTTGGTTAAACATGTATTTCTCTCGGATTTTGAACTTCCATAGAACAACTACCCCATTTCTCACTGAAGCCTTTAGGGTACGAAAAAAGATAACCAAATGCTTTGCCTAATGCTACTTCAGAACACAATGTTTTAGAGGTGGAAAATGATTTAAAATTTACTGTTATTGATGTTCTTGCATTTCAGTATGACAAGGGTTTAATAATGAAATTGGCAAGGATGAGGGGACAGCTCATATATAATGGACACAGATTTTACATCTATCCAGACTTCTCTTGTGCTACACAACAAAGACGTTGGTGCTTTTTGGCTTATCACCAGGAGTTTCTTGAGTTGGGGACACAATTTCAGTTGCTGGCTCCAGCCAAAGTGAAAATAACATTTAAGGGTAGAACATATTTTTTCGTTGAAGTGGATCAGATCTCTGCCTTCTTACGAGGATGTTATGGGTATGATGAAGACAGAGATGAAGACTTAGACTCCCCGACTTATCTGAGAAAGTGATGTCTCTTACAGCTGCAGAGACTGAGAACCTTTAATTTGACTGTCTCTTTCCATTTTTTTACAGTAGGGAAAGTAAAAATACAGCAAAAATAAATTCATAATATAGAGGATAATGGCTGGGGATCAGGTAATAACCACACTGTAATCACCTTGAGTGGTTGCTAGGGCAACATGGTAAACCTTGAGAGCGCAGCTCGAGAGGTTTACTGTAGCCCTAGCAACCACAAGAGGTGATTACAGCGTGGTTGTCACCTGATCCCTAGTCATCATCTTTTATAGTGTAAGGTCAAAAAACACTGTTTGCATTCTATGTGTGAGAATTATGGAACTCTGGTGCATTCTTTTTTGTTATGCCACTGTTTGGAAGTTCTGAAGTGTGGTTAACAACTTTTTAAAATTCTAAACAGTGCATAACAAAGCTGTGTGACTGCTGATTTTGATGGTTAATAGGCACTTACCATACATTATATAGTCCTTATGATTAAAGTCTAACATAATGATGATTATATGAGTACATAAAAATTTAATATAGCAACTTAACATCAATGAAATATTTTTTAAGAAGGAAAGGTTGGTGTTGAATAATAGATTAGATTAAGTTGTTACTTTAAATTTAATTGTTCTTTGGAAAGGTTGAGAAGGGACTTGGCAAGGTTAGAGGAATGGTCAAAGGTATGGCAGCTTAGATTCAATGCTAAGAAGTGCAAGGTAATGCACCTGGGAAACAAAAACCCAGGGGAAGGGGAGGGTGAGATACTAACAACAACAAAAATGGAAAGGGACCTGGGGGTAGTCATATCAGATGACCTAAAGGTGGGCAAACAATGTGAGAGGGCAGCAAGGAGGGCTGGGGGGATACTGGGATGCATAGGGAGAGGCATCACCAGCAGAAAACAGGAAGTTATTATCCCTCTGTACAGACAGTTGGTGAGACCCCATCTGGAGTACTGCGTGCAGTTCTGGAGACCCAATCTCCGCAAGGATATAGACAGAATGGAAGCTGTCCAGAGGAGGGCAACTAAAATGGTGCAGGGCCTGCACCGGAGGACATATGAAGAGAGACTTAAGGAGCTGAATATGTATAGCCTCGAGGAAAGGAGAGAGAGGGGGGACATGATAGAAACTTTCAAGTATCTCAAGGGAATCAACAAAGTCCAAGGGTAGCATCTTTCAAAAAGAGGTGTGCAGAACAAGGGGGAGCTGAATTTGAGAGGTAGAAGAGGCGGCTCAGAGGAATTTAAGAGTATTTTTCACAGAGGGCTGTGGATGCATGGGAGCCTTCCGGAGGAGGTTGTGAAGTCAAAAACAGTGGTGGAATTCAAGCATGCATGGGACAGTCATAAGGCAATTCTAGGGGGTAGGGGTAGGAAGAAATAGGCTGCTGGTTAACTAGGATCTGCAGCTTATCCAATAGGTAGGGAAATGGGCAGACTGGGTGGGCCAAGTGGTCCTTATCTGCCATCAAAATCTATGTTTCTTTGTTTCTATGTTTCTTAGTGAGTCTACCAGATGAAGTAGCTAGAGACACGTATTGAAAAAATAATGTATACCAAGCAGATGGAATCCTGGAGTGGATATTTTCTCTTTTTACTCTGTTAGTGTGCTAATATAGCCTATGCAAAATGAACTTAACAGGCAACTCTTTGATATTACAGAAATATTTTTTTCTTGATAGGATTTACATAATTTCATAGTTGTTTACAAGTTTGGGAGGCAAAGCCTATAATTGAACTTGCCACCCAAAGGTGGTTTTAATTGTCTATGTATTCAAATTTTTTATTACTCATGTATTTGTCAAGTGTATTTTTAAAGATGTTCATAGATTTACTTTCTAATATTGGACCTGATAGTGTGTTCCATAGGTTAACCATTCTCTGAGTGAACCATTTTAATCTTGTTTTTCCCTCCCTGATACGGACTAATGCTTCAGATATTGAAAAAGGTGCAAACGTGGAGTGCAAAGGTTTGTGCTGCACTTGGGCCTGTGCCCGATCCGGGGGTTGACATATTCAGTCAGATACTGTAGTGCACTATGCTATCCAACTGAATATCGACCCATGCCAGTGCAGTGCAAAGCCCAGTTCTGCTGCCCTGACATGGGCCTGAGCTGTATCCAGCCCATAGGAACCTGCACCCCAGACCAGATAGTGCTGGAAGCCTGCAGCGTGATATTCTGTCCAAACATGCAAATGAGCCCATTGGGCATGCAAGGAGCTATGGGGCTTGTGCATGCCCATTATGGGCTCATTTGCATGGGAAGTGGTGGCAGGTTTGCGTGCATCCCGTGGTTGCCTGCCACATAAGTCATGGTGACCGGCCCCCCACACACCGTGAATGTTGGTCCTCTCAATGAAAGTGTACTCCCTGGTGTCTAGTGGCACCCCACACCCTCCAGTCACCTTTCCCTGCATTACCTGTGTTCTCACTGGTGTCTAGTGGCACCCCCTACCTTCTGATCCCCTGTCCCAGCCAGTGTCAAGGTGCCACATTTTCTAGGGGCCCCCACTCTCCAATCTCCTGGCCTGAAATGCGTAGGTAGTCCAGTCCCTGATGTCTAGTGGTACCCCCCCAACCACTGAGTACCCATCCTGGTGCCACTTTTGAGTTACAGGTGGCTAGCCTCCTTGGCTGGCCACTGTATGGAATGACAGGGAGTGTGTGTACAGCATACAGTACACTGTATGGGATGACAGGGAGTGTGTATGCAGTGTACAGTACACTGTATGGGATGGCAGGGAGTGTGTGCGCAGCGTACAGTACACTGTATGGGATGTCAGGGAGTGTGCGTGCAGTGTACAGTACACTGTATGGGATGTCAGGGAGTGTGCGTGCAGCGTACAGTACACTGTATGGGATTGCAGGGAGTGTGCGTGCAGCGTACAGTACACTGTATGGGGTGACAGGGAGTGTGCGTGCAGCATACAGTACACTGTATGGGGTGACAGGGAGTGTGCGTGCAGCATACAATACACTGTATGGGATGGCAAGGAGTGTGCGTGCAGCGTACAGTACACCGTATGGGATGACAGGGAGTGTGCGTGCAGCATACAGTACACCGTATGGGATGACATGGAGTGTGCGTGCAGTGTACAGTACACCGTATGGAATGACAGGGAATGTGTACAGCGTACAGTACACCGTATGGGATGACGGGGAGTGTGTACAGCGTACAGTACACTGTATGGGATGACACAGAGTGTGTGTACAATGTACAATACACTGTTCACTGTGTGCCTGCTCCCTGTCATCCCATACAGTGGCCAGACAAGGAGGTCGGAGGAGGGCTGTGCTGGTCATTCTCTCAGGCTCTCCGCAAGGTACTGCCTTCAAGTAGGAAGGTTGGCTGGGTGGTGTGTTTGATGTGAGAGGTTTGGGGGTTGCTAGCCACTGGGGACTCAGAGGTGGCACCAGGATGGGTGCTTGACAGACACCAGGGACTACATTTGCATTTCAGGCTGAGGGATTGGAGGGTAGGGGTGGGGGCCCTAGAGACAGGACACCATGACACTGGCCAGGATAGGGGATTGGAAGGAGGGGGGTGCCACTAAACACCAGGGTATCCGCTGTTTCACTGGGATAGGGTTGGGGGGAGGGGGAGTCAGCTGCAATACCCTGTCCTGCCACCAGGGCTTTGTATCCTATTAAGACTAGGATTGCAAAGGTGGTAAATAGCACCTGTTTGGGTGGCATTTACTACTGGTGCAAACCACTGAATATGCTATGAGGACCCCTCATTTACATGGGTGAAATGGTATGATAGCCTTTAAAAGGGGTCTAAAGTGGGCCAGCCTGGTGACACTGGAGGTTGAGGCACTGGTTGCTATACCTCGCGCCATACCAGTGACCCGGGTTCAGGAATGAGCCTGGGTCACCGGGAGTTGGCAGGGATGAAAGAGGATTGAGCTTCAGGAGGGCTGTTCTCCTCTTTCGGGAAGGGGGTTAGTCATACCACTTGCTGACTGCCTTCTGGTGATGGCTGGGGGGCAGTACAGGTCGGGAGGCACGTACCAACACCCTTGCGTCAGTAGGGGAGGCTGGCTGGGGAAAAAATGGTGGAAAAAGAGCCTGGCAGGCTCCGTGATTTCCTGCCATGTCCCGAGGGCCGCCCCCAGTTTCTGGATTGGGTCTCGGGGGGATGCTGGCACCCTCCTCCCTGGGCCTGCCATGGGAATTTCCAGGGATCAGCAGGAGCGGGAGTGGGCGAGACCGGAGAGTGAGTCTTTCAGCAAGGTGGGCCGCAGCTGCCTGCCAGGGCTCCAGGTGGAAAAACAAATAACAGAAAAAAAAAGGGGTCTAACGTCCCACCGATTTAAGGGGGCATTTTCCTTAGATTAGAGAATTGCTGCATAATCCTCAGTGACATTGAAGTTTTAAGTAGCTCATTGTGAAAATGGTTTGTCTGTTACATTTTATATTTTACTTGCTCTTATTTTGGATTGTTGAGTTTTATTATTGTAAAGACAAAGAACCTCTGTGCGCAAACACTGAGGCAATGGTTACCCCAAAGGGCATTTGGATGGAAAGCCAAGTTTCAAGGAAATACAAAATCACACATGCCCACACAATGCAAAGCATCATGGGCTGCACATGCAAATCACCTATTCTGTGGTGATTTGCATACGCAGCCCATGATGCTTTGCATTGTGCGGGCATGTGTGATTTTGTATTTTATTATTGTATATTGTTTAGCTCTGTACAGTGCCTAGAGCCTCCAGGGATGGGTGCTTTATAAACAACATGTTACTTATTTATTTATTTACTGTACTTAGCACTCGTGCACTAATTGGTTTTGCCCATGCTGTGGGGGTCTCTGAAAATAGATACCACCCACGAGTCAGGTGCAAAACCTGGTTAGCACAGGCAAACACCCCTTAACGCCTGTGGTAACTTTTGAATATCTTTCCCAGAGTTTTTTTTTCTGTTTTTGTTGTAAGTATGTATAATTGTATTTAAACATTAATAAAAATTAAGCAATAAAAAAGTGTCCAGCTGAAAGTTTATAGGTTAAGGTTTGTTCAGCATATGAGAGAAAAAGCAGCTAAGCTTGAGAACACAGTTTTTTTCTAGTCCTTTATTGTTACAACAAATGCAAAATGAGCTTTGTGGAATTTGCAGGTCTGAATAAGTATAAACAGTTATGACACGCGTAAACATAAACAAGCATTTGTCAATGCTGAATGTTTGCTTGCTGGCATTGGCAGTGGTAGTGTAGAAGTTACAGAGCTGCGTAATAGGAATGGCAGTGAATTACTGAACTGAAGCCAACCCCACCACCACCCTGCAGAGAGTGACAGGCATTAGGGTGTGCCTTTGGGTCGTCTGGCATAATGGCCATGCCATTTCACCACACCCCACCCTGCAGACACTGACAAGTGTCACGGTGTGCCTTGGGGTCTTTGGCCCTTATGTGCTCCCCATTCCATCAGGAAATACGGTGAGATGGGTGCAGTGTAGGAGAATGGGGTGAACTTTGGGGCCGAAGAGTCCAAGGCATACCTTGATGCCTCTCACTGGCTGCAGGGTGTGGAATGGTATGAGCATTGCAGGCAAGAATCCCAAGTCACATCCCTGATGCCTGTCATTCTCTACAGGGTTGGGCGTTATAGTTGGAAACCATAATACCTCAGGCATTCGTTGGTATTTTCACTCCAAATTTTCAACATGTTTTTTTGTGACCCCATCTCATGAACAGTGGCAATATCAGTTTGTTTGCCAAAAGCTGCTTATGCACAGCGACTACGGTATTTAGCACCACAGGTGCAAACACATTCCGAACAGGATGTAAAAATGACAGCTGTACTGTTCATGGGGAGGTGTAAAAATGGCAATGTTGCAAATCTGTAGTAAAAATATTAAAAAAACTGGTGAAGTCACGAGCATGCATAGAAACTGTGCAACGCACACCCATAATTTAATTAGTTTGGGAATTTTTTACAGCAGATTGTCAACAGAGGCATTTTGGGACCTCCGATCATGAACAGTGTCACTGTGATTTTCTTTATCTGTCCCGAACAATGATTTCCAACAGCGACCACGCATCTCTGCGTTGAAAGTGTGAAAACATTTCGGCCATGTTGTGAAAAATGACAGCTGTACTGTTCATAAGGAAGTGTGGAAAAATGCCACTGGTGAAAATCTGGACTGAAAATATTACAAAGTCATGAACTTACGAGGGTGCGTGGAAACTGCGCAATGCTCACTAGTAACACAGTCATTTTATGGACTTTTGTCACCAAATTTTCAACATAGCCATTTTAAGACCTCTGCTCATGAACGGTGTAACTGTGATTTTCTTAATCTGTCCCAAACATTGTTTTCGCACACCAACTGCACCATTGTGCGCTACATGGGCGGAAACACATTTTGGGCAAGATGTGACAAATGACAGTTATACTGCTCAAAAGGAGGTGTAATAAAATGGCAATATTGAAAATCTGGAATGAAAATATTAAAAATTCGCGAACTTACAAGCGTGTGTAGGAACTGCATAACGCATGCTCGTAAAACAATCATTTTTAGGAATTTTTTCACCAAATTTTCAACATAGCCATTTTAAGACCTCACCTCATGAACAGTGCCACTGTGATTTTTAATTGTTCCTTACATTGATTTGCACGAGCTACCTGTGCCATTAATGCGCTACATGAAGTGAGGCTTACGTTTTGGGTGAGATGTGAAAAATGACAGCTGTACTACTCATTGGAAGTTGTGGTAAAATGGCCATGTTGAAAATCTGGAGTGAAAATATTGAAAATTCATGAACTTACGAGCCTACGTAGAAACAGTGCAACGCACACTCGTAAAACAGGCATTTTTTGGAATTTTTCCACCAAATTTTCAAAATGGGGTTCTTGAGAGACCATCTTAGGAATGCTGCCAGTGTTGTTTCATTAATCGGGCCTGAAAGGTGATTTCATGCAGTGACTGTGAAATCACCCTTTGGGCCCGAATAATGCCATGACAGTGACATCATTCATGAGAAGGGGATCCAAAAACCCCATGTTGAAAATTTGGTGCAAAAATTCCAAAAAATGCCTGAGATATGCAACAAAGTTGAAAAAACCCTATCTATCCCATTATACAGCTTACCAGCATTTCCTCTGTTCACGGTTGGCTTTGGGAGTGCAGGCGTGTTCCTGGTCCACCGAAGATGCATGCGAGGTCGGAGGTAAGTGATGGGAGTGAGGGGTGTGGGGAGGCAGGGAGACTGTGTGGAACCATTTTTTTCTTTACAGGGTTTTTTAATATGACGACGGGGCGTTTGCCATGCTGAGGTGGGCTCCCAGCATGGCGCAGAACTCAGCTGGTTGGGGGCGTGGAGCCAGCAGGGGTAGGCACCCCGTCGGCCATAACATCGAGTGTCATGCTGGGGTGGGCTCCCAGCATGGCACCCTGTACTCTGGGGGAGGACAGTGGAGCCGATGGGGATTGGGCATCACGTCGGCTATCGATGACTTGCCACGCTGGGGTGGGCACAGCGTGGCATGTGGAAAACTTTGGGGGCGCGGCACAGCCGACAGGGATTGGGCACCCGTCTGCGCCACGGTACAGTAATGCGTGGGGGCAGTACGACGCGCAAGGCAGGTGGGTGTGTGTGTGAGGGGAGCTGCGCATGAGCAGGCGATATCTGATCGCTGCTCACTGAAGCGTAGCTCCCCCTTTCAACTGTATGCCACTGCATTTTGGAGCTGTCATAGACAGCTCCAGCATGCATTGGAGGACTGGGGCCGCGCCCGCCAACACACTGACTGAATTGGAAGAGGGGGTGACACACCTCCGAAAACTCGGATGATGGCACTATGTTTCTTGCACATGCATGCAAGCAAACATAAAAAATAGAAATATACACACTGGCAGCAGATAAAGACCATTGATCTATTTAGTCTGCCCCGTTTTTACCCTATCATACCTCATGACCTACTGTCTAGATGCGATTTACGCCATTGACTCATCCCATTGTTCCCTCCATACTGTTACACCCCTGCATAACTATCAGACCACTTAATCTTTCTCTGCCTTGCTTGAATCCTTTTATGGTTTTTGCCTCCACTGCCTCAGCTGGAAGACTTCCACTGATCACACACTCTTTCCATGAGGTAGAATTTTCTCACTTCCTTCCTGCAGCTCCCCAACCCCCACCTTTCCTGTTAAATAGCTTCTCACAGTTTATCTTGTTGGTATCATGTTGGCTCTCTAGCTTTTGGCCTCCAGTGAGTACACATTCAATGCCCTATGCTGCTCCTACTAGGATCTGCCCGGTTTCCCCTTCACTGCACTGTCTCCAGCCGTACGGAAGCACAAGTGCGCAGCATGCATGCAGCGTTTATGCTGTATGCTTACTGAGCATGCAGTATGCATGCTGCACGTGTACTGCACACTTGTATTTCTGTAAGGGCAGTCCCTGTCCTTCCTCAGGTGGGGACTCTAGAACTGGGCACAAGTTTTTGCCATTTCACAAGCAGCATCCTCTTTTAGACCCCCAGGGTTATGGCATTGGGAAATATATTCTTTTTTTTGTAGTTTATGCTCCTCAGCTGGTACAGATTTAGACTCCCATCAGCCCTGCCCCACTGATCCCCACCATCTCCTACCACCCCAGGACTTACCAGGCTGGCCCGAACATCCCTACAGATTTTCTGTCTGTGGCAGGGTGAGGAGGAGGAGGAAGGCTGTCTCCCCCCCACCCCACTGAAGTACACATATCCAGTCTCGACCATAGTGTTCTGGTGATGAGGTAGGTGAGGGTTACACACTGTGTCACTGAGACCTGCAATCGGGTGAGGGACTGTCGGGCAGGGTGTCCTGAATGCCTACCCTGTGGCCATTTTCTACCTGATTTTTCTCCCAGTATCCTCTGGCTGGGGTGTGCACATCGATGTGCATGTTTGGAGGCACATGCACGCCACAGAGTCCCCCAGCACCACCCACTACTGCCACTCCTACCCGCACTACTACCAGGCCTCCTCCTGGCAGCAGTCTTCCAGTGGCATCAGCATGTCCTCCCTCCCTGGGAAAGGTGGGCAATCCTCAGATGCGCGATTCTCTCCATCCCATAAAGCTAAGCAGAAGAGTCAGTGTGGCTCACTGCATCTGGAAAATAAATAGAACCTGGAGAATCTGCTCTATAACCTCAGGAATTAGCCACTGAGAAACATGGAATAAAGTACCCACTCACTGGTATACTGTAAAATGTAAGTTTTTCTTTATTTAAATAATAGTTTCAGGTATGGCTTGTCAAATGCCAAGGCGGTAGAGAAGCCATACCTGTCAATATTGCTTAAATAAAGAAAACTTACATTCTATACCAGGGAGTGGGTCAGTTCATTGCTGCATATTTGTCAATGAAAAGTAAAGCTATGGCATGCTGTAGGAGACTGTTCTGTTGCTGTATTTGTAGAGGGCCTAAGCTGCCAAAATGAACAAGTGACAGAAGTCAAACAAGAAACAATTTCTCACCGAAGTAATATTACTTCTTCCAGGGGATTCTTTAGCATTATTGACAGATGCAGTATGCCAGCTGGGTTCAGCTGCCCCCAGAGAGGAAGAGTCAATGCAAAGGAGGAAGGCATTGGCCAATCAGGATACAGTTAGAGTTGAGTGCTGCCTGCAGTCAGCCTGAGGGACCTCAGAATGCATTTTGGAGCTGAAAAAGAGCAAAAAATGTGCCTGCTAGGGCCAAAAAAACTGTTAGCAATAACTCGCCATATATTCTAACCCACTATAAAGAAAAAAATATATATTTATTTATTTTTTAATCACAGGAAAGAATGACAGTCATCAAATTTGGCTAAATCCCCTGACAGAGCCTTTGGACAAGATTTCCAGGGGAGGAAGGGTGGGAGTGTCAGTAATGCTAAAGAATACCCTGGAAGAAGTATTATTACTTCGGTGAGTAATTGCTTCTTCTCACCCCAGGAATTCTTTAGCATCTATTGACAGATGCAGACTTTGAAGCAGTGCAGTTGGGAGGAGGGCACAGAAACCTATTTTAAGAAGAGGCTCTGAAGTACCGTCCTGCCAAACTAGTCATCCTATCAGACTACACATCCAAGAAAAGATTTTATTGAATGTCAGAAGCAAATTTCAAATAAGTGATCTGCATACTTCTAGTGAGGATATAGCCTTGAACACTGCCGAGGAGGCAGCTGTTCTCCAGGAAGTAGGCCCTAAGCATGAGAAGGGCTGATTGTCAGCCTTGCTGTACCAGACCCGAAATTTGGGAAAACAGTCCCATGGGAAAATACTCTTGGTCACTGGTTTCACCTTTTCTGCGAAACGCAGGAAAGGAAGGGCTGATGATGACAGTACCTGAAATGCTAGGACCACTGACACAGACCCGCAGGACTAATTCATGCCCCATCTAAGCAGCTTGAGATAGCCTAGGCAGGACTTGCCTGAGAGCAGTACAGGCAGGGAAAAATGGCTGACGAAGGTGGAAATGGTAGACACTTGGGAAAAGGATTTCCTATCCATCCAGAGGACTAAATTGTTCTTAAAGGCACTGAGAGAATAAGGCCTAAAAGAAAAACCTGAAACTCTGAAAATCCATCTGACAGAGGAAAAGACAAGCAGAATGGTTGTCTTCGATGTTGCTCGCTTCAAGACGGAATTGTCACAGGTTCAAAGGGACACCCCATGAACTTGAATATACAGAGGTTTGTGTTCCACGGGGAAAAACTCCGGTCCCTAGAAGGGTCTGGAAGTGAAATGGCCCCTTGTGGAATTCTTTGAAATGGTCTGAAAAATGACAGATTTCTCTTGCCTGACAGAAAAAGAATCTGAGGAACCATAAGGTGTACTTCCAAAAAAGAGGCCTACTGTAGATAAGAAAATAAAACCTTTATATTGTTACAGGAAACAAGTCACAAAGACCAAAATAATTCCATGTACAAGACAGTAATGCCTGGAAATGAACTAAATAATCCAGTCATGAGGGGAAAGAGGGTAGAAAAAAACTCTAGGCTCTTGTCCTTGTACCAGGGGAAAAACCATTTCCACTAGGAAACTGAGGTTTTCGTGGTATTAAAACTTTTTTTTTTTTTTATAGACGTTCCAGGCCTTATTTGGCTACAGGGACTCTAGGAGAGCTAGCCTCTCAAGAACCAGGACTTGAGGAGGAAAGACTGATAGATGAGAAAAACACTACTCCTGGGCAAGAAAGGAAGTAGCTTGTGGAAACGAAAGCAGCCAGAAGGCTAACTGAAACATTTTTTATCATGAAGTACCAAGGCTGTCCAGAGCCACTGGGATCGTGGTGACTCATTCCTTAACTAGAAATGTACTTAGGAAACAAGGGATATATGGGAGAGAGAGAGAACACTTCTCCGACCAGTCTTGAGATAAGAAAGTCCGTTGGAAGGAACCCCAAGCTGGGGCCTGCAACAGGAAAAAGGAAAAAACTGGTGGTTCGGTCTGGAGGCAAAAATTCAGATCTGGACCTGATGTTACCCCCTGAATGATGTGGCTAGGACTTGTGTGCTGAGGGCTCACTTGTGGTGGCCCTGACTAATGCGGCGCAGAGGATCTGCCAAGGGGTCCACTTGTGGTGGCCCTGACTATGCCAAAGTGTTGTCCTTGCCCGACAGATGGATGAGTGACTAAGATACCTCCAAAGAAGCCAGCTAGAGATCAAAACTCGGAGCAATTGGGGAGAGATTGGAAGCCTTGTGTCCCAAATGCTCGCTGGTGTGATACAGGGCAGGAATGTCATCCGGTCCTCTCTGAACTAAATGACCTCTGGACTGAAATAAAGCAGGCCTGATAGAGATGCTCTGAGATTCCAAGGACTGATGAAAGATGGACTGTCTCAGAAACCAAGACCCAATGATGGAACCCCCTGAAGGGAAGCGCCCACTGGAAAGAAGCCTCTGTACCGAAGATTTGAAGGGGAGAGGTGTGAAGTTACTGTTTCCTTACACCAGTCCAGCTTGTAACAGGGTTCAGGCTTCACAAAAAATTCTATTACTTGGAATCTGACCTAGAGGTCTATTCCCTGGGACTCTAGTAACACAATTATGCACCATACACAAGGAACGAACTTCCCCTGACAAGAGATGAGCATTGCCCCTTAAGAGTTGCCGAGATTTAAATGGTTAGGGAACTTTTTTCTAGTAGGTATAAAAAAAAACAAAACAAAAAAAAAAAACACAAGACTGTAGGAAATAACATGTCAGACTTAGGGCCTGAAAACCAAAGTCAAGGAGAATTGGCTAAGGATGGCCAAGCCTCTGAGAAGGGAAACCAGGGATTCCCTGTCTTCAGGTGAGAACTGCCAACCTACCCAGATACCTGGAGAATAGCCTGAATTTTTACTCTGTATCTGAGAACATTCTGGAGGCATAGAAGAAAACTGGTAGCCACCTGAGAAAAAAACCCAGGCTAAGGAACTGAGAACAAGGATGTATCAAGGGAAACACCTGCATTTGCAAAAGAAAGACCTGAGTCAAGGAAACATCCTGACCCCAGGTTGAAGAAGCTGATAACGATTTGCTGTTCCCTAATTTCCTTTAAAATTCAGGTAATAGCCCAGAAAAAAGGTCTAACTCCCAAGAAGAAGGGAACCCTTTCACGATTTTGAACCTCATGAGGTTCTAGTGCTCTAGTTCCCACTGCTGACATGCTACTGGAGAAAAATAGAGAATGCAGCACTTGGAGGTAAACTTTAGTTATTTATTTACTTATCATTGACATATATATAGAAGTAGATATTTATATGTCAATATCTGCTTACATCTATCTCCTTTTATTTATTTATTTATTTATTTTTACACCAACTAAAGAAGGGGTAAAAACTTGAACCAAGAAGAAAAGTAAGTGAAGAAAAAGGGATTACCAGGAACGAAAAGAGCATTCCTGCCTAAACCCCTGGATAATTTCACATTTGGAAATTTCCTAATGTGCTGTCATAGGGAAAAAAGGCTTAAAGGGAGAATAATTCCTACACGAAGTCCCCCATATCCTGAGACTTCTGGGGAAGGAGGGCTTATCTTTAACTGAGTACTAGAAGAGTTAAACTCATCCATACATGCCAGTCAACTTTAGTTTGCCATAGAGACAAATCAAAATTTGCACCAAAGCATAACCCAAAAGGCCGGAACTTTTCAGACAGGCAAGCCTGAGGGAAATGACCTATGCCAAAACTCCAGAAGCTGTAACATTATGACTTAAGGCTATGAGAGCACAACGCTATCATATGCCACTTGGGTATTTCAGCAAACCTCCTTGTGAATAGTGCTCCAGAGCTGTCGCACTCTGGCAAGGATAGGAAACATAAAAAAACTCTTAATATATAATAACGGGTGCTACAAAGGTAGGAGGCATTACGTAAAATTTCTAACACATCGTATATGATTATCTAGAGTCTATCTCTGGTGGGAAAGCAGACAGTGGCACAAGGCTGAGAAGCAGGCCACTGTTTGCACTAACTCTCTTTAATCTGAAAGTGTACAGATAAAAACAGCAGAACACTTACCAAGCTGGTATTTCCTCTGAATGCTTCTGTCAACCCCAAAAAAGAAGGAGGAGTTTCCAGAACCTACCTGTAGGAGTCTTCAGAGAGTTGTCAACTTCTTTGGAGGAGAGCAACCACCAGATCTACGAAGTCGTCATTCTCTACCTCTTTATCAGTGTCGTCCTGGAGGAAAAAGTCCAGGGAGTCCACCGGTTGAATATAAATGCCTCATTATACCATAACCCGAATCAACCTCAGGGTGACTGATTGGGATTAGTGGGCCCCAAGAGGAGTTCATGAAGGAAAAATCCTCTCCTAAATTACTAATAGTAATAACAATAATATCCTTGGGTGTAAGGATCAACATGGAGAGGAATACTCGGACCTGAAGGAGCCGAGAACACGCCCAGAAATATATAGTCTGGAATAATTGCCAAGCTCACAAAAATTCAGTTGCAGAGGGCATAATTTTGTCAACCCCTGATGACTCCCTAAGTCCTTCAGGAGGGAGGGAGGGTCAGAGGAGATTAATCTCTGTCTTTGTGCAGGGAAGAGGGCACCCTGCCTATTTTCAAATTAAAGGCTTGGACAGAGAAACAACTACTACAGAACCAGACTTGTAATATTAGAAGTCCCAAGGGGACTAGTCATTTATTTTGTGCTAACTTGAGGTATCCTCCTCAGCGCTTTTAGAGAAGGGGGAGGTAGCCTGAAAGCCCAGATAATAATAGTTAAGCCAAAGCTTAACAAATCAAAATCAACTTTAAGCGATTTTATTTTATTGTATTTTTTTTTCACAAAGAGGAAAAAACAGAACCACCTCCACACCTCTTGTCAACAAAGCCCACTGCACAGCAAACAAGAAAGTCTCACCCCAAAAGAGAGGGGATTACCCTTCAAATATCAATCATTTTGAATTTAACTAGAGAAAAAAGGATTCCAAGAATTTGCGCTGATGCGCAATGGAAAAATTACGCACGCGTGC
This sequence comes from Neoceratodus forsteri, assembly GCA_016271365.2. Taxonomy (NCBI): domain Eukaryota; kingdom Metazoa; phylum Chordata; order Ceratodontiformes; family Ceratodontidae; genus Neoceratodus; species Neoceratodus forsteri. The sequence goes on along the minus strand of JADMNL010000030.1, from coordinate 225,978,737 downwards.
GAAAAAACAAATCAATGATTTTAGCGCAAAAGCGTTAAAAACCACCGATCAACACTAAAAACTAATTAATTAAATAAAAAAGATGCAATTTATTGTGCATGGGGGCAAATTTTACTTCAGAAAAAAGGCCAAAGTGGGAAACATATGGAAAAATCCTGCAACTGCGCAGAACCCAGCTCGGATGAGGTAAAAATAGATAAAATGAAGAAAATATACAAAATACCTTAAAAGCAGCACTCAAAAAAAAAAAAAGAAAATGGCACAGGAAGATCTCTGAAGAGGAGAGTTCCAGGGCAGTTTTACCAGTTCAGCGGAGAAAAAGTTCTGAGGCCTCTCAGGCTGACTGCAGGCAGCACTCTACTCTAACTGTATCCTGATTGGCCAATGCCTTCCTCATTTGCATTGACTCTTCCTCTCCGGGGCAGCTGAGCCCATCTGGCATAGTACATCTGTCAGTAGATGCTAAAGAATTCCTGGGGTGAGAAATAAACAGTATTACTAATCATAACATCATTTTTGGCCAATCAAGATTGTTTATTTATAAATGTTTCAGGCACTCTTATCATCATACCAGGGTCTCTAATGCACACAGTTCTAAAATCTGAAGTTCTAACTTCAGATGGTATAGCCAGTTTCCCACACAGTGGTTTAGCTTATATTCTACAGAGTAAAACATTCTGATTTTAAATTCAAGCTCCATTTAAAACAAGCATTTGTCAATGCTGAATGTTGATTGCATTGGACCGTTGAGCTTGCTCACTGCCCCTCTGTCACTTGCTCGTTCTGTTTCTCCCGGTGCTGCAGGCTACTCTTTTGTACTGGGCTCTTGCCTGCATTGGCACCCTTTTCTGTCCACAAAAAAATCCGCAGCTGTCCTGACAGAGCTCCGTTGAGGGGGCTCACTCCCCCCTCTCTCACTCGCTCATTCTGTTTCTCCTGGCACTGCAGGCTGCTCTTTTGTACTGGGCTCCTGCCTCTGTTGGTGGCTTTTTCTGCCCACAAAGAAATCTGCAGTAGTCCTGACACAGGTCCATTAAGCTTGCTCACTCCCCCTCTGTCACTCGCTTGTTCCGTTTCTGCCAGTGCTGCAGGCTGGCCTTTTGTACTGGGTTCCTGCCTGCATTGCCACCTTTTTCTACCCACAAAGAATACCACGGCAATCACGATAGAGCTCCGTTGAGCTTGCTCACTCCCCCTCTCTCACTCACTCATTCTGTTTCTCCCGTTGCTGCAGGCTGCCCATTTGTACTGGGCCCCTGGGTGCATTGCTGCCTTTTTCTGCCCACAAAAAAATCCACAGCTGTCCCAACAGAGCTCCGTTGAGCTCACTCACTCCCCCTCCCTCACTCGCTCATTCTGTGTCACCCACTGCTGCAGGCTGCCCTTTTGTACTGGGCTCCTGCCTGCATTGGTGGCTTTTTCTGCCCACAAAGAAATCTGCAGCAGTCCCTACACAGCTCCATTGAGCTCACTCACTCCCACTCTCTCACTCGCTTGTTCTGTTTCTGCTGAAACTGCTGGCTGGCCTTTTGTACTGGGCTCCTGCCTGTGTTGCCGCCTTTTTCTGCCCAAAAAGAAATCCTCAGCAGTCATGATAAAGCTCCATTGAGGTCATTCACTTCCCCTATCTCAGTCACTAATTCTGTTTCTCCTGGCGCTTCAGGCTGCCCTTTTGTACTGGGCTCCTGCCTATGTTGGCACCTTTTTCTGCCCACAAAGAAATCTGCAGCAGTCCGACAGAGCTCCATTGAGCTCGCTCACTCCACCTCTCTCACTTGCTCATTCCATTTCTGCTAGCACTGCAGGCTGCCCTTTTGTATTGGGCTCCTGCCTGTGTTGATACCTTCTTCTGCCCACAAAGAAATCTGCAGCAATCGTGATACAGCTCCATTGAGCTCACTCATTCCCCCTCCCTCATGCACCCATTCTGTTTCTCCCACTGCTGCAGGCTGCCCTTTTGTACTGGGCCCCTGAGTTCATTGCTGCCTTTTTAAGCCCACAAAGAAATCTGCAGCAGTCCCAACAGAGCTCTGTTGAGCTCACTCACTCCCCCTCCCTCACTCACTTGTTCTGTGTCTCCCACTGCTGCAGACTGCCCTTTTGTACTGGGCTCCTGCCTGCATTGGTGGCTTTTTCTGCCCACAAAGAAATCTGCAGCAGTCCCGACACAGGTCTGTTGAGCTTGCTCACTCCCCCTCTCCCACTCGCTCATTCTGTTTCTGCTGGCGCTGCAGGCTGGCCTTTTGTACTGGGCTCCTGCCTGTGTTGCCGCCTTTTTCCGCCCACAAAGAAATCCCCAGCAGTCACAATAGAGCTCTGTTGAGCTCGCTCACTCCCCCATCTCACTCACTCATTCTGTTTCTGCCACCACTCCAGGCTGCCCTTTTGTACATTCCTGCCTGTGTTGCCACCTTCTTCTGCCCACAAAGAAATCTGCAGCAGTCACGATAGAGCTCTGTTGAGCTCGCTCATTCCCCTTCTCCCACTCGGTCATTCTGTTTCTCCCATTGCTGCAGGCTGCCCTTTTGTACTGGGCCCATGCATGCATTGCTCCTTTTTTCTGCCACAAAAAAATCTGCAGCAGTCCCAACACAGCTCCGTTGAGCTCACACTCTCCCCCTCTCTCACTCGCTCATGCAGTTTCTGCCAGCGCTGCAAGGCTCACCTTTTGTACTGGGTTCCTACCTGCGTTGCTGCCTTTTCCTGCCCACAAAGAAATCTGCAGCAGTCATGATAGAGCTCCGTTGAGCTTGCTCACTCTCCCTCTCTCACGCACTCATTGTGTTTCTCCTGGTGCTGCAGGCTGCCTTTTGTACTGGGCTCTTGCCTGCATTGGCACCTTTTTCTGCCCACAAAGTAATCTGCAGCTGTCCCGACAGAGCTCCATTGAGGTCACTCACTCCCCCTGTCTCGCGCACTCATTCTGTTTCTCCTGGCACTGCAGGCTGCCCTTTTGTACTGGGCTCCTGCCTCTGTTGGCACCTTTTTCTGCCTACAAAGAAATCTGCAGCAGTCCTGACAGAGCACTGTTGACCTCACTCACTCTCACTCCCCCTCTCTCACTCGCTCATTTCGTTTCTGCTGGTGCTGCAGACTACCCTTTTGTACTGGGCCCCTGCCTGCATTGCCACCCTTTTCTGCCCACAAAGAAATCTGCAGCAGTCATGATAGAGCTCCGTTGAGCTCGCTCACTCCCCCTCTCTCAGTTGCTCATTCTGTTTCTTCTGCCGCTGCAGGCTGCCTTTTTGTACTGGGCTTCTGCCTCTGTTGGCACCTTTTTCTGCCCACAGAAATCTGCAGCAGTCCCGACAGACTCTGTTGACCTTACTCGCTCCCCCTCTCTCACTCGCTAGTTCCATTTCTGCGGTACTGCAGACTGCCCGCTGTCACGGGGCTCCTGCCTACATTGCCACCCTTTTCTGCCCACAAAGAAATCTGCAGCAGTCATGATAGAGCTCTGTTGAGCTCGCTCACTCCCCCTCTCTCAGTCGCTCATTCTGTTTCTTCTGCCGCCGCAGGCTGCCCTTTTGTACTGGGCACCTGCAGGAATTGCTGCCTTTTTCAGCCCACAAAGAAATCTGCAGCAGTCCCAATAGAGCTCCGTTGAGCTCACTCACTTGTTCTGTGTTTCCCGGCGCTGCAGGTTGTCCTTTTGTACTGGGCTGCTGCCTGTGTTGGCACCTTTTCCTCTCCACAAAAAAATCCACAGCAGTCCTGACAGAGCTCAATTGAGCTCGGGCACTCCTCACCCCCCCCCACTCGCTCGATTCTAATCTGTCCCAAACACTGATTTCTGACAGCAACTGCAGTATTCTGCACTGGAAGTGAGAAAATACATTTTGGGCAGGATGTGTAAAATAACAGCTGTACTATTCATAAGGAGGTGTGGAAAAATGGCAGTGTTGAAAATGTGGTGTGAAATCTTTACTAATTTGCGAAGTTACAAGGGTGCGTGGAAACTGCGCAACACACGCTCGTAACACAGTCATTTTATAGAGTTTCATCACAAAATTTTCAACATAGGCATTTTAGGACCTCTGCTCATGAACAGTGTCAGTGTGATTTTCTTAATGTGTCCCAAACACTGATTTCCCACAGGGACTGCGCTGTTGTGTGCCAGAACAGCGAAAACACATTTCGGCCAGGATGTGAAAAATGACAACTGCACTGTTCATAAGGATGTGTGGAAAAATGGCAAAGTTGAAAATCTAGGTTGAAAATATTGCAAAGTTGCGAAGGTACGAGCGTGCGTAGAAACTGCGCAATGCAGGCTCATAGCACACTCATTTTATGGACTTTCGTTACCAAATTTTCAACATAGACATTTTAGGACCTCTGCTAATAAACAGAGTCACTGTCATTTTCATAATGTGTCTCGAACATGGATTTGCCACAGCGACCATGCTATTCTGTGCCAGAACTGCGAAAACACATTTCAGCCAGAATGTGAAAAATGACAGCTGTACTGTTTATAAGGAGGTGCAGAACAATGGTATTATTGAAATCTGGAGTGAAAATATTATAAATTCATGAACTTACGAGTGTGTGTGCAAACTGGCAATGCACACTTGTAAAACAGTCATTTTTTGGATTTTTTCCACCAAATTTGCAACATAGGCTTTTTGGGAGCCCACTTCATGAACACTGGCACTGTCGTTTCATTAATCGGTCCCAAAAGGTGATTCCGTGCAGTGACCGCGAAATCACCTTTTGGGGATGATTAATGCCATGTCAGTGCCAGACTTCATGAGAAGGTGTCCCAAAAACCCCATGTTGAAAATTTGGTGCAAAAATTCCAAAAAATGCCTGAAATATGCATCAAATTTGAAAAAAACCCTATTTATTCCATTATACAGCTTACCGGCATTTCCTCAGTTCATGGTCAACTTTGAAGAGTGCAGACTTGTTCCCAGTCCACGAAGGTCATTGCCAGACTCTGGAGGTAAGTATGGGGTGAGGGGGTGTGGGGAGGCAGGGTGCGCATGTGGGTGGGCCCAGGTTGTGGGAGGGGCAGGGAGACCATGAGGACAATTTTTTTTTTTGACAGGGTAAAAAAAAAAAATCCTCGAGAAGGTTTTTTTTAATAGGGGCATTTGGCACACTGGGGTGGACTCCCAGCATGCCAATGGACTCTTTTTGGGGAAGCTGTAGCTGACGAGGTTAGGCACCCGATACACTAGCGAAAGGGGGTTACATATGCTCACATGGATTGGGCATCCTGTCGGCACACAACAACAAAGCGGGGGTGGCATCATGCCAACGGGGATTGGGTACCCCGTCAGCACACAAGCAAAAGCAGGGGGGTGTTACATAATGCTGACAGGGACTGGGATCACCTGTCGGCAACATCACTTGGGCACTGAAGCCGATGAGGATTGGAGCCCCCGTTGGCAAACAAACATGGTGGGGGGGCACATGCTGCTGAAGAGGATTGGGCACCCCATCGGCGGGGGGTGCTTAATATTGCTTGTGAACATGGCGGCAAGCCACTGCCATGTTCACAAACAATATCACTGTTGCAAGGTTCCGCCCAGCAATGACGAGTCACTCCCTCATTACAGCTAATGGCTTACGCTGCAATAACGAGGTGGCCCCTAATTGCAATGGCTGAAACCTTACAAGGTTGTGGCACACTGGCTGAACTAGTGTCAGCAGCAGCATGCCACGGCATTGGGGAAAGTGGGCCAAGCCTTTAAAGGCTGTGGGGGCATTGGCCACAACAGTGCCGTGACTCCACAACCTGCTTCTGGCAACTTGTCGCAATATGTTTCTTGCGCATGCGCGCAATCAACATAAAAAGAAATCTTGAACATGACTTATAATATGTTTATATAAACAGTTCCAGTGTTTCTTGTGGTTATAAGAGTACAATCTCAAGGCCTTTGTGTGACAGACCTGCTCAGCTTTCCTTAGCAGGTCTCTTACTCAAAGAATTTGAAAAAGCACTCTCATAACATAACAGATGCCAGAACTTACATATAAACGTATAATGCCAAGCTGATGGGCAGGGAAAATAGAGCAGACTAGGCAGGCCTACCAATCCCTTTCAGCCGACAGATTTATTTCTCTGTTTCTTTGATGCAAAGACAACCAAGTACAGCAGAATTGTTCAGAAATTCTCCCCCCACCCCCAAAAAAATACAAAGAAGGATGAGTTAGAACAATGGTGGATCAGAGCAGTCACCGCATCTGGCAAGCTGCAGTGGCACAAGGCAGAAAATGGGGCCAGCCCATGGAGCAGAAGTTGAACATTTAGGTAGTGGATCCAGTGGACAGAGCCGCATGGGCTCGTTCCAGTAGATCCAGTGGAAGAAGTCATATAGGATCCCCCACCAAACTGCAGGACTCAGCCTTTCTAGTATACAAGCTCTCTCTAGCTAATAAAGCTGTTTTAACCTAGAAACATAGAAAATTGTCGATGGAAAAGGACTGCTAGGTCCACCCAGTCTTCCCAAGGGCACCCTGCCCATTGTGCTCCACAGACGCTAACTGGTCCGAGGAGATTATCCCCTCACCCTGTTTCAGTACTAAAATGACCCTGCCTCTAACCCATACATGTCTGAAGCCTCAGCTGCCACAAAGAACACAAAAAAAAACTAAATAGCTACTCGTGGTAGGAGACTCAATGATGAGATACAACGACCGCGTACTCTGCAAGGATAGAAATGAATATACAACAGTCAGTACACTACCAGGAGTGGGGATAGGAGATGTTGGGAAACTCCTGCCAGGATTTTTGAAGCACACAGACAAACCTGTCACAGTTTTGCATGTGGGGGTAAATGATGTAGGGAAAAGGAAACGGGGGGATATTCAAAGGGACTTTAAGGTAGTAGGTAGTGCATTATAAACTTGGCTGTGACGTTTTAATTTTAGAGATACTCCCAGTCCCGAAAGCAGGTGTAGCCAAAACACATGACATCAGGCAGCTAAATGGCTAGTTGAGAAGGTGGTGCCATAGGGAAGGGATGACATTTATACACCATTGGAATAGTTTTATAGACATTAAGCTCTATGGGCATGATGGACTACATGTAAACAGACATGGGAAAAGAATACCGGCACAGGAAATCAAACAAGCATTGGACAAGCATTTAAACTAAAATATGGGGGGCAAGGGTGAGGTGACTCAGTACCAGCAGAAATTAGCATGAAAACCAAAACAAAAAGACAGGTAAAATCTACCCCAAATTGGAAATGCTTATCCTTAAATGCCAGAAGCCTAACACAAAAGTTCAATGAGTTGGTATATATATTGCACATGGAAGACATTCAGATATGTGCTATAACCAAAACATGGTGGGCCAGCGAAGATATATGGGACAGGCATATCTCTGGTTACAGCATGTACTGTACAGACAGGCTTAATAAAAGAGGAGGGGGTAGCCACATATATGGCAGAAAATATTATATCTGAACATATAGAAGTTACCAATTTGGAAGGATTAGAGCATATTTGGATTAAGATTATCCCAGTAGGTAGTGCTAAAATAATCATTGGGGTATTACATAGACCACCATCATTCACTCAGCAGGAGGATAAGGTACTTTATACAATGGGGTATGAAAATCCTGTAACCTCATTGGTCAAAACCCATCACATGACCGTGGTATATCCTGCAGTAACCCACGGCTGAGAAATGGCATTTATAAAAGACATACTTAAACACATTTTAAATGTATTTTACACATGGGTCCATTGTATAATTACAATAAGGAACTCCAGGGTGTGGGTTATTGGTGTATTTACCCACTTCTTGTGTGGTTAAATCACTCAGCTGCGCCTCGTGAAACACCACACAAGGCGTGGGCAAATCCCCCAATAACCCACACCCTGTCGTGCCTTATTGCTTAAATATGAATTTCTTGAAACCCTGATTACATCTGATAACATTATCCTGTTAGGGGACTTCAATCTACCAGGCATTGACTGGGAAAACCAAAAGGCAAGGTCTACAATAGAATCACGGTACATGGAAGCATTTAATTTAACAGGGTTGGAGTAGTATGTTCTACACAAGATGGGGGGATAATATATTGGACCTTCTACTAAGCAATATGGGTGACAAAATACAGCAATGCAGGGTAACCACCCCTTTTGGCTCTAGTGATCATGCTGTGGTTATACGTGGTTCAAAGATCAGTGCTTGTGCTAAGTACTGTAAGTGGATAATGTAGGTTTTTGCTTGGATACAGAGGCCAGGCCAGTAATTAGAATGATGCTTCCATGGTATTAGTGGTATGAAATAGTTAGTGCTTAGATACGCCAGCACAGACATGAGCAAGTCAGTGCTTATAGTACTTATGAATTGGATAGTATATACAGGGTGCTTAGATGCATGAAATGATGAGTAGCTTGTTATGACTTGATTGTTTTGGCCTTTCTCTGTATCCCACTGTAGGAAGGCTGCTTAGACACGTAGGATGAACCCCCCAAAAAGAATAATGATATCGTACAATTATCTCCTCCAACTCCGGAGAGTGTGGCCAGTAGCACGCAGGAGAGGAAAAATCCCCTTTGGGGGGGAACCTCTGAGGACCCATGGCTAGTGACCTGCCAGTCCTTCTGGGCATGCTAAAGGAGAATAATCCTAAATCAAACATAATAGGTTGTCAGCTAATCCGAAGTCCAAGAAATTGTAAATCTGGTTCCAGTAAAACAGGAAGCTGAAATCGAAGCCCCGGTGATGAGAGACCATCGTGGGGAAGCAACACATCCTTCCAGCGAAGTCCAAGTCCAATAGTTATCCAGGTCTAGGCAAGAATCTGATATAATAAGGTCAAATCCACAGGCGAGCATAAGCAATGAAAGGGTCAATTTGTACCGTCAAAGCAATCCAACAGGTGAGGATTTCTTTCCAAGGAGGACGTGAGCTTGAACGAATAATTCTATGATCTAGAATAGAAGGATTTGTGGTTCTGGATTTAATGGCAAGCTATGCAAGGATAAGATCCTAGGTGAAGAAAGGAAGCTAGATGCAGGCTATAAGGCTGGGGCAAGGCAGGTGAAACCTCTGGTCTCGAGCGGGGCAAGCCAATGGGAGTAAATAGCAATAGAACTTGAGTACAATTAGGTGGAGCTGAAAGACCTCAGGCCCAGCAGGCAAAGCAGGTCTTGTAAATGGGCGCGATACTCTCAATGAACCTCCAGGCCCTGAGGGTGAAGCAGGTCTGTGTTAGTAAGAAGTTAGATAGACCTCCAAGCCTCATAGGGGCGCAGGTCATTCGAAGTGTGATGCGGTTACACCTCTGGCCCCGAGGACAAGGCAGGTTGTAGCAGTGGTAGAGAGCGCAACAGTTATCCTAGAGGCAAGCCGAGTATAGTGGTAAATATGAGTAATGATTGCATAAGCAAGAGTAGACCTGCACTCGGTCAGTAGTAGTAGTAGTATTTGATGAACCTACATGCAATGCAGAAGTAGCGAAGGAGTAAAGAATTATTGTCTATGGTATTGTGAGATGGCAGCAATATCCTGAGTAATTATCAGTTCGAGCCATCAGTGTCCAGGGCAAACTATCGATAGACTGTCACTGAAGTCCAGCGGAATGCATAGTCCATTTGGAGTAGCGATCCGAGTTCCGAAGTATGAGTTGTAGAAGGATTGAGTTCTGGAAGACAAGACGCATAAGCTGGATGCAGATGTGAAGCTGAAGAAAGTGGAACCAATGGACCCTGGTCCAGAGTGGGTGAGGCAGTACTTGGACAGTAGGCTAGAATAGCCTGAAAAACCTCCAACTCTTCTGGTTAAGCAAGTACGGTAAGGAGTAGAATCTTCACACCCCGAGCTGAGTGAGGCAGGCATAGTAGAATGGTCAACCTCCAGGACCTAATGCTGGGTGAAGCAGGTTGAGTAGGAGAGCAAGCAGGTGAGCTCTGGATAAGCACTGGAGTGCTAAGAGCACAATAAGCGGTGAAAGGGAAACCTTGAAAGGGTGAACACAGTATTGAGTATAGCAGAATCTCAGAGACTGAGCTGAGGGGATGGCAGTAATATGAAGTGACTTCGGGCAGCAATGAGCAACAATTTTGAAGAAAGCATGGACCTGGACATAGGTCAGTAAACAGAGTAGGACTAAGTGGACCAGCACGTAGGTTTGCATAAGAGAGAAACAATAATATCTGAACCACCATGCCCTGAATTGGCAAGGCAGGTGCAAGGCCAATGTAGTAGTATGAGGCAGTAAGAACAATCCTGTAGAGACATTGAGTTCGGAATGAGTAAGGATGACAGCAGAATGCAGTAGAGGACACTAGAAAAGGTTATGACTGAGGCTTAAGGCATGATATAGGATGGTTCTATGAAACAGAGCTCGGCTGAGAGTCCTGGCGGACAACAGTAGTCGTAGTAATTGCAAAATAAATGAAGCAGTATGGTAAAGACATTCAAGGGAATTGATTGTAACAGGCTTGAGTGGTAGTTCAGATAAATTAATGTTAGAGCGAAGAAAGGTGTCCTGACGAGTGTAGCAGGCACGAGCAGGCAAAAGTGAGAGCTGCAGAATCCAGAAGTTAGTAGGACGATTAAATGTGAGACTTTCTGGCAGTGCGTCCTATCTTGCTGAATGCCATGATAGAGCGCATGGCTAGAGTGAATGGCAGGTGTCCAAGGACGGGTAAAACAACAGCTAAACCCATACGGGGGGGGTGATAAAGGCTGGACCACATGTAGGTCAGCCAAAGGAAAGAGTACAACGGCAACTAAGCCCCACGAAGACTAGCAACCGCAAGCCCACGTGCAGGGTGGCAGTTAATGATAAATAAGCTGTAGAAGCCCATGAGGGCACAGAAGATAAGCCTGGTGATGAGACATGAGGCAGATAGATGGCACCAAACCACTTTATAGGGGTTAAGTAGGAAATCCCCAATGAAGCTTGAAGAAGACAGGTGCAGCATGAGGATGCTGTGAATGCAATGTTGTTTGCAATGGGGAGTACGGCTTAAACCACACATTGCTGAATTGTTCCTGGTTATGGTAAACGAGAATGAATAGGGGAGCTGTTGGTGCCATAAAGAGCCACCAGTGTCACTGAGCGACAGAATCCAGTAGAGGGCGGTAGAGACAGAGGCTTGAATGAGCCAGGCAAGACGAGCAAGGCTGCAAGGCAAACTGTAGGGAGTCAGGCTTGACAAGGTCTGTATAATGTATTGAGATCTAGAGGGCCAAGGAACGGTAACCAGACTGAGCATGTTTAGCGCCCCAACAGCAAATCCGAATCCCAGTGTATGAGATCATACATAACTCAAGGCCAGGAGTGTGGGACGGAGTATAAGAAAAAAATACTTGCTAATCTGCAGACTGAAAATAAAGTTCAGTTCTGAATAGATGTATCATGCAATTAGAGTAGTAGCCCCAAATCTCATTCACATAGGATGCTGACAGGCGTTTGACTTGCATTGTTTTGGGGTAAAGGAGGTGAAGTCAGAATCTTGAGCCTGTCTCTAATGGTGTCTATATAGCTGGGAAATGGATCCTAAAGGTAGTCCTGACTTCCATCTGTGTATACTGATCATAGTAGCTGAATACTGGAAGACGCTGGGAAGTCGAAGCATAATGAACAGTGAAAAACAGTTCTTAGCAATGCGATTTCATGCAGATGATAACAGTTCTGAGATATGGGAGTCTGAACACACCTTATCCACTTAATTACCCTTGTCTCCCAAGGGAACACTGGGTTTGTATGTCCATGCGAGCTATGAGCTGCTAGTGAGGGCGAGAACTAAAGGAACCATGTATAGACAATGATGCTAACCGTCTGACCTGATAGGTTGTAAATAGTTGCCAAATAGTTGAATTCCCTTAGGTAGCTTGTACGAGTTAAAATGAACTATCGGTATTGAGGGAATTGTCATAGATTCTGTCTGGGCACAGAGATAGCCATGGAAGGCTTGAAATGCAGGTGGCAGCAGATGCCGTAGTCCAGAGGATGGTCTAAAGCAGTGAAAAGATGGCAGAGGCCGCGAGCCAAAACCAGAGCAATCCAGGAAAGGTACGGCGGAGCAGCCGATGAAAGCACAGGTACAGCCAGTAGAAGATGAAACAATGGCAAACAATTCCAGAATGGCGCAGAGTGGAGAGAAATCCAGAGTTCAGCAGGTATGCAAATAACGAGGCATGGAGGTGCGGTGGACGCACTAAGGTGCAGCAGGCCGAAGCCCCCCCCAAAAAGAAAGAAAAAAAAGCAGACAGCAGAGTGAGAGAAAGGGAGGGAGCAGGGAGGGAGGAATGCACAATGGGAAGGGGAGCGAGCAAGGCAATGAGAAGGCACTACAGGGGAGCAGGAGGCAAACAAGAAGGAAGGGGAGGGGGCGGACCAGCAACACCACCGAGAAGTGAGTGCGACTCACTCTAAGCAGAGCGGCTGTAGCCTGCTTGTTTACATAGGATGTGGGGGAGGAGCTCTTCCCTCACATAACTAGAGGCATAGCCTTTCCATTAGATTCATCGTAGTAGGGCAAATGGCCGAAACCTCAGGAAGTACGGAAATCAGGAATTATGACAAAGCCGATTTTAACAAAATAAGGACAGATATCAGGGGTGGAACTGGATAAGTGACTTTGAAAAAAAATCACTACAGGGCATGTGGGAGATATAGGAAGGGAAAATTACATATTTGGTCAACAAACACATATCCAAGAAAAAGAAATATAACAGGACAGGTAAAATCCCAACATGGATGACACCCAGAGTCAAGAAGCTGATAATAAAAAAAGGAAGGCATTCATGAGGGCTAGGAGAAGTGGACATTCAAAAAACTGGGAAGATCATAAGAAAGCCTTGAAAGCAACAAAGAAAGCAATACATATTCCAAGGATGAGACACCAGCTGAGACTGGCTAGCAAAGTTTAGGATAACTATAAATCCTTGTATAGTTACAGTAGTAACAAGCATTTGTCAATGCCGAATGTTTGCTTGCTGGCATTGGCAGTGGTAGTGTAGAAGTTACAGAGCTGCGTAATAGGAATGGCAGTGAAGTATTGAACTGAAGCCAACCCCACCACCACCCTGCAGAGAGTGACAGGCATTGGGGTGTGCGTTTGGGTCGTCAGGCATAACGGCCACGCCATTTCACTACACCCCACTCTGCAGAGACTGACAAGTGTCACGTGTTCCTTGGGGTCTTTGACCCTTATGCGCACCCCATTTCATTAGGAAATACGGTGAGATGGGTGCGATATAGGAGAATGGGGTGAAGTTTGGGGCCGAAGAGTCCAAGGCATACCTCGATGCCTCTCAGTGACTGCAGGGTGTGGAATGGTATGAGCATCACAGGCAAGAATCCCAAGCATACCTCTCAACTGTCCCTGATTTTCAGGGATGTCCCTGATTTGGCCTCAAAATTTTCCTCTGTCCCTCGTAAATTTTGTGTTTTTGTAACAGAACAGTGGGGATTGATAACACAAAATAATGTCAAACATTAAAGTTACAGACTTGTTGTTCTTCAGAAAATGCATCTTAACACAAATGCCTTTATTCTATCAGCTTTCTGAGTGAATAGTACCAGTTTTTAAGATATGTCCCTGATTTGAGGTCTTTGTCCCTGATTTTTTTAAGCCTTGTCCCTGATTCATGAGGCAAGAGGTTGAGAGGTATGATCCCAAGTCACACCCCTGATTCCTGTCATTCTCTAGAGGGTTGGGCGATTTAGTTGAAAAGCCTAATACCTCAGGCATTCATTGGTATTTTCACTCCAAATTTTCAACATGTTTGTTTTGTGACCCCACCTCATGAACAGGGGGAATATCAGTTTGGTAGCCAAAAGCTGCTTATGCACAGTGACTACGGCATTTAGCACCACAGGTGCAAAAATATTCCGAACAGGATGTAAAAAATGACAGCTGTACTCTTTCATGGGGAGGTGTAAAAATGGCTATGTTGCAAATGTGTAGTAAAAATATTTAAAAAAATGGTGAAGTCACGAGCGCACATAGAAACTGTGCAACGCACACCCGTTATATAATTAGGTTGGGGATTTTTTATAGCAGATTGTCAACTCAGGCATTTTGGTGCCTCCGATCATGAACAGTGTAACTGTGATTTTCTTTATCTGTGCCGAACAATGATTTCCCACAGCGACTACGCATCTCTACACTGAAAGTGTGAAAACACACTTCGGCCATGTTGTGAAAAATGGCAGCTGTACTGTTCATAAGGAAGTGTGGAAAAATGCCACTAGTGAAAATCTGGACTGTAAATATTACAAAGTCATGAACTAACGAGGATGCGTGGAAACTGCACAATGCTCACTCATAACACAGTCATTTTATGGACTTTTGTCACCAAATTTTCAACATAGCCATTTTAAGACCTCTGCTCATGAACAGTGTAACTGTGATTTTCTTAATCTGTCCTAAACATTGCTTTCGCACACCAACAGCACCATTGTGCGCTACATGTGCGATAACACATTTTGGGTGACATATGAAAAATTGCAGCTGTACTGTTCATAAGGAAGTTTAATAAAATGGACATGTTGAAAATCTAGAGTGAAAATATTAAATTTGCAAACTTACGAGCATGCATAGGAACTGTGCAACACACGCTCGTAAAAGTCATTTTAAGGAATTTTTTCACCAAGTTTTCAACATAGCCATTTTAAGACCTCTGCTCATGAACAGTGTCACTGTGGTTTTGTTAATGTGTCCCATACATTGAGTTTGCACACCGACTGCGCCATTGTGTGCTACATGGGCGGAAACACGTTTTGGGCAGGATGTGAAAAATGACAGCTGTACTGCTCATAAGGAGGTGTGGAAAAATGGCAATGTTGAAAATCTGGAGTGGAAATATTGAAAATTGCAAACCTCTAATGAATGCGATGCAAGTGGAACTGTGCAAGCGCACACTCGTAAAAGTCATTTTTAGGAATTCTTTTCACCAAATTTTCAACATTGCCATTTTAAGATCTCTGCTCATGAACAGTGACACTGTGATTTTCTTAATAATCCCATACACTGAGTTCGCTGTGACTGCATGGTAACCTGCGCTTCGCCAAGTGAGCTACCGTTTTGGGTGAGATGTGAAAAATGACAGCTGTACTACTCATAAAGGTGTGGAAAAATGGCAATGTTGAAAATCTGGAGTGGAAATATTGAAAATTCGCAAACCTATGAGCGTGCGTAGGAACTGCGCAACACACGCTCGTAAAACAGTCATTTTTAGGAATTCTTTCACCAAATTTTCAACATAGCCATTTCAAGACCTCTGCTCATGAACAGTGTCACTGTGATTTTCTCAATTTGTCCCGTACATTGATTTCGCACACTGACTGCGCCATTCTGCGCTACATGGGCGGAAACACATTTTGGGTGAGATGTGAAAAATGACAGCTGTACTACTCATAAGAAGGTGTGGTGAAATGGCGTATTGAAATCTGGGTGAAAATATTGAAATTTAGCTAACTACAGGCCTGCATAGGAACTGCATAGCATGCATTTCATTAAACAGTCATTTTGGAATTTTGGCCAAATTTTTCAACTTGGGGTTTGGGCCCCTTCTCATGAATAGATGTCACTGTCATGGCGGTATTCAGGCCGAAGGGTGATTCGCCAGTCCTGCGCGAAATCCCTTCGGGCTAACTTCTCATGACAATGTTTAAAATGAGAAGTCCAAAAAACCATGTTGATTGGTCTAAAATCCAAAATAGCTGAGATATCTAATAAGTTGAAACCCCTATCTAGCCCATTATACAGCTTACCAGCATTTCCTCAGTTCGCGGTCGGCTTTGAAGAGTGCAGGCCGTTCCCGGTCCACGAAGATCGATCGCGCCAGAGTCTGGAGGTAAGTATGGGGTGGTGTGGGAAACTGGGTGCGCAGTGGGTGGGTGCGGGTTGTGGGAGGGGGTCGGGAGGCGCACCGCTGGACCATTTTGTCTTACAGGTAAAAAAATAAAAAAGGCGTCGTGCGACCGTTTGCCATGCTGGGGTGGGCTCCCAGCATGTGTGGGGCTGGGAGGGCGTTCAGCTGGCGGGGATTAGCACCCCGTCGGCAAAAGGAGAAAAAAAATAAAAATCCTCGTGGGACCGTTTGTCACGCTGGGGTGGGCTCCCAGCATGGCACAAGGACTTTGAGGCGTTCAGCCCGACGGAGGATTAGGCACCCCGTCAGCAAAATGACTGATTGCCACGCTGGGTGGGTTCCCAGCGTGGCACAGCTACTGGGGGAGAAAGCGATGCAGCTCAGCCCGGCGGGGATTGGGCACCCATCGGGAGGCTGCGTGTGAGCAGCTTCTTATCGCTGCTCACTCAAGCGTAGCTCCCCTTTCAACTGTATGCCACTGCATTTTGGGCGTGTCATAGACAGCTCAAAAATGCGATATCTAGAACGCGCCTGCCAGCACACTGCCTGAATTGGAGGAGGAGGTGACACACCTCCGAAATCTCCGATGATGGCACTATGTATCTTGCACATGCGTGCAAGCAAACATAATAAAAAGAGGGAAGCAAAAACTATCGGCCCAATAAAAGATCGAGATAAGACCCCAGTAAATGACAATATAAAGACAGCTGAACAATACAATCATTATTTTACATCTGTTTATAAAATAAAAACACAGGGGACTAAAGAACATCATGTTCACACCACAGAAAATAGACTCATATTACAAATAGCAGACATTAAGACAAGACTGCTGAATCTTAACCAGAGCAGATCACAAGGCACAGATGGAGTTCACCCTAGAGTGATCAGGGAGTTGGCGGAGGTACTGGCTGAACCGTTGGCAACATTGTTCCAGGCATCACTGGATAGGGTAAAAGTTGTGGCTGTCTGGTGTAAGGCAAATGTGGTGCCTATTTATAACAATTATTTATCAATGCCGAATGTTTACCTCCAGGTATTTGCATTGGCATTTGGCATTTATGCAGGCCACCCCCAGCTGTATCCATGTCCCTTCAGCATCCTTGTCCCAACAGAGTACATCTCTGCAACTTGTCTTGCATCTGATTAACATTTCAGCCTCATACTTCTTACGTGTTTGTCTTAGGAACCCCAACGCCCTGGTCGTGCTCAAGGTTACGAACCAGTGTGGAAACTGTGCAACATGTGTTCGCAACACTGTCATTCAGTGGAATTATTTCACCAAATTTTCAACACAGGCATTTTGTCACCTCTGCTCATGAACACTGTCACTATGATTTTCTTACTGTGTACCGAACACTGATTTCCCACAGCGACCGCGCTATTCTGCGTCAGAAGTGTGAAAACATATTTTGGCCAGGATGTGAAAAATGACAGCTGTACTGTTCATAAGGAGGTGTGAGAAAAAGCAAATGTTGAAAATCTGGAGTGAAAATATTACAGATTCGCTAAGTTACGAGTGTGTGTGGAAACTGCGCAACACGCACTCATAAAACACTAATTTTTTGGAATTGTTTCACTGAATTTTCAACATAGGCATTTTAGGACCTCTGCTCATGAACAGCGGCACTGTGATTGTTTTACTCTGTAGTGAACACTGACTTTCAACCGTGACCACACTATTCTGTGCCGAAAGCATGAAAACATTTTGGCCAGGATGCAAAAAATGACAGCTACACTGTTCATAAGGAGATATGGAAATATACCTATGTTGAAAATCTGGAGTGAAAATATTACAAATTTGTGAACTTACAGTGATGCGTAGGAACTGCATAAAGCAGCTAAATAAAACAATGATTTTTGAATTTTTCACCAAATTTGCAACATAGTCTTTTTGAGAGCCCACCTCATGAACACTGGCACTGTTGTTTTGTTACTCGGTCCCGAAAGAGGATTCCGCGCAGTGACCGCAAAATCACCTTTCAGGACTGAATAACACCATGACAGTGACTGAATTCATGAGAAGGGGTATCAAGAACCCCATGTTGAAAATTTGGTGCCAAAAGTCGAAAAAATGGCCAAAATATTCACCTAAGTTGGAAAAACCCTATATATGCCATTATACACAGCTTACTGGCATTTCCTCAATTCGCAGTCAGCTTTGAAGAGTGCAGATGTGTTCCCAGTCCACGAAGATCATCACGCTGGGCTCCAGAGATAAATATGGGGGTGGGTGGGTGCGCAGAGGGTGGGCGTGGATTGGGGGCAGGGACTCACCAAAGGACCGTTTTCTTCTTTCATAGGACTTTAAAAAAAACAAAAAAACAGGCGCTTTTGGCATGCTGGGAATGTGTTTGTTGGGGAGGACTGGAGCTGGCAGGGACTGGTCATCCCGCTGGTCATACAGTGTGCATGGGAGGCATGAGCACACTGGTGGGCTTTCAGCGTGCCAACTGGTTGTTTGCTGGGGGGAGGGCTGCAGCTGACGGGGGATTGGGCACCCTCGTCAGCCACACAGTGTGCTGGGGGGTGCATAAGCTCAGTAGGATTGGGCACCTCCCTTGGCACACAATGTGGGAGAGAACACTAATGAGTGAGGGGGAGGAGATTAGCAGAGGGAGGAAGCGGGAGGGATTCATGCTGAGCTGTGCATGACAGCAGTTCGACTGATGTCGGTATGCAAATTGCATACACGCTACCACTGCTGATTGCAGTGGACCTTTTCTTAGAAGTGAAGACCAACACAGCCAAACTGCTGTCATACACAGCTCGGCATGTATTGGTCCCCTAGGGTCATGCCTGCTACACTGAGCACTGCATTGACAAGGAGGGTTACACACCTCCAAAAGCCCTACTGTTGCAAGACGTTCCTTGCGCATGCACAAGTGAACTTAAAAAGGGATCAAGGTAGGATGTGGGGAACTACAAGCCGGTGAGCCTGACCATAGTCCTGTGCACAAGGTCCTGGAAGGGATGATTAAGTAACACATAGTGGATTTCATGAACCAAGCGGGGATATTGATTACACCCAACATGATTTTAAGCAGGGCTGCTCATGCCAAACAAACCTCATAGAGTTCTATGGAAATGTTAGCAGGGCACCGGACGGGGAGAACTCATTGGATGTTATTTTCCTGGACTTCTCAAAGGCCTTTGATAAGGTATTGCATGGAGAACTGGTGGATGCACTAATAGAGCATAATATCCAAGGAAACATAACACACTAGGTAGCCTCATGGCTAAGTAATAGAAAGCAAAGGGTGTGTATAAAAGGGTCCTGCTCGGGCTGGTCAGAGGTAAGCAGTGGTGTCCTGCAGGGATCCGTGTAGGGGCCTCATCTTTTAACGTTTATATCCACTTAATGATGAGTGGGGGTGCCCTATGGGAATCAAAGTTCGCTGATGACACCAGAATAGGCACCATTGTTAATAACAACATGGATGCACATAAACTACTGACAGCGCTTTCCAAAATGGAGGAATGGACACACGATTCCAAACTATCCTATAACACCAATAAGTGCACAGTAATGCACTTTGGGAGAAAAAATAGCAAGACTGAGTATAAGCTAACTGGGCAGACATTAAGGAAGGTCACAGATGAAAGGGACCTAGGCATTAGGATTTCAAATGGTATGGGTCATTGGTAAGGCCACACGTGGAGTACTGTGCCCAGTTTTGGTCCCCAGGGTGCAGAGTACAGATCAAATAACTTGAAAGGGTCCAGTGGAGCGCAACCCACATGATCAGTGAGTTACAGGATAAAGAATACCATGACAGACTATCTGATCTGGGGATGTACACTCTGGAGTTTTGTAGACTTAGGGGGATATGTGCATGTTTTTTAAGGCACTGACTAATGAAAGGCTATGGGAAAAGCTGGGACTTGTACTTGTTGAACAAAAATATAATACCAGAGCCCACTGCTTACAGCTGGCTGGGGGGAGGAATCGATCAAAGAGGAGGAAACAGTGGTTTAGCTTGACAGCGGTGCCTATCTGGAATGGCTTGCCAGATGAGGTGGTGGCTAGCTCTAGTATGCCCTAATTTAAATATAGACTAGACAGGCACCTGTTAGCAAACGAAATACAGGGTTATAACTAGACAAGAACTGGCAAGCAATATGGAGCATGTGTCTACTTTGCTTTGCTTAAACCTATGAAACCTGTGAGGTGAATTATTTTGCATTTTTTGACATTAAACCCCTGCTGCCCTGCCTTCGACCACTCGTCTAGTTTCTCTAGATCTCTTTGCATTGTCTTGACTCCCTCCTGGGTGTCCACTCTGTTTCAAATCTTGGTGTCATCTGCAATAAGACAGACCTTACCCTCCAGCTCTCTGCAATGTCCCCTTTGAGGATATTGAAGAGGATGGGTCCTAGCTATGAACCCTGTGGTACCACGCAGGTCACCCCTGTCCTCAGATTGTGTGCTGTTTACCACAACCCTCTGCCTCCTGTTACCCACTTGTGAACCCAATTTACCGTTTTGGCCCCCACTCCCAGATTAGTCAGCTTTCTAATCAGTCTTCTGTGCAGCACAGTGTCAGAAGCCTTGTTGAAGTCCAGATAGGCTACGTCCACTGCCTTCCCCTGGTGTATAGTTTCCCCACCACAGAAGTTAGGCTGACTGACCTGTTTTTGCTGTCACTCTTAGGCACAGAGACCAAGTCAGCCCTTTCCAGTCCTCTGGTACAGCTCCGGGTTCCAGTGAGCAGTTGAACAAGGCTGTCAGTGGGGCAGCTAGAACTTCCCTGAGCTCTCTCACCTGGGATGTATCGCATCCAGTCCCATGGCTTTATCCATTTTCAGGGCTGCAGGTCCTTTCAGTACTCTTTCCATAGCAAATGATCTTGTGTCCACCCCCACCTCTGTTCTTACTTTTCTCTGGTGGCCTATGCCCTCCTTGCGTCTACTGTCAAGACAGAGCAAATGTATCTGTTCAAAATGTCCATTTTTTTTCTTGGCCTCCTTCCACAGAGTCTCCACCTTTCACCCTTCTTATTCTCACTGTCCTACCCCTGGCTTGCCTCTTCTCACTGACGTATTGGAAAAAAAGGTCTTATCCCCCTTCCTAACTACCCTTGCAGTCAGGGCTGGTTTTAGGACTTTGGGGGCCTCCAGCAAACTCTATGACTGGGGCTCCACAGACAGGGCTGCCCCCCAGTAATCCTTAACTGCTCCTCCAACTTAGTGCACAATTTGTCACACAGACTAGCAACCTAAAGAGCAAGCATCAGTAATCTAGAAACACCATTTATAATATATTTGCAATACATCCTCCTCTAGTTCTCACCAATTTACTGCTGCTGCTCTATAAAATCAGTTGCAAAAGGTCCGCACTCACTGTTTAGCTAAAGACTATTTGATTAAAAGGCTCTGCTGCTGCTGCTCTCTGCAGTCTCCTTTCGAGTAGTATACTAACTTACTATATTATATGTAACTTGACATGATTTGGACTGAAAAGAAATAAATGTTTAGAATTAAGCCTCTGACTACAGATACTCATTACACAGCCAGTGAGTGAGTGTCTCACGTGTATGTTGCTGTCAGTCATGAGACATGAGGCTATTCTAAACAAACATTCATTTTCAGTCCAAATTATGGCCCAGTCCAGACTACCTCATCCTTAGCCCTTCTCAGTACCTAAAAAACCAAAAAAATATAGCAAAACCCTGATCTCCATCGGCACGCAGTAACTCGTTCTCACCTAAAGCAAGCATAATATACTTTCTCCAGCTGCTGCTCTGTCTATGCAGTCCCCTCGAGTCTTGACAGTCACAGACTTTAACAGTAGCAGCCATCTCATCTCCCAACTATCCTTAAATTAAACACCTTAATTATATTAGTTTTAGTATTTTGTACAAGCATATACAAATACAAAACATACCTAAGAAAACTTGGTCTCTGGGTGGGGGTGTAATCTCCTCTTCTCTTCAGTCTCCTCAGATCCAGGCACCAGTAGTTACAGTCCACTGATCTGGATTTGCAGGCTTCTGGGGAAGTTCTGACAAGCTGCTGCTGCTGAGAGTTATTTCTTAAAAGAAATAAATGATTTACCAATTTTCTCAGCAGTCTTTCAACAAGCAGCACTAGCAGGGCTGCAGCGGCAACGACGGCAGCAGTTAGACCAGGTGGGAAGGTCATCTCTCTGGTGGCTGGCTTCTAGACGCAGTAGGCAGGGCAGTTGACTTCTCTCTCCTCCAAGCTAGTGGCTTCAAGTTCACCAAAATTCTCTCCGACGCTCTGGAATTGGTCCTCGGCTGAATGGTTCCAAGAGTGCTGGAGGGATAATCTTTATGGCGCATTTACGGCCCTGAGTAGGAACCAAATGTTTCAGGTCCATGGGGGAGGAGGTGCAAATTATAGCAAGGGACTGAGTGGAGCCCTGTGATTGGCTCCAACAGTCACCAGGATGAGCAGCACAATAGGGGAACGTGTGGAAGCTGCTTAGATCATTTTTGCAGTCTGTGGACACTGCAGCGTGGTTCGGTGTTTGGGGGATTTGAAAATTGGGCAGGCGGCAGCAGGCACAAGCAAGCAGGCAGACTCAGCAGCCAGCACCCAGTAGAACAGAACAGCTGAAATCGGCGCCGCACCAGCAGGGCCTCAGTATGATGGTGTAGAGCTGGATAATAACTTGGGGTTGCCTTTTTAGGGAAAGGAAATAGGCGGTGGCGGGCAGCATGAGTAGTGAGCATGAACAGCGAAATGTACAAAAGGAAGGATTCGGAACTTAGGTATATACCGTATGTAATGCTGCAGTTTGCTGCCTGCTGCTTTTGTAAAATTGTGTGTATTTTTATACAATGGGACTCGGGAGTGCAGCAGGAATTTAGGAGATAAAGCCGAGTCAGTAGACGCACTTTAAGTGCTAACCACTGTCTGCTCATACATTTGGGGGTTGGCGGGGGGCCTCCCGCAGCCGCAGGGTTCGCGAGTCCCTAACGCCGGCCCTGCTTGCAGTCCTTTCCTCTGCCTGTGCCTTAGCTCTCCTAACCACCTTTCTTGCTTCTTTCTGCCTGATCTGGTACACTTTCCTGTCCTCTTCCCTTTGAGGTTCTCTGTACGTTTTGAAAGCTGCCCTTTGTTTCACTGCCTTTGCCACCTCCTGAGAGAACCATAATGGTCATCTTTTTCTCCTGTCTTTTTTTACCTCTTTCACGCAGAGGCTCATTACCTTAATGATGCCCTCCCTTATTCCCATCAACTGCACCCCTTCCCCTCCCTGGCTATCCTTCCCCTTGAGGTATTTTCTGAGGCAGTCTCCAATTTCTTTGAAATCTGCCCTCCAGAAATCTAGGACTCTCATCTTCATGTGGTTCACCTCAGCTCCTTTCTTGACGTTGAACTGCACTGTATGGTGATCACTGGTACTCAGAGGACTCCCTCTGTGACATTTGCATTTCTGCCCTATTTGTGAGTCCCAGGTCCAACATTGCCCTGCCCCTAGTAGGTTATTTTACAAGCTGCCTGAGAAAAGCTCCCTGTATGGAGTCTAGAATGGTCCTGCTCCTTGCCAAAGCTGCAGTTGGTAGGTTCCATTTTACATCCAGTAGATTGAAATCTCCAACTAACAGCACTTCCCCCTTCCCTGCCATCCTGACAATGGCCTCCCCTAGGGACTTGTCCATCTCCTCCCCTTGTGCTGGCAATCTGTAAACTAGCCCCCATCTGGATAGTGATCCCCCAGCTTGTCTCCAGGATAAACAACAGCACCTTTACACCCTCCTCACCTTGATGTACCTGCACTTCAGTGGCATTTATTCCCTCCCTCAAATACTGTACCATCCCTCCTCCTTTCTTCCCAACCCTGTCCCTCCTAAAAACTGAATAGTTTGGTATGACCATGTCTCAGTCATGCTGCACGGTGCACCATGTCTCTGTAATGGCCACTAGAGTCAGATGAACCTCTACCATACTAGCCTTCAGGTTGTAGATGTTGTTTCTGAAGCTCCTGACATTAACACACATGCCTCTCCATACCTTCTCATCCTCTTGCCCGATACCCTGTGCTTTCCATCTCTGCTTGTCCATACAACCACCTGCTGCTCCTTCTGTCCCACCCATTTTACTTACCTTGTTCCTCTTCCTCTTTGATCCTCTTACCAACCCCTTTATAGGATCTGCTCCCCCTTCCTTTGCTGCCAAAGCACCTCTCAGACACCTCACCTCTGCTTTGTATCCTTCCCCATCCCATCCCCTAGATCTATGCCCCTCACTATGGAGTCTCCCACCAGCAGCTGCTTCCTTCTGGCCTGGGGTCTCCTCCTCTCACCTTGGGGACTCTGTTCCTGAGGACCCCCTCCTTTCTTCTCATTGTAACGGGGACCTTGTCTTGGTTGTCCCATTCTTCCAGTACTGTGAAGGTGTTCCACAGTGGTATCGGTGGAGGGGGGGTGCACCTTACCCCCTATTGTCCTGGAGCCCACCAGGGTCCACCCCCCCTCCTTCTCTGTTTGGGCATTCTCTGGCAGAGAGGTGGTAGTCCTGGTCACCCCTGGGTGGGACAGAATGCTTCTGTGCCCTCACCAGATTGGCCTGGAGTCCAGCTACCTGTGTCAGCAACCTATAGAGGTGAGTGCAGATCAGACAGCACGTCAGTCTCCAGAAAGCCTCCCAGAAGACTACGTCTCCCTATTCATTGCACTGTGCCACTTCCATGGTCAACTTTTTCTACTGCTGTCCTTATGTAGTGATGTACCCAAGACAGGATTACTCTGCTATCCCCCTCTAGCCCCTTACAGCTCCTATCCCTTAATTTTTATTTTCTCTGTTTCTTTTATTGACTTACCCTAGATAGTTTTCCTGTTTTCCTTATCTTAACCCCCTTCTGCTCCTATCTCTCCCAAGGTGTTTGCTGCTGGTTTTCCCTTTACCCCACTACTATCCTAGGCTAGGTATCTACTTTTAATCTAATTAGTTGATGACAGCTGGCAGGGAACAGCTGCACATTTTCCCTGACATTGTTCAGACCCTTCTCATACAGATTCCCCTTCGGACATGTGGGTTTACCGTAGGTGGTCGAGTTAGACACACCGCTCCTGCACTGTGCTTCTCATGAGATGGGACACTCATGCATGGCTGACGCTTGAAATGTGAGACTATTTATATCCCCTGGAGGCTTCCTGTCTGCCTCCAGTTCGTGAATTCAGTGTTTGTTCCCACCTTCACTATCCTCGGCCTGCACAATGTGGCCAACTTCCTGTTCCTGGCAGCTGGGATGCTGGCAGGGAATCCTGCAGACAGAAAGCTGGCAAAAAAGTTTTATAGCTCTTCCTTGTTGCGGTTTGGCCCCTCATGGCACCTTCCTGCCAATGTTCACCTCACTACTTTGTGCACCTCTTGTTCATGACTCTCTGTGGGCTGATCTCAGTGCTCTGCAAACTGAAAAGCTGGTCCAATGAATAACTAATTATATATAATAAATTATATGTAAATTACCTGGCTTTAAGTCCATCAAGGGGTTCTGGTAACATCATAAACCGTGAGAGCAAAACTCTCGTGGTTCCTAACTGTTAGCAAACCCAAAAATGGAATTACAAGCGTTATAATTTACAGCTGGATTATTTTTTATTTTCTAGGAGGTCAGACATGGTTTATTGGATTTTAAACTGTCACATATGAATGAAGCTGTTTCCCTGTCAGTAGAATATGTCTACAGTAAGTGGAACATTGTAAACTGTCTGAGTGACAAACACATTCTAAAAAAAGCCATAATTCACACTTCTGACATTACAACTGTGAATTAAGGGATTTCTGATATCACAGCTGTGAATTACAAAAAAAAGCTATCTATGAATTAGAAGGGCTGACTATATTTTTTAGCACTTAGCACAGGATGTTGTTATAGGTGGGCAAAGGATCTTGTTTTAGGTGGGCACTGTTGTGCCATAGATGCCCACTTTGGTAAGGCTCTTAGACAGTCAAAAGGCAGGAAATATTCACCCCATTTTCTAGAAGGAAATAAACTACACCTAACCTATACATAAATAAGCACTCGTAGTTTAAAAATAACATCCTCAATAAAATAATACGATAGTCAAATCTGTGTAACTTGATAGGGTGTTAGCCATTTGAAAAACTAATTTACAGTATACATACATGTGCTATATATGTGCATAACAAATATGTGATATAGAGTGGAAAGACTATCGTTACCTCAGTGTGGAGGTGTGAGGATTTGAATGCCTTACCTCCTACGATGCTGGTGGTTCATGTTTGGGAAAGAGCACAGATGGCTGGGGCTGGCAGGCTGGGAGAGGACCGAGCATGCCAGGGACTGCTCTCTTCTCCCTGGGGGTGGGGTGGGTGGCCAGTCAACTTGTCATCTGATTGCCACAGGTTGGAGGCCCAGTGGTAGTGCAGGTCAGCTGGCAACTCAGAGACAGAGGCCATGACTCCACAATGCATGCACACCTCCAGATACACATCCTGACATGTCACTGTGGCAGAAGAACGGGGACCTGAAGATGGAAAATGGGGACAGGTGGGCTTCACTGCCCACCTACTGAGTCTGTGCTACTATCTAATCACTGGGGGCATCTGCATTTGTGCACTGGGATAGAGGACAGGCCTCCATCTCCTGGCCTGGCCATTGGAAGATTCATCAGGACATAGCCCTTGGTGGATCAGGAAGGTATACACTGGTTGGGAAGGGTGGGGGTGGGTATGGGGCTGGGGGCCTGCCTGACTGCCCCCTAAGGTAAAAAGCTTTGTGAAAAAAAGGCTATCATTACCCATTGTGTTCCTCACTCATATCAGCAGGTCTGAATACCTTGTGAACCCTTTTTTATCACAGTACTTACGAAGTCGGAGTTTGGAGATTGTTAAAGAATCAGCTGATACCGCTGGTTTTGGAAGTCTGTTCCAAGTGTCCAAGAGTTCCCATATCTCGTCTAAAACAGAGGGGAGGTGTTTGGAACTTCCTACCTCAGTATCTGAGGAGGGCCTCCTCAGTTGAAGAAGGGTTTGAAAAGTTATCCATTTTAACTGATATTTACTGACTAATTCTGTGATCTTGTCAGGGGTAAGAATAATTTTGGGATGTGACATGCCCCGTGGCTATCGAACTATTATAAAATGGGGATCAGAAGCCTTCAGAATTCCAGCAAGTTCACTGGTCTAAACACATCACCTGATCTTTCACTAATCTTCGGTATATGAAACGTTTGTAATTAACCTGCCCTTATCTACAGTACCTAGCACCAGCCTGACTAAATGAAAATAAAACCTTTTCCCATGAAAACTAAAAAACCTTTCCACTTTTTAACCAGAAAAAAACCCACAGCAGGACATAGGTTTCTTCAAAATAACTGCATTTCCCTGGTTCATTCTAAGGCAGTCAGCCTTTGTTACTAAGCTCACATATTCTACCTAGCAACAACCTAACTAATTAAGCAATAATGCACGACAGGGTGTGGATTCTGCTGGGATAACCTCACGCCTGGGTGGTTGGGCATGAGGCCGCAGGCCGAGTGCGTCTAATGTCCCAGAAGTGAGGTTATCCCAGCACAACCCACACCCTGGAGTGCATTATTGCTATTATACAATAGCTAGTTGTTATACAAAATAAAAAAGTAAAAATACAAATGTGTTTTTAGTAGATTTTATGGCATCCAACTCATCATCCAAATGCTCCTCCATATGCTCATCATCCAAGGCATCCAAAGCAATACAGTGCGGTTGTGCTGGGATACCTTCACTGTGCCAGGGACACATTGACCAATCAGAGACCAGGAAATGTTCTTGCCATTGTATAATTAGGAATATGGAAAACAGTACTGGGCCCAATAATGAAGTTTGGGGCACTCCGGCCTGGATAGGGAGTGAGGGAGACAGATTATCACCAGCCTGCATGGGCTGTTGGTGGCCCATCAAGTAGAACCGGATCCAACTCATGGAGGAGGTTGAGAGGCCTGCCGAGGTCAGTTTGCTTAGGAGGAGGGAGGTGGGAAATGAAGTTAAATGCCTTGGCCAGGTTGATGAAAATGGCCACTGTGATGTGACCTTTGTCCATCCCTGTGAGGATGGTGTCTGTCACATGGAGTAGGGAATGGATGGTAGAGTGGTCCTTTCTAAAACCAGACTGGAAGGGAGAGAGGAAAGAATAGGAGTCAACAAAGGAGGAGCAGCTGAAGAGCACAAAGGATTCCTGTAGTTTTGCTAGGGAAGGGAGAAGGAAAATGGGTCTCTAGTTACCTGGGGAGCAGAGGTCACCAGCTTTGTGGAGGGACAGGACTTTTCCCATTTTCTGGGCTTGGGGGACTGAACAGAAGGAGAAGGATGAGTTCAGAAGGTGTGTGTGTGTGTGGGTGGGGGGGTGTTATGACTGGAGCAGATATTTGCAGGAGGAGGTTTGGATCAAGCCCATCGGGGTTGTGTTTTGATTTGTTTAGGGGCATGAGAGCTTGAAAAACTTCCTGATGGGTGATTGGAGGGAAGTCAAACACATCAGGAGGACAGGGTGCCAGTGGGAGGCTGGAAGAGGACTGGCTGGGTAGGGCGCAGTTGGTGAAAAAGTGGTTGAAGAGAGAGGTGACTGATTGGGGGTCAGAGATCACCGAGCCATCCGCTATTAGGGATGGGAGGGATGACTGGTCTGGAGGGTCGAAGTGGGCGTGCAACACCTTCCAGAAATTTGCAGGACAGCGCAGGTTGGCCTGGAGGCTGTCCTTGTAGAAGAGCGGCTTGGCTGCTCGAACAGCTAGAGCAGCCCCGCCTGGTGCCCCTTTGAGCTAGAGCTATTTGCATCTGTCAATAAGGAGTAGCTCCACCTGTCACCCCTTGGATCTAGAGCTATTTGCATATGTATAGAATCCCTTTGTTGTCCCCTTTTTGTTCACTAACTTGAGATCAGTGTTAGCTCTTTTATTGGGAATTGCCATTTTGCTTTCCCTTATGGCTTTCTTATAGTTATATCATTTTGTTCATTTGGGTTCTATTTTGTTAATTTGGCTTTTTTTTCCCTTTTTACACTTTATGGCTGAGCCAAGATGATTTCCTGCCTCTTTATGTTCGTTTGCGCATGCGCGCATAGCAAGACATTTTAATATGATGAACTGCATTTCAGAGGTGTGTCACTGTTGGGTCCAGTGTAGCTCAGGCTGCAGTGGGTTTGAACGTGACAGTCCAGTCATCAGTGAGACTGATCGTGACACTGTTCTCTTCTTGCTGGGAGGAAACTTTGTGTAGTTGAAAAGAGCCAGCCGCTCAAATCAGAGAGTGTCTGGCTCCTACATCTGCATGACACTGTCTAGCAAGCAGCTCAGTGGTGTCATGATCTGCCTTGGTCATCAAATGTCACACCACTTATGAAAAAAAAAATCTCTGTCTCCCTCCCCTCACCATTCTCACCTTCTGCTGATGAGGGAAAGGCAACTGAACTGGCTGGGCTCCATCCCCATTTCTGTTTTATTCCCCCTCCCGCCACCTAAAAAAATATCTCTGTCACCTTCCCCTCACCAATCTCACCTTCTGTTGATGAGGAGAAGGGAACTTTCTTGGGCTCTTTGCCTGTTTCTGTTCATAAATGTATCTCCACTTTTTCTGTCTCCCTCCCCCCACCAGTCTCACCTTCTGCCAGCAAGGGGAAGGGAACTGGCTTGGGCTCCATGCCCATTTGTGTTTCTCTCTCTGGGTTAGCCATTTAAAAAAAAATCTCCATCTCCTTCCCCTCACTGGTCTCACCTTTTGCCGATGAGGGGAAGGGAACTTGCTTCAGCTACAGTATATGCCTGTTTTCATCCCCCCCTTAAAAAAAATCTCCATTTTCTTTCCCTCTTCTTGTAATCACACCTTCTACCAATGAGGGGAAGGGAACTTGCTTTGGCTGTATGGGGCCTATGGACGAACAGGTGGGATATATGCGCCAGAGGCGTGTATCCCACCCATGTAGCACTGTACCTGCAGAGAGGTGCGCACTGACCATATTCTTCAATGGCCACCTGTCTGTGCGCCTGCCCCTCCCGGTGCACAGGCCTCTGCAGGGTGGCTGGGGCGGAGTCGCTGACCCAATCTGACATCCAGCCGGATGCCTGGCATGGGTCCCACAGTGGATCCCTTGCACAGGAGGGCACGGGTCTGGGTATGGGAATGCCCAGTGCAGACACCTGGACTCATGCAGCCCAGCCCCATTGGCCGCGGGGGACCCCCAGCCCATGCCCCAGTAGCACCACAGACCCGTGCAGTACCCAGCAGAACTCTGCCCCTGGCCCGTATGGCCAGCCCCCCCACCACATGCCAGCACCCCCCCATTCCATCCATGCCCAGTGCCCGAACCCCTGGACTACTGGTGCATGGCAGCCCCATCACTGTCGTACGGCATGCTGCCCCTCCAGCACTGCCAATCCACCCCACATCCCCCTTACCTGAGTGTAGTGACCGCAGCATGGAATGGTCAGTGGTACAGCCCTCCTCTCACCTCCATGGCTGCCGGCTGTCCAAGTGATGCTGGGAGCACACTACCCATATATAGGCAGTGTGCTCCCAGCATCACTCAGACAGCCAACAGCTGAGAAGGTGAGAGGAGGGCTGTGCTGCTGGCCGCCCCGTGCTGTGGCCACTAGCTCAGGTACGGGGGACAGGGGGGTGGGTTGGCGGTGCTGGGGGGCTGCATTCTCAGGTTAGTGCCCCTATATGTGTGCACGTGGGGGATGGTTCAGCTATCACAGGGCCGGGGGCACATAGGAGCGATGGGGTGGGTGGCACTGGGTGGTCCGTGGGGACGGGAGCTTGGGGCCTTATGGTGGGGGATAGTGGGCTTCCGCCATGTCCCATTCGGCAGTTTGTGTGCATGGGGTGTGCAGGAAACATATGGCAGGGTTCCTTCTGGCGTTCCCTGCACCCTCCTCTGAACCCCCATGGGCAGCATTATGCACCTAAGTGTATGGCGTGTAGTGCTGGCACGCTCCCCATCTGTTCCCAGTGCATTACTGTCCTCACGGCCGGGGATCGTGTGTGCAGTGGCTGCGTGCCCCATTTTGTACATCCCACGTAGTGGGCACAATAGGTGTGGGGTGGCTACACGCCCCTTTGATATAAAAAAAATCCCTTTCCTTCCCCCCCTCCCCTTGCCAGTGGCTCCTTCTGCCAGTGAGGGAAGGGGAACTGGCTCTCTCCTGTATGCAGTTTGGTGATGGACAACAGGAACTTGCTGGGTGCTGCTGTCTGTTCGACATACAGTCATTGCACTGCCTGGATTATTCAAATCTGCTTTAAAACTAAAAGGTCTTTTTAACTAACTTGTGCAGTATAAAAAGGGTAGAGTTGGTAATGGTGGAAGTAGTTCATTAAATTCACTGGGTTATTATTAAAATGATGGAGATGGGAAGTAAAAAAACATTTTTTGATTGAATAAAAGCAAAACAATATATAAACAAAGCACAAACTGGATGCAGTCCAAAAGGGCTGAATCATTTTTGAATTGGTGCTTGTGTTACTGCACAGCATCTATGTACATACATATGAACATACAAAGAAGCCAGCAAAAGAAGGCCATTTGGTCTGTCTAGTCTGCTCGTATTGCAGGGCCCGCAGCTTGAGCTACTGTCCCTGCCCACTCCTCCCATCCTCCCTACCCATGATCCTTACCTTCCCCTTATGCATAGGCCTCTCTTGAAGCTGACCACTGTTTTCAATGAGACCACCTCTTCTGCCCGGCAGCACATTCCAAGTGTCCACCACCCTCTCTGTGAAGAAGTGCTTCCTGACCTCCCTCCTAAACCTCCCTTCCCCTCCAGCTTAAGACTGTTCCCCCTCATGTTATGGTTGACACTAGCTTAAAGAGACTTTCCTTATCCACCTTATTTATCCCTTTCAAGTACTTGAAAGTCCCAGTCATGCCCCCGTCCTCCAGGGAGAACATGTTCAGTGCCCTCAACCTCTCCTCATATGCCTTACCCTGCTGACCCACTATCATCTTTCTAGCCCTCCTCTGGCCTTCTCCAGTAGGTTAATGTCCTTTTTGAGATGTGGCACCAGTACTGAACTCCATACTCTAGATGTGGCCTTACCAGTGACCTGTACAAGGGCAGTATAACCTCCTTTCTCCCACTACTGATCCCACTAGCTATGCATCCCAGCATGTTGCTTGCCTTGCTACTGCTTTCTTGCACTGCGTGGAGTGCTTCAGGTCGCTACTGATCATCACTCCCAGGTTCTTCTCCTCCTCCTGTGATGCAGATACCTGGACTCCACCCATGTAGTACTCCATCCTGGGATTCTTGGCTCCAATGTGCATTACTTTGCATTTTTTATCATTGAAGCCAAGCTGCCAGATCCTGGACCACCTCCCCAGCTTTTCCAGATCATCCTAAGGTCCTGTATCCCTTCAGCTGTGTCCACTCTCCTACAGAGCTTGGTGTCATCCACAAATTGGCACATTTTGCCCTTCATGCCATCCTCAATGTCATTGATAAAGACATTGAACACTGGCCCAAGTACTGAGCCCTGTGGGACCCCACTGGTGACCTCTCTGGTGCCAGATAACTCTCCCCCCACAACCACCCTCTGGATTCTATCCCTCAGCCAGTTTTTCACCCATCTGGCCATCTTATCCCCAACTCAGAGCTCTACCAACTTCCTGATCAACCTTTTGTGAGGCATAGAGTCAAAGGCCTTGCTGAAATCCAGATAGAGGATGTCTATCACTTGGCTCCTGTCTACTGTCTTAGTGACCCAATCAAAGAAGTCAATCAGATTCTTTTGACACAATCACCCCCCCATGGACCCATGCTGCCTCGCATTCTGGAGACCATGCTCCTCTGGATATTCTACCAACCTTTCCTTAAGTATGATCTCCATGGCCGGCCCGTTGGCGCAGTGGTGGGATTTCCGCTTGCGGCGCGGCGACCAGGTTGAGCGGACCCGGGTCATCGGAAGGCGGCCGGGGATAGGGATCGGCGTCCGATGGACGGCTCTCCCTACCCGGGGGGCGCGGGTAAGCCTTGGCGCTGGGAGACCCCTGGTGGAGACCGGGGGTTCCACGCAGCCGGAGCTCGAGCATGGGGGGATGGGAGGCGGGCGACGCTGGCGTCATTACGCGTCCCGCCTCCTCTGGGAGAAAACGGAGGAAAAAGATGGAGGGCAGTACATGATTGATGAAACCCTCCCGGAGAGCCTCACATAGCCGCCGCCCGCTGCAGGACCCCGACTAGATACCCAGTTCGGGGCCCGCAGGGTGGCCGTGTTACCACTCTGGGGGTAAGCCGAGGTGACCGAGGTCCTCAGCAGCAATCGGCGATGGCGGAGGTCTCTGGGGGCCGTGACCACGGTGGACGGCTTCGGTGGTCCTGCGGGGGGAAAAAGAAGAAAAATAAAAAAAAAAAAAAAAAGTATGATCTCCATGAGCTTGCACACAATAGAGGTCAGACTGACTGGTCTGTAAATCCCTGGGTCATCCTTGGGACCATTTTTGTGGAGGGACACCACATGTGCTGTTCTCCAGTCCTGCGGTACCATGCCTGACTCCAGTGAACTATTAAATAGGCCTGCCAGTGGCTCTGTCAGCTCCTTAGCCAGCTCCCTTAGTACCCTTGTATGTACTCTGTTTGGGCCTGGTGATTTGTCCACCTTCAATGCTAGCAGCCCCTCCCTCACTCTATTCTCTTCTGTCACTACATTTGTGTACCCCTCCTCCCTGCTCCTTTTCTCCCTCCTGAAGGCACTGGTCCATCCTTCCTGCAGGAGGCGGGAGGTGGTGATACCATTGTATAAAACATTGGTAAGGCCTCATCTGGAGTACTGCATGTGGTTCTGGAGGCCACACCTGTGAAAGGACATAGATAAAGTGGAGACTATCCAGAGAAGGGCAACAAAGATGGTGCAGGGCTTGCTCCACAAAACATATTAGGAGAGACTAAGGAACCTCAATATGTACTCACTGGTGGAGAGGAGACAGCATGGGGACATGATTGAAGCTTTCAGGTACCTCAAGGGCATACACAAGGTGCATATGGGGACCTTTTCCAGTGTAGAACAAGCATTTGTCAATGCCGAATATTGTCTTGCTGGCATTGGCATTGGTAGGTGCAGGAGTTAGAAAGATGCATAATAGGAATGGCAGTGAAGTATGGAACTGACGCCAACCCCACTCCACCCTGCAGAGACTGACAGGCATTGAGGTGTGCCTTTGGGTCATTGGCCATAATGCTCATGCCATTTCACCTCATCCTACCCTGCAGACTCTGACAAGTGTCATGTTGTGCCTTGGGGTTTTTGGGCCTTATGCTCACCCCATTCCATTAGGAAATATGTTGTGATGGGTGCAGTATAGGAGAATGAGGTGAACTTTGGGGCCAAAGAGTCCAAGGCACACCTTGATGCCTGTCACTGGCTGTAGGGTGGGGGCGGGGGTGGAATGGTGTGAGAATTACAGCCGACAATCCAAAGCCACAGCCCTGATGCCTGTCAGTCTTTATATGGTGGGACGTTATGGTTGGTGTTTGTGCTCCAAATTTTCAGCATGGGCTTTTTTGTGACCCCACCTCATGATAGCATTTGTGACCTCTGCTCATGAACAGTGGCACTGTGATTTTGTTAATCTGTCCCAAACGTTGATTTCCCACAGTGACCAAGCCATTCTGTGCCAGATGTGCGAAAACACATTTCGGGCAGGATATGAAAAATGACAGCTCTACCAATCATAGGGAGGTGTGAAGAAATGGCAATGTTGAAAATCTGGAGTGAAAATATTAAAATTCCTCGAAGTTACAAACCTGTGTCGAAACTGTGCAATATATGCTCATAACACAGTCATTTTATGGAATTTTTTCACAAAATTTTCAACATAGGCATTTTGAGACCTCCACTCATGAACAATGTTACTGTGATTTTCTTACTCTGTCCCGAATGTTGAACACATTTTGGGCAGGATGTGAAGAATGACAGCTGTACTGTTCATAAGGAGGTGTGAAAAAATGGCAATGTTGTGTAACTTCCCTACAATGGGGGTTCCCGAAAAGTCTTCCACGAGCTTGCCTAAATGCTCACTGCCAGGCTGATGTCCTGCGTTTAGCAGTTAATCGTTATTGCCAAAGAGTGCCTGTATAGCCTCTGTGTACTGTCTCTTTAAGAGCGGCCTGGATTGCAGTTATAAGTAATCTGAGAGGGACCTCTGTTGAAAGATATAACTATTTGCTGAAAATCATTTAGAGTGTTAATGATAATGTAGTTTGTCTAACCTGCCTTTTTGCAGCAAGGAATGTCATGTTTATCCTCACCATTTGGCCCGGGACTGTGAATTGGACCAATCAGTTCTGGTGGGACCTAAAATGTAGCCAGACTACAGGAGCTGTCTGAAGTCAAAATCTGTAGGAATTGTAGTTTTGGGCTTTTTGCACCTTTTTTGCAACTGAAGGAGGAGCTCTTGCTTTGCCTGACAGCCGAATCAGCCAACCAAACTTTTTGGATCTGAGGGAATTCCCCAAGCTACCTGCTGTTTAAGGCAGATCTAAGTTGGGAGCTGAAGAAGCAAGATGATTGAGACAGTCTCTGTGGAAAGGCCTGAATTTTGGCCTGCATGTCTTCCTGCTGCCCTGAGAGGGGAAAAAGTATTGTTTTCAGACTGAATCCAAGTTGTGTGACTAAAGTAAGCTAATGAAGTGGGCTAGGCTCAACCTGAAGAAAACCGAAGATTTTGCTGAATGCGATCAGCCTGTCAGGAGTTCCAGCTACTCCTAAGCTCTCTGTGTGTGCAGAGACTTTACGATTGTCACCGGGGAGCGCTTTGCCTGGTACAGTAGAATTCCCTTACATGTAAATGTGCTGGGAGCTGCTAGAGGGCCGCGAGTTAGTTCCCCACTGTGTGAACTGTGTTCTGCTTGCTGGAAGCTGTATCCAGCCCAAAATGGACTGCATCTGAATTTGTCTCCATGCGGTCTGGGCCTTGCCAGACTCGTCCAGCCAGACTACCCGCTGCACAGAGAAGCCGTCTATGACAGACCTGCCTGGAGATCAGCCCCCTGCTCCACGATTGAACAGGAATGATGCCTCGGCAACTTGTGTGGGCCGTGCTTCTCCTGGCATTCCAGATCAACCACCTGCAGTCTTGATTTTCGTCCAGCCTGTGTCCAGTCTTGGGTATCGTGGGTAAATACCAGGGTAGCTCTCTGCAACAACAGCTTAATCTGAGTGTGTCATTTGATTGTCTTGTTGTTTTGTTTCCTTTATGAACTGTGCCCGCTGGCTCCGGATTACAAATAGTGTGTACTGTGCATGTTGTGTTTTCCATCACAGGGCCCCAACCAGCTGCAATGCCGGGCAACCCTGGGCAATGGTCCTAGCTAGCCCATCTCTTCTCCACCTGGGTACCCAGAGGTGTGACTGTGTGGGGGGACTCAAAGCGCATGCATAATTGCTTGATTGATATAACCTTTAAGCTAATTAACCTGATTTCACCCCTCCCTTGTTCAAGTCCCCTGAATAAATCAGATCTAACTTTTTCTGCATGTAATCTGACTGTGGTTCCAGTTTGTGCTCAAAGTACTGTACTGTTGCTATATGCTGTGCATAACCTTGTTTTACAGGGGGTCCCCAGGGTCGAGCCAGAGGAACCAGCCCTGGTGGTAAGTGCAAACAGTGTGGGTACCTGTGTGGTGTACCAGGGGTATATTGAAAGTGATTATTGTACAGTGTTTAGGCCACTAGAGGGGAAAGAGGGGGTTTCATTGTCCCGGAGGGCTGTGCCCAGGTTAGCTTGCCCACTACCAACCTTGACCTCCAGGTTTCAGAACTCAGGCCCCTTAACCTGCTACTAGCCAAGCAGGCAGGGGTAGTAGCCCTTGGGATAGCGCCACCTAGGGGTTACAGTTGAAAATCTGGAGTGAAAATATTAAAAATTCTCAATCTTGTGAGCGTGCATGGGAATTGCGAAATGCACTCTCGTAACACAGTCATTTTTTAAATGTTTTCACCAAATTTGCAACATATGCTTTTTGGGAGCCCACCTCATGAACAGTGGCACTGCCATTTCGTTAGTCAGCCCCAAAAAAGTGATTCCATAAAGTGACTGCAAAATCACCTTTTGGGACCAAATAACGAAATGACAGTGACTGAGTTAATGAGGTGGGGTCTCAAGAGCCCCATGTTGAAAATTTGGAGCCAAAATTCCAAACATGGCCAAGATATCTACCTAAGTTGACCCCCCCCCCCATTGATGCCATTATACAGCTTACCTCGATTTTCCTCAGTCCGCGGTCGGCTTTTGAAGAGTTCAGATGTCTCTCACTCCACCGAAGATCATCACGCCAGGCTCCAGAGGTAGGTATGGGGTGGGGGGGTGCTGGGAGGTGGGTGCTGGGAGGTGGGTGCGCAGAAGGTGGGTGCGGGTTGGGGAGGGGGCGCTACGGACGCAACAACGGACCGTTTTCTTTTTAGGAATGAACATCACGGGAAGGTTTTCTTTATTTACAGGTGAAATAAACCAACTGGTGACCACACTGGGTGGGCTCCCAGTATAGTACACAATGGGGGTGGGATGGGGTGGGGGCAGGAGCATGCCGTGGTGGCTTCAGGTGATGAGTGGAATACCCAGACCACAAGAGGCACACTGGGGTGGGCTCCCAGTGTGCCACACAAGCTTGAGGGGGGGTTACAAACATGCAGACAGGGGGATTGGGCACCCCCATAGTCAGCTTTGTAAGGATTGTTAGAGGTGGATGGTGACAGTCACCATGTTTATTGAAATGTTTCAGCAGGCAAGGCACCCCCTGCAATGATGGGGCGCTCCCTCATTGCAGCAGTGAAATTCTTTCAGGTTGGTGGCATGCTTTCTCAACTGATGTCATAGACAGCATGCTCATTCATTGGTGTCACACAGACCAGCCCAAGAAAGCAGTGGCGCCATTGGCCACAACACTGCTGCACCTCCACAACTTGCTACTCCAGTAAGCTGCCAGAAAATGTTGCTTGCGCTGCGCATGCAAGACAACATAAAAAGTACTAGAACAAGGGGGCACAGTATCAAATTGGAAGGGAGTAGATTAAGAGGTAATGTGAGGAAGTTTTTCTACACAGAAAGGGTAGTCGACGCTTGGAATAGTCTGCCACAGGAGGAAGTGGGGGCAAGCACAGTGGAGGGGTTTAAGCATGCCTGAGACAGGCACAGGGAAAGCCTGAGAGGGGAGGGAGTGATTAAAAGCCAGTGATCACATAGGGTCAGTGGCCACATGCAATATATAGGGCCTATGGGCAGACTGGAAGGGCCTAGCGGTCCTTATCTGCTGACAATTTCTATGTTTCTATGTTTCTCCCTGGTGAAGATGGAACAGAAGTATTCATTTAGTATCTCTGCTTTTCCTCCGTTATCCTCCACCCACTCCTCCCCTTTCTTAAGCCTAAGGATCCCATCCTTTCTGTTCTTTTTCTCACTTACATAGCTAAAGAAGGCCTTCTCCCCTTCTTAATTCCTTCAGCTATCTGTAGCTCCTTCTATGCCTTAGCTTGCCTGACTTCCTTACTTGCCTCACTAGACAACCTTAGGTAATTTTCCCTGACCACCTCTCTCGGTCTTCCTGAATTTTCTATAGGCTAACCTCTTTTCCCTTACTGCCTGGGCGACCCCAGAACTGAACCAGCTGAGTGCTTTGGCCCTTGTGTTCTCCCCCCTGAGCCTAACACACTCCTCTGTGGCAACCAGTATTCCTTCCTTAATGATGAAACACCTTTGGTCCACCCTCATATCTGCTCTGATGCCTGCCAGGTGGATCCTTAGCACTTTGCCCGTCTTCCTGAAGTCTGACCTCCCAAAATTCAAGATTTTGATCTTAGTCGGGATGCTTTTCTTGCCCATATCCAACTGGAACTACACTGTGCAAAGGTCTCTCCCACCCAGGGGCACCCCGATCTGGTATTTGGTTGAAAAAAGACATGCCCTCTTAAATGCTTGTTCAGGTGTAACCACCCAAATGAATCAGAAGCACACTGTGTAGATGATGGCTCAAGCAATTCAAAAAGTAAATACAGCTTTTAATAAGCCTATGATGGGCTAAAGCCCATCAAAAGTGCACAGATTACAGAATAGCATACAGGAATGGAACTGGCTCCTCTGTACCGCACAGAGAACAAGGACGCTGAAGTGTATCAGGCATAATGTCCCTTCCTCAGAGCAAATGTAATGAAGGCCGTTGACTGCAGATTACTTCTTGGATTGTTTGAGCCGTCACTTACACAGAGTGTTCCTTTGAGTCGCTTGAAATGTTTGTACCTGGACAAGCTTGAAAGAGACTATTTTTTATTTTCAGCCAAGGACAAGAT
Source organism: Neoceratodus forsteri (assembly GCA_016271365.2). Classification (NCBI taxonomy): domain Eukaryota; kingdom Metazoa; phylum Chordata; order Ceratodontiformes; family Ceratodontidae; genus Neoceratodus; species Neoceratodus forsteri. Next base: position 225,939,690 of record JADMNL010000030.1, on the reverse strand, counting down.
AATACAAACCTTGATGATTCCTTCCACTTTTCATGTATAAACTGTCCCCTAGTCTAGACATCCCTCCAACAGTCATCTTCCATCTAAAAATGCAGAGTAGTTAGTCTGAAGCCTCTAAGATGCAGCTGAGACAAGTATGGTTTTCTTTCTCTGTGAAAAACACACAGCAAATGCACTCAACTATCACTATTGTACCTGTGAGTACCTTCACCACCACTCCATAATCTGTAGAGGTATTAGCCCATAAACTGTTGCCGGACAGTGAGATGTGTAACTTGAGATCCAGATATTGTTTATAAGGTTATAATTAAAGTGCTGGATATTGTAGGTCGTATGTCTGTTTGAAATTTTAGTAAAAATGATCAACAACAAATAAAAATGCAGTGCACCATTTTATAATATTTTTTTGCTCTTTCTGTCAGCCACCTGTATCCCTCCTTCAGGTTTATTAAGTTTCCAAACATCTCATCTTGATACCACTTCCTCAGACTAGCTGGTTATGTGGCTTTTAGCCTCTTCATACATCCATGGCTATCTCTGTGCATGAAGAGTCCATCTTCCAACCCAGACCATCAGGGAGATGAGACGTGAACATGGGTGTCTAGCATCCCACTGGTAGTGGCTGATATTTGTCCTGGTTTTTCTCCTGATCCTGTGACACAGGAGGTATGACAGCAATGCACCCATCCTAGCAGGGGTGCTCCCTCATTGCAGCGGTGAAATTATATTTCAAGTTGGTGGCATGCTTTCTCAACTGATGTCATAAACAGCATGTTCATTCATTGGTGCCACACAGACCAGCCCAAGAAAACAGTGGCGCCATTGGCCACAACACTGCCGCACCTCCACAGTCTGCTACTCCAGCAAGCTGTAAGAAAATGTTGCTTGCGCTTCGCATGCAAGACAACATAACAAGCATTTGTCAATGCCGAATGTTGATTGCGTTGGTCTGTTGAGATCGCTTAGTGGCCCTCTGTCACTGGCTCATTCTGTTTGTCCCGCTGCTGCAGGCTGCTCTTTTGTACTGGGCTGCTGCCTGCATTGGCACCTTGTTCTGCCGAGGAAGAAATCCACAGATGTCCAGACAGAGGTCCATTGAGGTGGCTCACTCCCCCCCTCTCTCACTCGCTCATTCTGTTTCTTCTGGTGCTGCAGGCTGCCCTTTTGTACTGGGCTACTGCCTGTGTTGGTGGCTTTTTCTTTCCACAAAGAAATCCTCAGCTGTCCCAACAGAGCTTCGTTGAGGTCGCTCACTCCCCTTCTCTCACTCGCTCATTCCGGTTCTCCTGGCGCTGCAGGCTGCCCTTTTCTACTGGGCTTCTGCCTGCATTGCTGCTTTCTTATGCCCACAAATAAATTTGCAGCAGTTGCAATACAGCTCCGTTGAGCACGCTCACTCACTCATTCTGGTTTTCCTGCCACTGCAGGCTGCCCTTTTGTACTGGGCCCCTGCATGCATTGCTGCCTTTTTCTGCCCACAAACAAATCTGCATCATTACCAACAGAGCTCCATTGAGCTCACTGACTCCCCCTCCCTCACTCGCTTGTTCTGTGTCTCCTGGCACTGCAGGCTGCCCTTTTGTACTGGGCTTCTCCTGCCTGCATTGGCAGCTTTTTCTGGCCAGAAAGAAATCTGAAGCAGTCCCGACACAGCTCCATTGAGCTCGCTCACTCCCCCTCTGTTACTCACACATTCCATTTCTGCCGGCGCTGCAAGCCAGCCTTTTGTTCTGGGCTCCTGCCTGCGTTTCCGCATTTTCTGCCCACAAAGAAATCTGCAGCAGTCACAGTAGAGCTCCGTTGAGCTCGCTCACTACCGCTCTATTACTCGCTCGTTCTGTTTCTCTTGGCGCTGCAGACTGTGCTTTTGTATGGGGCTCCTGGCTGCGTTGGCACCTTTGTCTGTCCACAAAGAAATCCGCAGCTGTTCCAACACAGCTCCATTGAGGTTGCTCAGTCTCCCTCTCTCATGCGCTCATTCTGTTTGTCGTGGCGCTGCAAGCTCCTCTTTTGTACGAGGCTCCTGCCTGCATTGGCGCCTTTTTCTGCCCACAAAGAAATCTGCAGCAGTCCTGATAGAGCTCCGTTGAGCTCACTAAGTCCCCCTGTCTCACTTGCTCATACTGTTTCTCCCACCACTGCAGGCTGGCCTATTGTACTGGGTCCCTGCCTGCATTGACGACTTTTTCTGCCCACAAAGAAATCTTCAGCAGTCCCGACAAAGCTCCATTGAGCTCACTCCCCTTCTCTCACTCGCTCATTCCATTTCTGCCGGCGCTGCAGGCTGCCCTTTTCTACTGGGCTCCTGCCTGCATTGCTGCCTTCTTATGCCCACAAAGAAATTTGCAGCAGTTAAAATATAGCTCTGTTGAGCATGCTCTCTCGCTCATTCTGGTTTTCCTGCCACTGCAGGCTGCCCTTTTGTACTGGGCCTCTGCGTGCATTGCTGCCTTTTTCTGCCCACAAACAAATCTGCAGCATTACCAACAGAGCTCCGTTGAGCTCACTGACTCCCCCTCCCTCACTTGCTTGTTCTGTGTCTCCTGGTGCTGCAGGCTGCCCTTTTGTACTGGGCTCCTGCCTGAATTGGTGGCTTTTTCTGGCCAGAAAGAAATCTGAAGCAGTCCCGACTCAGCTCCATTGAGCTCGCTCACTCCCCCTCTGTCACTCACGCATTCCGTTTCTGCCGGCGCTGCAAGCTGACCTTTTGTACTGGGCTCCTGCCTGCATTGCCTCATTTTCTGCCCACAAAGAAATCCACAGCAGTCACAATAGAGCTCCGTTAAGCTCACTCACTACCGCTCTGTCACTCGCTCATTCTGTTTCTCTTGGTACTGCAGACTGCGCTTTTGTATGGGGCTCCTGGCTGCATTGGCACCTTTGTCTGTCCACAAAGAAATCCGCAGCTGTCCTGACAGAGCTCCATTGAGGTCGCTCAGTCTCCCTCTCTCATGCGCTCATTCTGTTTGTCCTGACGCTGCAAGCTGCTCTTTTGTATGGGGCTCCTGCCTGCATTGGCACCTTTTTCTGCCCACAAAGAAATCCACAGCAGTCCTGATAGAGCTCCGTTGAGCTCACTAAGTCCCCCTGTCTCACTCGCTCATACTGTTTTTCCCACTGCTGCAGGCTGGCCTTTTGTACTGGGCTCCTACCTGCATTGATACCTTTTTCTGCCCACAAAGAAATCCGCAGCAGTCCTGACAGCGCTTCAGTGAGTTCGCTCACTCCCCCTCCCTCACTCGCTCTCTTGTTCTGTTTCTACCAGTGCTGCAGGCTGCCCTTTTGTACTGGGCTCTTGTATTGGGGCCTTTGTCTGCCCACAAACAAATCTGCAGCAGTCCCAACAGAGCTCAGTTGAGCTTGGTCACTCCCCCCTCTCACTCGGTTAATCTTAATCTGTTCCAAACACTGATTTCCCAGAGTGACCGTGCTATTCTCTGGCAGGAGTGCAAAAACATATTTTAGCCAGGCTGTGAAAAATGACAGTTGTAGTGTTCATAAGGAGGTGTGAAAAAATGCCACTGTTGAAAATATGGTGTGACAATATTACAAATTTGCGAAGTTACAAGGGTGCGTGGAAACAGTTCAATACACGCTTGTAAAACAGTCATGTTATGGAGTTTCGTCACCAAATTTTCAACATAGGGATTTTAGGACCTCTGCTCATGAACAGTGCCACTGTCATTTTCTTAATCTGTCCCGAACACTGATTTCCCAAAGTGACCATGTTATTCTGCGTCGGAACTGTGAAAACAAATTTCAGTCAGGATGTGAAAAATGATAGCTGTACTGCTTATAAGGAAGTGTGGAAAAATGTCACTGTTGAAAATCTGGTGCGACAATATTACAAATCTGTGAAGTTACAAGGTTGCATGGAAAGTGCGCTACACACACTTGTAACACAGTCAATTGATGGGCTGTCATCACCAGATTTTCAACATAGGCATTTTAGGACCTCTGCTCATGAACAGTATCATTGTCATTTTCTTAATCTGTCCCGAACAGTGATTTCCCACAGTGACTGCTCTATTCTGCGCCGGAAGTGTGAAAACACATTTCGGCCAGGATGTGAACAATGACAGCTATACTGCTCACAAGGAGGTGTGACAAAATGCCAATGTTGAAAATCTGGCATGAAAATATTGCAAATTTGCGAGTTATGAGCGTGCATAAGCAACTGCGCATAATGCATGCTAGTAAAACTGTCATTTCTGGATTTTTTCACAAATTTGCAACATAGGCTTTTTGAAACCCACTCATGAACACTGGTACTATAATTTCTAGTTAATCGCCCTGAAGAGTGATTCCGCGCGCAGTGACCACGCCAGACCAACTTTCGGGCCGACACACCATGACAGTTCAGAATTAAGGAGGAAGGGTCCCAAGAACCCCATGTTGAAAATTTGGTGAAAAAATTCCCCAAAATGTCCAAGATATGCACTAAAGTTGAAAAAACCCTATTTATTACATTGTACAGCTTACCGGCATTTCCTCAGTTTGCGGTCGGCTTTGAAGAGTGCAGACATGTTCCCGGTCCACCGAAGATCATCGTGCCGAGCTCCGGAGGTAAGTATGGGGTGAGAGGATGCAGGGAGGCAGGGTGCACAGTGGGTGGGTGCGGGTTGCTGGAGGGAGGCAGGGAGACTATGAGGGTTTCCTTTTTTCGGGTAAAAAAAAAGTTGCGGGACCGTTTTAACTTACAGGGGTATGTGGCCGCGGCGCTGGGTGAATACTCAGAGTGCCACGGAGTCTTACTTTGGGGGCAGCTGAGCCGATGGGGAATTTGGTACCCCATGACAAACAACAAAGAGGGACTCCTTTCTGCCGACAGGGATTGGGCACCCATCAGCAGACAATAAAACAGGGGAGAGTTACATTATGCCGGCGAGGTGGGTTCCCCATCAGCAAATAAACATGGTGGGAGGGTAAATATTGTTTGTGAATATGGCGGCAAGCGGCCGCCATGTTCTCAAACAATATCATGGATCCTACATCCCTCCCTGCAATGACGGGTCACTCCCTCATTGCAGCAGATGGCTGACGCTGCAATGATGAGGTAGCCCCTGATTGCAGCGGCTGATTTTTTTAGAAGGTTGTAGCATGCTGGCTGAACTACTGTCAGCAGCAGCATGCCATGGCATTGGGGGACGGGGGACAAGTCTTTGCAGGCTGTGAGGGTATTGGGCACAACAATGTCGCGCCTCCACAACCTGCTTGTGGAGAAAGCTGCCGCAACATGTTTCTTGTGCATGCACGCAATCAGCATAAAAAGTACTAGAACAAGGGGGCACAGTATGAAATTGGAAGGAGGTAGATTAAGAGGTAATGTGAGGATGTTTTTCTACACAAAATGGGTAGTCAACACTTAAAATAGTCTGCCACAGGAGGAAGTGGGGGCAAGCACAGTGGAGGGGTTTAAGCATGCCTGGGACAGGCACAAGGGAAGCTTGAGAGGGGCGGGAGTGATGAAAAGCAATTGATCATATAGGGTCAGTGGCCACATACAATATATAGGGCCTATGGGCAGACTGGAAGGGCCTAGTGGTCCTTATCTGCTGACAATTTCTGTGTTTCTCCATGGTGAAGATGGAACAGAAGTATTCATTTAGTATCTCTGCTTTTCTTCCGTTATCCTCCACCCACTCCTCCCCTTTCTTAAGCCTAATGATCCCATCCTTCCTGTTCCTTTTCTCACTTACATAGAGAAAGAAGGCCTTCTCCCCTTCTTACCCCCTGCCCTAGCTAATAACATCCTATATTAACCTACATTTTATATCTTAAAATAGATCCACTGTGCCTGATTGTGCTCCCAGTGAGCGGCGCGGCTAATCCTGCCAGCTGCCCGTACCTCTATCCTCCTGACGAACAGGATACCTTCAAATCCGGTTAAGTGTCCGGGCTAGCACTGTGCGGGTTTGATAGGCGGCCACCTGCTGCCACCCTAATCTAATTGGACTGCTGCTTTCTGCTCGGCCACTGTTTGGCCCTGCCTTTTCTCTGTCGGATTATCAGTCTCTGGGCTTCGGCGCCCTCTGCTTTTCATTGACTCTTGCCGAATATTACTGCTATCTGTCTAGTCTCCCATTGGTTCCTTATAAAATTCCACCACTAGGGGTGCTGTCTGACATATCTTGAATAGGTCTTCCTTTCCTCAGTGTAATCTTTACCACAAGTGGAGCCTCCGGCTGGTCTGCTTTCCTAATTAACCTTTGAGGGGCTTTACTTTCTGCTTCTCTGATCCACTTCTTCTAAATAATTGCTACACTAGCAGGAAACACTTTGTTGTTTTTGCTCTATATCTAATTTCGGCCAAGGGTTAAAACGGTAGAACACGGTCACCCTTGGCAGTCTTAATTTTACACACACTATCTCTTTATCCCTAAGAGCTAATCCTCTGTCTCAGTATACCACTAGCCTTCCTACCCAAGTCAAATAGTAACACTATGGCGAAGTATAATCTGCTATGGGCACTCTTGTCATTTGTCCTATTACTCGGCCTGGACACTGCCACATGGGCTCTCCCATGTAACCAAATGGCAAAAGACTCCTCAGAGGCTTACCGCAACTATATTTTCTCTAACTTGATTGCAGAGACAAAGCCTGATCTGCAACCTAACCCTATCCTCCTTGTTAGAGGCAGCATCTATTACCCTCTATGTGCCAGGAGGAAGCTGCCATGGAGATGTGCTTTCACCCTAACCTGCCACTGTGCAAGGCTTTGGTTCCTAGCCATGATCATTATTCTGTTATCTGGGGACGTCAAACTAAATCCAGGTCCACCTACCTGTTTCTTTTCCCCAAATGAGTTATCTGGCATGTCCAAGAAAGGATTATTAATTGCCCATATCAGTATCAGAAGCCTTACCTGTCACCATGCGGAACTCGAGGCCTGGGTGAAACTTTACAATCCTGATGTACTCTGTCTCACAGAAACTTGGCTAAAACCCAGAATACCTGATGACATATGCTGCTTGCCTAACCATTCCCTGTTCCGGCGGGATAGATCCTCATCCAAGCGTGGAGGTGGAGTTGCCCTATTCTTCAAAAACCACCTCAACAACTCTATTGTTCCGACATCTGCCTCTCCCGCAGTGTGCAAATTCATACAGGCAACTATTGTACTGGGGGAAAAGAAGCTTCATATTATCTGTGCCTATAATCCCCCTGCTGGGGGAATAGTAGGTCTTCAAGAACTCCTTGACATCACCTCCCAGACTGTAAATCATAATGAGGCTGTCATCCTAGGTGATCTTAACCTCAGTTGGTTAGGGTCAGCTCAAATATCCTTGCAATCACTCATGCTTAGTTACAATTTTCACCAGTTGATCTCTGAAGCAACTAGAGCCACGTTATCCCACCAAACGGGTACACTCCTAGACTGGGTCATGGTTAACCGTGTAGAACATGTGTCAAATGCAGGAATCCTTGCAGATGCACTAAGAGACCACTCACCCACTTTTTGTATCCCATCTATGGTTGCGCCTCCATCAAGACTAATCACGTTTACAAATCTAGCTCATATTGACCAGGATGCATTTCTTTATGATGTCTCCAATATCGACTGGGCAGGTATCTATCAAACAGAGGATGTGGAGGTTGCTCTACAGATATTCATAAATGAATTTCTTACCATTCAATATAAACATGCCCCCAAGACTACTAGGAGGGTCAGAGGAAAACAGACGAGGTGGCTGCATAAAGACCTCTTTGCTAATCTGCGCCAGAGGGACAAGCTTTGGATTCGCTACAGACAAACTGGCCTATAGTCAGATCTTATTGTCTATCGTGAACTAAGGAACAGATGTAAGAGACAAGTTAGAGTTGCTAAAAGCAAATGCTGCAAGGACCTTCTACAAAGCTCAGCCTGCGACCCAGGAAATTCTGGGCCATGTCAAAACATTTCTCGGTACCTGTCGGTCACTCCTGATGAAATGATCATAAATGGGGCACATTGTAATGACCTAGGACCATCTCAAACAGTTTAACAATCTTTTCTCTGATCTTTCATACTATACCTTGGCTTTACAACCTAGTGGATTACACTCCAATCTACCTACCACACTACCATCAGACAACCATACTGCCCTATCGTATGATGTTCCTCCAGCGCCACCATTCTATTTCAAGGCTATATCAAGAGCGGAAGTTCTGAAATTACTGAGATCCATATCTGCCAATACCAGCTCTGGTTCTGACTCACTGGAACCTCATCTTCTTAAGCTGGCTGCTCCACTCATTGCCTCTCCGATTGCCAGAATCTACACTTTATCCCTTATCCATAGCACTGTGCCAGACCTATGGAAATCTGCAAGAGTAATGCCTGTCTTTAAAAAAGGTGACCCAAAGGACATGGCCAATTACAGACCTATAGCAATTCTCTCTGTCCTTAACAAGATCCTAGAGAAAATAGTTACATCACAGACCATTGACTACCTTACATGCTACAGTCTCCTCTCAGACATCAGCATGGTTTCAGAAAAGGTCATAGCACCACCACGGCTCTTCTTCAACTAACTACTGATATTCTGTCCAACATGGACTCTGGAAAACTCACAGGTGCCATCTTCATTGACCTCACTAAGGCTTTCAGCCTTGTAGACCATCCCCTGCTTCTCTCCACTCTCCATAAATTCCATTTCTCTACCCCTGTTGTGGACTGGTTCTGTAGCTACCTGTCAAATTTAACTCCTCCCTGTCCAACACGTCTACTATCAACCTTGGGGTCCCCCAGGGCTCTATCCTTGGGCCCCATCTGTTCTCAATTTTTATCAACAATGCAGCTGAGGTCCTGGAATCCTGCCAAGCTATTCTCTACGCTGATGACCTGATCATCTACACTAGTTCTTCTAGTATTGCCTGCATAAACACATCACTTACTTCAGACTTCAATAAGGTCTTAGACTGGCTACTAGACCATAAGCTTGTACTAAATGGAAAGAAAAGGAAAGCCATGCTCCTAGGTTCTGCACTGAAGATTAAGACCTATTCTAGTTTGCTGGAGGTTCTTCACTCAGGAGGATTTCCACTTGAAAATGTTACTTCCTTCAAGTACCTTGGGATCCTTCTGGACCAGTCCCTGGAATTTTAATCTTCACATTCAGTCCTCGTGCAAAGCTGTAAACTCGAAACTAGGAGTAGCTTACAAAACGAGCTACATGCTTACACCCTCTGCCAAATTAGCAATTGCCCAAGGTGTTCTGCACCCAACCCTTACTTATGGCGCCTCTATTCTTACCTCTGCCCATAAAACCTCCCTACTAAAATGGGACGTAACTTATAACAATATATGCCGATTTGCCTCTTCATCGCCTCGACTCAAACATCACTGCCTTCTTTATAAGGATCTGAATTGGCTCTCACCCTCTGCCAGTAGACAATACTACCTTGGATCACTAATGGACTCGATCATCAGGGAAAAAAAACCCAACCCAGCTGGCGGCGTTGCTGGTCCCTCAACCATCCTCCCATGGCCTGCGATCAGCTGACAAATCCTTGCTCTATATTCCGAGATGTCGGACGACTAAAGGCACAGGGGCCTTCCGATTCTCTGCTCCCAGGCTATGGAATGCTCTTCCACTCAACCTCCGGCTGTCTCAGTCTCACTTTGGATTTAAAAGTGAATATCATCATTATCTATCCTTAGCTGATGCTTGTACATGCTTTGACCCAACCTGAAGCTCCTGAGACTTACCAGTAATGTCACCCCTGCTCTAATCCAGCTCCAAGACTGTCTCCTCTTCCCTTCCCCATATTTTTCCTTCTCTTTGTAAATAATTTCTTGAGACTACTAGCTCTCTTCCTTCTCGAAACTTGTTGCTGACCATCCACTGTAGTTTTGCCAATTACCACCCCTGACCTTCCTTCTGTCAGTCTTTCTTGTTATGTTTGAACATTCCTCACATTTCTCTCTATATAACCTTACTATCTTATTAACCCTTTCACTGCACAGGTCGGGTCCATGGTTTCTGCACTTATTATATATCTTACTGCCATTATCTGTATAATGCTTGCCATTATTTTTTGTTGTTTCTACCCCTTGTATTTTTGTAGTACTGCTGTACTGTTCCTCTATTTGTATTATAGTACACATGTTGCTGTTGTTCAACTGTTCTCCTTTTGTTGTATTCTCCCGGGTTAACAAAAACTAAATAAAAAAAAAAAAAAAAATTCCTTCGGCTATCTGTAGCTCCTTCTATGCCTTAGCTTGCCTGACTTCCTAACTTGCCTCACTAGACAACCTTAGGTAATTTTCCCTGACCACCTCTTTCGGTCTTCCTGAATTTTCTATAGGCTAACCTCTTTTCCCTTACTGCCTGGGCGACCCCAGAACTGAACCAGCTGAGTGCTTTGGCCCTTGTGTTCTCCCCCCTGAGCCTAACACACTCCTCTGTGGCAACCAGTATTCCTTCCTTAATGAAGAAACACCTTTGGTCCACCCTCATATCTGCACTGATGCCTGCCAGGTGGATCCTTAGCACTTTGCCTGTCTTTCTGAAGTGTGCCCTCCCAAAATTCAAGATTTTGATCTTAGTCAGGATGCTTTCCTTGCCCATATCCAACTGGAACTACACTGTGCAAGGGTCTCTCCAACCCAGGGGATCCCCAATCTGGTATTTGGTTGAAAAAAGACATGCCCTCTTAAATGCTTGTTCAGGTGTAACCACCCAAATGAATCGGAAGCACACTGCGTAGATGATGGCTCAAGCAATTCAAATAGTAAATACAGCTTTTAATAAGCCTATGATGGGCTAAAGCTCATAAAAAGTGCACAGATTACAGAATAGCATACGGGAATGGAATTGGCTCCTCTGTACCGCACAGAGAACAAGGAAGCTGAAGTGTATCAAGCATAATGACCCCTTCCTCAGAGCAAATGTAATGAAGGCCGTTTACTGTAGATTACTTCTTGGATTGTTTGAGTCGTCACTTACACAGAGTGTTCCTTGGAGTCGCTTGAAATGTTTGTACCTGGACAAGCATGAAAGAGACAATCTTTTTTTTTCAACCAAGGACAAGATGATATAAACCATGATGATTCTTTCCACTTTTCATGTATAAACTGTCCCCTATTCTAGACATCCCTCCAACAGTCATCTTCCATTTAAAAATGCAGAGTAGTTAGTCTGAAGCCTCTAAGATGCAGCTGAGACAAGTATGGTTTTCTTTCTCTGTGAAAAGCACACAGCAAATGCACTCAACTATCACTATTGTACCTGTGAGTACCTTCACCACCACTCCATAATCTGTAGAGGTATTTGCCCATAAACTGTTGCCGGACAGTGAGATATATAACTTGAGATCCAGACATTGTTTATAAGGTTATAATTAAAGTGTTGGCTATTGTAGGTCATATATCTGTTTGAAATTATAGTAAAAATGATCAACAACAAATAAAAATGCAGTGCACCATTTTATAGTATTTTTTTGCTCTTTTTGTCAGCCAGCTGTCTCACTCCTTCAGGTTTATTAAGTTTCCAAAAATCTCATCTTGATACCACTTCCTCAGACTAGCCGGCTATGTGGTTTTTAGCCTCTCCATACATCCGTGGCTATCTCTGTGCATGGAGAACCCATCTTCCAACCCAGACCATCAGGGAGATGAGAAGTGAACATGGGTGTCTAGCATCCCACTGGTAGTGGCTGATATTTGTCCTGGTTTTTCTCCTGATCCTGTGACACAGGAGGTATGACAGCAATGCACCCCTCCTAGCAGGGGTGCTCCCTCATTGCAGCGGTGAAATTCTTTCAAGATGGTGGCATGCTTTATCAACTGATGTCATAGACAGCGTGCTCATTCATTAGTGCCACACACACCGGCCCAAGAAAGCAGTGGCGCCATTGGCCACAACACTGCCGCACCTCCACAACCTGCTACTCCAGCAAGCTGCCAGAAAATGTTGCTTGCACTGCGCATGCAAGACAACATAACAAGCATTTGTCAATGCCGAATGTTGATTGCGTTCGTCTGTTGAGCTCGCTCAGTGGCCCTCTGACACTGGCTCAGTCTGTTTGTCCCGGTGCTGCAGGCTGCTCTTTTGTAATGGGCTGCTGCCTGCATTGGCACCTTGTTCTGCTGAGGAAGAAATCTGCAGCTGTCCTGACAGAGGTCCATTGAGGTGGCTCACTCCCCACTCTCACTCGCTCATTCTGTTTCTCCTGGCACTGCAGGCTGCCCTTTTGCACTGGGCTCCTGCCTGTGTTGGTGGCTTTTTCTGTCCACAAAGAAATCTACAGCTATCCCGACAAAGCTCCGTTGAGGTCGCTCACTCCCCTTCTCTCACTCGCTCATTCCATTTCTGCCAGCATTGTAGACTGCCCTTTTCTACTGTGCTCCTGCCTGCGTTGCTGCCTTCTTATGCCCACAAAGAAATTTGCAGCAGTTATAATACAGCTCCGTTGAGCTCGCTCACTTATTCATTCTGGTTTTCCTGCCACTGCAGGTTGCCCTTTTGTACTGGCCCCTGCATGCATTGCTGCCTTTTTCTCCCCACAAACAAATCTGCAGCAGTCCCAACAGAGGTCCGTTGAGCTCACTGACTCCCCCTCCCTCACTCGCTTGTTTTGTGTCTCCTGGCACTGCAGGCTGCCCTTTTGTACTGGACTCCTTCCTACATTGGCGGCTTTTTCTGGCCAGAAAGAAATCTGAAGCAGTCCTGACACAGCTCCATTGAGCTCGCTCACTCCCCCTCTGTCACTCACGCATTCCGCTTCTGCCGGCGCTGCATGCTGGCCTTTTGTACTGGGCTCCTGCCTGTGTTGCCTCATTTTCTGCCCACAAAGAAATCCGCAGCAGTCACAATAGAGGTCCGTTGAGCTCACTCACTACCGCTCTGTCACTCACTCATTCTGTTTCTCTTGGTACTGCAGACTGCGCTTTTGTATGGGGCTCCTGGCTGCATTGGCACCTTTGTCTGTCCACAAAGAAATCTGCAGCTGTCCCAACAGAGCTCCATTGAGGTCACTCATGCGCTCATTCTCTTTGTCCTGGCACTGAAAGCTGCCCTTTTGTATGGGGCTCCTGCCTGCATTGGTGCCTTTTTCTGCCCACAAAGAAATCCACAGCAGTCACAATAGAGCTCCGTTGAGCTCGCTCACTACCACTCTGTCACTCGCTCATTCTGTTTCTCTTGGTGCTGCAAGCTGCCCTTTTGTACTGGACTCCTACCAGCATTGGCGGCTTTTTCTGGCCAGAAAGAAATCTGAAGCAGTCCCGACACAGCTCCATTGAGCTCACTCACTCCCCCTCTGTCACTCACGCATTCCGTCTCTGCCGGCGCTGCAAGCTGGCCTTTTGTACTGGGCTCCTGCCTGTATTGCCTCATTTTCTTCCCACAAAGAAATCCGCAGCAGTCACAATAGAGCTCCGTTGAGCTCGCTCACTACCACTCTGTCACTCGCTTGTTCTGTTTCTCTTGGTGCTGCAAGCTGCCCTTTTGTACTGGACTCCTGCCTGCATTGGCGCCTTTTTCTGCCCACAAAGAAATCTGCAGCAGTCCTGATAGAGCTCCGTTGAGCTCGCTAAATTCCCCTGTCTCACTCGCTCATACTGTTTCTCCCACCACTGCAGGCTGGCCTTTTGTACTGGGCCCCTGCCTGCATTGACGCCTTTTTCTGCCCACAAAGAAATCCGCAGCAGTCCTGACAGCGCGTCGGTGAGTTCGCTCACTCCCCCTCCCTCACTCGCTCTCTCGTTCTGTTTCTACCAGTGCTGCAGGCTGCCCGCAGTGACACCTTTTTCTGCCCACAAAGAAGGAGTCCTGACAGCGCTTCGGTGAGTTCGCTCATTATACCTCCCTCACTCGCTCTCTCATTCTGTTTCTACCAGTGCTGCAGGCTGCCCGTTTGTACTGGGCTCTTGTGTTGGGGCCTTTGTCTGCCCACAAACAAATCCGCAGCAGTCCCGACAGAGCTCAGTTGAGCTCGGTCACTCCCCCCTCTCACTCGGTCGATCTTAATCTGTTCCAAACACTGATTTCCCAGAGCAACTGTGCTATTCTCCGGCAGAGTGCAAAAACATATTTTAGTCAGGATGTGAAAAATGACAGTTGTAGTGTTCATAAGTATGTGTGAAAAAATGCCACTGTTGAAAATGTGGCGTGACAATATTATAAATTTGCGAAGTTACAAGGGTGCATGGAAACAGTTCAACGCACGCTTGTAAAACAGTCATGTTATGGAGTTTCGTCACCAGATTTTCAACATAGGGATTTTAGGACCTCTGCTCATGAACAGTGCCACTGTCATTTTCTTAATCTGTCCCGAACACTGATTTCCCACAGTGACCACGTTATACTGCGCCAGAACTGAGAAAACAAATTTCGGTCAGGATGTGAAAAATGACAGCTGTACTGCTTATAAGGAGGGGTGGAAAAATATCACTGTTGAAAATCTGGTGTAACAATATTACAAATCTGCGAAGTTACAAGGGTACGTGGAAAGTGCGCAACACACACTTGTAACACAGTCAACTGATGGGCTGTCATCACCAAATTTTCAACATAGGCATTTTAGGACCTCTGCTCATGAACAGTATCATTGCTATTTTCTTAATCTGTCCCGAACAGTGATTTTCCACAGCGACCGCTCTATTCTGCGCCTGAAGTGCAGAAACACATTTCGGCCAGGATGCGAACAATGACAGCTGTACTGCTCACAAGGAGGTGTGACAAAATGCCAATGTTGAAAATCTGGCATAAAAATATTTGCAAATTCGCGAAGTTATGAGCGTGCGTAGCAAGTGCGCAACACAAGCTCGTAAAACAGTCATTTTTTGGATTTTTTCCACCAAATTTGCAACATAGGCTTTTTGAGATCCCACCTCATGAACACTGGCACTGTCATTTCATTAATCGGCCCCGAAGGGTGATTCCGCTCAGTGACCGCGAGACCACCTTTTGGGGCCGATTAACACCATGACAGTTCAAGAATTCATGAGGAAGGGTCCCAAGAACCCCATGTTGAAAATTTGGTGAAAAAAATTCCCAAAAATGTCCGAGATATGCACTAAAGTTGAAAAAACCCTATTTATTACATTATACAGCTTATCGGCATTTCCTCAGTTCGCGGTTGGCTTTGAAGAGTGCAGACGTGTTCCTGGTCCACCAAAGATCATCGCGCCGAGCTCCGGAGGTAAGTATGGGGTGAGGGGATGTGGGGAGGCAGGATGCTCTGTGGGTGGGTGCGGGTTGCTGGGGGGGGGCAGGGAGACTAAGAGGGACTGTTTCCTATTTTTAGGTAAAAAAAACAAAAAAAACGTTGCGGGGATCGTTTTTAACTTTACAGGGGCATGTGGCACGCTGGGGTGGGCTCTCAAGTGCCACGGTCTTCTTTGGGGGGCAGCTGTGCCGATGGGGGATTTGGCACCCCCATCGGCAAAAAAATAAAGGGGCATGTGGCGCACTGGGGTGGGCTCCCAGCGTGCCACCCAGTCTTGCTTTTGGGGGGCAGCTGTAGCCGACAGGGGATTAGCACCTGTGACAAGCAACAAAGAAGTTTCCTTTCTGCCGACGAGGGATTGGGCACCCATCAGCAGACAATAAAACAGGGAGGTTACATTATGCCGCGGGGAGGCGGGCTCCCCATCAGCAAATAAACATGGTGGGGGGTAAATATTGTTTGAATATGGCGGCAAGCCGCGCCATGTTCACAAACAATATCAAGGATCCTAGATCCCTCCCTGCAATGACGGGTCGCTCCCTCATTGCAGCAGATGGCTGATGCTGCAATAATGAGGTGGCCCCTGATTGCAATGGCTGATTTTTTAGAAGGTTGTGGCACACTGGCTGAACTACTGTCAGCAGCAGCATGCCACAGCCTTGGGAGACGGGGGATAAGTCTTTGCAGGCTGTGGGGGTATTGGGCACAACAGTGCCGCGCCTCCACAACCTGCTTGTGGAGAAAGCTGCCACAACATGTTTCTTGCGCATGTACACGATCAACATAAAAAGTACTAGAACAAGGGGGCACAATATGAAATTTGAAGGAGGTAGGTTAAGAGGTAATGTGAGGATGTTTTTCTACACAGAATGGGTAGTCGACACTTGGAATAGTCTGCCACAGGAGGTAGTGGGGGCAAGCACAGTGGAGGGGTTTAAGCATGCCTGGGACAGGCACAAGGGAAGCTTGAGAGGGGAGGGAGTGATGAAAAGCCATTGATCACATAGGGTCAGTGGCCACATGCAATGTATAGGGCCTATGGGCAGACTGGATGGGACTATTGGTCCTTATCTGCTGACAATTTCTATGTTTCTATGTTTCTCCCTGGTGAAAGATGGAACAGAAGTATTCACTTAGTATCTCTGCTTTTCCTCCGTTATCCTCCACTCACTCCTCCCCTTTCTTAAGCCTAATGATCCCATCCTTCCTGTTCCTTTTCTCACTTACATAGTGAAAGAAGGCCTTCTCCCCTTCTTAATTCCTTCAGCTATCTGTAGCTCCTTCTATGCCTTAGTTTGCCCGACTTCCTTACTTGCCTCATTAGACAACCTTAGGTAATTTTCCCTGTCCACCTCTCTCGGTCTTCCTGAATTTTCTATAGGCTAACCTCTTTTCCCTTACTGCCTGGGCGACCCCAGAACTGAACCAGCTGAGTGCTTTGGCCCTTGTGTTCTCCCCCTGAGCCGAACACACTCCTTTGTGGCAACCAGTATTCCTTCCTTAATGATGAAACACCTTTGGCCCACCCTCATATCTGCTCTGATGCCTGCCAGGTGGATCCTTAGCACTTTGCCCGTCTTCCTGAAGTCTGACCTCCCAAAATTCAAGATTTTGATCTTAGTCGGGATGCTTTCCTTGCCCATATCCAACTGGAACTACACTGTGCAAGGGTCTCTCCCACCCAGGGGCTCCCCGATTTGGTACTTGGTTGAAAAAAGACATGCCCTCTTAAATGCTTGTTCAGTTGTAAACACCCAAATGAATCGGAAGTCACTGCGTAGATGATGGCTCAAGCAATTCAAACAGTAAATACAGCTTTTAATAAGCCTATGATGGGCTAAAGCCCACAAAAAGTGCACAGATTACAGAATAGCATACAGGAATGGAATTGGCTTCTCTGTACCGCACAGAGAATAAGGAAGCTGAAGTGTATCAGGCATAATGTCCCCTCCTCATAGCAAATGTAATGAAGGCCGTTTACTGTAGATTACTTCTCGGATTGTTTGAGCCGTCACTTACACAGAGTGTTCCTTGGAGTTGCTTGAAATATTTGCACCTGGACAAGTACGAAAGAGATAATCTTTTTTTTTTTTCAACCAAGGACAAGATAATATAAACCATGATGATTCTTTCCACTTTTCATGTATAAACTGTCCCCTATTCTAGACATCCCTCCAACAGTCATCTTCCATCTAAAAATGCAGAGTAGTTAGTCTGAAGCCTCTAAGATGCAGCTGAGACAAATATGTTTTTCTTTCTCTGTGAAAAGCGCACAGCAGATGCACTCAACTATCACTGTTGTACCTGTCAGTACCTTCACCACCACTCCATAATCTGTAGCGGTATTTGCCCATAAACTGTTGCCAGACAATGAGATGTGTAACTTGAGGTCCAGACATTGTTTATAAAGTTATAATTAAAGTGTTGGATATTGTAGGTCGTATGTCTGTTTGAAATTTTAGTAAAAATGATCAACAGCAAATAAAAATGCAGTGCACCATTTTATAATATTGTTTTGCTCTTTCTGTCAGCCAGCTGTCTCCCTCCTTCAGGTTTATTAAGTTTCCAAACATCTCATCTTGATACCACTTCCTCAGACTAGCCGGCTATGTGGCTTTTCACCTCTCCATACATCCGTGGCTATCTCTGTGTGTGAAGAGTCCATCTTCCAACCCAGACCATCAGGGAGATGAGATGTGAACATGGGGTGTCTAGTATCCCACTGGTAGTGGCTGATATTTGTCCTGGTTTTTCTCCTGATCCTGTGACACAGGAGGTATGACAGCAATGCACCCCTCCTAGCAGTTCCCTTCTGTCCTTGAGCAAGTGCATAGAAACATAGAATTTGTCGGCAGATAAGGACCACTTGACCCACCTAGTTTGTTCTAAATTCCCTACCTATAGTGCCACCGGAGACACTACTTGGACTCCGGCTTACACCCCACTCTTGCTTCTAAGATTCCTTTGTGTCTATCCCATGCATTCTTAAATCCTGTGACCATTCTAGACCCACCACTTCCACTGGGAGTCTGTTCCAAGCATCCACCACCCTCTCCATGAAGAAGTACTTCCTCACGTTTCTTCTGAGCATCCCCCCCCTCCAGCTTCATATTATGACTAAGTCTATTTCTGATAGTATTGTGTCTCTGAAATTATCTACAGTTACCCACCACCAATCCCTATCAATTCTAATTATATTTTCTACTCTTAAGTCTCCTTCTTTAACTTGTGGCTGTATACCCCTTGCCGTTTAGGGTTTCTCTCTTCCTTTTTCTTGACAAAGTCATCCTACTGACTGCATATAGTGTACTACTACCCTTTGCCCATACCAGTTGTGATCATCGTTTGCACTTTTATTAGCTGTTATGAGTTTTATCTGTCTTAATTATCCTGATACTAAACCATTGTCATATTTTATTTCTTGTACTATGTCATTCCTGAGGTGGAAGCTTTGTAAAAGAGTCCCTGGCTCAAAGGTATTGTTTTTTTTTTTTTTTACTTATTATTTGTACTTCTTACCTCCTCGGCTGGGGGTGTACCTATGGTTCCCTGTCAGCCTTCGACCTTTGGCGCCCCACCAGCCGCAGCTCCCATTCTCGACCTCCTTCCCCCTATACACAACCCATGTCTCTGCCCAGCGGGCATGTACCCGCACACTGGGGAGTTTCTGGTGAGCCGGGCTGGGAGGGAGAATCCTGGTGCATCCAATGTGGTGCCGGTGGGCTGAGGCCTCATGCGCGATGGAGGATTCCATTTTCCACTCTTTTTTTCCTCTCCTTTCCTTCTTGTTTTTGTTGGCGAGGGCATGCAATGGCATCTAGGAGATTGCAGCGGGTGCACCCATATGCTACATGTCCAACATCTGCCCTGCCATCCCAAAGCTCTATGCCATCTTGCATCACCCCCCCCGGACACCACCAGGAGTCGGTGCTGCAGTGGCTCTTGTCCCAACCCCCTCCCCAGGAGAGGAGAGGAGAGCTGCCCTCCAGACACTCAACCTTCTCCTCCCTGGCTGACCCAGGCAACCCAAGCTCGCTGCTGACCCCGGTTACTGGCGTGGTTCGAGGTGTGGCATCCAGCGCCTCAACCCTCTATGGCACCGGGCCAGCCTGGGCTCAAAAGTATTGTAATTCTGAGAATTGAATAAATAAATAACATGTTCCCTTGCTGCACCTTGTTTATTCCTGCGAGGTATTTGAATGTCTCTATCATATCCCCCCCCCACCCTCCTGTCTTTGAGGGAGTACATATTCAAATCCTTAAGCCTTTCTTCGCAGGGCTTCTGATGCAGGCCCTGCACCATTTTGATTGCCCTCCTTTGCACTGCCTCCGCCCTATCTATGTCCTTTCGGAGATGTACATCCAGCCTCTGCTGATATGAGAGCCGCTGCTGACCCTGAATAATTTCTGTGGCCCCTCTCTGCACTGCCTCCAGCTGGTTAATGTCCTTTTTGAGATGTGGTGCCAGTACTGCATATAATACTCCTCATATAATACTCCTATGTGGGGGTCACCATGGTTCTGTACAATGGCTGTATAACCTCTTTCATTTTGCCAGTGAATCCTCTGCTCATGCAATCCAACATCCTATTAACCCTGACTGTTGCCTTGTTGCACTGCGAAGAGGGTTTTGAAGTGCTCATGATTGCAATCCTTAGGTATTTCTCCTCCTCAGACACCATGATGGTCGAAACCCCCAGTCTGTACTCAGCCCTAGGGTTCTTACTCCCTCTGTGCATTATCTTGCATGTTTTTGCATAATACCCTAGTTGCCAGAGTTCAGACCATCCTTCCAGCTTTGTGAGATCCTCCCTCAAGTCCCTGCCCCCCTCCTTTGAGTCTGTCCTCCCACAGAACCTGGTGTCATCCATAAAGATGACAATGTTGCCCTTTATGCTGCCCCAGGGTCATTCATGAGCTGGCTGATTAGCACTGGTATGAACACTGAGCCCTGTGGAGCCTCGCTGATAACTTCCCTCATCACTGAGTATTCTCGCCTGATCACCCCCCTCTGGGTTTTCCGCGTAACCACTTTGCCAACCACCTAGTTATTTTACCTCTCCCCCCACCCCCACATCTTCCAACTTCCTGATCAGTCTCTTATGGGGGACTGCACTAAAGGCCTTGGTGAAATCCACTTACAGTAAGTCCACTACCTGGCCCTGTCCACTGCCTTTGTTACCGAGTCACAGAAATTGATCGAGGTCATTTACTCATTTATCATAATCTCCCTGCAATAAATCTGTACTACCTGTCATTTTGGAGCCTGTTTGCCTCAAGGAATGTGACCTTTCGGGTTTCCATCAGCTCACCAACTATCGATGTCAAGTTGACAGGTCTGTAGTTTTCTAGCTCGTACCGTGCCCCACTCTTATGCAAGGGGCACGACATCCAGTATTCTCCACTCATGTGGCACCACACCTGTGTCTAGGCAGCTATTGAACAAGTCTGTCAGAGGGACTGCCAGTACTGCTGCCATCTCTCTCTGCACCTTTGGGTGCATGCCATCTGGTGCATCCCTTGCAGAAATACAAGTGCGCAGCATGAGTGCAGCATGCATGCCACATGCTTATGAGGCAAGCTACACACTTGTGTTTCTGTAAGGGGTGAGATTTACCCACCTTGAGGGCCATAAGTCTCATAAGGACCCTGCCCTCTGTGATCACCTCCTTGCACATTCACATCCCCCCCTCCACTCCCCATTCCTATCCTATCCTAACCTGCAGTACTGGACCATCCTTCTCTTGGTGACTACTGAGCAGAAGTATTCATTCAGTACCTCTGCCTTTCCTCTTCTGTCCTCCACCCAGTCTGCCCCTTGTCTCCATTTGACAATACCTTCCTTCATCGTCCTTTTTTCTCAGATGTATCAAAAAATGGTCCCATCATCCTCCTCCAGGTAGTCCACTCTATCTTCCTCCCACTGGGTCTTCCTGTATTTTTTAAAGGCAGCCCTTTTCTCCCCCATAGCACCTGCAACATTCTCTGTGAACCAGAGTGGTTTCTTGTACTTGTTCTTCTTGCCAGCCTGCATCCAGGAGTGAATGGCTTCTGCTGCTGCTGGTTTGAGGGCTGCTAGCTGCAGGGATGCTCCAGTCTATGTCTGGTAGGTTGAAAAAACCTATTTTTACCACCTTCCCCTGCCCTGAAGCCTTTCTGATCTTTCTTCACAGCTCCTGGTCTATGGCTTCATTCTGATTCGGAGGTCTGTACACCACCCTCACCCTTATCCTTCTCCCTGCTGCTGTTTGTACCCATACCCAGATTGACTCTGTGTGTCCCCCCCCATATCCTCTTACTGCTGTAAACTGTTCCCTGGTATAAAGTGCCAACCCTCCTCTTTCCCCCACCTTATCCTTTCTACAGAGGGGAATCCCAGAATGGAGAGCACCCCTTCATGGTTTGGGGATGCCCACATCTCAGTAATTGCCACCGGATCCACATGGCCCTCTAACACTAAGGCCTGGAGATCATCCATATTATTTCTCAGGCTCCTGGCATCGACAGACACTACCCTCCATGGTAAGTAGATAGAAGCCAGCACACTCACAAGGAACAGATAAACACCTATTTGTGTTCATAAATCCATTTCATTCCCAAATGGACAAATGCAGGTTTCAAACAAAAGACAGGACAGTGTTTTCTGGTACAGACACCCCAGTGCTTCAACCACAGGTCTTCATCAGGGGCAGGCTTCTGTACTGACTAACATACCTTTTATGCATTAGAAGCTG
Organism: Neoceratodus forsteri; assembly: GCA_016271365.2. Classification (NCBI taxonomy): domain Eukaryota; kingdom Metazoa; phylum Chordata; order Ceratodontiformes; family Ceratodontidae; genus Neoceratodus; species Neoceratodus forsteri. The sequence continues at coordinate 225,917,800 of JADMNL010000030.1, read as the reverse complement.
CTGGTATCGTGAACGAGGTGAGTGTGATGTCGCATGAATTATGGTGCAGCCAGTGGATCTGGTAGGATTTGAACAGCTGAGATAAAACATGGAAGCACACAATATACATAGTGAATACCCTTACAGAAATACAAGTATTTATATTTATTTGCTTTACCAGGAGAAGTTCAGTTGAGCAAAAGCTCATTTGCAAGGAGGTCCTGCTTATTAAGCATGCGGCATACTTGTGTTTCTATAAGGGTATGGTAACAGGCCATGACTTTACTTTGGTTCAAAATACCAAATTGTGCTCACACAATATTACAATTTCCAAGCAATGTAGAACATTCTTTACTATACACGTCTAATACAAACTGGTAAAACGTAAAACATCCATATCACAAAATCTGAGAATCTGGAGAAACTGTATTAGGCCATATTCTAGTTTCTGCTGGCTGCGCTCTATTCATTCAGCCAGTATTATTTACCAGCTGGCCAGATGCAGTTACATCAGCTCATACACAGCAGCCTGACTCTGGTAGATTTGTTTATAAAAGCTGCTGATGAGAGTACAAATATATTGTTAGCACCTGCACTGCTGTAAGACATGGAGCCATCTCTCTCTCTCTCTCTCGCTCTCTCGCTGTCTCTCTACTTGTTCTGCCCGACAGCTGCATCTCTCTACAAAATAAGCCAGCCGGTGGGCAGATCACTACTCAGACAGAGCTCTCCCAAATCAGATTTTCAATGGACATCATCATCATCACAGCACGTTAGTGGAGAAGTAGTGATTCAGTGAGTCTGTCAATATTTCTTTTTCAGGAACAGGGTCTTAGGGTACCTTCGAGGACCGTCTGCTGAGTTTTATGCAAACCCTTTACATATGCTTCTGTCCCACTGCTCTGCACCTGTTTCTCCAACAGAGGGAGTTGCAGGATGGCCCTTCGGCAGAAGTCTGTTCTTTTGCTTAAAAAAAGTAACATCTGTGAATGTACTGTAAACATAAGAAAAGTACAATGTTACTGCACTCTGAGGGAACAAATCCATACTTTACGCTCTCCTCACAGCCTCCAGCTCCTGTGACTGCTTTGACTAAAGTTCATCCCACTGAGTGCACTTACATTTGTTTCTCTCAACCACCATGGTCTCCTCTTTGACAAAGACAACCTGAGTACTACTAAACTGGTTCTGTCTGCTTCTAAACTTCTTATTTCTCCCTCTTTTCCCCCTCAAGCTCTCCAGTCCTTATTCCTTGCCCTTGACACTGCCTCTGAGTTCCTTTTTCTTTTCTGTACGTAAATGTTACTGTTTAAGTTGTGGCCTTGTTAAATGGCTTACTGATTGTTTGTAACACTGTCTACTATGTTTTTGTACTTAATGACGTGGAACCTTTGTAAAAGAGCCTTGGCTCAAAGGTATTAATTCCTAGAACAATAAACAAACAAACAAACATGGCTTTCACTCTGCGCACTTTTGAATTTACTGGATCCTTTTGCATACCTCTCAACTGACCTATGATAGGATGGATATTCCTCAATTTATTGTTAACCTTAGAACCCCTCTGTCCCATGTACAGTAGGTGGTGCCCTGCATTATACACTGAGTTTTGAAGCACAAATTTGTATTGCTTCTTATTGTTTGATCAACAGAATACTTTATATAACAAGAAAGCACTTATTTCTCTACCTCTATGATGTGATGATGTGCCCTACATTTTGTCTCCTAATACCACACTGTGTTCCCCATTTAGGGGACAAAAGACTGAGCAGTGTGTTCCCATGTATTTTAAAGGAATGAAAAGTACAAACATACAGAAGCCTATCTTTTTTTTTTTTTTAAATTCTTTGGTAACCGAGCAAGGCCCACTATGCACAATGTCTGTTTTTAGAGGCTACCTGGGAGTACTGGGGAGGTGAATCGATTTGTTCAGGGTCACACAGTATGCAACTGGAGGCTGTGGGAATCAAACCCAAGCCTGCTGGCTGTATCAAGCTCATTCACAGCTTGTTACTAGCCCAAGTATTAGTTAGCCATTGTCCTACTCACTCTCATGCCCGGCCTAGTGCCAAACCAGATTATTTTGACATTTACCCTAATGGTGACCCCACCCCTTTCTTCCCTGGGTGCCACCTCTTGTCCTTTCCCATCACCCACACTATCCCATTTTGTCTATTTCAACCATGCTAGAAGGCTGCCACTGTCCTAGCACAAACCACCTCCTCAGATAATCTGTTCCATCCATTCATCTACCATCTTTTCCTTGAAGATGACAATAAGTGGCACATCACTCCGTCTTACTGCAGCAGATCGAGGTCATCCTGAAGAGAGACTAAAGGAGCTTAATATGTATAGCCTCGAGGAAAGGAGGGAGAGGGGGGACATGATAGAAACTTTCAAGTACCTCAAGGGAATCAACAAAGTACAAGAGGGTAGCATCTTTCAAAAAAAGAGGTGTGCAAGAACAAGAGAGCACAATTTGAAGATAGAGGGGGGGCGGCTCAGAGGTAATTTTAAGGAAGTATTTTTCACAGAGAGGGTTGTGGATGCATGGAATGGCCTTCGGAGGAGGTTGTGGAGTCAAAATCAGTGGTGGAATTCAAGCATGCATGGGATAGTCATAAGGCAATTCTGGGGGTGGGGGTAGGAAGAAGTAGGCTGCTGGTTAACTAGGATCTGCAGCTTATCCAGTAGGTAGGGAAATGGGCAGAATGGGTGGGCCAAGCGGTCCTTATCTGCCGTCAAATTCTATGTTTCTATGTTTCTATCCACTCCTTACGCCTTGCATCTCTGTGGTCGTCTATGCCCATGACGGTGGGAGTCAGCACCTCAAATGAGGTTCCTCCTTCAGACGACTATGGGCCAAATGGGAGGCAGTATAGTGCAGTGGTTTAAGGCTCTGAGCTGCAAATCTGGTGACATTCAGCAGACCAGACCTGGGTTTGAATCCCATAGCTTCCACTTACATACTGTGTGACCCTGAGCAAGTCGCTTTACTTCCCTGTACTCTCGGGATGCACCTGTAAAAAAGCTTTCAGCTTAGTGTGCTACTCCTGGTTAAACAACTAAAAAAAAATAAAAAAAAATTACCCTCCAATCTGAACAAGAGACCTTTTGAATGGTGGAATTGCAAACTGATTACAATAATTTTATGATTGGCAAGGCATCCTTGATTCTGATTCTTAACCATCATAAGACAGCCACAATATAAACCAGTATTTACCATGAAAAGGTACTCTGAACAGAAGAGATTTTAAAATATTGCAAGTAACTGGCATCTTTAATGACTTGAGTTGGTAATTACAAAAAGAGTTATTAATTTATTTATTTGATTTTTGGTAACCAGCTAAATCCACTGAGACAATGGAGTCCCTTTTTCAGGGGAGACCCAAGTTAGTTACAAAGCATAGAAAACTCACACTGATAAGGCAGTGCACAAGATAATACAGTGCAAGTTAAATAGCATAGAAAACTTACAGTGACAATACAGTGCAAAAGATGATACAGTGTGTGTTACATACCATAAAAAAACTCACAATGATAATACAATGCAAAAGACAATACAGTGCAAAATTACACAGTAAGGTAAGGACCAGGAATGAATCGGTTGCAGACATTTTAAGTACATCAGGCTATAGAGGTACCTAAGTGTTTTCAATTCAGGTGTGCATTGTCGCTATTTAGGAGACGGGGGAAAAATAGCAATCAGATCAGCTGGCTGTCACAATCCCACTCAGCAGGTCAGTCCTCTACTCCCAAAGTGCTAACCTCTGAGTGCAGTCTTGTGAACAGTTAACAGAAACAGGGTAACCCTCCTGTCTGTTTTGTAGGTTCAAATCAACCTTTGGACTCAAGTTCTGGAGGGATTCAAACTGTGAACCTCTTGTTAGCATACCCAATGCACAGGCTCAGATAATTCTGTCTTCGGAAGGCCAGATATCTTTGCCTATGGGCACCTAACCAGGTGTACAAAAATGAACCCTTAAAAACTATAATAAAGGACCTCAGATTTAACTCCACCTTTTTCCAGTTTGGTATCACCATTCAAGCTTATGCATAGTGTCAGCTTTCACCATATATACTTCACTTGTTGAAGAAAGAAATTCAAAGACAGACCAAGTGGGCTCTAAAAATAGAGAGTTTTACTAAAATAGATAAAAATATGTAAAACATAAAATACAGAACCATATTTCACAAGAACCATACAATCTTTCAAAAGAACAAGGTTTTAATAGTGCAGTTCCTACTACAGTACTTAGATTTGTCTCTCTCTCTAAATACCTGCTTAAAGTACTCAAAGATGTGTCTTTCTCAGAGTGTAAATAGAAGTGTGTCTCTGAAGGAAAACAGTATACTGTTTAAAAAACTGTCTTTGTCAACCCCTTTGCGTGCGGTCACCTGGCTCCTCCTCTGTTTATGAAAAATCATACACACAGGATATTTTATCATATTAGAAGGTAAGATAATTAATGTTACATCAGCAGAAACTCCTTTCCTCATGTGACTTCCCCAATAAAGTCTGTAAATTTCCTTTCATCTATAAGCAGCATCCTCTCTCACACAGACATCAAAGCATTTATGATTTTGCACCAGTGTTCCATACCCTGGTTTCCTCCTCTAAACATCATAACATTTTATGATTTCCCTCTTAGCAACTACAGCTATAATTAACTTAGATAAATAGGAGATCCTTGATTAGGTATCTTCTACCCTGTACTTATCTCATGGCTTTCATCTTTTTGCTGAGACCTGGGGGGGGGGGGTGAGTGAGGTCATTTCAAGAGGACCAGATTTCTCAGCAGAGACAATCAGTAACACATTTTTATATTTTAAAAACCATAATGTACTCAGAAATGGCTGTCCACGTGTCACAATCCTCCCCACCTAGACTGAATTTGGGGGCTCTATCCCCAGCATGGGATCAGCTTCCCAAATCAGTTCACTCCTCATACAAGTGAGACAGACCATCTGAGTGCTGGTTTCTGGCTCCAGCTCTATGTACGATTGTCAGATCATACTCTTGCAAAGCAAGACTCCATCTTAGCAATCTACCATTGTTTTCCCCATCTGTGTCAGCCAAACCAGAGGGTTGTGGTCAGTCTGCACCACAAAAAGCTGCCCATACAAGTATGGCTCCAACTTCTTTAGGGCCCACACTATGGCAAGACAGTCTTTTTCCACAGTGGAGTATGTCTGCTCCCTGGGAAGTAACTTCCTACTCATGTATGCTATTGGGTGATCCCTCCCTTGGCTGGATGTCTGACTCAGTACTGCCCCCAATACCCATGTCTGAGGCATCAGTCTGAACTATAAAGGGTTTGCTATAGTCAGGACTTGTCAAAACAGGAGCACTGCACAGTGCCTCCTTTAGTTTGGAAAAGGCTTCCTCACAGGCTGGGCCCCAGGTAATTTTCTTGGGCATCCTTTTCTTTGTCAGGTCAGATAGGGGAGCAGCCAGGGCACTGTAATTGGGTACAAATTTCCTGCAGTACCCTGCTGTCCCTAGAAAACTCCTGACCTGCTTCTGTGTTTCTGGTCCGGGCCACACCTGGATTACCTCTATTTTTATTTGGTTAGGACAGAGCTGTTCCCAGCCTACTACATGTCTGAGGTATGCCACGTCCCCCATGGCCACCTGGCACTTCTTGGCTTTGACAGTGAGCGTGGCCCTCTGTATCGTGCCCAGCACTTCCCTAAGGTGGGATAGGTGTTCCTCCCAGCTGGCACTAAAGATGGCAGTGTCATCCAGGTACACCATGGCGTACTCCTCAGCACCATTTAACACCTAGTTCACCAACCTTTGGAAAGTGACTGGGGCGTTCTTCATTCCAAAAGGCATTACTTTCAACTCAAATAAGCCTATCGGAGTGATGAAGGCTGACCTTTCCCTAACTCTGTCTGTCAACTCTACCTGCCAATACCCCTTGGTCAGGTCAATAGTCGTAAGGTAGGTCACCCCCCCCCAATTTGTCCAGGAGTTCGTCCATCCGGGGCATCGGGAGGGTGTCTGACTTCGTGACTGCATTCAGTCCATGATAGTCCACACAGAAATGAGTAGAGACATCTGGCTTAGGCACAAGGACTACAGGTGAGGCCCAGGGGCTGTGGGATCTCTGGATTACCCCTTAATCCAGCATCTCCTCCACTTCCCTCCTAATGTCCTTTTGGACAGCCTCTGACACCCGATATGCTGTCCACCATATGGACATCTGTGTCCCTGTCTCCACATCATGAGTTGCTAAGTGGGTTAGTCCAGGCTTGGTGCTAAACAATGGGGCAAAGTCTGCTAAAACCTCCCTTACTTCCTGGATCTTGTCCAGGGTCAGCTGGGGAGACAATTTTACTGCCTACACAGAGGACTCCCACTTACTTTCTTCCAGCAAGTCCAGAAGGGGGTCTCCTTCGTCCATCCCCTCCCCATGACTGCACAATGCAAACACCATGTCAGCCCTATTTGCATATGGCTTCATCGTGTTGATATGGTACATCCTTTCTGTCTGTCTTCTGTCAGGTAACTCTGTAATGTAGTTCATGTCACTTACCGTCCTGCCCACTCAGCCTGCAGCTTGTCTTTCTGGACCAGAATAAGGACCATGACTGTCTGACCCACCATGTATGAGCGAGCTCTGGCTCTGCAGTCATACCACAGTTTTTGTTTCTGTTGGGTAGCTGCCAGGTTGCTCTGGGCTGTCCCCATAAGCTCCTTCAGCCTTTCCCTAAACCTAAAGATGTAATCCACAATTGGAGTTCCCTGGGTGGTGTGCTTGCCTTCCCAGTCCTCCTGGATCAAGTCTAGGGGCCCACATACCCAGCGTCCATATAAGGGTTCAAAGGGGGAAAATTCTGTCGACTCTTGGGGCTCCTCCCTGTATGCAAACAACAGGTGAGGAAAGTATTTCTCCCAGCCCCTCCCATGCTGTTCAGCTAACACCCGGAGCATTGACTTTAGGGTACCATTGAATCTTTCCACAAAACCATTGGCTTGTGGATGATTTGGTGTCATGCATCTCTGCACCACCCCACACTTCTCCCATAAACATTTCATCAGGTCTGACATGAAGGAACCCCCTCGATCTGTGATAACCTCCTGTGGAAACCCAACATGGGAGAAAATCCCAAGTAAGGCATCTGCCACTTTGTCTGTCCTTAGTGAGGATAGGGCAACTGCCTCTGGGTACCGGGTGGCATAATCCACCACAGTCAGGATGAATCACTTCCCTGAGGAGCTGGGGGTATTTAAAGGCCCCATGATATCCATTCCCACCGTCTGGAATGGCTCATCCACTATGGGCAATGGAATCAGGGCGGCTTGGGTTTTCTTGCCCACCTTCCCTATTTCTTGGCACTGGTGACAAGACCTGCAATACTCCTTCACTTGCTGGGTGAAGTTAGACCAGTAGAAATTCAGGACCAAACACTGCATCATGTGCACAATTCCCAGATGACCAGACAAGGGAATATCATGTGCAATCTTGAGCAACTGCTCATGATACCCCTGGGGAATGACAAGCTGCCTGCCTAACAACCCTCCCTCCCTCTGTCTGCACAGCCTGAGTATACATAAGTCCATTTTCCCAATAAACCTTATGTCTGCCATCACCCCCCTGTGCACTGTCAGAGTCTTCCCAAGCCCTCAGCTTCTCTAAACTAGGGTCACTTCTATGAGCAGCTGCAAACCCCTCACATATTCCCAAGGCATGGGACAGGTCCCCTTCAGTCGCTACACTAGGGTCCTTAGCACTAGCATCAGGGCACTCAGGATCACTGTCAGTCCCAACCCTCTGACAATGGGTCACCCTTCCCTCTTCAGAATAACCCTCTGTAGCTGTGTGGTTACTTGCTACTGGGGAAATTTCTACCCCTCTTTTCATTAGTCTCCTCATCTGGAGACACAGGCTGAGGAACCAGCCTCTCAGTGGTTTCCACAATGGCTTCTGTGGGGTTCAGGGAACTACAATTTTCCCTTGCCACTTGGCTATGGGTAACTGCATATACCATTCCTTGTTTGAGATTGCTGCCCATGATCACATCCACTGCTAACGTTTTGGCTATTGCCACCTGTTGCACAGTTCCTCCTGTTTCACCCCAGTCTAGGAGAATACTAGAGAGGGGCAATGTTTTTGCCTCACCAGTAAAGTCCTGTCCAGTGACATATTTATTGGGTATAAGCTGACCAGGCTCTACTAGATCCCCTTTTACCAATGTCAGGGATGCCCCTGTGTCCCTTAAACCCTGCGTCTGTACACCATTCATCATGACTGGGTACATGTGTTCCCTCATGTTCACAGGCATGCTTCCAGGGACACACAAACAACCCACTTCTTTTCTAGTACCATTCTGTGTATTATTGCACATTCTTTTGGGACACTGTCTGGCAATATGCCCAGTTTCTTTACGTAACCAACATTCACTTCTCTTTTCGGAGAAATCTTTTCTCTGAAACCTGGGGCTAACTGGTTTCAGTGGAGGCAGTGAGGGTTTTAGCTGCCCTGAAGGCACGCTTTTCCCTTTCTGCACTACCACACCTGCCCCTTTCACTCTCAGAGCAGGTCTGCTCTTGGCATAGCGGTCTGAGAGTTCAGCAGCCTCTTGCACTGTTTTGGGATCTCGGTCCTCCAGCCAGGTTTTTAGCTCTGCTGGGCATGCCCAATAAAACTGTTCTAACAAAATCTCATTTTCAAATTTATCAACAGAATTTGCCTCAATTCCTTCCCACCAACATTTTAAAAACTGATGTTGTTTCATGGCTAGCTCCTCGTAGCTCATGTCAGGGCTTCTCCCTCAAATTTCTTTAACAGTGCAGCTTTAAGTTTGCTGTAATCATCACTGTCTTCATTGTCCATTTGACCCACTGCATCCCAAGCTTTCCCGGTAAGTAGCGAGGATAGCTGGAAGCTCCAGGACTCTCTAGGAATTTTAGCCTGAATACAAACTTTTTCAAAAGAATTTAAAAAAGGCATCCATATCCTCCCCCTCTTTAAATTTGGCTATCAATTCAGAGTTCAATTTGTAACCCAGTCCTGCAGTCCCAGTTAAACCCAAGCCACTTACCTGCTCTGGTGCCACTGGTTGGAGTCATAGCTTCTCCAGTTCATGTTGCCTCTGGCACTCCTGCTTCTCATGGTCAGCCTCCCGCTGTTCCCGCTCTGCCTCTCAGTGTTCTTACTCTGCCTCTTGGCGTTCTTGCTCTGCATCTCAGCGTTCTTGCTCCCTCTTCCTTCTTCTCCTCTGCAGCTCGCTGTTCATGCTTCTCTTCTCTCTGGAACTCCAGTTCCATTCTGCGCAACTCAATTTGCAGTCTGAGTATTTCTGGATCCAGGATACTGGTGACCTTCCCCTGCTGCTGTGGCCCTTCACTGACAGTGGTCCTGCTGTCATCCTCACTGGATCTGGACACTGCGCTGGCCACTAGCCCTGCCACACTCAAGGTTTGGTCCTTTTCAGTCACAGTCTGTGACTTGCTGCTCTAGGTATCTGCTATCGTCAGGGCATCCACGAGGTTCTGCTTGCTGGCTTTCACCTTGAACGGGACTCGTCTTTCCCCGCACAACTGCTTTAAGTAGTCTACAGTGTGCCTGCTGTAGTTGGAAGCCATCTTATTCCCTAACTATGGCTACTCTGACTTGCACTATAGAAAAAAAATAAAACAGGTAGGAGCTTGACTGTATGCCAAGTGATATAGTTCTGTCTCCTTTTTTAAAAAATAAATCACTGCCTTTTTCTTTCTTTGCAAGTGAGCTGATGGTCTCAAGCTGACACACTGAACAATACAAGCTTGTAATACCAACATTTTTTTCACTGCTGCCAACCAATCTGTCACAAACCCACTCAGCAGGTTAGCCCTCTACTCCCAAAGTGCCAACCTCCGAGCAAAGTCTTGTGAACAGTTAACAGAAACAGTGTAACCCTCCTGTCTGTTTTGTGGGTTCGAATCAACCTTTGGTCTCAAGTTCTGGAGGGATTCAAACTGTGAACCTCTTGTTAGTGCACCCAATGCACAGGCTCAGATAATTCTGTCTTCGGGGGGGCCAGATATTTTTGTCTATGGACACCTAACCAGGTGTACAAAAATGAACCGTTAAAAAATCTAATAAAAGACCTCAGATTTAACTCTATCTTTTTCCAGTTTGGTATCACCATTCAAGCTTATGCATAGTGTCAGCTTTAAATATATACAGTCGTGGCCAAAAATATTGGCGCCCTAGCAGTTTTTTTCTAATAATGCACCATTCCTTCCAGAAAATTGTTGAAATTAAAAAATATTTTGGTATCCACATATGCTTAAAGTTGAACCAGCATAATATTCTGTGGTGATTTGCATATGCAGCCCATGATGCTTTGCATTGTGTGGGCATGTGTGATTTTGTATTTTCTTGAAACTTGGCTTCCCAGCCAAATGCCCTTTGGGGTAACCCTTGCCTCAGTGTTTACGCACAGAGGTTCTTTGTCTTTACGTATGTCTTTGGTTTGCAGTGGAATAAAACACAAAAAGCAGAAACATTTACTAAGTCTTGGCTTATTCCACACAGAAATCCTTAAATGGCCCAGACAAAATTATTGGCACCTTTTAGAAGTAGTTAGAAATAATTAGATTTCAAGCAGGTGATTCTCCTTCACTTTGGAATTGAACTCACCTGTGGTGAGTTGCAGGTGCCTGCAATATAAAAATCACTCATTCAACCAGTTTGAATAAAAAAAGGACTCATTCTCCTGTTTTGTGTCACTGTGTGTACCGCAATGAGCATGGAGAAAAGAAAGACAGCCAGAGAATTGTCTGAGGAGGTCAGACAGAAGATTGTAGCCAAGCATGGACAATCTCAAGGCTACAAATCAATCTCCAGAGACCATGATGTTCCTGTTTCCACTGTACGTAATGTTATCAGAATGTTTAAGGCCCATGGCACTGTAGCCAACCTCCCTGGATGTGGCCACAAGAGAAAACTTGATCGAAGATTGCAGTGCAGGATTGTTCGAATGGTGGAGAAAGCACCTCGATCAACTGCCAAACAGATTCAAGCTGACCTTCAGACACAAGGTATGACAGTTTCAACTTGCACCATCGTCGCCAACTCAATGAAAGGGAGTTATATGGTAGAAGGCCCAGGAGGACCCCACTGCTGAGGGAGAGAGACATAAGAAAGCCCGACTGGGGTTTGCCAAAACACACCTGAACAAGCCAAAATCCTTCTGGGAGAATGTCCTGTGGACAGATGAGACCAAATTAGAGCTTTTTGGTAAAGCACATCATCTCTATGTTTACAGAAAACAAAATGAAGCCTTCAAAGAAAAGAACACCTTCCCTACAGTCAAACATGGAGGAGGTTCAGTGATGTTTTGGGGTTGCTGTGCTGCCTCTGGCACTGGGTGCCTTGAAAGTGTGCATGGCATCATGAAATCTGGAGATTACCAGGCCATTTTGGAGCGCAATGTTGAACCCAGTGTCAGAAAGCTGGGTCTCCGTCGAAGGCCATTGGTCTTCCAGCAGGACAATGACCCCAAACACACTTCAAAAAGCACCCAGGAATGGTTCAAGACAAGACGCTGGACTGTTCTGAAGTGGCCAGCAATGAGTCCAGATCTAAATCCCATTGAAAACCTGTGGAGAGATCTGAAAACAGCAGTTGGGAGAAGGCACCCTTCAAATCTGGGAGAATTGAAGCAGTTTGTAGAAGAAGAGTGGGCCAAACTGCCAGTAGAGAGGTGTAGGAAGCTCATCCATGGCTATAGGAAGTGGTTGATTGCAGTTATTTTGAATAAAGGCTGTGCTACCAAATATTAAGTCTAGGGTGTCAATAATTTTGTCAATGCCATTTCTTTTCATTTTCAGATTTAAAAGGTTATATTAAATTCTGAATCAAAAACAAAGGTTCTGTAATATTAACAGAGAAATAAAGAATTGTGGAGACCAAATACTGTACTGTTGTTAATTTCAACTTATGTTTAGAGGAAATTGTGAGTTATTTGAAAAAGTGCAAGGGTGCCAATATTTTTGGCCATGACTGTATACTTTACTTGTTAAAGAAAGAAATTCAAAGACAGACCAAGTAGGCTCTAAAAATAGAGTTTTACTAAAATAGATAAAAATATGTAAAACATAAAATACAGAACCATATATCACAAGAACCATACAATCTTTTAAAAGAACAAGGTTTTAACAGTGCAATTCCTACTACAGCACTTAGATGTGTCTCTCTTTCTCTAAATACCTGCTTAAAGTGCTCAAAGATGTGTCTTTCTCAGAATGTAGATAGAAGTGTGTCTCTGAAGGAAAACAGAATACTGTTTAAAAAACTGTCTTTGCCAACCCCTTTGCGTGAGGTCACCTGGCTCCTCCTCTGTTTATGAAAAATCATACACTTATGATATTTTATCATATTAGAAGGTAAGATAATTGAGGTTACATCAGCAGAAACTCCTTTCCTCATGTGACTTCCCCAATCAAGTCTATAAATTTCCTTTCATCTATAAGCACTCTCACACAGACATCAAAGCATTTATGATTTTGCACCAGTGTGCCATACCCTGGTTCCCTCCTCTAAACATCATAACATTTTATGATTTCCCTCTTAGCAACTACAGCTATAATTAACTTAGATAAATCAGAAATCCTTGATTAGCTATCTTCTAGTCTGTAATTATCTCATGGCTTTCATCTTTTTGCTGAGACTGGGGGGGGTGAGTGAGGTCATTCCAAAATCACCAGATTTCTCAGCAGAGACAATCAGTAACACATTTTTATATTTTAAAAACCATAGTGTACTCAGAAATGGCTGTCCACGTGTCACCCTGGCTAGTGACTAGGTAACTTCAGGATTGAAGATAACACTGACAAAGTGCTGAGGCCCAAAGGCGATCTTTAAGTCTCCTTTTGAATTGCATGAGGTTGAGCTCATGCAAACTTCCAGAGGTAGGGAATAAAAGCTGTTTTTTTAAATATTTGAAGACATTAAAAAGATAGTGATTATTAGTCTTAGGTGGTCTGAAATAAAATTTTTACTAATGCGTCATGGGGAGTGGGGGTGCACAGTAAAGTATGTGGAAATTGGGGACGGGAATGGAGAGGTGTGGGCGGTACAAAGCACAGTGGGTGGTAGCGGGAGGATTTCTTTTGTAGTACATGGAAATTGGGAATGGAGGGGTGGGGGGTACAATGCACAGTGGGTGGTAGCGGGAGATGGAGCAGGGGTGGGGAGGAGCTACGGCAGCCCTAAAAACATAGTTGATAAGGGGCACAGGAGAGGGGGTAGACTGGTGATGGATGGAGCAGGGGTGGGGAGGAGCTGAATGGAGAGCAGTAGAGCATGGGCACCAGGGAAGGGGGGAGGGGTAGTGATGGGCAGAGAGAATCCAGATTTTTCTAATTAATTAGGGAACAATTTCAGAGTCCTTACTGTGTGATCATTAAAAGACTGCATGGCTATGCCCACTGCAGCCCTAAAAACACATTTTATGATTGTTCACATTCTATAGAGACTGTTGATACAGCTGGTAGTTTGATTCAGATCCTTTTTTTTCTTTTAAAAAGTGAAAAACTGACTGCCCACCATATTGGTGTTACCACACCATAACATGTTTGTTTACATTTCTTGACCAGCTCCCACTGCATCTTTCCTGGACTCAGGAGCACCCCCAACCCAGTCTAGCCACTCATTATGCAGTGGGAGAAGGGGAGACTGTTGCATCATGAGTGACTGCACTATTTGAGGGTGTCTCTAATGTTCAGGAAGTGTGCACTAAGGTTAGTTCAGTGATATGAAGCAAAACAAAGCTGGTCTGGAAACAGAGCGGTCATGGTAGGACCTGATCAAGCACTCGGAGCACAACAGGCAGGGAAATGGAACAGAGAGCGGTACAATTGCAGGAAGTGCATTCCGATGTCTGCTGCTTGCCCTGGGGATTTTCACTATTGGTTTTATTTATTTTTTTACAGTTTCCCAGTCCTTGCTGCCTGTCCTGAGGACCAGGGCTCAGTTCTTACTATTTTCTTTTTCTTATTGTTGTTTTCTTGGTTCCTGGTCCTCGCTGCATGCTCTGAGGACTTGGAGTGCGAAGATGAGTGCCATTCTGGGATTGATGTAGCCTCTCTGCAGAGGTGAAGAACCAGAGGAACTACAAACAACAATGACCTATCAGCGGACAGAAAACCTTGGGTACTGTTATTCCCTATATCTGGTGAAGGGGGTGTGACAATATGTGGATGAGGAGTCTGTTGTTGTTTTTTCCATTTGTTTACCAGGTGGAGGGATCGGAGGTGTACTACGGTCGAGAAGGCTGTACCCAGGAACTGGCATGCTCAACGAACTGCTCTGTCACTGAGTGGAAAAGAAAGGAAAAAAGAAAGTTGGTTTTATTTCTCTTTATACTGCTATGATTTTTTTATATCTTTACATTACTGGGTATATGACAGGGTAAGGACTGAATGGGGGGCTCTCATTAGCTCTCTCGCTAAGCGAGGGGAAAAAATGGCGGCAATTTGAAATGCAGATTTGGTGTTTTGCCCAATTAGGAAGCAGGGTGGGCACTACAACACTTCAGTGGGTGAAGGGGCACTATAGGCTGGTTGTCACAGGCTGCGGGTACAAATGGATCACCGAGGCAAAATGCAGCAAAAATAAAGATATTTATTTACAGAAATTATAAAAAACGAACTGGAAATGGCAAAATAAAAAGAGAATTAAAGCAACAAAAATAAGGCTAGGAACTACTAGCTTCAGGGATGTTTACGACATCACATCCCATCTAATGATTTCCTCTCATCAGGTGCTCTGACATTACCAACTCTGTCTCTCCATCCTATCTGACTACCTGAGTGAAGTTGTTCAGCTTATATACAATGCAGGGGGTCATGTGACTTCAAAACCCCACCCCTGTACCTTACTTCAAACATTATTTCTTTATTTATAATGTATTTATTTTATTTACAACAGCTAAACATCTTCAAATAAACACAGCATCATATTTACATTCACAAAAATGATTTACACTCTTTCTGGGAGGTTTTAACATACTCTCTGGCACCAGGAAGCACCACCCCTTCTTGCAACAGCATGAGAGAATTGAGTAAGTGGCTGGCCGGATCTTAGCAGAGAGCTGCAGCTGAAGGCGAATGGACTCCAGGGCTCTGAAATGCCAGCAGATGCTGAAAATCCCTCGTTTCGTGAAAGGCTCAGAAATAGCACAAAAATAGTGGACTTCAACTCCGAAGGGTATGTAGAGCTGTCACTACTATTTTCAACCAGAAAATGCTAAGCTTGGTCAGTACTAAAAGGTTAAATACCTTCATGACAGTGTGCACAGTTGAGCAGGAACAGCCACTCGTATACGCACGGTCGCGCAGGAGCTCAGCGACAGTTTTACACAGGGAAAGACGCATTTTCCAACAGCTGTTGCTAAAAGAACATAACGTGGACTACAGAGGAGAACCAGTAGGTTCTCAATACTATTTTTGAACTTAAAGGGCACAGCCAAGCCCTTGGAAGCACAGCAAGGGCAAGTAGGGCTAAAACTAAGTGTTATTAAGCAGTGCCTTACAATATTCCAAATGGAGGGTTATAACTTTATAAAACCCACACAAATAGTCATACAGGCAGGCATTTAACAGAGGGAAGCCTGCTGAGCTGAAAACTGCTCTATATACTATTTTTAACAGGAAAAACATATGCTTTTACAATAAGGAGTATAACACAAACTCCAGGCACATAAACAAAGTGGACAGGACATTTTTATAACAACAGGGGAGCAGTCCTGACGTTCTCAGCACTTATTACAGGTTTATTTTTATTGTAGGCAGACTAGTAGTACTGGAATGTACTGAAAAGTGGTAATAGAAGGATGGACAATAGACAACAATAAATGGATAAACAAAGTGGGTGGCCAGCCCAACAAACAAACATATAACAATACGATTATGACAAGGACAGAGAACAGAAGTACATCCAGTACCCACTATCTTCCTTAAAAAGAAAAAAAAGGGGGGGCACCTTCACACTCTCACACTGGTACTTTTTATTTCCTGGGCATCTATTGAAATTTAATGTACCCCCCTCGCAAGGGTACTAACCAAGCAGATGCCAGGGAATAAAAAGCCCATTTTCTAAGTTTGTTTTATTCTAACAGATCTATTTTATAATTGCAATGAGGCAATTCTGGGAGTGTGCCATGCTGGTTAATGTCACTTCTTGGGTGGCTGAGGGCACTGGGCTACACCCTGTGCCTCCCAACACATTCAAGGCATGACATTACCCCAGCAGAACATACATTCTGTCATGCTATATTGCTTAATTCTAAATTCCCAGCAATGTTCAAAAGGTAGCAAGGCACCCTACTCCAAAGCTGTGAGCTCACAGAAGTGTATTTGAGGGAATCTTGAACTTAGAACATTTAGCTTCCAGAGCAGGTTGAAAAAGTGCACTATCCTAAGATGCAGGCAATGGGCCCAATTCTAGAAGAGATACGACTGGTGTAATGTGACTTGTGCCAAAATAATGGCGCAAGTAGCAAGTTACGCCAGCAGTTGCAACATACAGTATTCTACATAGTGGCCTGTGACATGCCGCAGGCCGCTTGCACCAAAGTGGACATACACCAGCACATACGCCCTAAACCCCCTGTGACATGGAGCTAGGGGGATTATGGTAGCAGTTTCGCCCAATTCTGGTAGGGCAGCAACAAAGTCCCCAAGGTTGGGATTCTACAACAACCCCAGGAGGAGAACCAGCAATGTAAGTTATACCAGCATTTAGCTGGTGTAACTGTACTTGTGTCCTCTGGGGGTTGTATAGTCTCACCAGCAGACTGCACCCAAGCCATGTACCCATCTCCCCATGCCCAGAACACTGCTGCAGGTGCCCCACTGGGCATCTCCCCCCAGCCCACGATCCCCCGTACTGTACATGCCTAGCAGGGCACCACACAACCCTGGCCCCCCCATTCCCCCACACAGTACAAGACCCACAGAGCTGCTCACACACCCCATGCCCCTGAACCCCTCCACTGCTATAAGCCCCGCAGGGCAGCTCTATCCACCCACCAACCCGTGCCCCGACCCAGAGACATGGTGCTACAAGCTGCAAATATGTGTATATAGGCACACATATCCCTTGTAGTCTAGTGGTCCCCCACCCAGGTGTGCCAGTCCACCCTGCACCCCGACCCATCCCCAGCCGGCAACTGGCACAGCCCACCTCTCACCTCCATGGCCAGCCACCAATCAGGCAACAGATGGTCACATGACACACTCACAGTATACAACCATGCTGAGTGCGCAACATGGCCCAGATGAGAGAAGGACAGTCAGAGGAGCACTTCATTCACTCACTGTAGCAGAGAGCCACCAGAAGAAGTTGCCAAAATGAAATAAAAAAAACACAAATATGGGAGAGTGAAACTGATCATCAGGGGAGGTGATGGGTCGAGACTGGAGAAAGGAAGAATCAAGAGGGACTAGGTAGTGGTAGCCTGGGTGGTTGCTAGGGGGGCAAAATGCAGGCAGTGTGGCAGTGTGACCATGTGCATGAGCAAGGGCAGGCTGGCAAAATCTTTGACTTGTGCCATTGCAGAAGATCTAGAGGAGACAGATAAAGAGAGGGACTACTGAAGGCCCAAGAGAAATTTTACAGTTACAGAAAATCCCAAATGAAAGTTGTTTTTCTTTTCTAGGCCTCAGACAGTGTAGCTGTGTGTACATGAGCATGGGCAGGCTGGCAAAATCTTTGACTCGTGTGATTTCAGATCCAGATGAGAGAGGGAGAGACTACTGGGGGCCCAAGAGAAATGTTATAGTTACAGAAAATCCCAGATGAAAGTTTTTTTGTCTTTTCTTGGCCTGAGACAGTGTAGCTGTGTACATGAGCAAGGCAGGCTGGCAAAATCTTTGACTTGTGCCATTCCAGATCCAGAGGAAAGAGGGAGAGACTACTGGGGGCCCAAGTGAATTTTTACAGTTACAGAAAATCTCAAATAAAATTGTTTTTCCTGGCATCAGTGCGGCTGTGTGTACAGGGCAAGGGCAGCAGGCTGGCAAAATAAATCTTTGACTTGTGCCATCCAGAGGAGGGAGGGAGGGAGAGAAAGAGAGAGAGAGAGACTGCAGGGGGACCCATGAGAAATTTAACTGTCCCAGAAATCCCAAATAATTTTTTTTCCTGGCTTCAGTGTGGCTGTGTGTACAGGGCAAGGGCAGCAGGCTGGCAAAATAAATTTTTGACTTGTGCCATCCAATCACAAATCACGATCACTTGTTAACGTTCATTCACGATTTAATGTATTAAAAAAATACTGTTCAGACAAACAACATACAAGTTGATGCGCCTGTGCTGCTGGCTGTGGGTGGCCCAGGGGAATAATCTGACTTTGTGACTCATAGCAGGCTGTTTACAGTACAACACAAGTAAAGTACAAGTACTGTACACACAAGGGTCATTATCATCATCACTCATTCCCCATTATTCCTCATTATTATCATTAGTTGTAAAACATATTGCGTTACATTACTTTTAAGCATTAACCAATCCCCAGCGTGGGGCTGTGCTGCATGCGACTATGCACCAGATGTGTCTGCATGTCCAATTCAAATTCTGAGGCACACTTAACAGTTGCTGAATTTGGTCACTTAACAGTAACTAACTGTACTGCAGGAGTCAGTCAGGTAATCTTGGAAGGAGGTGGCGGAGGACTGCTGTGCTGTCAGTGTGCAATGTGCAGTCACGAGTCACGACTGTAAATTTGTCCCTGGCCTGTGGGTGGGAGTCATCAGAAGGACATCACATTAGTTAGAAGGATCCTTTTGACAGGTTAGAATACTAAGAAAAAATGGATCAAAGTGTTGATGAGGCGCATTCTATTTCTCAGGTAGGCAGTGGCACTGCAAAAGACAGCAATCAGCCTGTAAAGGGAAAACAAAATCAAACCCCAAAAAGTGATTTTTTATGTCTACAGTTTCATCTTCCAAGCAAATGCTTGAATCCAAAAAAGGTGAATGTCTCGGATCATTATCAGTCTCAAGTAAAAAAAAAAAGTTATGCAGTTTGAAAAACTAAAGGCTTGGTGGGTACCACCCGCAGAGGCACCCAACAGTACGGAACAATGACATACTATGCTACTGCCAGTCCCTCACCCTCATCCGATTCTTCTGATATTGAACCCAATGAGGGTAATAATAAAGATGAATAGAATGATCAGGCAGCATAAGGTTTACTGGAGGGGATGGAAATTGCAGATGAGGAAGAGACAGGCAGAAATGTTTTGGTTGTGGAGGGGGCAGTGGGAATAAACTACAAGAGGAACAGACCCAAGAAAAATCTTGTGGGGGTGGGAGCCTGAAAAAGTGACTGAAGTGTTGTGCCTTCCTGGGAAAACAACTGAAAAATATCACCTTTTGTTTGGTCATACTTCTCCATTAGTGCTTCTAATGAGTTGGTAGCAACATATGCTATTTGTAAATAGCCAATCAGCAGGGTTAAAAAGAAAGGCACATTGGGAACTTCAGCACTGAAAAGGCACCTAGACAGATGTCATAACATTACTGAGAACTCCAGCTGTGTCTCGAAGAGAAAGTGACAGTGATAGCTCACTACACTCAAGGGTAACTCCCATAGATGAAAGCAGTGGCAGCCTCTGCAGCACTACTGAAACACCTACACCATCACTTCCTTCCATTCAAAGGACTCCTCCTACTGTCACTGACCATGATCATGTGTTCAAAAGCCCTCCTCCTTCAAGGAGACAGCTTACCATCTCAGAAACATATGAGCACAAAGCCAAATATGTCTTTATTCACCCTGTTTCTGTTACAATAACCCCCAAATATTCATAAATGATAGCTGTTGATTTGCTACCATATAACGTGGTTGAACACATGGGATTCAGGTGGCTGCTTGAGTACCTCGAACCGTGATATAGTATACCATCATGGAAATGCTTCTCCACAACAGGGATTCCAGATCTTTACAATGTCGTGTAAAAAGTTAAGACGCGTCCTGTGCAATGCTGTTGGGAGGGTGATAATTCACGTGGGACTGGGTACAGTGAAGCATCACAGTTTGCTGTTCTAAGAATGTTTTATTTTCCATCTGAACATACCTCATACAACACCAGTGAAGAGCTCCAAAAACCAATACAGCAATGGCTCACTTCACAGAGACTGTCAGTTGGCTTTATATTTGCAGATAATGGATCCAACATAAGGAAGGCCTTGGAGGAGGGGGGCTTTGTTCACATCTGCTGCCTTGCGCTTTGCTTAAATTTAATAGTTCACAGTTTTCTTGATGATGGCAGGGAGGTTAAGGCTCTTGTTAACACTGCTAAAAGAATATGCACTTGTTTCAGTCACTTAAGCAAAGCCTGTCACTTGTTTGAAAAAATAAAGCAGAAGCACAGTTTACCTTTGCACAGACTGATCCAAGACATTTCTACTCGATGGAATTCAACCTTTTATATGTTCCAAAGGCTGCTGGAACAAAAGAAAGCTGTCAGGCAATGCACCTTGGAAAATAATATTGGTGATGCAGAAGTCTATATTACTCCACCACAGTGGGCCATCCTGGAGTTTCTAATTTTCCTGCTCCAGCCATTTGAGGAAATCACCAAGGAGGTTAATACAAACACAGCAACTCTCAATCAGGTGATACCATAATAAAAATTTAAAATTCAGATTGAATCTGATTAGGGAAAAGTTAGAGAAGCAAGACAGTTCCACGATCACACAGGCTGCCAGTGGTGCTGAAACTTGCAGGTTGCCCACCAGAATACAAGATCTAACAATACATCTGATCAAAAAAGTTGAAGAAGATGACAAACTTTGTAAAATGCTTCATTCTGAGTACTACATTAAAGCAACAATTTTGGACCCATGATACAACTCAAAGCAACTATTGAATAATGATGATGATGACACTTGTTTCCAGATAGACAAACAAGAAATAACTGACAAGGTGCATGCTGTGATGGAACAGAGTACAACAGCAGCAGCACCACCACATTCAGAATCTTCTTCATGACACAGCACAGCATCGGGTGGCCCATCCTCTACTGTTGCAGCATTTTCCCCCTCTTCCTCCTCAGCCACTGTAGCTGAATCTTCTTCACCACCAGCCAAGCATAGCACTATCCCACAGTCACTTGGTTCAGCTTCATGTCTCTGGAGTCACTTAGATGATATTATTGTAACACCTTCTGCATCTGCCTCTTGTAACACAGCCTCAGCACAGACCATTATTGAAAGGTACCTGGCAGAGCACAATATCAGCTAGAATGCTGATCCTTTGCAATACTGGAAATCCAAACAAAATATGTGGCCTGCTTTAGTAAACATTGCAATGAAGTACACAAATAGCCCTTCATCTGCTCACAACAGTTGTTTAGTTCAGCTGGTAACGTCATTACTGACGCACGATCCTGTTTGACACCAGAAAATGCTGAGCGCCTCACACTTCTCAAAGTCAACATTCCTCACTTTAATTTCACATACAATACCTGAAGAAAACATACACTGACTGCTCTGAGCAGGCCCTATCCACAAAACACTTTCAAGAATTTGTGCCTGTAGTAAAAAATCTTTTGTGAATAGGGTCTACTACATGAGGTAACAATTAATTGCAACAAGTCAGGTCAGGACAGATTAGGCCAGGCCACTATCACTTGAACGATCACATGAGCAGCACAGAATAGAAAAAAAAACATAACATCAGTGGATTCAGAGTTCAGATACAGCAAGCAACTGCATTTCATGTCACAAACTGACTTGGTGGTACCTTGTACCACTATCTGATCTAGAAGGTAGGGTACTGCTGTCTACTACTACTATTTTGTCCTCACGAGTCACGACTACTACTTCTCACTTTTTGTTCTTACTCCAGTCCTTGCTACTACTACTACTTGTCACTTTTTGTTCTTACTCCAGTCCTTGCTACTACTACTACTACTTGTCACTTTTTGTTCTTACTCCAGTCCTTACTACTACTTGTCACTTTTTGTTCTTACTCCAGTCCTTACTGCTACTACTTGTCACTTTTTATTCTTACTCCAGTCCTTACTACTACTACTTGTCACTTTTTTGTTCTTACTCCAGTCCTTGCTACTACTACTACTACTACTTGTCACTTTTTGTTCTTACTCCAGTCCTTACTACTACTTGTCACTTTTTTCTTACTCCAGTCCTTACTACTACTACTACTTGTCACTTTTTTCTTACTCCAGTCCTTACTACTACTACTTGTCACTTTTTATTCTTACTCCAGTCCTTACTACTACTACTACTTGTCACTTTTTGTCCTTACTCCAGTCCTTGCTACTACTACTACTTGTCACTTTTCTTGCCCTCAGCAACTGATCCTAACTGTACTCTTAATTTTCATACAGTGCATGGCTTAACAGATGCCTGAAACCCAGAAACTGAATACTCTTTGTGTAGTTCTCACATCCGCCATATTTAGCTGTAAATACTGCATAGAAAAAATTTTTACTAAATAGAAAATTCATATAATTTCTTTATTGTTTGTGTGTGCGTGGTATGCTAGCCTAGTTACATCTCAGTTACAGTAATTGGGCTGAGATTATTATATTACTATATTTTATTTCTGATACTTAAATTACTTGGCAGTGGCTGGCAGCAACTGTGGAACTAGAACTAGGAAGGACGTCATTGTGTTGTGTGTCTGTCATCAGGTCTTCAGGTGGCAGTGGCAAACTTTTTTATGACTGCATTGCACTTGACCGATGCGACGTGTGACTGGCTGCCTGCCTGGGTGGTGGTGATCACTGTGTCTTTCGTTTTTCTTCTTTAATGATTCAGCGTGTTGATCAGATTCAGTAGAAGTAGTTGTAGTACTAGAAAACACTGCCACCTCTTGGACCAGGTAGTATACCATATACCACAGTACACTGGGGCATGTGAAGCAGTTGCACTATTCAAATGGGTAGGGTGGGTGGGCTGTCTTAGTGCTGCTCATTTGATCATTCATATCCATGTCTTTGGTCTGTTTGGCTCTGACTGGAACATCTATCAAAATAATACCCACACAGCGCCATTAATAAAAAAAAAATGTTAGTTGCCTGGCAGTGCTTGGTGGTGCTATGATATAGATATTTGCATCTGTCTATCTCTCTCCCCGTCTCTCTCAGTCTCTCCCAGCACACTCATGTCATGGACCTAAGCAGGATATGCCACCATTACAGACCAGCCATGAAGGGGCTAGTAGTGAGTGATTGCTTTTTTATTTAGCAGTTTTACATTAATTTTTATACAGGTAATCCATTAAATTATTTCCTTTGTGCCTCTGTGTCAAATGTGACCGACTTTGGCCACTTTTATGCATTTTTTCACATTTTTTCAAATATCTGTCAATAAATCAGAACTAATCAGAACAAATCAGAACAAATTAGAACTTCCTCCTGTTCCGGTTATTGTTTAATAAGGGTCAGAACTTCACCAAGTTCTCCCATCCCTATTATCCATTTAGTTGACAGAAAGAAAGAAAGGGTGGGAAAGGCATGTTCTACTTTAACTACCACAGAACTTTCAAAATCCTGCATTCAAAATTCCTACTCATATAATAGTAATAACATTCAGTTAGCCAGCATTTATTTGAAATAACCAACTCCTGAGGTAGATTAAACACCTTGGCCTTTGGCCTTGTCATGTAATCACCCACATCAGCTGGTTATATTCCAGCTAACTGAATATTGCCACTTAAATACAGCAATGTTTGCAGAAGTGCAGGACACAGTACAGTGGCAGTGAGGCAATTAGTGTGCATTATAATGCGTGCAGAAAAATTCAGGTGAGTTGATTGACAGAAAGTACTTCTGAGCCACGTAATAATTGGCCCATGATTACACAATAGAACTACTTACAGCCATTTAAACCCCATAACATAGCCATACAAGTATTACTACACTCAGCGCCTTGCTGCCTACAACCAAGAATATTAGACACCTTGGTAGGAGCAGTTTTAAATTGCTTTGTAACGTGTAGAATCCCGATTCTCATGGCCTATCTGCCCACCCGCTGCTCTGCCTGCAACCAACCCATATCTCTCAACCTGTCGGCATTAAAATGCATAGCACCAACCTTCAAAATTCAGAGAAAATTGCCATACTGTATAAGTACTTGCTTATTTTGGAGAATTATATATCAAAGAATAGTGGGTCCCATGTGTTGAGTGTTAAGGAATGTTCCTATCAAGTTAATTCAATGTTTTAATAGTTTGTGTGTCCAGAAGTAGCTCTAACGTTATGAGGAACATCAATAAACCTTTGCAGAGCAAGGGTAAATTTGACTGCAAAAATCATAGCACTGTGTGAAATTCATAGCAGTTGAGAGGTATGAACCAACCCCCCCAGACAGCGGCTGTAGTGGGGAGGTGTGGGATGAGAAGTATGGTGCTTTTCTGCATTTTGTTACCCTTGCAGCTTGTGATATTAGAGATGCATTTCTCCTTGATTGATTTCCAGCACACTGTTGCAGTTGCTGGCAGAGTATAAATAGCTTGATTTCTTACTTCATTTGCAATGTGGCAGTGCCACTTAGCTAACGAAGCTGAACAAAAATAAGGGGAGCCTTCTTTCAGACCACCAGAAGTGTGAGAACCCAAAGCATTCACAGACATTGCACAATGACAGCTGTTAATAGTCACAGGAGCAAACCAGAACAAGCAACGTGTCACTGATAGAAACATAGAAACATAGAAGTTGACGGCAGATAAGGACCGCAAGGCCCATCCAGTCTGCCCATTTTTTCTACGTTATGAATGTGCCATGGGCCTTTACTGTGTCAATGGCCTATTTATTCATGATCATCTGTATTGCTCCCTTATGCCTATCCCATACCTGTTTGAAGCCCTGCACTGTATTCATATCCACCATTTCCTGAGGTAGGCCGTTCCATGCATCCACCACCCTTTCTGTGAAAAAGAACTTCCTCACATTACCCCTTAATCGGCCTCCCTCTAATCTCATGCTGTGTGCTCTTGTCCTGCTATTTTTCTTATATTGAAATATTTATTTACTTATTTATTTTATTTATTAAACTCTAAGATTACAAATACCTTTGAGCAGGAACTGCTCATTTACAAAGGCTCCACGTCAAAGAATGTAGGGCGACATACATACAAAGGTCAACAATGGTTACAGTCATAAAACACAGAGATGACTAAGCATTAATTACACAGCCAAAAATGGAGACAGACAACATAAGCCAGCTTCTGACAATGTTCAGGATGAACAGTATATAGTTAGTATAGGATAGGAGGGAGTCAAGAAGAAGTAGGCAGGCTATAGGGCCATTGTCGGAGGGTAAAGGTGGGTGGCAAAAGTGCGGGGTGGATGAGCTGGAGGGTCCCATGTATGAAAGTGCCAGTTGAGAGGGGAGGGATGGGTGCGGCAGGTGTGTGTGTGTGGGGGGGGGGTAAGGGGTGAGAGTGTGGAAAGCTGGTGCCAAAAGTGTGAAGCTCTACGGCAGGTTACAGGTCACCTTCAACTAGGGTAAAATGAGAAGTCAGTTACTTAGGAGAGGCAGTCACATTGAGTGGTAGAGGTGAGGAATAGTCAGAGTTGCCTTTTAAAGGGACCTAGCATCACAGTTGCAAGTGTTTCTTTGTTAAGGGTATTGTACCACTGAGGAGCCCTGTGTGTGAAAGACCTCTGACCCATGGTGGTCCGGCATCTGGGGACCTGCAAGGTCTGACATTGAGCAGTTCATGTAAACTGGGTACTGCTGTTGGCAGTAAGGAGTTTTGCCACTCCTGATGCCATGAGCCCGAGAAGAACTTTTTTGGTTATCAAACAGGTCTGGTGTTGTATTCTACTAAGGAGTGGTAGCCATCCGGCCTGGGCGTACAGGTCACAGGTGTGTGTTAGGTGGGTGGTACCTGTTAGAAGCCTACAGGCTTTGTTGAGTGTCACCGATATCCTCCGGAGGGCAGTAGGGGAAGCAGAGCCATAGATTATTAGACTATAGTTGACGATGGTGGTGACAGAGCTGTAGATGGCAAGTCTAAGGGCATCAGTGGTCATGCAGTGTTTGTGCTTGTGGAGCAGGCCGATCCGTATGTTGGTGGACTTAGCTACATTGCCAATGTGCTGTGTGTAAGAAAGGGAACTGTCCAAGGTGATGCAGAGATATTTAAACTCAGGAACATGTTCAAGTGAAGCCCCCACATGGTTCTTGATGGTGAGGGACAGAGGTTTATACTTGCTCCGTGTGTTGCAGAATGTCATGACCTTAGTTTTGCTATAGTTCAGGATGAGTTTGTGTGAACTAAACCATTCTTCAACATGCCTGAAATCACATTGCAACTGACTCTCAAGTTGTTTAGAGTCTTGATTGCTAGTAAACAGTACTGCATCGTCCACATAAAGTAATATTCTCTGTTGGCAGATGCTAGGGAGACTGTTAAGGAAGAGAGAAAAGAGTAATGGCCCCAGTATAGACCTTTGAGGGACACCTGAGAGGACTGTTTTTTCATCAGAGGTGACTCCAGCAATCCTAACACATTGGCCCCTTCCCCGTGGTAGCTAGCATACCAGGGCAGTGCATCACTGGAGAGCCCGAGAGCGGTCGGTTGCCTGAGTAGGAGTGGGTGGTTAACAGTATCAAAGGCCTTTGTCAGGTCAATGAATACTGCCCCCCCCCCACAGATTCCTTGGTCGAGGGTGTCATGGATGAATCAGGTAAATTCCAACAGTGCCGTGGTGGTACTATGCCCATTTCGGAAGCCATGCTGTTCCAGGCACTGGATTTCATATTTGTCCAGGAACTCGACAAGCTGGTCCGAGACTGTTTGTTCCAGAACTTTAGATGGAGTTGGGCCTGTAGTTGGTGTGCGGTGACTTGTCTCCACTTTTGTGTACAGGTGTGATAGTTGCCTGTTTCCAGAATGATGGGAATTGACCCAATCTTAGGGAAAGGTTGAAGATCTTTGTCAGGGGTTCAAGGATCTCATCTAGGACTAGGTCAAGTGAGTCACCACTGTAGCCAGTTTTGCAGATGGCCTTGCATATTTAGGTTCTGGCTAAGTGCATTGGGATGTCTTTGAAGAAGAAATGTGGAGCTGTGTGTACTTGGGACGCAGCGTCAAAAGTGGAATTGGTGGTGGGGGCATTGAAAAAATCAGGTGGAAGGATGCTGCCCAGGTTGGAGAACGCATTGTTGAACATATTGGAGATGGTACCTAAGTCTAGCGTAGGTATTCCATTAATGCTGAGCACTGCGGGTGGTGCCTTAGTATCCTTGCCTGTGAGGTCCTTCAAGTTATTCCAAAATTTTTTCCCATCACCCCAGGAGTTGGAGAGTGCCTCCCTAAAGTATTTGCTTTTAGCCTTCCATATAGCTTGGGTATAGCCATTTCTTGCAGATTTGTGTATTTGAATGTCCCCTTGCGCTGATGTGGCTCGAGCACAGTGCCAGAGGTGGTCCCTTTGTTTGAGCCGTACTACAAGCTCGGAGTTTATCCATGGGTTAGACCTGCCTTTAATCTTCAACTTTTAAGTGGTGCATGGATATCACAGGCCATAGTAAAGTGGCTGATGAACAGTTCCAAGGCTTTGTTTGTATCGAGTGAGTCCATTTTTGACCAGTCCAGCTTGCTCAGATGAAATTTTAGCAGCTGAACATGTCCCTGCTTGAGTACCCTGGTGTGTATTATTTTAGGAGGGGGCTAGGTGAAATTGTTAGCCCAAGAGCAGATAACGGGTGAGTGGTCACTTAAAGTATCAGGGAGAACTGACACCTTAGAGATTCTTTCGGGGCAATTCTTTAGACTCTTTCACCTTGTTAATGCCCTAAAGATATTTGAATGTTTCGATCATACCACCTTTCTCCCTCCTTTGTTCTAGGGTATACATACGGAACTCCATTAATCTGTCTTCATATGTTTTCTGATGCAGTCTCTGCACCATTTTGGTTGCCCTTGTCTGGACTGCCTCCATTTAGTTAATGTCCTTGTGCAGGTGCAGCCTCCAGTACTGCACGCAGTACTCCAGATTGGACCTAACCAGTGCCTTGATGACTTCAGGTCATCTGTGATGATGACGCCCAAGTCTCTTTCTTCCCTTGTGATTGCTAGCAACCCCCCTCCCAACCTATAGGTAGCTTCAGGGTTTCTCTTCCCTATGTGCATGATCTTGCACTTCTTTGCATTAAACCCCAGTTGCTACTAGGGTTGGGCAAAAGTTGTGAATTCCGCTTTCGTGGAACTTTCGCAAAATTTTGGAACTTTTGCCATTGGCGAAACTGGGATTTTCCGCAGATTTTCACTGGGTTCTGTGGAATTTTTTGTGAACTGCAGAAAAATGCATATAAACTGGAATTTATTCTATCCACAGTTTAATGAACTGTCAGTGAACGAGTGCATGCTTGCACAACCACAAGGTCATTCACTGACAGTTCAGTGGGCCACTGGTAGTGGAGGAGAGAGGAGGGCAGTGCCGGTGGGCTGCTCGGGGCAGAGTGGTGGGGAGCAGAGTGGTGGTGGATGAACTGTTGGGGTGTCCACTGGACACCAGGGAATTGGGATTACTTTTCTTTATAAGGGATCAGGGATGGGAGGGTCCACAAGACACCAGGGAATACTGGGAATACAGGGGGATGAGTTGGTGGACTGACAGCTGTTTTTTTGCGGATTAAGGAATCCAGGTTATGCAGGGGGTCTGCAGACACCAGGAAATAAAATATTTTTGAGGCCATGATTGGTGGGGGAGCACTAGACACCAGGGAAGGATTGTAGTTTTGTTTCTTCTTTACTGGGACTCACTGGCCATGATCCCAGGTGGGGAATGGGAACCACTAGACACCAGGGATCAGGGATTTTTACTTGGGACCCATGATTGGTGGGGGCACCAGACACCAGGAGGGTCTGAGGAGGGATTTGAGTTATTTATTTATTTACTGGGATCCCTGATCAGCGGGGTGGATTAATGAATTAAACTGCAGTTAAAAAAAGCCTCAGAACTGACCACTGGCAGTGATCCATTCTGCAGATTTGTTTTCCTGCAGTTTAGTAAATTAACCCACAGTTTGTATATTTATTCTGCAGTTTTAAGGCAGAATTTCCACGAAAGTTACGAAAATGATTTCCAAACTGTCGCGGAAACTAAATTCGCACTTTAGCGGAAATTCTGCCAGCGGAATTATTTTTTCGCACACCCCTAGTTGCCACTCTTCAGAACATTTTGCCAGTTTTTCCAGATCTCTTCTCATTCTGCCCACCCCATTTGGATCATCTACTCTGTTGGAGATCTTGGTGTTATCTGCAAACAGGCAAACCTTACCCTCCAGTCCATCTGTAATGCCACTGATGAAGATATTGAAGAGGACTGGCCCCAGGACTGATCCCTGAGGTACCCCACTTGTGACTTGCATCTCTTCTGACTGTATACAGTTTACCACCACTCTCTGTTTTCTGCCTGCCAACCAGTTTGCCACTCAGCTGACCAACTTCTGACTCACCCCGAGCCTACCTGGCTTATTAATCAATCTTCTATGTGAAACAGCATCGAAAGCTTTGCTGAAGTCAAGGTAAGTGACATCAACTGCACCCCCCTTGGTCCACCACTTTGCTTACTCAGTCAAAGAAATCTATGAGATTTGTTTGACAGGACCTTTCTGTTGTAAACCCATGCTGTCTTGGATCCTGTGCTCCTATGGATTCCAGGTGTTGTACTATCCTTTCCTTAAGGAATGCCTCCATAATCTTGCCCACTACTGAGGTAAGACTGATTGGTCTGTAGTTCCCTGCACCTCCCTGCTGCCACTCTTGTGGAGCGGGATCGCATGAGCCCTTCTCCAATCTTCTGGGACCTCTCCTGTGCTCAAAGACTCACTAAACAGTACTGCTAATGGCTCTGCTAGTTCCATTCTTAGCTCCTTTAGTACCCTGGGATGTATGCCATCAGGTCCCATTGCCTTGTCCACCTTGAGCTTAGTGAGCTCTTGTAGGACCCTTTCTTTTGTGAAGGGACTTGTGCGCCCCCCCCTGTGCCCATGGTGCTGAGCTGTGGGCCCTGCCCTACCTTCTTCTCAGTAAATACTGAGCAGAAGTATCTGCTTAGTATAGATGCTTTTCCTTGGTCCTCCTCCACACACTTCCTGTTATCCCCTTTGATCTTAGCAATACCCCCTTTGGACTTTCTCCTTTCACTTATGTATCGATAGAAAGTCTTGTCCCCTTCTTTTTCTGTCTGTGCTGGTGTTTCCTCGGTTTAGGCCTTTGCCTGCCTTACTGCCTTCCCTGCTTCCCTTAGGGAAGTGTAGTGTATGCCTCCCCTATCTTCATCCCATCATGCCCTTATATTTCCTGAAGGCTAATCTTTTGGCTCTGACCTTTTCTGCTACTGTTTTTGTGAACCAAAGTGGTTTCCTCCTTCTTTTGCTCTTGCTTTTATCCCTAACACAATGGGATGTTGCTTCAAGTATTGCATCCTTAATGCTTGCCCACTTTGCCTGTACCCTGTCACCTGTATTTCTTCTTGCCAGGGCTAGCTTAACTCTGTTGGCCATCTTAGTTGGCGCTGGTGTGGTGAGAGCGCATTCAACGTGCTGAAGGAATATCTGAGAGCGGCGGTGTCCACTCCTCTGGACTCCAGGTATTTACTCCTGCCCTGGGAGGGACGACTGGCAGGTTTTGGGTTGTTTGGGTTCCCGGTGAGGCAATAGCAGGGGTTTGGACCAAAGGGTTTACTTTATCTGCTGTTGTTTAGGTAAGGGGACTTTTGCGGATGGTGGGTGGCAGAGTTTCCGAATTCCCCTCGTATCGGGTCCCTATTATTATTGTGGGTCTTTCGCTCCAGAGAAGGGGAAGGTGGCAGTTTACCTCTTGGGCCATAGCACCAAAAATTGGTGCTTTTGGCCTGAGATTTTGGAGTGGTTTTAAGAAGAGGAAATTGGAAAGAAGGAAACTGGATTTGGCTACTTGGGGAATTGTTTGGTGGGCCATTTGCCTATGTGAACTTTATGATCAGACCAGTGAGATAGTGAGAGTATCTCAAACAGACTAAATTTGTACTCCAGATTCTCATTGGATGTTACTGGAAGAGAGGAGAGCAATTTGGTTCTGTTTTCTTTCTTGGACTGGGAGAGGGTGAGAGCCTCCCCTGCCTAAAAACAACTGTTGAACTTTTGGTGTGCTTCATATATTTGGACACTGATCCTGTGATAATTATTTCTGGATTTCTTAATCACTTAATCCTGTATTTTGGGATTGATTGTAATTTTATTGTATTATAGATTTTGTTTTGAGAGGCGGAGGTTACGTTAATTTTGTTTCCCTGAGTCTCTCCTCTCGGTGTGAGTGTGTGGGGAGTTTCAGGGATTGTAATTTTAATTTTATTGATTTATTTTGGGGAAAGGTTTGTTATTTTGCTTCCCTGAGTCTCTCCTCCTGGTGTGAACATGTGGTGAGTCTCAGAGAAACTATTGGGGTTGTTTTAAATTGAGAATTTATTTGGGGTTTAATTTATTATTTAATTGAGGATTTATTTAGGGGTGTTTTAATATTATTGGTTTTAATATGTGTAGGAGGCCTGTCCCCACAGTCGTGTGCTATTTGTCCTCCACTCTTCATGCCTTCCCCCCTTTCTCCCCCTTTCCATTACAGTTATTGGCATACCAACGCTGTAGAGTGCTGGGTATTGTGTGTAGGGGGAGGAGGGAAGTTGGGGGGGTATGAACAGTGGAGGTCAAATGAGCAGGGCCATCATATTGGGGTAGTGAGTTCCAGAAGATTCTCTGGGGCAAAATGGAATCTGGAACGGGGTCTCTCCTGTCTGTTTTCCATACCCATGGGCACCACCAGTATTGGTTGGCAAGTGGTCCATGCAGCTCCAGAGGCCTGTCCCACCCGGGCGGTGTTGTGCAATGCCAGGTCCATAAAGAACAAGACTGCAGTTATTGCAGATCTTGTTGGGTTGGCAGATCTGGCATGCATTACTGAGACCTGGCTGGATGAGAATGCAGGCCCTATATTAGAGGCCGCTATTCCAGCCAGGTGCTCGGTGTTACACCGCCCGAGGTTGGACTGCTGGGGTGGGGGGTTGTGGTCTGTTTCAAGACCGAACTGGGCCTCACAAGTGTACCAGTAGAAAGGGCTGAGTCTTTTGAGTGTACTGTAGTGGCAGGTGTGGGTTGCAGAATCATTCTCATCTACTGTCCACCAGGTGATGAGAAGCAGTTTCTGCAGGAAGCAGCAGACTTTGTGATCGACGTGGTGTTTGAGTCGCACAGGCTGATGGTCCTGGGCGACTTCAGTGCCTGGGTCAATGACGAACTCTCGCAGTTTGGACAACACTTCCTCCAATTGATGACATCTTTGAGCCTTACACAAGTTGTTACTTCTGCCACTCATAAAAGTGGTCACTCCTTGGACTTAGTCTTCCTCTTGGGGATCGAAGCCTTCGACTTGGGGGTGGAACCTCTCAGTCAATCCGATCATTACACTGTAGGGCTCAGTTTTTGCAGCCCCCTTCATAGGCCTACCCCGTGGAGATGGTCAGGTACCGCTCTTTGCGAGATGTAAGCTCTGAGGACCTGGTAGTGGGGCTTGACCTATTGGAGCTTTCTGGAGTGAGCAATGATCCAGATGCCTTGGTTTTTGCCTATAATAAGGCTATTTCCTTGGCTCTGGATTTAATTGCTCCCATCCATGTTTGTCCTCTCCCTCTTCACCCTCGGTCACCATGGTTTGATGGGACTTTGAGGGAGATGCGACAATGTGGGCAAAGATTAGAGCTCTGTTGGCAGAGATACGCCCTTGATGCCGACCATCTTAGATTGATGGAACATTATCAACTTTATCATTCCACAATCTCCCATAAGAAGGCAGAGTTCCTGTCCGAGGAGATTGCGTCTGCTCAGAACCAAGCAGCTCAGCTCTTTTGAACTGTGGACAGACTGTGCAACCCAGCCTGTCTACAAGTTCAAAGAGCCTTCTTGCAAGTTGAGTGTGATGAGCTTGCTCGCTTCTTTGCGGCTAAGGTGGCTGACATCAGGGCGGCACTCCAGCCTGCACCCTCTATGGGAGAAGCTGTGGATCAGTGCTTGGTCATGGTCCCTAGTCTCTCCTGGAGTTCCTTTGACTGGCTAGAGTTCATTGATGTCATGAGGATCATCCAGGGTATGTGTCTTACATGCTGTAGTTTGGATCCTGGCCCAACTTCCCTGATAAAGGGTTGTTATGATACTATTGGCCCAGTCCTAGCATGGATAGTCTGGTGCTCCTTGGAGATGGGTGTGTTCCCTAGCTCCCTGAAGGAGGTGGTGGTAACGCCCCTCCTGAAGAAAGCTTCTTTGGACAAAGACGGCCATGCTAACTACAGACCAATCTCTAACCTCCCCTTTGTGGGGAAGGTGATTGAGAAAGTAGTGGCCATACAACTGGAGAACCATTTAACCATCCATGACATCTATGAACCATTCCAATCTGTTTTTCAAAAGAGGCATAGTACTGAGACAGCATTGGTTCGGGTGCTCAATGATCTCCTGATGGCAAGAGATCAGAAGAGCCATTCCATCTTGGTTCTTCTTGATCTTTCTTCAGCTTTTGACACTGTGGACCATTGGGTACTTCTCGAATGCCTGAGGTTCATCTGTGGCCTGTCTGGTACAGTCTTCAGGTGGTTTAGATCTTTCCTCACAGGCAGAACTCAGAGGGTGGTGTCGGGAATTAATTCTTCCCACCCAGTCTCTCTGTTCTGAGGGGTGCCTCAGGGTTCAGTGTTGTCCCCCATGTTGTTCGCAGCGTACATGCTACCCTTCGGAGACCTTGTAAGAAGGTATAGGCTGAGGTTTCACTGCTATGCTGATAATACCCAGCTCTACCTATCGTTTGCACCCAACCAGGATGGAGCTCTCTCAGTTTTTAACAACTTCCTCACTGAAATCCAGCACTGGATGAATTCAAGCTGGCTGAGGTTGAACTCGGAGAAGACGGAGGTGATGGTGGTGGACTCTAGGTAGCTGGATAGAGGAGACAAGAGCTGGTTTACCCTCAGGACTTTTTCTGGGAGGTATCCAGCTCCCTACCTCTGAATGGGTGTGGAACCTGGGGGTGATTTTTGACGATGAGCTGACACTACGATCACAGGTATCGGCAGTCCTTTTACCATCTGAGGAACATCTCCAGGACTAAGCACCTAGTTCCGTCCGGTGATCTACCTACATTGGTCCACGCCTTTGTGATCTTGCATCTTGATTACTGCAACTCCCTTTATCTAGGGCTTCCTGGGGTTGATATCCACCACTTGCAGCTCATGCAGAATGCTGTGGCCCATTTATTGACAGGTGCTCTTCGTACCTGTCATATTTCCCCGGTTCTGTGTGATCTGCACTGACTGCCAATACAGTGGTGGATCACCTTTAAAGTTGGTCTTTTGACTTACAAAGCCCTACATGGACAGGGCCCGGACTACCTGAAGGAGCTTCCGGTACCTTACTGCTCTAGGCGATTGCTCCGCTCGGTGGATGAGGGGTTGCTAGAGATTCCAAGGGTTTCTTTAAAATCTTTGGGGGCCCGTGCTTTTATGTACGCAGCCTCTGCCCTCTGGAATACTCTACCCCATCTGCTTCGGCAGTGTGCGTCCATGGAGGAATTTAAAAAGGCCTTAAAGACCTACTTATGGTCAAAGGTTTACCCGCGATGATGATATTTTATAGTATTTTTATGAACTCAGCAGTTTTAGACCTGTGTTGTTATTGTTTTTATGTGTAATTATTGTAAGGCATCTTGGTTTAAGAAAGGCGCGGTATAAATAAAGATTTATTATTATTATTATTATCGAGGGAGCCTGATGCATATTAATTTTTGGACAGGACATTGATTTCAGCCAATGGGGGGCTGCCAGAGAGCTCCCAAATCCCAAGGACTGTTGGTTCTGGAGTCAGTTTGGCAGGGGCCCCTCTAGAGCTCCAGCCTCATGCAGAAAGATGGGGCTGCAAGGCTGGGGAAAGGCCTGGTTGGGGGTTGCCAGCCACCTGTTCCCCAGGGCCTGTGTTATGCCTTTGCCCATGTTGGAGGAATTTTCGGTCAGGGAATCCAGTTTTGCAGTTTCAGCTGGAGGAGAGCTGCAGGGCCCAGCAATACTCTGCTGAGAGAGAAAGCTGCAGGTTTGAAAGGGCAGCGAGAAATTCTACACCTAAACGGTGAAAAGCAAGGATACAAGGTTCAAGGAAGGAAAACGTTTCTGTCTGTACCCTGGTTGGACTTAATGTCACAAGGAAAGGGATAGGCACCGGTTCATAAATGGTTCAGATTTTCGGAAAACTGGTCTGCAACCCTAGATGACACAGCGTCACAAAAAAGGGGGATGGACATTTGATCAAAGGAATTAAAAAGGAAGGTTTGGTTTATGGAAAATGGATTAATGGAAAAAGGACTGGTTTCAGTTATGGAAAAATGGCATGGGAGTCCTCCTAACACGTGGGGGCTTGCCAGTATTGCCAAGGTTGGTTTGCAACAGAAGAAGAGTGCCTTTTCTAGTTCATGAGCACCTGCATGGTGAGGAAAGCAACTGTCTGCATCAAGGGACTGGTTGAGTGAAAAGTGGGTTTGGTTATTGCCACATTCAGGGTCGAGTCCAATTGAATTTGCTTAAGTCTCACTGAGACTGTTGTGTTCAGTGAGAGTCCAGAGACTGTGTCCTGTATGCAAGGGGCGACAGCTGCCATGCTGGGAGTGTGACTGAAAGTGCCTTTAATAGCCAGATGTGACTAAACCTTAAAAATTATGTATGCTAAACGACTGTGAAGCTGTGAGACTGTGAGCTTCTAGCATCAGCCACTAGTAAGGCAGAGTCCAAAAGAAAGCATTGCTGCATCAAGATGCTGTTAACTCCAGCTCAAATGGAAGACTGCGACTGCAAGTTGCAGCCTGGAGCCGGGTAGGGAATCAGCCAACCCCTACCGAGTGGGGCAGACTGGGCCAGAGGGAGTACAGGCATGTGCCTGAGTGCTAGGGCACTCTGGATCCAGTGGGGAGCCAGACCATGGGGTCACTCCTGGGTCTGGGTTCACTTGTGGCCTGGAAAGCCTTGCATTTGTGCTCTGCATCTGGCCTGCTTGGTGGGCTGAAGGGGACAGGCTGCTAGACCTTCAAGCAAGTTAGGAGGCAGCATAGCGCAGTGGTTTAAGGCTCTGAGCTGCAAAACTGGAGACCTGGGATTGAATCCCACAGCCCCCACTTGCACACTGTGAGGACCTCAGCAAGTCACTTAACTTCCTTGTGCTCTCAGGTCATACCTGTAAACAATCTTCGGCTTAGTGTGTCTCTCCTGGTTGAAAAAAAAAAAGTCAAAACGGTCCAAGCTTCAAGGTGCCAGCCTCATGTCTCTGTGTCTCCAGCTTCTCTGATCCCAAGTTCTGCAGTTCCAACTTCCCCAGAGCTACAGTCCTAGCACCACTGAGACTGTCTACAGAACCAGGAGAAAATACAGGGATTGTCGTGCACCTGGGGACTGTAAAAAGTTGTTGTTTCAAATGATGCCCAATGGCATGGTAGCATGCTAAAGCAATAAAAAAAACAAAGGTAAAAGCTGATTTGATTTAATTTAAGTGTACCAATGCTGGCCAACCAGCTGCACACAGGCCTGCAACAAAATAGGACTGGGTACCCAGAGATAGGATTGCGGGGTCCTTATCTGGACTGGGGACTAGTACCAGTTGGAGTATATTTGATGTCTTAAGATCTACGCAACTAGCTAGTTAGAAAAGTTATCCTGAATCCTTCAGAAGGTTGGTGGGTCACCAGTATTGAAAGATGTTTGAATTTGAAATGCAAAATGATTGTTTTCAAATGCCAATTGCTAAATGCCTGAAATGCCAATCAATCTGTTGCTTAACTTCGATTTCCAATTACCCTTTCCTAAGCCCACACCCTTTGTAAATAAATTGTTGGTTAACCATTTTTTTTATAAATCTGGTGTTGAGAGCACATTATTAGAGTGAGATAAATCTGCAAAATGGAATTTGGGGTTTTGTTATTGCTAATCCATGTGTGGGGTAGCACTGTGGTAATGTGGGTGGGTACAGCATTCCAGGGGGCTGTATCAGTTATTATCAGACCCACTAAAGTATACTCTTGGTGGAGGCACTGCGCAATAATGTTACCTTACGAACATACAAACATACAAAGTTGCCAGCAGAAACAGGCCATCGCAGTCTATCGAGTCTGCTCAAGTATGCATCATGGGAAGGAACCAGTTGAAAATCAGAAATAGGAACCCGCCAGGCCCCTCAACCTTGGTCAGGCTTGCAAGGCAGAGGTAGTAGCCTGTGGGGACATGGTATCCTGGTTACACCAGCATTATGCATAGCCTTAGAACCTCTTCATAAGCCATGTAGTATTGGATTGTACCCTGTAACCTGGATATTTGTAATACATGTCCTGTTCATGTGATAGTATTATGAAAACTTTAATAGAAACATTTAACTACAAGAAAATGTTTTTATTTTTAATAGGAAACAGTTGGTTTCAGTCTGAAATATGAGCAGAAGCTAAAAACATGAAAACAATGGAAAAGGTTCAAGGAGGGAATAACTAAGGCAATAGCAAGCTGCTTGAAGGAAGTAAGCAAGGGTAGAAGGAAGAAGAGTCCATGATGTTTCCCGAAGGACGTGGCCAAGGTGATATGGGATTAAAAAATAGCTTTTAGAAAGTACAAGAAGACAGAGACGGAGGGGGACAGGGAGGTATATCTAAACAGAGGAAGGCAGGAAGGAGGGTGAGGGCAGCTAAGGCACAAACAAAGGAGAGGATTGCTAAGGAGGTCAGAAGGGGGATACGCCTTTTCAGGTGTGAGTGAAATGAAGAAGGCAAAGGGTGGGATAATGAGGATCACGGGGGAGAGACTTCACAAGAAGAAGATCATGAAAAAGCTAAACTTTTAAATGAGTACTTCTGCTTGGTATTCATGATGGAGGGAAGAGTGGATTGACCAACATGTACCAGCAGGCACTGGGGGGAAGTTGACACAAGTCCATTCTCAGAGGAGAGAGTCTGAAGGGGATTGGAAGCCCTAAAGGAAAACAAGGTGATGGAGCCAGATGGGATTCACCCAAGTAGTAGTAGTAGTAGTAAAAAGTTTGTTTCTGATATCAGAAACAGGATAAAACCCAATTTAGCACCAGCTGATTTACAATGGGGTCCTACTGTACAAAAATATCAGTTTCATTCTAAAAATACTATACATACTGTACATACATACAACAAAATACATTCTTAAACAAAAGGAAAAAAATACAACAATTTATCATATATGCAAATCTCTCAGGTACAGCAACTTTTTAGAGACATTGCCTCCTTTACAAGCCAGGATTTTAATACATTCCAAGATGTTTTGTTAGTACATAACCTCAAATGCCCTGGCAACGAGTTCCACAATTTCGGGCCCTAGTACATAACAGTGTTGGCCTCAACTATTCTCATAAATGGTACCTAGAATTTTATTTCCTCTGCAGATCGCAATCCTTCTTTAACATTCCACTCCTCCAGGAACTCCACTAGATATCCTGGTGCTTTTTTAAAATAACAGCGATGGATCAACCACTGCACATGCATATTTCGCCGTTCTATTAAGGATATCCAATTTAAGTTCCTGTAGAGTGCAATGGTGAGTTTTCCAGTGTACTAAATGAACTGAGCACAGTGCTAGCTGCCCCTCTGGCAGTGCTATTCAGCATCTCATTGGAGACGGAGGTAGTTCTAGAGGATTGGAGGAGGGTCAGTTTAGTTCAGTTGCACAATAGTGGCAGCAGAGAGGAGGCTAGCAACTATCGGCCAGTCAGTCTCGCATCAGTGGGTGGGCGGGTGAGGGATTAATGGAGACCTTGCTGAAGGACAGGTTGATGTAGTACCTGGAGCTAAGTGGGCCACATGACCAGCAGCAGCATGGTTTCTGGGGTGGGGGGGAGGTCATGCCAAACAGATGTCACAGTTTCCTTTGACTGGATGACTGGGGAGGTGGATCAGGGGAAGACAGTGGATGTGGCTTATCTGGACTTTAGCAAGGCCTTTGATACTGTGCCACAGCAAAGGCTAATAAGGAAACTTAGCAACCTTGGGATTGGGGAGAAGGTGGTAAGCTGGGTATGAAACTGGTTGAAGGATAGGAGACAGAGGGTGGTGGTAGACGGAGGTCACTCGGGGGATTAGAAAGTAACAAGTGCAGTTCCACAGGGATCAGTACTGATTCATTCTCTTCAATGTCTTCATAAGTGACATTTTTGAAGAACTGGAGGGGAAGGTGTGTCATTTTGCGGATGGCACAAAAAAATTCAACAGGGTGGACACCCAGGAAGGAGAGGAGAGAATACAAAGGGATCTGGGGAAATTAGAAGAGTGGTCTAGGGGGTGGCAGGTGGGTTTCAATGACAAAAAGTGCAAAGTAACGCAGCAGGGGGTTATGTATAGGATAAGGGGGAGGTACTTACAGTCACTAAGCAAGAGAGGGACATTAGGATAATCATATCTGATGATCTCTAGGTGGCAGGACAGTGTAACAAGACAGTTGGCAAGGCTAGTAGGATGCTGGATTGCATAGGGAGGGGGCCTTCTAGCAGCAGATGGGATGTGGTATTGCCACTGTATCACTCATTACTGAGACTTCACCTAGATTACTGTGTACAGGTCTGGAGGCCACACTTCCTCTACCCTGCAAAGTGCAGGCACAAATTGGGTGCTGCCTCCAGCACAGATCCCATCTCGGCTGCCTCCTGAAGCCTTGCCCGGTGTGGTTGGCTCTAACTAAGCCTCGACCTGCGCTGCTCAGCTGGTCTGCCTGGAAGGAAGCTCCTCTACCCTGCAAAGGTACGACAGGACTCAGCCATCAGTTTCAATTTTTGCCGCATTCCACAGCCACATCCTGATTGGACACTGCCGTCTGTTGCTACATGTCATATGGCTTTTCCCCTGGCTAATTCCTCCTGATGCCACAATTGCTCCTTATACTTAAAATTACTGGGGTTTTTTTTTTGCTAGTTTTCCATTAGTAGGGTATACAGATCTGCCACTAGAGGGATCTTGTTCTTTCATTTAAGAAAATCTGCCCTCGTATTTGTGGTGCCATGGCACGCTCCTTATACTCAAGCCTTTTCTTATTCCTAACCACCTTATCCATAGCGGCTCACCACAACAAAGAACAAGGATGAGGTCCACCTCTGGAAATTTCCAATTCTGTAACCAGAACCTTATTCTACTGCACCTCCTCTTATCTAATATGTCCACCTCCCTTTATCCTCGGCCCACATCCTTCACCCTTACACTTTCTGCTCCCCTCATATATGTCGATCAGAGCACTCTCCTTAGCTTCCCTTCACTGCCTCCCTTGCATTACGTTATACCCATCATCACCTTGCGGAAAGTCACAAAGGAAAAAAGTGCTCCTATCCTGCAAAAACTGGATCAAGAAACTGCTTCTATTGCTCCTTCTCTGTTCGGGTAACGGGGAGCTAAACCCTGGACCCCCATTATCACTTGCATCTCCTGCAGAATTTGCATCTGCACCTGGACTTAAGTTAATGTTAGTCAACATATTGAGCCTCG
Organism: Neoceratodus forsteri; assembly: GCA_016271365.2. Classification (NCBI taxonomy): domain Eukaryota; kingdom Metazoa; phylum Chordata; order Ceratodontiformes; family Ceratodontidae; genus Neoceratodus; species Neoceratodus forsteri. The sequence continues at coordinate 225,877,301 of JADMNL010000030.1, read as the reverse complement.
CAAAACAGTTTGATCAGCTCCAAGTATGGGCTGCCCATACTGAGCCGGACCTCATTATTACAACCGAGTCTTGGCTCAAAAAGTCAAACAGTGATCAGCAAGTCTCCCTTCCTGGGTACAATCTGCAAAGGGCAGATAGGGAAGCCAGAGGGGCGGTGTGGCCATCTACACTAAATCTAAGTTTACAGACATTGATATTCACTGTAAATCTAAACCCAAGGAGTACGAAATCGTATCTCTCAAATTACACCTTCCATCCACTGAATGTCTCACTATTATTGGTGGTTATCACCCCCCATCTGGTGGCACTGACTTCCTCGCCATACTTAAATCCTTAATCACCTCCACCAACACTAAAACTTTAATACTTGGGGATTTCAATATAGACTGGCTTACCCCCAAGTTGCAGAGCCTGAAATTCTTCTGTGACGAAGTCGGCTTAGCCCAGTTAGTCGGTGAACCCATTAGAACCAATACATCCAATCCCAACAACAGTTCTCTCCTTGATGTCATACTTTCTATGCATTCACACAAAAATTCTTCACTCTGCAGTCTTCCACAATGATACGAGTGATCATGGGGTGGTTGTTTGTACCAAATCACAAATTATAGCCCGACAGCAACCAACACTCATAACCAAGCGGTCCTTTCGCAAGTTTAATGCTTCGGACTACTTATACAACTTGAACAAAATTAGATGGCAAGACCTCTACCTTGCCAAAATGATCGATGAGGTGGTTACTGTCCTTAATGACAACCTCACCATGCTGGCCAACAAGCATGCCCCTTTGACCAAAGTCAGAGTGCGTAAAACATCCAACCCATGGTTTACATCAGCTCTCAAGGCTACACTCCTACACCGTGATAAACTCTGGGCTAAGGCTAGAAAATCCAAAAGCCCAGTTGACTGGCAAGCATTCAGAGCAGCTAGAAACATGTGCGTTAAACAAATCCACGCAAGCAAAGCCAACTATTATGTCTCCACACTTGAACATGCAAAAGGGAATTCCCAAAAAATCTGGAAGACACTAAAGTCCATTGATGGTCGACCTGTAGCCCCCTCTATCCTGCTGAAGATCCTCAACAATGGTAGGGCTGTGGAAAACAGCTGCTTAATCCTTGAGGAAATCAACAATCACTTTGTAACTGCTGGCCTAGCTTTTGACTCTTTGCCTTATGCAGCCTGTGGTAGCAACCAAGACTGTAATAATATTGACTCAAAAACTTCAACCTGACCACTCCAGTTGTTCCAGCTTAGCTATAAAGAAGTCAAAGATTCACTTCTTAACACAGACATTCGAAAAAGTGCAGGGGATGATGGTCTAGAACCTTTTTTTCTTAAACTAGGCTATCTCGACCTCACTGCCCCTATCCTCCACATATTCAGTCTTTCCATTTCCACTGCCACTGTTCCTCCTGCTGGAAATCTGCCCACATCCTCCCATTATTCAAATCAGGAAACCCATGTGACCTAATCAACTATAGGCACATCTTAATCTTACCTGTCCTCTCCAAAGTCCTTGAAAATCTAGCTTACTCCCAAATGAAACTCCATATCGAATCATCTTCAATCCTCAACCCTGAGCAATCCGGCTTCCGGCCTAACCGTAGTACAGTCACTGCTCTAGCCAAAGTTACCAACGAATGGATCACAGCCATGGACTCCAAGGAAGTTACTGGTGCAGTATTTCTAGATCTCAGCAAAGCGTTTAACACTGTTGACCACAATCTGTTAGTCTCAAGCCTAATGAAAGTAGGCGCCACTCCCCTTGCTGCCCAGTGGTTTACCAGCTACCTTTCTGGAAGGACCCAGAAAATAAAAGCTGGTGGCCTCTTTTGTGCATCCCTTCAAGTTGTTAGGGGAGTCCCACAAGGCTCCATATTAGGTACCATCCTCTTCTCCCTGTACATCAATAACCTTGACGCACATATATCCCAGTCCCGTCTGCATTTCTTTGCTGATGTTACTGTACTGTATACATCAGGCCCTACACTGGCTGAAGTGATCGATGTACTCCAAGCTGAATTTGCACCACTACAAATCAACCTAATCAATGCCAAACTATTCCTCAATGCCAAGAAAACTAAGGCCATGATCTTTGCCCCAAACACCACCTCCACTTCCCTTGCAAACACGCACAAAGAATTCATCACTACCTCCCTAGGTGAACCCCTTGAAATCACCTCCAAATTCAAATATCTTGGTATATGGCTAGACAACAAGCTTTCCTTTCATGACCACCTTGATGATCTGGCAAAGAAGCTAAAAATTAGGCTAGGTTTCTTCTTCCGTAACAAGTCCCTCTTTCCGTTGGATACCAGAACTAGGCTGGTCCAGGCCACATTCTTGCTGCTACTCAACTATGGAGATCTAATCTATTCCTCCACAGTGGCCTCAGGACTCAGCAAATTAGATGCCGTCTACCACCACAACATACGGTTCATGACAAACCTACCCTACCGAATCCACTATTGTGATTTGTACCTAGCCGCTGGCTGGACATTACTCTCAACTAGACGTACGCTTCATGCTGGTATCTGGACTCTTAAGCTACTCCTGAACAAGCTCCCAAACTATCTCACAACCCTTTTCCTTATTTTCCATAGCGCCTACTCTCTTAGGAAAAATTACCTCCTCCTCCTCGATGTACCGAGAACTCGCACCTCACTCGGCAAGCAGGCCATATCGAACCTACTCCCAACTACTGCACTTGGAACCAGCTCCAAGTCGTACTGAAGCTTCCTGGCACTGTCCCCGTCAGCCCATTTAAAAAGTTGGTTGCAGCAAAAGTAAAAGATATGTGCAGCTGCTTCTAAATCCTAGCTTACTGTTCTAATCCTAGCCCACTGCTTCCTCTTACTTACCTAGAAATTAACTGCCTTGTTACTCCAAAACAAGCACTTAGTACTTTTTTTCTGCACTTGTGTTTTTCTGTCATTGTCATTTTTATGCAACATGTTAATGCTTGCCCATAATTCTGTACTTGAATTTGTACTGTTTTTTCGATTATGCAATCTGTAGCTCAGTGTCAAAGGACCTCCTTGTGAATGAGCTTGCTCAACAGAGTTTTCCTACAATAAACTTGAACTTGAACATTGACAGGGTGGAAGTGATTCAGAGCAGCACTACCAAAATGGTGCAGGGTTGCACTAGAAACCATACAAGGAGAGGCTGCGGGAGCTCAACATGTACTTCCTGGAGAAGAGGAGAGTGAGACAGGACATGATTGAGACCTATAAGTACTTCACAGGGTGAGAACAAGGTGCGGGGGGGGAGTTTCTTCAGAGGAGGAGCACTAGAACATGGGGGTATGCAATGAAGCGTTGGAGGGGGGAATTTAAAAAGGATTTGAGGAAATACTTCTTCACAGAAAGGGTGATGTACACCTGGAGGAGCATGCCAGAGGAGGTGGTGGTGGGGGTGAAGACAGTGGGGGGCTTCAAGCATGCATGGGATAGGCACATCGGCATAATAAGTAAAGGAAATGAAGTAGAAAGGGATATATGAGACTGAACAGGATCTGGAAAGTAGTAATAGGCAAGAAAACAGGGCAGACTAGATGGGCCTACCGATCCTTTTCTGCCAAGAACTTCTATGTTTCTATGTTTCATAGCTGAAGCATATTGATATTGTAGCCAAACCTGGTGCATAAGATGAACAAGTATAGGAGTATAGTTATGGTCAGGTAATTACAGTTTTGGACTGTACTTGTCTTTTGGCCAATCAGGTGGCTAGAATGTTGTTACCCATGTTACAAGACAGTGCAGCAATATAGTACAATTATACATCAATGCAGCACATAGAGGTTAATGTATGGGCAGCCATACACAGCAAGCCTGTGTCTGCATCAAGAGGTTTCTATGGCAGCCAGGAACATTGAGACTGAAGCTCAAGAAGTTCCCTGGTTGCCATGGAAAACTAGAAATGAAGACACAGGCTTTTCTGTGTATGGCTGCCCATACATTATCTTTAATAGTGTATGGACATCCATGCCCATTTCAGACACTCTGCTTCCTTTCAGTGAAATGGCGGTGGTGTTTGGGGGGGGTGGCACTTGAGGGTTGATGGAAGGCTCAGATTACTGACTCAATGTGCAACTAGCAACTACAGCTGTAGCTGATTCTGTAAGTTCAATGTATTCAATAAAATCCCCTAATTGCCAACCTACATTTGTAGAGATCAAAGATAGAGTTTCTCTAGTTAATGGGATTAATATGAATAAACTGGACACCATTTTAAAAGATCTCAGTACAACTACAGAATGACTAAAAAAATTAGAAGCTGGGCAAACATTTGAGACGAACATAAGAAACATATGAAAACACCAGCAGGAGCAGGCCTTACGGTCTATCAAATCTGTTCAATTTTGCAGCTAGCCCTCAACTTGCAGCTGCCCCACCCTCCCCACCCCTTTATCATAACACCCCCACTCTGTCCCAATCCTCTAAAGCCACACACCATTCTAAAGGACACCACCTCCCTTGGGCAGAGCATTCCACCTGTCCAACACCCTTTCTGTGAAAAAACATCTCCTGATTTCCCTCCTGAATCTGTAATGAAGACATTGAACAGGACTGGTCCCAGGACAGATCCCTGAGGTACCCCACTGGTCACTACCCTCTCCCTGGATTGGATCCCATTACCACCACCCTTTGCCTCCTGTCCATTAGCCAGTTTCCAACCCAGTTTATCAGCTTGTGCCCCGTGGCCAGACTACCCATCTTGTTAATCGGCCTTCTACGTTGGTTAGTGTCAAAGGCTTTCCTGAAATCAAGGTAGGTGATTCCCACTGCCCCTCCCTGATTTACTTCTTTACTGAGGCATTAGGGTTTCCACCCCAATGCCAAACACCACCCCCACCCTGCAGAGACTGACAGGCATTGGGGGTGTGCCTTTGGGGTGTCAACCATAACACTCATGCCATTCCACCTCACCCCATCCTGCAGATACTGACAGGCATTGAGGTGTGCATTGGCGCCTTCGACCCTTATGCTCACCCCATTCCATAAGGAAATAACCTGAGTTGGGTGCAGTATAGGAGAATGGGGTGAACATTAGGGCTGAAGACCCCTGAGGCACACCTCAATGCCTGTCACTGGGTGCAGAGTGGGGATGGAATGGTATGAGCATTATGGCTGATGACCCCAAGTCACACCCCCAATGCAAATCAGTCTCTACAGGGTGAGGGGTGGGGCATTACAGTTGGACATCCTAATGCCCTGGGCATTTGTTGGTATTTTCACTCCAGATTTTCAGCATGGGTTTTTGGGACCCCACCTCATGAACAGTGGCACTATCATTTTGTTACTCAATCCTGAAAGGTGATTTTGGGCAGTGGCTGTGCCATTCTGCACCACAGGTGTGAAAGTATATTGCAGGCAGGATGTGAAAAATAACAGCTATACTGTTCATGAGGTGGTGTGAGAAATTGGCAATGCTGAATATTTGGAGTGAAAATATAAAAATTTGCCAAAGTTATGTGCATGCATAGCGAAATTTCAATGACCACATGTAACTTGGGCATTTGGGGGTATTTTTGTACTAATTTTTTAACATGGCCTTTTTGGCACCCCATCTCATGACCAGTGACACTGTAATTTCATTAATCCATCCTGAAAGTTGAATTTGCACAGTGACCACTTCATTCTGTGACACAGATGCGATAACACATTTTGGGCAGGATGTGAAAAATGACAGCTGTACTGTTCATTAGGAAGTGTGAAAAAATAGCAATGTTGAAAATCTGGAGTGAAAATATAAAAAATTGGTGAAGTTATGAGCGTGCGTAGAAACTGCACAATGCACGCTCATAACACAGTCATTTCTTGGAATTTTTCACCAAATTTGTAATGTGAGCTTTTTGGGACCCCACCTCATGAACAGTGGCACTGTCATTTTGTTAATCAGTCCCAAAAGGTGATTCTACGCAGCAACCGAATAATGAAATGACAGTGATAGTGTTCACGATGAGGGGTTCCAAGAACCCCATGTTGAAAATTTGGGGCCAAAATTCCTAAAAATGGCTTAGATATTAAGATAAGTTGACCAGCCCATTGACTGCCATTATATGGTGCTTACCTTTGATTCTTCAGTTTGCCGGTTGGCTTTGAAAAGTGCAGACATGTGCCGGTCCGGAGAAGATGACAGCGCTGACCTCGGAGGTAAGTATGGGGTAAGAGGGGGTGCAGGGAGGTGGGTGTTCAGTAGGACAGTGGGGATGGGGGGAGGGGGGACTGGGGAATGATGCGACCATTTTTTTTTGCAGGTTAAAAAAAAGATGCTGAGGGACCATTTTCTTATTTCAGGTATAAAAAATAAATACTTTTGGGCACACTGGAGTGGGCTCCCAGTGTGCCACATGAGTTGGGGAAGGGATACATGCAGCCAATAGGAGTTGGGCACCCTGTTGGCAAAGAAAATGAGCTTGAGGGTGGGGGCATCTGACACAGGGAGTGGGCATCCTGGTGTCAGAAAGATAAATAAATATAAAAAAAATTATATGGGCACACTGGGGTGGGCTCCCAGTGTGGCGCAATGTGGGGGGTGGGAAATACATGCCAACTTGGGGATTAGGCACCCCGATGTCAGTAAAAAGAGTTTAGGGGAGCACACCAGTTTGATGTAGGATCCTGCATCAAAAATTTTGATGCAGGATTCTGCATCAAAGAAAAGACATTGGGAGACAGTTTTTTTTTTCACAGATTTATTTTTTTTAATATCACATTTCAGCACACTGGGATGAACTCCCAGTGTGCAGTATTAATGAGGTGGGGATACATGCCAACATGGGGACTGGGCACCCTGATGTTGGCTTTAACAGAAATCACAGTGGCTGATGGTGAAGGACGCAGAGAACCAAACACTGGGTGAGAAAGCCACACCACGGCTAACGTTTTAAGTTTTTTGGGGTAGGGGTGAGAGGGAGCAAAGACTGGCTGTAAGTGCAGCCATGTGCATTAGTGTGCACTCTAATGCATATGGCTGGAGTTCAGGCTACAGAAGGAAATGAAGCACTCCCATTGGAATGGTTTATTCCTTTTAAGTAGAGAATGCGCCACATCAGCAAAGCTGAACTGCTGTCATGAGCAGAGTGCCTAGTCATTGGGGGGCACTGCGAAACCCATTGTAGTTTCAGCTGTAATTGGCTTGGCAGTGACACACCTCTCATTTCTCGTTATTGTCCCAAGACATTTGCTGCGCAAGCGCATCAAACGCAAAAAGGTGTTACAGACAGAGACTGCTAACGAAGGCCTTACAATAGAAGTAGAATGAGGATTTAAGCATCCGGAAGCAAACTCACAAAGTTGTGATACAAGAAATACTACTGAGTCCCAAAATGACCTGATTGTAATCCAGAATGATTTTAAGCTAACTGAAGCAGAAACACAGACTTCAAAAACAACTGATAAAGAGGCTAGAAGTAATAAAGGGGAATTTAAATGAGACTGTTTAACTACATCAGGCATTTTTAATAAAGAACCCAAACTAGTGCCAACAACATCACAAACCACAGCCATTATTAGGGCTGATTTTCAGCAGACTCTAACGACTTTTGCAGAATACAATAATGAAACTGGGGACAAATTTGAATTTCTAATAGAAACTTATGGTATACCAAGGTTAGAAAACGAGTCTCAAAATTTGCTACAAAATTGGACATCCCAATTATTCCACATTCAACAGGAGCTGGAGACAATTTTTGTCATAAGACCACCAAACTAAAACTTTCAGAATTGTGTCTTTATATATTGCCAATCAGAAGACACTGCAAGTAAGATCTGGGAGAAAAACGTAGTCCTGAACCGATGTAGTATTTCTATTCTCCCTCCACAAAAGGTCACAATTTTAAATGAGCCATCTGGTTCAAAGGAAAATACCCATGACTCTACAAATTATCAAGGTAACAACAGAATAGAGAGACTAATAGAAGTTATCAAACACAGATAACTACAATCTAAACAAGAATGGGAATTCAGAACCATATCAATCTTTGGATGGGAAACTACAAGAACCAAACCCATAAGGAAAATCAAAAAAGACTTGCTCGCCTTTAGGCACGGTCCTTACATGTGAAAATACCAAACAATGCCATTGAATGGCTTAAACTAAATAGACATGAGTGTGACTCAGTCTAGATTGATGTAACTCTTAAAAATCCACAACTAGCTAAAACAATTTTAGAATTAGCAAGTAGATTAGACACTTTGGGCATATATATCATTTCCTCTTGGTTATTAGCAAGCCCCCCTCCCAGAACCAAGGGTGGAGAGAAGTTGGGGAATAACTTCACAGAACAAGTCAATAGATTTAGTGTACTAGAAACCCCAGATAAAGATTGATAACCATCTCCACCAAATAAAGACACATCTAATGACAATCCTGAGATTAACTTGCCTCTTATCATATTTAAAAATTGATCCTGGAACATAGAAGGCCTCCATTTAAAATTGGTAGATAGTGAAGTAAAAAACTATATAATGTCACATGACATAATCTGCTTACAGGAGTCTTGGTGTTCAGAAAATTTTTCTCCACTTCTGCCTGGCTATAGCAGCTACTCAATACCAGCCACCAGGGACAAACTCAATACCAGCCACCAGGGACAGGAGTTTTGTATGATTTAAAGCTGAAATAATAACATATATTAAAACATCTCATAATTGTAACATTGACAGAATAAAGACAGACTCAGAAAATCTGTTAGCACTTAAAATGGAAGGCAAAAATGGTGGCATGGTTATATTAAACATATTTTTCCCTTCAAATAAAGCAAATCCTCAAGCTATATACCATGTACTTAAAATAGAGCTGGAAAAAATTATGGATACTTGGGAAAATATTGCAATTATAGTAATAGGAGACTTCATTGTGAGAATTTCATCCCAGGAATGGAGTGAGATCTATTTAGGGGAACTCTCTCCTTATTTACAATTTATTAATCCAAGACTAATTGGTCCTAACGCATTTTCAGACCCAAAAACAATTGATAGAGACAGGGCTTTAGAAAATATAATGCTTGAATTAAATATGACTTTAATAAATGGACATATACCAGGGGATACCAAGGGATCATTGACATTTAATGGCCCCATGGGTGCTTCCTCTGTAGATCTTGTATGGACCAACATGGTAGCCACAAAATTAACAGAAGATTTTAGAATAACAGAATGACACGAATCAGCCCATTATTCAATTGTTTTAACCCTGACTCCAAATTGCCCTCTTTACAGTGCCCCTCTGGTATCTGAAAGAGTCAATTTAGAAATCATTAACCAGTGAAGGATAACATGGGACTATCAAAAAGCTAATAATTTCAGAGAATTACTTGAGTCAATTCAACTAATCCAGTTTAAAGAACTAATGCTCTCCCCCTCTGTCTTTAAAAAAACTAAAACACTATGGCAACAAATCTCTATTCTAGTCAGATCCCACTGTATGGAACATAGAGTAATCAATTCAACTCCTACATTCCCGTGATTTAATGCTACTTGTAGTATAGCTAAAAGAAATTTAAATTGTATCATAAGGAAAGCTAAAAGAGAAATCCCCAATCCCAGGAAATGAGCCATTAAACTGAATAGATACAGGAAGGAATATAAGCAGATTCTGAAAAAAGAAAAACTTAAATATAACATAGATATGTGGAAAAAACTAAGGAAGATGGTGAGAACAAGAGATAAATCATTCTTGAGACTGGTGGCCCAAGGATATAATAAATACTCCAAAAGCTTTGAAGCTTATATAAACCCGGATTCCTGGGTAGAATACTTTAGAAAATGATATTATACACCAGAGGAGCAAAAACCTTACCTTCACTTATCAAGAAGGAACAATTCTTCCCTGTTCCTCTCCTTATAAATGAAGAAGAAATTTACATGGCAATAGTACCATTAATCACTAACAAAACCCCTAGACCAGATTTAGTAATAGGTGACATTTATAAGACATTTCCTCACTGGTGGTTACCTATATTTAAAATACTATTCAATACAACTATACACGGTTTAGAAATCCCAGAAAGTTGGAGAGGTACTATATATCCAGTTTTTGAAAAAGGAGATAGTAAAGACTCCAAAATGTACCACCCAATTAGTCTCATAGATGTCTCCCAAATGATATTCACTAAAATTATACTAGATCATTTGAACACATGGATATTAGAGAGTAACTCAAAGTTAAGTGAGCTTCAAAATGACTTTTGTTCGGATAGAGCAACAGTTCAACACTGTTTTGTACTTGAACACCTTATTTGGAAATATGTGAGTATAAAAATCATAAGTTATATTGCTGCTTTGTAGATTTCACTACTGCTTTTGACAGCATTAGTAGAAACATTCTTTGGAAAAAAACTAGAAGAACTTGCATTAGACCCTAATATTGAAAATATTATAATTAGACTGTACTCAGACACATGGTCATCAATACAGTATAACCAATTTGGACAGATAACTAATAGTTTTCCAACTAATAGAGGGATTAGGCAAGGATGTCGCTTGACTCCAATTTTATTTAATCTATATATTAATAAAATGTTAGAAAATCTGTATGATCCGGACTTTCATTCCCCTAAGATTGGCAATGAATTAATAGCAGTACTTGGCTACGTGGACGATGTGGTCCTATTATTCACATCCTTGCTGGGGCTTCAGAGGAAGCTGAACCACTTTTCAAAGATGTGTTCAGCACTCCAACTTAAAATAAATAAAGATAAAACCAAATTAATAGTTTTTGGAAATAGGAAAAGAACATACCTAATGGTGTGGATTAAGCAAGATAAACTAGAAACAGTAAAGACATTTGATTGTCTAGGAGTCAGATTCTCACAAAATGCTAAATGGTCAAATCATAGGACATTGGTTTTGAACAGACTAGGGACAGCTTCGGCCGCCCTTCATTTATTCAATGCCAAACTCAGAAAGAGTTCAGTTTTAGGGGCCTTAAAGGTACTAAATGCTAAGATTAAAATGGGTGTGTTGTATGCAGATGAAGTATGGGGCCATGGCAGTCTAAGGGACATTGAGGTACCAGTGAGTAAACTGTACAGGTATTTACTCATGGTCTCTCAGTCAGTACCCTCAGCCTTGCTGTGTCTTGAATTGGGACAATATACACTCGATGCAGTGGCTCAAGAAAAAAAAAACTTATTTTTCTATTAAAACTCTTTCTGTTGCCAGAATCACATCTTCCCAGACAATGTTTAGAAGAACAGAATACTCTGACCGAGACTTTACCTTGCCTATTGGCCTGTTTAATTAAAAAATAACTTTTCCCCTTGGGACTGGGCACAGTGCTAAATGAAGTATATATTAAACAATGGGAAGAAATTAAAAGTCAAGTAATTACCAGGGTAAGGGACACAGGTATAGCCAAAAACTTTGAATGCCTGTCTAACTACATATGTTTTAGACAGTACAAACAAATTAAATTAACACCCAAACTTGAAACATAATTAAACTCACAAGACCAGAATCTTGGCAGTTAATAACAAAATATAGGATGGAACTATACAATGCCAATTATATACATTATATACAGAAAAGACCTACTGTTTCTGCACCTTATTGTAAGTGCGGAAAATCGTTGGAGGATGATTTAAAGCACATTATACTACTATGTCCACTTTACTCGAAAAGTAGAGACAAATGGCTTGGTAAAACATTGAGCACTTTAAGACTACCTGCCGATAAAATTGTATTTTAATTATTCACCACTCAGGATCCAGTTAAACTATCAAATCTAGTTAGCTTTTTACGTACTCTCCATCTATGAAGCTAAATAGACTTGTTCCTAGTTAAAACCATTGTTGGACTTTTTAAACATTTTAACCCTACTTGACTTCTTCTAGCTACTGTATTATGTACTGTATATGTTTTTATTCTGTAATGTGATGATTTGATACTGAACAATAACACTTACAACAACAACAAGATTCTGTAAGTTCAAGTTTTAAAAACAATAGCTTCTACAGGAGGTCACTTAGCTAGAGGAAAGCAGCTGTATGGCAGCATTCTAAGTTTTTGTGCGGCAGTAATGACATCCCCTCTGCAGCAGAACAACATAATGACGTCACTAATGCAGCACAACTCAGAGGACTGTGCATGGGTAACCATAAACAGTAAGCCAGTGTCTGAATTGAGTGGCATCCAAGGCAACCAGGAACCTTGACAGAGAAGCTTGATACGTCTCCTCGTTGCCATGGATACCTCGAGATTCAAACATAGGTTTGTCTATGTATGGCTGCCCATACACAATCTTTTCTAGTGCATGGGAAACCATAAATTAAAAAACAGTTTGTTTCTCCCTACATTGTTAGTCTAGACGTTCTGATTTTTGGCAACCACAGCAGTCACACTAACTTTCCTTATTTTTTTGTCTCTCTCTCTCTCGTCATATATTAGGCTGTGGTAACACTTACTTGAAAGAACTGCCTTCTCTCTCATCACTGTGCTGTGTCTGTGTCCCATCCAATGACCGTGACTACTACTCCTCTTTCTCCTGGAGATGTGTGGTCTTCCAGTCTGCCACAACAAATGAAGCCAGTCGAGTGGGCAAGCTCACTCAGACATTCAGTGACGGCAAATGTGCGTGCAACAATGTTCGGTGTTGTGTTGTGGTAGGGACATCCTCAGTGCAGGAAAACAGCATTTCTATGCTGAACAGCATTCTACTATACACTACAACCCTATTCTAAGCATGGATTTCCATGTGGAACAACATTCTGCCATACACTATAGATTGCTGTATATTGCCAGGGGGTACAGCACAGTTATGACTATGATCTCATAGAAAATGCCTTTTCAGCCTTGACTTACATTCAGGGATGCCATTTAGGAGGGCAGGGGGGGTCACTTACCCCCCGCATTGCAGGCCGTTACTGTTTTTTTAAAAATAAATGCCAGCCATGCGGCGTGCGCCACCCCCCATCCGCAGCCATACCAGCGTGGAGTCCAGACCCTTTAAATGCACTCGATTGACCTATTGAGTGACAGTCCTGACAGGATTCTGGACTCTTGGGGGTGAGCAGCAGTGCAGCATGTGTGGCTAGTGGTGCAAGGATGAGCCTAGCTATGAGGAGGCTGGGCTGGTAATAATATGTGGGCAGAAGGAGCTAGGAATGGTTGGTTCTGTGGGAGTCACTGCTCCTCCTCCTTCCGCTCTGTCAGTCAATGTGGGGCACATCTTTAATTTGAAGATTTGGCGCCTGGTGTGGCGCTTGGTTTGAAGTGTACAATGCACTGTTGCACCCCACGATGAGCGACAATGGTGATAGGACTAAGGGAAAGTGGAGACTGGAGTGAGAGGGCAGTCATCATTGTTGAAGTAGCTATTTACTTGTTGGAGCCAGAGCGGATAGGATTTATTTTTTATTGTCTGTGCCTGGACAACGTTTGGAGGAGAAGGAGATGAGGGGTGCTTCTTGTTTCTGACCCATCTGAGCCTGCCTAGGTGATCTGGTCATTGTCGTGGTTCAGGACCAGGTGTTGGAATATATTCTTGTGGTGAGTTGGGTGATTGCGCTGCCGGCCCAGAGCTCGATCTACTAGTAGCTGCATACCTGCACTGAACAAGTGGAGGTGGAGAAAAAGGACCAGCCCAGCCTTTTCTTCTTGCCTGCTGGTCCTGATTCGAATCAAGTGTCACTTAACTGTGAGATAGGTTATTAGCACCTGGTCAGTGTGTATTAAAAGTCCAGACACTTTATTGCTGACACTGTAGCTGGTTGGTTGGTTGATTGGGGTGAGGGGACGTTCTGCTGCTGCAGCAACTGTACTTCAGAGTTAGTCTACTCTCTGCTCTGCTGTGCATAAAAGAGGGCAATGGTAAGGGGTGAACCGTGAGGGCTTGATAGGGAGAGAGACAGGTGGTGAGGTGAGTGAGCCTGGCCTGCCTGACTTGTGCTGGGAAGGAAAGGAACTTAACTTAATTGGCTATGCATGATGACATCGATCTGGCTGACTAGTGACGGGCTGCAGCCTGCTACTGCCCCTTGCCCCCAGGATAGCCCTACAGTTATCTTAAGTGAATTATAGACATGATCCCCAATACCTCTGTACTGTACCCATGGCTCTATATGACTGTGAGCCCAGCTACCCACTAACCATACTGACATTTATTTTATGGGACTGGCTTGGGTGGCACTTTGTTGCAGTGAGCCTCCCTTCAGACATTCAGAGACTTACTGAATTTAACTATCTATTGGGGTAGAGCTGTTACAGAAATAGCAGAGGATAAGGGACACAGGCTGGAAGACCCAATGAGGACAACAGGCAAGGCTGAAAGTGAGAAAGCACCAGTTTTAATAAACATGTGTTTCAGTGATATCTTCTGCTATTTTTTAAACATTGAGTGTTTGGCTCTGTTATGCTCTTAGCTTGTGGTGGCCTACATGCCCCTGTCCCTGCCCCCACTCAGCCCCTGGCCCCACCCCCAGCCTCCCACTCAGGCCCTGGCTCCGTCCCCCCACAGCATCTCTGATTGGTTGTTGTCACCCCCTGTTGAAATCTGAAATGGCACCCCTGCTTACATTGCAGATGACTTTCAGAGCTTTTCAGTGCTACAGGTAATGTGTTCCAGAGTTTAGGTGCATTTTGCTGTAGGAGACAGCATTACTATATACCTTAATAATTACTGGTTGCAGTGTTTATCAACCTGCTAACCATCCATTTGAAAAGCCGTAATAACCAATTTAAGGGATCTCAACTGGTTACCCAGTTATTACAGAGCTCTTTAATAACTGGTTGATATCACTGTAACTCAATACAGTTTAGCCTAATTATTAAAACTGCAACATATGCTTTAAACCCATATTTCCATCTGAACTGATACATACTTTAGTCCTAAAACATCTTTTGGCAGCTGCTGTTATTTCTCTGATGTGGTCAGTCCACCCTTTTGCACTCAAGACAGCCTGGCAATTTCCCTCACCTCTCTTCCTGAACATCTTCAGTGCCCCTGATTCAGAGTTAGTCTGTTTGGTCCTTCATCAGCCTTACAAAAACAGAACAAAACAGCAAAATAAAAAAACAGATTTTAAGACCACAGCAGTCCACAACCAAGATTTATACCAGTGACATAAACAAAGGTAAATGTTTACTACAGAATAATTAAAACTACACAGGAAATTTTTATTCTTGTTGCTGAATGTGCACTTTTGATAAAACAATCTCTAGCAGTATTGATAAACACTGCAAGCCAGCAAATTATATAAAATAAAATATGTGCAGATGTGTATCACTCGCTTTTTTTCACACACCCTCGGTGTGTAATGCCTTTTTAAACCCTTCGAGTTTTGCTCTTGGGGTTTAAGTGGCATCACACACCTGGGGTGTATGACAAAAACTCATAACACACATCTGTACATGTATTATCCTATATATAATACATCTGAACATGTATTATCCTATATATAATACAGCCGGCAGGTGCATATTAGTGCAACTGTGTAAAAAGAAGTATCTGAAGTAATGTCCTGGCTTGGGTCTGTAATGCACTGGCCTAGTGCCCTGGCATTGTACTCACACAGAGCTCGATTTGGGGATGGGTCACCGAACTACACCTTTTGGGAGTGCTGTGCTTTTATACCCTGAAACGTTTCACTACGAGTACACCTGCTTTCATCTTTCTTGTTTACTTGAGGAACCAGCCCGATATCCGGTCACCAAAGAGGAGGTCTCACTTCTTGGTTCCTTCTTATAGATAACATAGCTATAAGTCCTGGATGTAGAGGTTTATTGGGGTTTTGCAGCACTTAAAAAAATGGTACACAAAGACCAGAACTGTTTGAGACTGGCACCACCATATAGCTATAAGATAGTGCAAATGTCATGAGTAATGGCGTGAAAGGAGCGAGAGTGCTCCTCAGAAATAAAGGAATCCCATCCATTACAAGCATGCAGCATGCTTTCTATATGATGTTTATTAAGCATGCAGCATGCTGCATGCATGCTGCACACTTGTGTTTCTGTAAGGGATGGCACACTTTGGTTTATACAATATAGGGACCATTTGTACACACAGCATAGTAGTCAATACTTAACAAGTATAGCACACATAACAGGGTACTAAATGAGAAAAAGACTGAGGTAGAAAGGTCAGTGGGGGATGCTGCAACAGAAGGTAAAGCCATCAAAAAATGGAGAGCAATGAGTACCAATGCCTGTAGTCTGAGTAACAAGCTTCCTGAATTAGTGGCCTTGATGGAGGAGGAACATCTGGATATCGTGGCAGTCACAGAAACATGGTACACACAAACCATGACTGGGATGTAAACATACCAGGATACACTATCTACAGGAGGGACAGGAGGGTAAAAGAGGAGGAGGAGTAGCTCTTACATAAGGGAAGGAATCAAAGCAACAGAACAAAAGGGTAAACAGGGAGGAGAAGAAGCACTGTGGGTAAATTTGGAGACCGCAATGGCACCACAATACGACAGGGTTGTATACAGATCCCTCTCTCTCAGGGGAGGAAATGGACAAGGAAATGATAGAAAGTATACTTAAATGGCAGAAAAAGGGGAGATATTGCTGATGGGTGATCTGAATATGCCAGATATTAACTGGAGTGCAGTTGCAGCAGCCACTTCTAAGAGTGGGGTTATTCTAGATGCCCTACAGGGGGCATGCCTTAGACAACTAGTATTAGAGCCCACTCAAGAGGGAGCAATCTTAGACCTGGTTCTCTCAAATGGAGATGAAGAGAGGATCACAGATGTAGAAGTGGGTAGCAATCTGGGAACTAGTGACCATCGAACAGTATGATTCACAATAAACAGAGCAATAGAGTCAAGCCATACAAAGACAAAGGTACTGGATTTTAGGAGGGCTGACTTTGTCAAAATGGGTGAGTGCCTAAGGAATGCACTAGCAAATGGGCAGGAAGGAGGGGTGGAAGAACAATGGGGAATAATAAAAACTGCCATCACAGAGGTATCAAGCCTTGTGTAAAGCAAATCAAACAAAATGAAACGAGGTAAGGAACCACTATGGTTCTCAAAGGAAGTGGCAGTGAAGGTTCAAGAGAAAAGAAAGCATTCAGGAAGTACAAGGAATCACAAAGGAACAGGACAGAGAACTGTATCAGTTAAAGCAAAGGAAGCTGGGAAGGCAGTCAGAACAGCAAAGGCCCAAACCGAGGAAAAGATAGCCAACTCAGTTAAGAAGGGGATAAACCTTTATAGGTACATCAGGAGTGAAGGAAGACCAAGGGAGGGATAGTGAGGCTTAATAAAGGGAGGGAGGGTGGGCAGAGGGTGACTGTGAAAAGGCAGAGATACTAAACAAATATTTTGCTCAGTATTTACAAAGGAAGAGGGGAGGTACCTAAAACAAACAGTAGAAACACCTGGATACAGAAGTTGATACCAGCCCATTTACAGAAGAAAGGGTTCTGAAAGAACTCTTAAAACTGAAGGTGGACAAAGCAATGGGGCCTGATGGGATTCATCCCAGAATTCTAAAAGAACTAAGGGTAGAACTAGTGACACCACTGACTACCCTCTTTAACAAATCATGGGAGGATGAGGTGGTACCCGAGGACTGGAGGAGGGCAGATGTGATTCCTCTTCACAAAAGTGGGAGCAAGGCAGAAGCAGGAAACTACAGACCTGTTAGTTTAACCTCAGTGGTAGGGAAAATGATGGAATCACTTCTGAAGGAAAGAACTGTTAAATATCTAGAGGCCAGAGGGGCACAGGACCCAAGGCAGCATGGATTCACAGCGGGAAGGTCATGCCAGACAAATCTGATAGATTTCTTTGACTGGGTGACCAAAGTAGTTGATTAGGGAGGGGCTGTGGACATGGCCTACCTAGACTTTAGCAAGGCATTTGACACAGTCCCACACAAAAGATTAATATACAAGTTAGCCAGCCTGGGAGTGGGTCCCAAGATGTCAGCCTGGGTAAAGAATTGGCTGGAGAATAGGACACAGAGAGTAATAGTAAATGGAGTCCACTCTGAAAAAAGGGGTTAGTAGTGGGCATCCAGGGTTCAGGTGTTAGGATTAGTCCCTCAATGTCTTTATATATGACATTGCAGGGGACTGAAGGAAAAGTATGTCTCTTTGCAGATGACACAAAGATCTGCAACAGAGTTGATGCACAAGGTGGAGTGGAAAGGATGAGAAGGGACTTGGCAAGGTTAGAGGAATGGTCAAATGTATGGCAGCTTAGATTCAATGCTAAGAAGTGCAAGTAATGCACCTGGGAAACAAAACCCAGGGAAGAGTACACAATGGGGGTGAGATACTAACAACAACAAAATGGAAAGGGACCTGGGGTAGTCATATCAGATGACCTAAAGGTGGGCAAGCAATGTGAGAGGGCAGCAAGGAGGGTTGGGGATACTGGATGCATAGGAGAGGCATCACCAGTAGAAAACAGGAAGTTATTATCCTCTATACAGACAGCTAGTGAGACCTCATCTGGAGTACTGCGCAGTTCTGGAGACCCAATCTCCGCAAAGACATAGACAGGATGGAAGCTGTCCAGAGGAGGGCAACTAAAATGGTGCAGGTCTGCACGGAGACATATGAAGAGAGAGACTTAGGAGCTTAATATGTATAGCCTCGAGGAAAGGAGGGAGAGGGGACATGATAGAAACTTTCAAGTACCCCTCAAGGGAATCAACAAAGTCCAAGAGGGTAGCATCTTTCAAAAAGAGGTGTGCAAGAACAAGGGCACAATTTGAAGATAGAGGGGCAGCTCAGAGGTAATTTAAGGTATTTTTCACAGAGAGGGTGGTGGATGTATGGAACGGCCTTCCAGAGGAGGTTGTGGAGTCACAAACAGTGGTGGAATTCAAGCATGCATGGGACAGTCATAAGGCAATTCTAGGGGGTGGGGGTAGGAAGAAGTAGGCTGCTGGTTAACTAGGATCTGCAGCTTATCCATCAGGTAGGGAAATGGGCAGACTGGGTGGGCCAAGCGGTCCTTATCTGCCGTCAAATTCTATGTTTCTATGTTTCTATGTACACACAGTAAATTGGATTATTTCTCCTTGATGCCCCCTTCTAAGGGTTGGACTATCCCTATAGAGCACGGCTTCCATCATGGATCATTTGTGTTCACAGACTTCTAGGCATAGTAGTCAGCTTTAATTTGGGAGGAACCATTAGGAGGTCCTCAAGTCAAATCCCTCATTCTATCTCAGTGCTTCCTGCTCCTCCTTTCACTCTGGCACAGTCTCTTGAGATCCCCAGGTTTGGGATCCAAACCCACTACATATACCTTCTGTCCTTAGTATTCTCTTAGCTCTCTCATCCTCTGCTTCTGGATGTCAGTAGTTGATTACTATTCATCTCACTCATGTTACATTCTCAGGGGTTCCATGGATGGTGTAGGCACAATTCAGCCATAAGCCAAAGGATTCTGGCAAAATGTAAGAAAAGTGCACACTTCAGTCTAATCAGCAATGGATATGCACTGAAGAGCCTGTCATAAAACATTTATTTCTAAGCTTCTACAGCCAAGCAGTCCTGCAAGTAGGTAACCCAGGTATATGGACACACCTCAGTAATGAGACCAGTGGACAACAGAGATATTTAAAGGGCCTATATCAAAAGATATTCTTCAAGATCTCCAACTTCAAGAACCTTGGAAATGTCAACTGGACATATTTTGGCTTGACTAAAATCATGAACTCTGTGGAGAGCTGACAAGCCAAGATGTATTTAAAAATATCCCAGTTCAGCATTAATCATGTCACAGGACTGAAACTACAAAGCTTGCAACCACCCAGACTTTTCAGACAGTCACCTCACGAACAGGTTCCTCAAAGACAACCACAACTGCCTGTTACCAAGGAACATCCGCCACTACAAACTGCAGCACCCTAATCACAAGTGACATAACTTCTGAACACCTTATTCTGCAATATGTTCAGTGTAAGGTCTCGTGCTCATAAATCTATTAACTGCCATCTTGTGGGTAGGTCAAAAGTACAATAGACATGAAGATGCTGATTGAGGTCTGGTGGTTGGAAAACCTCAACACATAGGCTCCAGACCTTCAAATCAGGCCAGGACAGCTGCCTGAAGATATGGCTAAGCCAATGAGAGATTGGCAAGCGTCTGTTGCTACACCACTTGAAGATATCACGTCATCTCTAATGAAACAGTCTTGTATAAAAGGCGGACCTTGAGAGGCTAAACCTTGTATTACCAACTTGCTTGCTATCTAACTACATTATTCCTTCTATAAAAGAAACATCAACTCCACTTTACTCTCTGACTTCAAGACTGTTATTCCTCTAAACTATGCAAAGAACTTTGGCTAATGCCAAGAGCAAAAGAGCTCTGACATTATATTAACTTTGTTCAATTTTACTTTAAATGTCAAGAAAAGAAGAGGACTTCACAGCCAGGAACCAGGAAAAGATACCACTCATCTAGCTTCTCAGGACAATTCTGTCTGCAGACGGAAAGGAGAGAAGAAGCAAACTTGAGACATTGGGCTGAGTATATTTAAAGACTTTCAAGGTGCTTACCTAACGCGTATCTTTTAAGAATCATGGTTCCATATTAAACGCATAACGATAGAATGCAATAGAGTATTGTTTAAAGCGAGCAAAGACTATTAGTACTAAAGAATTGTGTGCTTGTGTTAATTGAGATTGTTCTTGAGAGAACACTGCCTTAAGAACCCAGAGACAAGGTACAAAAGGCCACATACCTATAGAGTGAAGATTCTGTAAAGGTAAAAACACACAAACAGATTGAGTCTACTGAAACATCCTAAAATTGTTTTACATGTCAATGTGTTAATGTTGTCTGTGATACTAAAATTTAACTGCTTTTGGCTGCAATCCATATCCAAGAAAAGTCTGATGTCTCAGTGATCGCCACCATAAAATTAATAAGTGTAATTTGCAGTATACTTTTCTAATCAACAGCCAAAAGAGATTTCCCCTTTTAAATTCATACAGAGACAAAGTTAGTTACTGGTAATTGTGCTCACAATGGGGTGACCCTCCTTCTTTGCCCCTGAGGGCTACTGATCACACTCACTTCAGAGCTCCCTCTCTGTGGTCCAGGATCATCTCATGGGAAAGAACAATCCCTGAGTCCCAGGGACCTGCAGAGCAGACAAGAAGCCTCCTCTCTTCAGAACTGTTTAGAATTCTTTGGTATATTAGCGCTATCCACTTCGTACTGTATCTGGAGCCTCTGGGCTCCTATTGTGGGGACCCTTCTGGTAAACAATCTTAACCCTTTATACCTGATAGCAGGCACATGACACAGCAACTCATTGACTAACGTTAAATTACTATAGGGGTTGCATTATGGATAAACTGTCCTCGATTCATTTTTGTGTTTGCTTGCACTCGCAGTGCACAAGAAACGTATTGAGATAGTATAGCATTGCAGAGGTGTGACAGTGTTGTGGCCAATGCAGTGGATGCTTTAATGGGCATGTTCCTCTGACACCAATTAATCACCTGAAAGAAATCTGCCGCTGCAATCAGGTGCAGTTTTGTAATTGCAGTGGCGGTCCCCCCTCCCTCCCAACAAGACTCACACTAGGAAAACAAATTTAAATGTAAGCTCCCTCCATTGCTGCTGCCCACCCCACACCCTCTGTTTTCCATGTCCTGCTGACATTGGGTTGCTTACTCCCCATGTCAGCATGTATCCCCTCTTCCCCCATTAATGTGGCACACTGGAAGCCCACCCAGTGTGCCAAAAAATACTTCTTTGATGTTTCTGACACCCAGGATGCCCACTCCCGGTGTCAGATGTGCTGCCCTCGCACGTCCCTATGTTCTCAGCCAACCTCAAGGTGCCCAATCCCTGAGTCGGTACTGATCCCCCGTCCAGTACTTTGGCACAGTGGGAGCCCACCCCAGTGTGCTGAAATCCATTTTGGTAATATTTCACCTATGAAAAAAAAACAGTCCCACAACATCTTTTTTTTTTAAACCTGAAAAAAAAAAGAAAACAGTCCCTTGTCGTTCCCGCTGGCCCCCTCCCCCAACCCGCACCCTCCCTTCTGCGCACCCCAGCTCCCTGAACCCCCCTCACCCATACTTACCTCTGGAGGTCAGCATCAGTGATCTTCTGTGGACCGGGAACACGTCTGTACTCTTCAAAGACCAACCGGGAACTGAAGAAATGATGGTAAGCCCTATAATGGCAGTCAATAGGGGTTTTCAGCTTAGGTTGATATCTCAGCCAATGTTTGGAGTTTTGGTCTCAAATTTTTGACATGGGGTTCTTGGGACCCCACCTCATGAACACTAGCACTGTCGTTTCATTTCTCAGTCCCGATAGATGATTTCATGGTCACCTTTTGGGACTGTTTAATGAAAACGACAATGCCACTGTTCATGAGGTGGGGTCCCAAAAAGCCCTTATTGTAAATCTGGTGAAAAACTCCAATAAAAGACTGCATTACAAGTGTCCATTGCTCAGTTTCTATGCACGCTCATAACTGAATCAATTTTTTAATATTTTCACTCCAAATTTCCAACATTGCCATTTTTTTTCACACACCCCTATGAACAGTACAGCTGTCATTTTTCACGTCCTTCCTAAAATGTGGTTTTGCATCTTTGGCACAGAATGGCACTGTCACTGTGCAAAATCAACTTTCAGGACAGATTAACAAAATCACAGTACCACTGTTCATGAGGGGAGGTCCTGAAAAGGCCATGTTGAAAATTTGGTGAAAACATTCCAAACAAGCATTTGTCAATGCCGAATGCTGATTGAGTTGGTCCGTTGAGCTCGCTCACTTCCTCTCTGTCACTCACTCATTCTGTTTCTCCTGGTGCTGCAGGTTGCTGTTTTGTACTGGGCTCCTGCCTGCACTGGCACTCTTTTCTGTCCACAAAGAAATCTGCAGCTGTCCTGACAGAGCTCCATTGAGGCGGCTCACTCCCCCTCTCTCACTTGCTCATTCTGTTTCTCCTGGTGCTGCAGGCTGCCCTTTTGTACTGGGCTCCTGCCTCTGTTGGTGGCTTTTTCTGGCCACAAAGAAATCTGCAGTACTTCTGACACAGGTCCGTTGAGCTTGCTCACTCCCCCTCTGTCATTCGCCCGTTCTGCTTCTGACGGCGCTGCAGGCTGGCCTTTTGTACTGGGCTCCTGCCTGCATTGCCACCTTTTTCTGCCCACAAAGAAATCTACTGCAGTCATGATAGAGCTCCATTGAGGTCACTCACTCCCCCTCTCTCACTCGCTCATTCTGTTTCTCCCGCTGCTGCAGGCTGCCCTTTTGTTCTGGGCCCCTGGGTGCATTGCAGCCTTTTTCTACCCACAAAGAAATCCGCAGCAGTCCTGACACAGCTCCGTTGAGCTCGCTCACTCCCCCTCCCTCACTCGTTCGTTCTGTGTCTCTTGCTGCTTCAGGCTGCCCTTTTGTACTGGACTCCTGCCTGCGTTGCCACCTTTTTCTGCCCACAAATAAATCTGCAGCAGTCATGATAGAGCTCTGTTGAGGTCGCTCACTCCCCCTGTCTCACTTGCTCATTCTGTTTCTCCTGGTGCTGCAGGCTGCCCTTTTGTACTGGGCTCCTGCCTCCATTGGTGCCTTTTTCTGCCCACAAAGAAATCTGCAGCAGTCCCGACAGAGCTCCGTTGAGCTCGCTCACCCTCCCTCACTCGCTCGTTCTGTGTCTCCTGCTGCTGCAGGTTGCCCTTTGTGCTGTTCTGCCTGCTTTGGCAGCTTTTTCTGCCCACAAAGAAATCTGCAGCAGTCCCAACACAGGTCCATTGAGCTTGCTCACCCCCTCTCACTCGATCATTCCGTTTCTGCTGGCGCTGCAGGCTGGCCTTTTGTACTGGGCTCCTGCCTGCATTGTCGCCTTTTTCTGCCCACAAAGAAATCTGCAGCAGTCACGATAGAGCTCTGTTGAGCTCGCTCACTCCCCCTCTCTCACTCACTTGCTGTGTTTCTCCTGGTGCTGCAGACTGCCCTTTTGAACTGGGCTGCCTCTGTTGGCACCTTTATCTGCCCACAAAGAAATTTGCAGCTGTCCCGACAGAGCTCCGTTGAGGTCGCTCACTCCCTGTCTCACTCACTCATTCTGTTTCTCCTGGCACTGCAGGCTGCCCTTTTGTACTGGGCTCCTGCCTTTGTTAGCACCTTTTTCTGCCCACAAAGAATTCTGCAGCAGTCCTGGAAGAGCTCCTTTGAGCTCGCTCACTCCTCCTCTCTCACTCGCTTGTTCTGTTTCTGCCAGTGCTGCAGGTTGCCCTTTTGTACTGGGCTCCTGCATGCATTGCTGCATTTTTCTGCCCACAAAGAAATCTGCAGCAGTCCCAATAGAGCTCTGTTGAGCTCACTCACTTCCCCTCGCTCACTCTCTCATTCTGTGTCTCCTGCTGCTGCAGACTGCCCTTTTGTACTGGGCACCTGCCTGGGTTGGCGGCTTTTTCTGCCCACAAAGAAATCTAGAGCAGTCCTGACACAGCTCCGTTGTACTCACTCACTCCCCCCTCTCACTTGCTCATTCTGTTTCTGCCAGCACTGCAGGCTGGCCTTTTGTACTGGGCTCCTGCCTGCATTGCCTCCTTTTTCTGCCCACAAAGAAATCCACAGCAGTCATGACTGAGCTGCCTTGAGGTTGCTCACTCCCCCTCTCTCACTTGCTCATTCTGTTTCTCCTGGTGCTGCAGGCTGCCCTTTTGTACTGGGCTCCTGCCTGTGTTGCCGCCTTCTTCTACCCACAAAGAAATCTACAGCAGTCACGATAGAGCTCTGTTGAGCTCGCTCACTCCTCTTCTCTCACTCGGTCATTCTGTTTCTCCCGCTGCTGCAGGCTGCCCTTTTGTACTGGGCCCCTGCGTGCATTGCTGCCTTTTTGTGCCCACAAAGAAATCTGCAGCAGTCCCAACACAGCTCCGTTGAGCTCGCTCACTCCCCCTCTCTCACTTGCTCATTCCGTTTCTGCCAGTACTGCAGGCTCACCTTTTGTACTGTGTTCCTGCCTGCATTGCCACCTTTTTCTGCCCACAAAGAAATCCGCAGCAGTCATGATAGAGGTCCGTTGAGCTCACTCAGTCCCCCTGTCTCTCTCGCTCATACTGTTTCTCCCACTGCTGCAGGCTGCCCTTTTGTATTGGGCTCCTACCTGCATTGGCACCTTTTTTTGCCCACAAAGAAATCTGCAGTTGTCCTGACAGAGCTCTGTTGAGGTCGCTCACTCCCCCTGTCTCATGCAGTCATTCTGTTTCTCCTGGCACTGCAGGCTGCCCTTTTGTCTTGGGCTTCTGCCTCTGTTGGCACCTTTTTCTGCCCACAAAGAAATCTGCAGCAGTCCCGGCAGAGCTCCGTTGACCTCACTCACTCCCCCTCTCTCACTCGCTCATTCCGTTTCTGTCGGTGCTGCAGACTGCCCTTTTATGCAGGGCTCTGCCTGCATTGCCGCCTTTTCTGTCCACAAAGAAATCCACAGCAGTCATGATAGAGCTCCATTGAGCTTGCTCACCCCCTCTCAGTCGCTCATTCTGTTTCTCCCCGCTGCAGGCTGCCCTTTGTACTGGGCCCATGCATGCATTGCTGCCTTTTTCTGCCCACAAAGAAATCCACAGCAGTCCCAACAGAGTCCGCTGAGCTCACCCCTTCCCTCACTCGCTTGTTCTGTGTCTCCCAGTGCTGCAGGCTGCCCTTTTGTACTGGGCTGCTGCCTGCATTGGCGCCTTTTCCTGCCCACAAAGAAATCCACAGCAGTCCTGACAGAGCTCAGTTGAGCTCGGTCACTCCCCAAAACTCGCTCGATCCTAATCTGTCCAAAACACTGATTTCCGACAGCAACTGTGGTATTCTACACCGGAACGCGAAAACACATTTTGGCCAGGATGTGAAAAATGACAGCTGTACTGTTCATAAGGAGGTGCAGAACAATGGCAATGTTGAAAATCTGGAGTAAAAATATTATAAATTTGCTAACTTACGAGTGTGTGTGCAAACTGCCAATGTGCGGCTCATGAAACAGTAATTTTTGGGATTTTTCCACCAAATTCAAACATAGGCTTTTGTGAGCCCACATCATGAACATTGGCATTGTCGCTTTGTTAATCGGTCCCGGTGGTAGATTCCGCAGTAACCGCGGAAATCACCTTTCGGGCCGACACGCCATAACAGTGCCAGAATTATGAGGAGGGGGTTCCAAAACCCATGTTGAAATTCTGGTGCCAAAATTCCCAAAATGCCTGAGATATGCATCAAAGTTGAAAAAACCTATTTATTCCATTATACAGCTTACGGCATTTCCTCAGTTGGCGATTATTTTCAAGAGTCATGAGCAGCGTTCCCAGTCCACAAAAGATCACCGCACCGGACTCGGAGGAAGTATTGGGTGAAGGGGTGTGGGGAGCAGGATGCACAGTGGGTGGAGCACGGGTTGTGGGAGGGACAGGGAGACGTGAGGGACAGTTTCTTTTTGACAGTGTAGAAAAAAAACACATCGCGACCGCTTTTTTTTTTTTTTTTTTGACAGGCATGGCATGCTGGGTGGGCTCCCAGTGTGCCAACGGACTCTTTTGGGGCAGCTGTAACCGACGGGGACTGGACACACCTGTCAGCACACAACAAAAGAGGGGTGGGGTGACATTATGCTGATGGGGATTGGGCACCCCCGTCAGCACACAACAAAAGCGGGGGGGTTACATAATACCAATGAGGAGTGGGCTCCCCCATTGGCAACATCATTTGGGTACTGAAGCCAACGGGGATTGGGGCCACCATCGGCAAACAAACACAGTGGGGGGGGCACATGCTGCTGAGGGAGATTGGGCACCCCCTCGGCAGGGGTGTATGCTTAATATTGTTTGTGAACATGGCAGCGAGCTGCTGCCATGTTCACAAACAATATCACTGTTACAAGGTTCTGCCCAGCAATGACAGGTCACTCCCTCATTGCAGCAGATGGCTTACGCTGCAATGATGAGGCGGCCCCTGATTTCAGCGGCTGAAACCTTACAAGTTTGTGGCACGCTGGCTGAACTAGTGTCAGCAGCAGTGTGCCATGGCATTTGGGAAAGTGGGCTAAGCCTTTAAAGGCTGTGGGAGCATTGACCACAACAGTGCCATGCCTCCACAACCTGCTTCTGGCAACCTGCCACAATATATTTCTTGCACATGCGCACAATCAACATAAAAATGACTACGTTACAAGCATGCAATGCACAGTTTCTACGCACACTCATAACTTTGCCACTTTTTCATATTTTCACTCCAGATTTTCAGCATTGTCATTTCTTCAGACCTCCTCATGAACAGTACAGCTATCATTTTTCACAACTTGTCCAAAATGTGTTTTTGCACCTGTGGCATCAAATGGCACACTCACTGTGTGAAATCAGCAGATTCTGGGGTATTTGCAGTCCTTGTCTGACACAGAGCTGCAATACTCCTCCCTTAAGGTGCACTTGCCTATGCCGGCCCAGTGGTACTGAGGGTGAGGCGCTGGATGCCACACCGTGCCATGCTGGCGATCCGGTTCGGAGCAGACTTGGGTCATCGAGGGTCATCTGGGAAGGGGAGGATCGAGCAGCCAATGGACTACTCTCCTCTCCTGGGGTGGGTAGGTGGGCTCTGCCTCATGCAGCACTAGTGAGCCCTGGTGTTTCTGGGAATTGCTGCAGCCTGTGTGAGCATATTAGTAAGGGTTGGGCATCGGCGGGCATCTTTCACACAGGCGCGAGAGCGTGCCTGTCATGAGCAGGACACCATTGTACATCTGGGCCCTCGCAACACTAAGAAGGAAAATCCCGGCTTTCGAGGAGGCAGCGGTGGCCTCAGATGACTGCATCCCACATCCCCAACACCAGACTCTCCTGATTGGCTCTCCTGAGCCCTCACTCTGCTTCCTGGACCGGCTGTCTAGATTTCCAGACAGGACACCCAGGTAAGGTGTTGTGTGGCCCCCGCCCTGGAGGGTGTAGATCCAGGGGGCCGGCTGTGGTCTAGGTAAGCAGAGTGGGGTGTCTGTGTCCCTGATTTCCTGATCAGAGGGTTTCAGGTGGGGAGTAGGAACCAAACGGCGAGGGAGGCTCACCCGAGAGATGCCCCGAGATACTGAGTTAGGAGAGAGGTAAAGTTCACAAAAAAAAGGTGCGCTTGTCTGCTGTATCAGCCTTCCACATGTCCATTGATGGCTGTATGGTGGCCCAGCTGGATGTGGCCCATACATTTTTGCAGGACTTTCGACATTTGAAGCCCCCCATCCGCAATCTGGTCCCGGTTTGGGACCTGAATTTTGTTTTTGAAAAGCTTACTTTGACTCCTTTTGAGCCAGCCACAACGTTTGAGCTACGCTTTCTGTTGTGGAAACTAAAGTGTTATTTTTAGTTGCAATTACTTCTGCTCAAAGGATTTCAGAGCTGTAGGCTCTCATGTGTGAGCCTCCTTGTGTGATTATTCACAAAGACAGGGTGTTTTTGCATATGAACCCTATGTTTCTACCAAAGGTGGTGTCTGAGTTTACCCTGAATCAAACCATCCACCTGCCAGTTTATTTTCCAGAGCATGCCAATTCAGGGGAAGCACTGCTGCATACTTAGATGTGCATAGAATCCTCCATTACTATATACACTGTACGAAGGACTATAAGAAGTCTTCGCAGCGTTTTGTTTCTTGTATTACTTTTTGTTACAGGAAGTACGGTAGAGAACTTTCTGGGATTGTTCGTGGCTTTTGACCAGAGGCATATGCACTTCTGTTGCCTGTTTCACCTGCAGAAATCTGTGCCGCTGCCCCTTAGAATACTGCCTACAATCTCACAAAGCATTACAGTCTGAACATTACCTCTAGAAAAAGGGCAGGTTTTGGCCTCACTGTGCTTCAAGGACTCCCTTCCTAGGCCTCCAGCCCCCTGCCACCCAGACAGTCTCACTGTCAGTACTGTTTGGGACATGTCCTGTAGGTGTGACCCGATGAAAGAGAGACCCTCGAAGAAGATAGAACAGTTACATATGTGCCATAACAGCAGATCTTTGAGAGAATCTATTTCATCAGACCATGCCAACCCACCCACCGTTCTCCTTGTTCTCAGAGCTCCTTCGTTCCCATCTCCAGGACAGTATAGCGCAGTGGTTTAAGGCTCTGAGCTGCAAATCTGGAGACCTGGGTTTGAATCTCACAGCCTCCACTTGCATACTATGTGACCCTGAGCAAGTCACTTAACTTCCCTGTGCTCCCAGGTCGCACCTGTAAACAAGCTTTCAGCTTAGTGTGCTACTCCTGGTTAAACAATTGAAAAAAATAATCCCCTTTTGGGATTGAGTAATGAAATGATACTGCCACTGTTCATGAGGTGGGGTCCCAAAAAGTCCAAGTTGAAAATTTGGAGCAAAAATACAAACAAACACCTGGAATGTTAGGGTTTCCAACCGTAACACCCACCCAGTACAGACTGACAGGCGTCGGAGGTGTGACTTGGGGTTGCTGGCCGCAATGCTCACGCCATTCCACCCGCACTCCCACCCTGCAGCCACTGATAGGCATTGAGATGTGCCTTGGGGTCTTCGACCCTAATGTTCACCCCATTCTCCTATACTGCACCCATCTTAACTTATTTCCTTATGGAATGGGGTGAGCATAAGGGCCGAAGACCTCAAGGCTCACTATGACACCTGTCGGTGTCTGTAGGGTGGGGTGAGGTACAATGGCATGAGTGTTATGGCTGATGACCCAATGGCACACCCCCAATGTCTGTCAGTCTCTGCAGGGTGGGGTTGGGGGTTGACGTTACTTCAGTACTTCACTGCCATTCCTATTATGCATCTCTCTAACTCCTGCACTACCAATGCCAATATCAGCAAGCAAACATTCTGCATTGACAAATGCTTGTTTTTTCTCAAAAGCGCCAACATGCAGCAGAAAGAAGTTGTGCTGTCAGTTTGCGGGGAAGGTGGCAGCCCAGCCCCTAGGTTTCAGTTAGGTTGTAGAAATTTAGAAATGTGGTAGCTGTGTTAGTGCACTCAACAATGTAGAAGACAAGCATTTGTCAATGCTGAATGTTGTCGCGCTGGCATTGGCAGTGGGAGTGGCGTAGCTAGAGGTGCATAGTGCTGTGATTTTGTGAATGTGTCTCAAAAGGTGATTTTGCACAGCGAGCACGCCATTGTGCGCCACAGCTGCGGAAACACGTTTTGGGCAGGCTGTGAAAAATGGCAGCTGGACTGTTGATAAGGAGATGTGTGCAAATGCCAGTGGTGAAAATGTGGCATGAAAATATTGCAGATTGATGAAGTTACAAGGGTGCGTGGAAACTGCGCAATGCACGTTTGCAACACAGTCGTGTGGAGTTTCGGGCACCAAATTTTCAACATAGGCATTTTAGGACCTCTGCTCATCAATAGTGTCACTGTCATTTTCTCAAACTGTCCCACAAACTGATTTCGCACAGCGGCCGTGCAATTCTGTGCTGAACGTGCGAAAACACTTTTGGGCAGCTGCAGTGTTCATAAGGAGGTATGGAAAAATGCCAATGATGAACAGCTGGAGTGAAAGTATTACAGATTCACAAAGTCATGAGTGTGCATGCAAACTGTGCAACGCACACTCATAAAACACTCATTTTATTGACTTTCATTTCCAAATTTTCAACATAGGCATTTTAGGGCATCTGCTAATGAACAGTGTCACTGTCATTTTCATCATGTGTCTCGAACATGGACTTTCCACAGCAACCACGCTATTCTGCACCGGAACTGCAAAAACAGTTTTTGGTCAGGATGTAAAAAATGATAGCTGTACTGTTCATTGGAGGTGCAGAACAATGGCACTGTAGAAAATCTGGGTGAGAATATTAGAAGTTTGCGAAACGCATAGCGTCATGCGTAAACTGCTTAACATAACGCTATAACACAGTCATTTTATGGAGTATAGTCACCAAATTTCAACACAGGCATTTTAGGACCTCTGCTCATGAACAGTGTCACTGTCATTTTCGTAATGTGTCCCGAACACTGATTTCGCACAGTGAACGTGGTATTTTGCGCCGAAAGTGTGAAAACACATTTCGGCAAGGATGTGAAAAATGACAGCTGTACAGTTCTCAAGGAGGTGTAGTAAAATGCCAAAATTTGAGAATCTGGCATGAAAATATTGCGATTGAGCTAAGTTACGAGCGTGCGTTGCGCTGTTGCTATGCACTTTGTAAAACAGTCATTTTATGGAGTATTGTCACCAAATTTTCAACACAGGCATTTTAGGACCTCTGCTCATGAACAGTATCACTGTCATTTTTGTAATGTGTCCCAAACACTGATTTCTCACAGCAAATGCGCTATTCTGCGCCAGAAGTGCGAAAACACATTTTGGCCAGGATGTGAAAAATGACAGCTATACAGTTGACAAGAAGGTGTGGTAAAATGCCAATGTTGAGAATCTGGCATGAAAATAGTGCGAATGCGCTAACATACGCATGTGCATTGCGCAGTTGCTATGCACGCTTGTAAAACAGTCACTTTATGGAGTATTGTCACCAAATTTTCAACACAATCATTTTAGGATCTCTGCTCATGAACAGTGTCACTGTCATTTTCATATTGTGTCCCGAACACTGATTTCACACCACAACTGCGCTATTCTGCGCCGTAAGTGCGAAAACACATTTCAGCCAGGATGTGAAAAATGACAGCTGTATGGTTCACAAGAAGGTGTGGTAGAATGCCAATGTTGAGAATCTGTCATGAAAATATTGTGAATTCACTAACTTACGGCGTGTGTTGCTCAGTTGCTTACGTACGCCTAGTAAAACAGTCATGTTTTGATTTCCCTACTGAATTTGCAAATATAGGGTTTTGAGAGTCCCTCCTCATGAACAGTGGCACTGTCATTTCTTTATGCGGTCCTGAAAGGTGATTCCACGAGTGACTGCGAAATCACCTTTGGGACCGAATAATGCCATGACAGTGCAAGAATTCATGAGAAGGGTTCCAAAACCCCATGTTGAAAATTTGGGGCCAAAATTCGCAAAAATGCCTGAGATATGTACTAAAGTTGAAAAAACCCTATCTGTCCCATTATACAGCTTACTGGCATTTCCTCAGTTCGCGGTCGGCTTTGAAGAGTGCAGATGTGTTCCCGGTCCACCGATGATGATCACGCTGAGCTCAGAGGTAAGTATGGGGTGGGGTGTGTGGGGAGGCAGGGTGCGCAGTTGGTGGGTGCGGGTGGGGGAGGGGGCACAGAGACTATGAGGGACCGTTTTCCTTTTACGGGCTTAAAAGGAAGAAAAATAAAACGTTGTGGGACAGTTTTTTTTCCAGGGATTTGGCATGCTGGGGTGGGCTCTCAGCATGCCACTTGTTTAGGTGTCTGTAGCCGACGGGGATTAGGCACCCTCGTCGACAAACAGCGGGGGCTGAATTTATGCCCGACGGGATTGGGCACCCTGTTGCCAGCATTAAAGGGGCAGAGCCGAGGGGGATTGGGCACCCCTTGGCATTAAACAATTGGGGAGGTTATTTCTGCTGATGGAGAGTGGGTCCCTGTCGGCACACAGGAAAAGGGGCAGGGGTAAGAGCCGAGGGATTCGCACCACTCGGCATAAAAATTGGGGGGCTTTATGCCGATGGGGAGTGGGCTCCCCTGTCAACACATTTACAGGAGGCAGGGGCAGCCGACAGGGGGATTGGGCACCCCCAAAGTCGGCAGTTCTACGGCCAGTGTCCTGCCATGTACATAATGGCGGCGAGCACGGCAAGAAAAGGACCGCTGCGTCTGACGAGCTTTGCTTGGATTGCAGCAGACCTTTTCTTAGATGTGCTTGCCACATTATGTATGCATGGTGTGGCTGGCATGCAGGCTGATTAGGGAATGCAGGACGCACCTACTGGTGCATGCCCTGCATTCATCCAACAGCGACCGCGCCTCTAAAGCTGCACTGTCCCACGATGTTGGCTGCGCAAGTGCACCAACATAAAAAAAAACAACAAATATGTTGTAGGTGTTACCTTTTATTGGACTAACAAAATTATTTCTGAGACTAGCTCTTTGGAGAGGTAATACTCTCTTCTTCAGGTGATCTGACCTAAAGAAGAGAGTATTATCTCTTGAAAGCTAGTCCCAGAAATAGTTTTGTTAGTCCAATAAAAGGTATCACCTGCAACATATTTGTTCTTTTTCTTCTATGTTGTAGAAATATAGAAACACTGAATTTGTCAGCAGAAAAGGATTGCCTGGCCCACCTAGTCTGCTCAGATGGTTCCTGCCTAGTCTATCTCTGCAGACCCTAACCAATCTCCAGTGACCCTCCCTCTTTGTTGCCTATTCACTAATATTCCCTTATGTCTTTCCCACACATGCTTGAAGCCTCCCTACTGCTTTTGCCTCCACTATATCTGCTGGCAGTTCGTTCTAGACATCAACCACTCTAAGTGAAGTAGTACCTCCTCACATCCCTCCTAAACTTCCCTCCTTCCAGCTTCATCATATGCCCTCTGATTCTGGTGCTCTTTTTCATTTGAAAGAGACCCCCCCACACCCTGTTATCTCCCATTAGGTACTTGTAGTTCCCTATCATGTCCCCTCTCACTCATCTCTCTTCTGGTGTGTACGTGCTGAAATCCCTCAGTCTCTTTGTAGGGCTTTTGTTGCAACCCCTGCACCATTTTAGTTGCCCGTCTCGGACTGCCTCCTCCCTGTCTTTGTCCTTTCTGATGTGTGACCTCCAGGACTGTACTTCAAGGGCATTCCAGGTAGCTGGGATCTCATGGGACTGAGTAAGTAGTGAGCACCTCTCAAGCAATAGGCTGCACAGTCCAGCTGAGCACCTTCTGAGTGGTTGGTTCAGGGAACGACATAGGCTTTGGTCTTCAGAGGGACCCTGTTTCTGGTCTTCTTGGTCACAGGAAGGTGGGGGAGCCCATTTGGAATATTCTGGAGTCTCAGATATGATCTTTGACCTTCCCAATTTGAGTTCTTTGTGTCCCTAAGATTTAAGGGACTTGCATTATTTCCTGTGAGAGTTCATCAGTCACTTTTCAGTCTTGTTGATGACTGCAGAGTGATATTGCCATGTGCCGTAAGTCGGAGAGTCGGATCAATGCAAACAAAAGTAAAAAAAAGTTGGTGCTTATAACTTTTGTTTGACAACAGAGACTTACTGTATAAGATTGCCCTAGATTGTGGATGGATTTCGGTAGGTTTCTAAATGTTGTTGTAGCACAGTTCAAAGGTCAGGAAAAGTTATTGTAGTATCATACTGCTGTCAGATGGACAGTACAACAAGTTTTTTGTCAGCTTTGAATGTGCGCCCTGTCAGTGTCAGTTCAAGCTGCCTGCTAACTTCTTTTCTGGCAGGAACACGTTAGCAGACGTCACACTGAAAATGACAGCGGCTGTGTACTCGAAATATACGTAGTTGTGCTACTTTATTGTTTAATTTCTCTCACTAACATAAACTAAATCAAAGCTGAAAAAAAAACCCGTCAGGAATGGAGGGGGCGCATTTGGTGGTAGGTAGGGAGTGTCATTAGTGAGTGTCAGTGCAGTCACAGACCTGTTAGAAAATTCATTCTCTCTCTCTCTCTCTCTCCCTATGAACCTGAGAAAAGAAGAAGAAAGAAACCTTCAACATATCCTTTATGAAATATGCCTGGTTAGAATGTTTTAACAAAATCACAATCATTCTTTTCATTGAAGCCTGTTCAATACAGTCTTTCTGCTGATATAGAATGAGTATGCTTTTTTTTTTGTTTTCCTATGGAAATCCTTGCACAGTCGAGGGAAACCACATACTTATAAAACAGGATGGGGTAACCATACACATCAAGGCAGTGTTTCTATTTTGGGTTTGTGATGACATCAAAGGGACCTCTCGAATGTCATTCTCAGGGTCCTGTGATGTCTTCACAAACCCTCAATGGAAGCACAGCCTTGCTGTTTATGATTATTGGTTACCCATATACTATGCTTTATATAGAGCATGGTGGAACGTTGTTGAGGACAGAAATCCATCCCCACAAAGGGGTGGTTGTGCTGCAGTAGCTACATAATTGTGCTGTTGTGCTGCACTAGATACGTAGCTACTGCAGCACAACAATTTGGACCGTCTTCATGCATGTGCATTACAGTCTTCGCACGTGCGCGATATGGAAACAGCCAGTCTTCCTGAAACTGCCGTGGCGGTGACAGCTGGAACCAAAGGAGAGTGGTGCAGTAAAAAAATATTTATTATTGTGTGTTAGGGGACCATACACTATAAAAGACAATGTATGTTCCCCTATACACAACAAGCATGAGTATCCATCTTGAGTTTGCCATGTCAACTGAAAACCTCTTGAGCTTCGCGCTTGAGGTTTGAATGGTTGCCTCTCGATGGGTACACATGCTTGTTGTGTATAGTCGGACATACATTATCCTTTATATAGTATATGGTTAGGCCCTCTTGTGTATGGAAATCCATACACAGCATATTCCTGTTGTACTATTGTTCAAAGGTCACAAAAAGTTATGGTAGTACTGATCTGGCATCAGAATGACACTACAACAACTCTCACACATCCGTGCAGCTGCCACTACAGTAAAAAGAGTTAGTCACACAAGCCATTGTCAAACACATACCGGAAAATCCATTTTAGTCTTTGCATTTTCCACATGAACTCCTCTTTAAAGTAACTACAAACTGTTCTGGGTGGGGATGGGGGGACAGGATGAAAGTTGAGGTAGTAGCAGGGCGGCAGTGAGACTGCAATATTTAAATTGAAACCTGTTCTCTGTTTTCACACAGTGAACTCGAGCTGATGTTAAACACGCAGAAGACAGTAGAGCAGCAGTATCCTTTCTAGTTGAGTTTCAGACATGAACTTATATTTATGTGTTTCTATTTCTTGAATGTGTGGTTATTTGACTGTGTTTGACAGTTTTAAGCAGTCATAGTAGATGGCAAAGTGTAAGAAATAAAACACAGACCCATTCTTTTTTTGTTAACAATTTCCATTTATTTCAACAGGGTCTAACCATATACTACATAAAACAATGTATGGAGAACCATGCACAACAAGGCTGCTGTTTCCACCTTGAGGTTGTTATGACAATGGGGACCTCTCCAACTTTGCTCTCGAGATCAGCCTGTCATCATGACAACCCCTTGGTGAAAACACAGAGTTGTGTATGGTTTCCCATACACTATAATACTGTGCATACATACATTATAATATATGTTATGCATCAAAACCATACAGGTTTTAATAAAACAATGTGGCTTTAAGAGCCTGTGTAACAAGTCTCTGTTAATTAAAAAAAAATAAAGAGGCATTACCACCAACTGTTTAGCATTGATTCTAGCTGGAGAGGTGCAAGAGCTAGCAGTGCTAACAATAGCAGAGAGAAAAAGTTAGGAATTTTAAAAAGTAGCTGTTCACTCCTTTTTATTTCTGAAGAACTTTTCATTTTGTGATACTCAGTAGAAGGTTTTCTACCTGAGAATATTAGCTGTGACATGAAGAGTGGTAGTCCCGGTGGTGGCACTCAAAATATAAAGTGGCACCCATGCTCGTCTGCACTTTTTGAAAATAAGTACCCCTATTCCTTGTTTTTCCCCTATTTATCCCATATTGTTGATCCAGAAGAAAATGATTTGATACCTTTTAATGGACCAACATAGATGTAACAATAAGAACAAAGTGCTCTAGCTTTCGGACCAACCAGTCTTTCGTCAGAAGCCTAATGGCAGTTGTTTAGAAAAAAACAATACTTTTAACAGCTAGGTCATGCAAAAAAAAAAAAGAAAAAATCCCCATTGGTTTAAAACAGTCATTTGAAAAATGCAGAAAATGATGTCAGAGAAGTTTAAGGTCACCATAATACCTTCAGCCAGGAGTGTCCCAGGATCAAAGGTGCTTGGTGGAACACACATACAAAGAATCCTACTGCATATAAATTTAATTGACATAAGATAACACTGCTGGAGCAGATGACTCCTAAATAAAGCTTTGGGTGTCACAGTGTGTATACAGATGTGATTACTGAAAAGCAGCCTCCACCCAGATTAAAGATATATCAAGATTGTTTTAGGCCTCCCAAGAATTTTCAATGCATGCATTATAGACAAGAAATTACCGGTAAAGTTTTCTTAAAAACATCAGTGCACACTCTATAATGTGTAAAATTTAGCTGGACCTGTCATCCTGCTGTACTCTCAAGCTAGATATCATGCCCCATACATTTCAAAAAACCTCTAGTGTAGTGACAGGACTTTATAAATGATAATTTAAAAATAAAGTGACAGTATTAGTGTCAAACAAAAAACTCTAGTCGTGGACCACCAAGTAATTAAGTCCATGTAGCCTGATATGTACTGATGTCAAGATACCCTGAGCATGCAACAACTTGATGTACCAGAAGTGTCTAAAGAATCTGAAAAAGAGATAAAAATGTAACTTCTCTACTACTCCTCTTCACACAAACAATAAACCCTACCCTACTCTGGTTAGTTCAAAAGCTAGAGTGCTTTGTTCTTATTGTTACATCCATGCAGGTCCATTAAAAGGTATCAAATCATTTGCTTCTGGATCTGTTCTTGCAAGGACCAATACGGCAACTACTAAATCTAGTTTTCCCATACCGTTGCTAATTTTAAACATACCCTTTTCCTTGATTTGGCAGATGAGAAGGAGTACCACTCATTAGTGAAAATGCCACCACCGGGGCAGTACTTTACTTTGGGGCAGACATATCTTGCTCAGTTTCCCTTCATAAATCATTGTCACTGTGACATCAGAAGGGGCCAGTCTGGTAGAAGGTGACTGGCTCTTCTAGGTCACTTTTGACGTCACAGTCGATAAGGTCACAATGCTGATGAGGTATGAAGGAGAATAGACCTAGAGACATCAGCCTGCATGCAGAGTACTGTTTCCCACTGCACACCTAGCACTGTTAGATAGAAAATCTTCTACC
Organism: Neoceratodus forsteri; assembly: GCA_016271365.2. NCBI lineage: Eukaryota > Metazoa > Chordata > Ceratodontiformes > Ceratodontidae > Neoceratodus > Neoceratodus forsteri. The sequence continues at coordinate 225,839,448 of JADMNL010000030.1, read as the reverse complement.
CAGCAAAAGGAAAATAAAAAGTGCTGCAGATAGAAAACATAACAGATGACTACTTGTAAAAGTTAATATTAATTTCTGGTAGTGTACCAGCTCTTTAGTGTCAGCGGCGGGTCACTGCTTGACTGATACAGTACAGTACATCTGCTGCCTACTGTAACTGTGCTGGAAGTTTACTTTTCTACCAGTCTGAGAAAGCCCTTGCTTCAGGACAATGAACAGCAGCTGACATAAGTCATGCCTGCGATATGGATAGGGAAATCCTGCCAGTTTGATTGAAGTTCAGGCACAACCAGTTCAGCTGTTGCCAGTATACTTTAAAACACCAACTAACTGGAATGGAAAGTGCTGCTCTGTCAAGCTGAATCCTAATGTTAGACAGGCCAGCAGCAGGAGGGAGCCTTCTCATCAATATGGCCTCAGTCTGTGGAACTGACTTCATCATTTACCCCCTCCCATCCCATTCCATTCCCTGCCAATCTGTATCCTAGTCAGCATTCTGAACTAAACTGTGCTGTCTCAGGGGGAATCCTGTCTGAATTATTAAAAGGAGGGAGGGAGCACTACAAACCCCACAAGCAGATGGTTCTAATGGAACAGCCGGGGTGGAGTGGCTGTCTGTGTACATTTGGTAGTATCACTTAGCCATTCCTAGTATAATCTGTCATCTGGTTCAGTCACCTTCAGAAGCATTGTCACCATGAATCACTAAGTTCTGCATATGGCCCGTCTGTGCAACCCTCCCCCTCCCCCAAACTTCTGCTTTGAAAAACTCAGGCAGGAAGGGAGCCATTATTAGACTAACTTCTGAAACTGACATTGCCTTGTTTAATTACTTATGAAATATGTTTGTAGAATAAGACTAGGACAAATACTAAAAGTGATCTTTTAGTGCATATTCCTAGAATTATGTGAATTTCTGTTTTTTGTCCCCCTGGTCTGAAACTTAAATGTATTATTAGCTGCAATAGGATAAGAAATGGCTAATGCAGTTTATGGCTTTTGGGCGAGAGACAGGGTTTGAACACTCACCATGCACTATAAGGCACGGCACTCCAGAACGTGGACCCATGTATTCGCCACAATAAACATAAAAATAATACTTTATGAAAAAAAAAGTAATTCAGCTGCTTAAGATGCCAGCAGCCTTTGCTCGAGAATGAGCGGGGCTAGTTGGGGGCTGGCTGGGGGAAGGAGGAACTACCATCCCAGAATATGCTGTCCTCCATGGATGGAGAGCTGCAAGCTCTGATGCTCTACTGTCACCTGGGTGACCACAGTGGGCAGCGCAGTCAGAGTGGCGTAAGGGAGGGGTGATGCTGGCTGGTGCAATGCTAAGCATGGTTTTGTGTGTGTGTGTGTGTGTGTGTGTGCATGCATGCACATCTATGCTGCCTGGTTCCCGAGGGAGGGGACTGTAAAAGTGGAAAGACCCTGGGAAGGCAGGATGAATGCTGCCTTCCTGCAGGTCACACACCAGGAAGGTGGATCTCCTCCAATGTGGTACGTGGTCCAAGCGGCATGAGGCCTAGCCCGATGGCCCCTGCCGATAGGGAGAAACAAGTGGAGGATGGAGCTGGAAGGTAAGCCCACAAGAAGTCAGGTGACAAGGTTGTGGGAAGCTGGTGTGAAGGAGGGCCAAGCCAGAAAAGGGGAGCAAAAATTAAAAAAGAGCCAGGTTCAGGAGTGAATCCGAGTCATTGTGTCGGGAGGCAGGTCCGGCTGAGGTAGCTGCCCCATGGCACCATGCCTGCATCGGGGAAGATTGATAGTGAGCTCCAGTGCTGCAGTAACCCCTATGGCTAGGCTAGAGAATGTGTGCCTGCTGCAGGGGCTGTGCTGTGTGCTCTGTGTGTGTGTGTGTGTGTGTATGTGCGCGCGCGCAAGGCCAGTATAGATTGCTCTCACTCTGGGAGGTGGGAGGGACCAAACAAAATGGGAGAACCTGCATATATATCTGAAAGAGGTATAAGCCCTTTGTTCTCCTACCTCGGTGGGCATGGCGAAAGGCAGCCCTCCCCCCAGCCCCCGCTATATAGGGAAGATTCATGAGATTTATGAGGGTAATGGGTACGTTGCCAGGATGGGGGAGACCAGGGACATAGCCCAGAACGGGCTTCATCCATGAGACTATAGCCCTGAACAAGAGACATAGCCAGAGCAGAAACAAATAATGAAAAAAAATAAATAAAACAGGTTGTATTGGTTCATTCTGTTTTGATGAATAAACTATTCTTTTGGGTCATGCTTAACATGCTAGTCAGCTTTAAGTCTGGTATGACTTAACAGTTGTTTTTCTCTTTGTTTCTCCTTAACTTTACCATTTATTCCTCTCTTGGAATCCAAAACAAATTGTACCAACATGCAAATGTACTTTAATCAACAGTTTTTATTTTTTCACTGTACAATGCTATAAAACGACTAAATAAAACACTGAAAAGGAACGCATTAGCAGTTTCCTTCACATGCTCCCTCCCTTCTTTGCTGGTCACTGGGGATGTATGTTCTGCAAAGCACTGCTATTCAATAATGTAGCAGACACCAGTTTTCCCCACAGACTGAAGACACTGAACCAGACTGCTAGAGAATAACGTTCTCATCTATTTTAAACAGGTTTCATAGACTGCAAACAAGAAACACCATCAGCTATGTGCTTTCCACACCTGCAGCTTGGTGAAAGGCATGAACTACAAATGTTTTGCTGGAAAACTGTACAGGGTGGGGCTGCCAAGTGTTGATATTTATTTGAAAATTGATGACTGGGGGAGGCATGCTGGGCTGAGGCTTGTTTCCAGGCACGACCCGGGGAAGGGTTACAAGAGTAAACAGTGAAGCAATACAGCATTTATTTATTTATTAAATTTTTTATTTATTTATTAAATTTTGGTGATTGGGTAAGCCCACTGAGTCCCGGAGGTCCCTTTTTCAGGGGCGACCTGGGATTACATAATGCAAGAGAATAATACAGTGTGACAGCATTAAATCAGGTTACCGATATACCAACAACACAGTTGTAATGGCAATATATGAACATCACAGTGCAACTTGAATAAGTAGTTTGTTCAACAGTGATAAAAAGTGTAAAGTTTAACACTAGAGGAGGATAGGACCTGGTTAGTCATTTCTCACTGGGATCCTATCAGGTGCTGGTGCAACAGCAAGAACTGGCTTCCGCCAGGTGGGCCTTAAGCCTAGTGCAGAAGGATTTGATAGAGGGAGCCTTCTGCACCCCGGGGGGGAGTTGATTCCACAGGGTGTGAGCGGTGTGAGCATAGGACATACCACCCACCTTGGTTCTAACCCTGGGGATGTCTAGGAGTGTTTGGCCTGTTGTGCTAAAGTGGAGGTTCTGATAATGGGAGACTTCAACATGCCAGATACAGATTGCTCAATACTAGCAGGAACATCTGCCAGAACTAGACACATAGTGGATTCCCTGCAGGGGGAGGGCCTCAAACAATTGGTACAGCAACCCACAAGAGACAGGGCTATCCTAGATCTAGTACTGACTAACAGGGAAAGGATCACAGATCTCCAGGTAGAAGGTCACCTGGGGGCCAGTGACCATCACATGGTATGGTTCAGTTTGGCCACTACAACTAAATCACCCCATTCCAAGGCAAAAATATGGGACTTCAGAGGAGCTAACTTTGATAAGATGGCCAACAGAGTAAAGCTAGCCCTGGCAAAAATAAATACAGGTGAGGGGGTACAGACAAAGTGGGCAAGCATTACGGATGCAGTACTTGAAGCAACATCCCATTGTGTTAGAAAAGGAAGTGCAAAAGAAGAAGAAGGAAACCACTTTGGTTCTCAAAAACAGTAGCAGAAAAGGTCAGAGCCAAAAGGCTGGCCTTCAGGAAATCTAAGGGAATGCAGCAGGATGAAGATAGGGAGGCCATACCAAACTTCCCTAAGGGAAGCAGGGAAGGCAGTAAGGCAGGCAAAGGCCCAAACCAAGGAAACACTAGCACAGACAGTAAAAGAAGGTGACAAGACTTTCTATAGATACATTAGTGAAAGGAGAAAATCCAGAGGGGGATTGCTAAGATCAAAGGAGATAAGGGGGCATGTGAGGAGGACCATGTAAAAGCATCTATCCTAAATAGATACTTCTGCTCAGTATTTACTGAAGAGAAGGTAGGACAGGGCCCACAGCTCAGCACCATGGACACAGGGGGGAGGGAGGTGAGCACTAGTCATTCACAAAAGAAAGGGTCCTACAAAAGCTCGCTAAGCTCAGGGTGGACAAGGCAATGGGACCTGATGGCATACATCTCAGGGTGCTAAAGGAGCTAAGGGTGGAACTAGCATAGCCATTATCAGAACTGTTTAGTGAGTCTCTGAGCACCAGAGAGGTCCCAGAAGACTGGAGAAGGGCTCATGTGATCCCGCTCCACAAGAGTGGTAGCAAGGAGCAGGCAGGGAATTACAGACCAGTCAGTCTTACCTCAGTAGTGGGCAAGATTATGGAGGCACTCCTTAAGGAAAGGATAATGCAACACCTGGAATCCATAGGAGCACAGGATCCAAGACAGCATGGGTTTACAAAAGGAAGGTCCTGTCAAACTAATCTCATAGAGTTCTTTGACTGGGTAACCAGAGTGGTGGACAAAGAGTGAGCAGTTGATGTCGCCAACCTTGACTTTAGCAAAGCTTTTGATACTGTTCCACATAGAAGATTGATTAATAAGCTGGGTATTCTTGGGGTGGGTCAGAGGTTGGTCAACTGGGTGGCAAACTGGTTGAGAGGCAGAAAACAGAGTGGTAAACGGTATACAGTCAGAAGAGATGCAAGTCACAAGTGGGGTACCTCAGGGATCATGCACATAGGGAAGAGAAACCCTGAAGCCACCTATAGGCTGGGAGGGGAGTTGCTGGCAGTTACAAGGGAAGAAAAAAACTTGGGCATCATCATCACTGATGACCTGAAATCATCCAAGCAGACCACTAAAGCAGTAGGTAAAGCTAGGGGGATGTTAAGGTGTATTAGTAGGGGTATCACAAGTCGGAAGAGGGAGGTAATAATCTCTCTTTACAAGATACTGTTTAGGCCCCATCTGGAATACTGCGTGCAGTACTGGAGGTCACACCTTCCCAAGGACATTAACCAAATTGAGGATGTCCAGAGGAGGGCAACCAAAATGGTGCAGGGACTGCATCAGAAAACATATAAGGACAGATTAACGGAGTTTAATATGTATACCCTAGAACAAAGGAGGGAGAGGGAGAGGTGATATGATAGAAACATTCAAACACCTTAAGAGCATTAACAAAGTAAAAGAGTCTAACATGTTTCAATATAAGAAAAATAGCAGGACAAGAGGACACAGCATGAGATTAGAGGGACGCCGATTAAGGGGTAATGTGAGGAAGTTCTTTTTCACAGAAAGGGTGGTGGATGCATGGGACAGCCTACCTCAGGAAGTGGTGAATATGGATACAGTGCAGGGCTTCAAACAGGCATGGGATAGGCATAAAGGAGCAATACGAATGAGTATGAATAGATAGGCCCTTGACAGAGCAAAGACTGATGGCACATTTGAAAGGTAGAAAAAGAAATGGGAAGACTGGATGGGCCTTGTGGTCCTTATCTGCCGTCAACTTCTATGTTTATGTTTCTATGTAGAGGAGCCAGGGATTGGTCTTTAGAGCAACGAGCCCAGATAGACTGGGGGGGTGGGGAGTTGGGCCAACTAACTTGTAGGCTAGGCCGAGCAGTGGGTACTGGAGGTGAGCATCCAGTGAGGGCCAATTTAACAACGATAGGGAGTCACAGTGGTGATCCCTAGGGTTGGCCTGGGAGGTGAAGGGAGCCACCTTGTTGTAAAGTACCTGAAGTCTGTTCCTCTCCAGTTTCCCCAGTCCTTGCACAACTGGGGCGGCATATGTGAGTGTCGGGAGGAGGACACTGGTGGCGATAGAGATCCTGGCTTTGGGAACGAGCTGGTCTTTCAGTCGGTAGAGGGTGCCTAGTTTCCCATGTAAGGTTTTGGTGACTAAGTCCATGTGGTTCTTCGATATGGCATCCTTCCACTCTATCCTCTGCGTGTGGCCGGTCAAATAACTTTCGAACCACTTTAGAGCATAGCAGTCTGGGCCTATATTGCTCAGCTTAGCTAGAAGAAGATTGTGGTGAACCAGGTCAAAGGCCTTGGAAAGGTCTACGAAGACCGCTCCAGTGGGGGTGCCCTTGTCCAGGTCTCGGAGTATGTCTGTTGCAGATTTGGTCAGTGCAGTATCTGTCTCATGCTGGTTCTGAAGCCATGTTGGGAGGGTGCCAGGATTTTATGGACCTCCACGTATTCGTGGAGTTGTCCATAGATCAGCTTTTCCTGGATTTTTGACAGAATGCAGAGCAGGAAGACTGGTTTATAGTTGCCAATAGACTCCCGGTGGCCGCCCTTGTGGATTGGGACCACATGGGCCTGTTTCCACTGTTCGGGGACTGCACCCTCCTTCAAAGAGCAATTGATAAGCCAGGTTAGGGGTCTGACAAGGGCCGGGGCCACATCCTTCAGCAACCTGGGGTGAATCCCGTCGGGTCCCCCAGAACCCAAGGCTTTTAGAGTCTTCAATAGTGAGAGAACCTCTTTAGGCTTGACTAGCTGTAGATGAAAGGATGGGCACTCAAGAGCAGGGGGAGCCCTCATGCTAGGGTTTGTGTTGAGGGGAGGTGGGCCAGCCTTGTACGAGTCAAGGTTAGTGAAGTGATAGTTTAATGAGGTGTCGATTAAGGGATCCTCATGTATTAGTTGTCCATTGACTTCAATGGGGCCAGATTCAGACTTGCCATTCCCCTTCACCAATTCATTAATGTGGGCCCAGAAAAGTCTAGGGTTCCTTAGGTCATTTTTCTGAAGGTGCGTGACATACTTCCTTTTGGCTATCTTTATGCCCAGTTTGCACTTGTTCCTGAGAGTTTTGTAATTCACGAGGTTGGCTGGTAGGGAGGAGTGCTTGAACTTTTTCCAAGCCTTGTCGCAGTGCTTCATCAGGGCCTTTAGTGGAGGGGTTATCCATTTGTAGCAGCTCCCCTTGGCCTGAAGTTTCTTCATGGTGGCAAAGAAGTTAGCTGCCTTGTTAAACATGCTCTGGAAGTAGGCCACTGCCTCATCAAGAGTAGGAAGGAGTTTGATTGGCCGGTGAATTGGTAGGGAGTGTAGTGGGTGTAATCCCACGCAGTCAGGATATGCGGTTGTACTCTGGGTGCCCTGTTCTTCTAAATACAAAAGATAGGAGAATGGCCACTCAGAGCATCAGCCAGGATGCCAGCAGACTGGATGTTACAGGGGTTTGTCACCAGAGTCCGGTTGAAGGTAGAGTGATTCCCTTTTTGTGGTTCAGTCTGCTGGGTTCGGAAATTACCTGAACAAGGTTTGCATCTTGAATCAGGCTAAATAGAGACTGGTTGGTTTCCTGGGCCCAGTTCAGGTTGAAGTCTCCCAAGGTGAGGCATTCAGAGGAGATGTCTTTGGCTATATTCTTTAGGATTGCCTTCAGGGATTGGAAGGCATTCTTAGGAGGGTTATATACGCACCCAATAGTGAGGTGCTTGCAGAGACCCAGGGTGATGTGTATGAAGATACATTCACTGTCAGTGCTGGTATTATACTGCAGGGTGACCTCGACTGAGTTCAGGGTATCTTTTACATAGATAAGTACCCTTCCCCCTCTTTTATTAGCCCTATCTTTCTGGTAGGCGTGGTACCCAAGGGCAGCAACTTCGTGTGAAAGGACATGGGATTTGAGAAAGGTCTATGAAATGGCCATGACATCTGGATTGTAGAGGTCCAGCCATTCTTGCACTTCTTGCATCTTAGGTCGCAGACTGCACGTGTTCATGTGCACGATCTGCAGGCCCTTCGAGGACACCCACTGTGTGTCCTGTGGGGAGGATATCGGGAGATTGCCAGGAAGGGGACCTGGGTTCAGTTGTATATCTCCTGCCCAGAGCAGGAGGGCTCCTATGAGGCATAGTGAGGTGGGATTAAGGAACGAGAGTAATCCTCTTGTGAGTAACCTGTTTGCATAGAAGATGGTGGAGTACCAAACGCCTTTCTTAATGAGTTTGAAGGCCATCAATAGGGCTTGGAATCTACCTTGGGAGGGGAATTGGTAGCGAGAGTATGGAAGGGTATCAGGCTGCTGGGGTCCGTGTAGGTCAGAGTCACCTGAGTCAATGAGCCCATCCATCCAGAGGAGGGACAGGATATATATTGTGGCCAATAGCAATCCTCTATTGGGCTGGTAGTGACAGGGTGTGCCTAGCTTTACGGACATGTCCGTGTGTAATGTGGACCCTTGAGTTAAAGAGGAGGATATTCTGGGTATCCCCAGTACATTACATGATGCAGATAAGGTGCAGACACTTAGCATCAAGAATACATAACTGGTACAAACGTGGAACAGGATAAAGTGCAAATATGCTGTGCAATCACAAATGCAAGGTGCAAATTGAGATTTGTATCAAAGCAATACAAAGGCAGTCAAAACAGTGCACAAGGGAACAGCTGTGTAAGGGGAATCAAAAACCTAAAAATACCAGAAATCACTGAGGGTATCTCCTACGGGAAACAGGTGTAGGTGGGTAGGTGAAGGAGTTTCAGCTGATGCCTGAGGGACCCTAAGGAGGTGGAATGACAAATGAATCAAGGGAGGTGGTTCCAGAGTAATGGCAAGCGATAGGAGAAGGCAGATTGCCCAGCAGAGGAATGAGGGTGAGGCATGGAGAAGGTCTACTGGTCCCTTAACTGGAGGGAGCATGAAGTAGGGGAGACTGAAAAAAGGAGCGAGATGAACTCAGATGGCAGGGAGCCAAACTAGTACTTGGAGATAGATGCAGAAACAGATTGCATTAGCAGAAAAAGACCCAGAGGTCCATCCAGTTGGCCCACTTCTATACCTATGCATGGCCCAATACTGGGCTGAGTTTTGAGATCTGAAAGACCTGTTAACTGACCATATTGTACCCATCCCCAGGTATCCCTTCCCCCCTTCTGCCTATAGGTCCCACTGTTCTCTTATGTCAGTCCCCTCCAAGTTTAAACCCCATCATAGTCTTGGCTTCAACCACCTCTCTGGGCAGTCTATTCCATTCATCGAGCACTTGTTCTGTCAAGAAGAACTTTCTCACCTCCTTCCTGAATCTCCCTCTACCAGTCTCCACGCATGTCCTCTAGTTACTGTGCCCTTGTTCCCCCAGAACAAGTCCTTACAATCTACCCTGTTGATTCCTTGCAAAAATGTATATGTCTCAAAGCTGAGGATAGGACAAAAATTAGTAGAAAAATAAAGACTTCAGCTGCAACACCATTTCCATGGGACTTCGTCCACAGTATAGCACAAAGTCACTGGCGCTATGCCATGTACAGTCCTGCTTGGTGGTTGCATTTCAGGTTTCAGCAGTTGGAAACTCTGGATCAGATGTACAAACCTGTTTTAAAGGCAATGTCTGGTCTGGTGAAGTATTGTCAGCCTCCCTTGTGTAGGGATTTGCATACCCATAATGCCTTGTGCTGGGATTGAGGCTTTAAAGTGTAAGTCTGTAGTTTGGAGAGATGCACAAAAACCAAACAATCTGTATCTTTCTTCTCTACTAGTATCTGTTTATGATGCTGCTCACGGCTTTTTCTCCAAACTGTCTCTCCAGTATGCTCACTCTGATTGTACAGAATGGCTATGCCCGCTAGCATCTGGCAAACTTCCTTCACATTATGAATTAGTGTTTGTGGAGACTGTTACCTCTTGGTGACTAAATTTCCCTTCTGTGTGGGTGGTGGGTGGGTCCTGTTGCTTCTTGAAATTACACATCCACAGGCTGTGGCTGTGTATGAGGCCCTGGCTTTTTTGGCCATGGTGAAGTTACCCTAATAGTTACCCTAAACCCATAGGTTAACAGGGCCACTTTGAAAAGAAGACATGTGCCTTAATTGTGAATATCTATATAAATAAAATGTTAATGAAACTCTAATTCAATAACTTAGAAATAATGTGCTTGAATGATAATCCAGTGAGAGAGTCAAAACTATAGAGAATAATGCATGGCATGGTGTCCATTACAAGAATTTAATGCACACCTGAGGTGTGAGGTGCTACATAAACCCCAACAGAAATGTTTGAGGGGTTTATAAAAGCATCCCATACTGAGGTTGTGCACTAAATTCGAATATGCACACCACCACCACATGGTTTATTTTCTATAATTACTGGTGAGAAATTGTTTCCAACCAAACACTATAAAAACAACAGTAAGAAAGCGTGGTTCTAAGAGACTGCAATACTAAATGTTTCAGCATTAGCAACAGAAGAGAAGAAATGAAGAGGGGTATGTATTTGTAAATATTTTCCTGAATTCCCTTTACAGGAACACTTTCATCGTGGTGAATTAAAGAGAAATTCAAACCACAAACCGAGCGAGCAACAGTGCAAGAAATTACCAAAAAGCTGATGTTTTAAAACTCACATTTGACATTTGAAATATGCACTGTTTGTGATTCAGTGATGTAAACATTTAGGTTTATGGGGGAACAAAACTCAAACTGTTAAAAACTAAGAAAATGATCAAAGTGTTAGACTTTCTAATCGGTTCTGTGGCGCTTGTCTGAACTCTATCATTGCGAGGTCTGTTTCCATGGTGACTATATATGCACAAGGTCATGGTTGGTAGCAAGTGTACTTACTGTACAGTGAACTGCCAAAGGGGACACTTGCCATGAAATTTGTTTGTTTCTGGCACTTAGTCCATTGTGTGGATATCTGACTTGTATTTCGTCTGAAGCCTCTCACTTTAAAGGCGTTTGAGATACAAGCACATCTGTTCTCACAGCCAGAGCAGGAAGTGAAAGTGACAGAGCTATAGGGCTGTGAGAATGCAGCTTTCCCATACAAAGACTGAGGCAGCTCGTGTCTGCTGTAATGACCACCCAGTTATTATGACACCTTATAAGTGGTTGAGCCAATAGAAAAAAAATGCTCACTGTTTGATGAGTCTGATGCTGCTAAGCAATACTTGTATTCCGTAGTTAGAATCTGCACAAGCAGGCCGCTCCAGTGATCCAATGGCAGCACGACACGCTACTGTGCAGGTCACCCAAGCTGGGAAGTGAGCTAGGAGGACGCTGTATTGGGAAACATGCCCCATGGCAGCAGCTGCTACATCTCTTTGTGTTGCGATTGGGCAAGGTTGGAATCAGGCTGCGGTGCCAGAGCAACTCGTATGGCAGGCCAAGGGAGCTCGCTAACTCTGCAGAAAGTCACCATGTGTAGCCAAGATTACCAGAAGGCACTGCCCACACCAGGGAAGGAGGGAGGATATGGGAGAAAGTCAGGGAGAGAAACTCATGTATGGTTTGTCTGATGGCCTGGACTCCAGTACTCCCCTGGGTCCCAGTACCTGCCAACATGAGATACTAGTCCACATTAGTGGACTGCATCAGTGGGGGACAACAGTCCTCTCCCCAGAGCCCCAGGAAGGGGAAGCTGTGGGAGACATCAGGGTGGCTGGGGACCTGGGTGGGACAGGGACGAAGAGGCCTGAACAGAGTTTATCCCTAGGACCAGGGTATATTCCTCTGATGAACATAGCTGGGGAGAAGACGATGTATGGAAAAAAACAAATCTCCCCCAGTGTGTACTTGGACATTGATGTGATTTGATCAGCTTGCCAGATACAGCAGTTTATTCTGTGGTGGTTACCTTGTAAGAGCTGAACAAGGGACCATGCAGGAACTATGTTGCTGCTAACATTTGCTTTAGTGTTTACGCACAAATATTCATAACTTTTATTGTTATTAATGATGGCTGTTATTAGCACTGCAAAGACGGCTGTTATGCTGGGCAATCTCCCATATATTTATTTTAATTACAGCTGAGTCTTTCTTCCCATAACTAAAACTCAGCCTTATGTGTGCAAACAGTAATTCTCTCTGAAGTGACTAATTACAAATTTGTTCTTTTCCTGTGTTCTACATTTTAAATTGTAGCAGCCATAGACTCATTACCTGTAGAGATTAATTGTAAACTTTGAACAATAAGAACACATTTTTTTGTTTGTCAGCTGTATGCTCTTAGATATTTACAACACAAGCCCCCCACCCCCATAGGGGTATAAATCTCTACTAGTTGTCTTTAGAAGCTTTACTGGGAATTGCATGAAAGATTTAATTATTAGTCTGATAGTCTTCTATGGCTTAGGAGAAACACATTTTTGATGTGTGGCTCAATTTAATCTTACTTGGTTCAACTATGTTAAATGGTATAGGAGTAGAACCATTCAGGATGTATAGTGCATAAAATGAAGTTCATGTAAATAAACAATTTCAATGAGAATTTCAGCATTTCTTTATTAGTCTTGTAGTTACAAGGGGCAACATATACAGTACAGTATATTGTTTTAGCCACCAAATTCTTGATGCTGGTAGCCGCCCCCCCCCCCCCAAATTCACATCCTTTACAGCACTCCCTGATATCACAGCTGGGTGAAAATTGAATGACAAGCAGCTTTCTTTGGCTTGATGTCTGATTCCCCACTAAAGTGTGTTTGTAAGCAACAGTCCACTCTAGGGAATGGATTTGTGGAGCATTAGTACATGCCCCTGGTGCTTTGTCAGATATGAGGCTGAAGGCTGAGTGCCTTCAACCACATAGGAAGTGCATTAATGCTACACAAACCCATGCTCTGGAGTTGGTTACTGGGCTCATAAGCCAATCCACCAGGTAAAGATAGATTTTTGTTTATGTAGAGCAAAAAAAAGCTAGAGTACTCACCCCTGTAATTAGAAGAGATGACAAGTGCACTTGTTAAACATTTAAAGACAGATATTTGTTTTATTCAAAATTTGCAAAATTCCATAAAGTACTGTTGTGGAATAAAGAAACGGTGACCCTTTGGTCTGATCAGATCACTGTTTATTTATTCACAGCAGCACTTTATGGAACTTATGAATTTTGAATGAAAGGAATCTCTCTTTAAATGTTCAACAACTGTGTCAGTCATCTCTTTTAAGTTCAAGGGTGACTGCCCAAGCTTTTCTGTCTATTGATTGTGTTTGCTGTGTGCTAGAGAGTGCCCAGATCCAAGTGCAACTTTTCATGTCTGCAGAGTTTTCTTTTTTCTTATTATATGTTATGCCCCCTTGATCGCCCAACCTGCCCACATCTGCCCTCTCTCCCCCAGAAAACTAAAGCAGATATGATAAAAACCCATGTTGTGCATTTGGTTTTTGTTTCTCTGTTAGTTTCTGGCATTCTGTTCCTTGTGTCTGTTGCAACAGTTTTTTTTTTTTTTAATTTTCCTTACCAATTTTATGGCTCCTGGAGGTAACCCACATAGGCTTTTCCCAGAATGCCTTTGGGAATGTTATGGACTAGAACTGAGAGCGCAGGATCCTAGTTATAATCTAGTCACAACATCCAGCTGCAACTGCTTGTGGAAGTTAACTGCTCTGAAAAAGGGTTTGTCCTCCTCCCAACTGAAGTCAGATTTCTCTAGGTGGCAACTTTTGTTATTCTGGATGTGTGGCAATTTTCTTTGAAAAGCGCTGTCACTGGATGATAAGAAAGCTGATCCACCTTTGAAGGTCCTTGGTCTAATTAGCATAATTTCCAGTGGCATTCTGGGAAAATGCAATAGTTTAAAGGCAATAAAAGAGGCATGGCTACCTTCAGAGGGTATAAAACTGGCAGGGAAGGGAAAAGTAAAAAAAAATGTCTGTGTATGTATATGTATATGTTTATCTATATATCTATCTCTCTATATATATCTATAACTATATATATAGAGAGAGAGCTATATGTATATGTATCTATATATATATATATCTACTGTGTAGATATATATATATATATATATATCTTGCCATAGGCGAAACAATCAGACAAACAAAAAACAAACACGTGTTTTTATCATCTTTGCATGCAGAGTTCCTTTAACAAGAAACACAGATTAAATTAATAGAAATACATTGTAGAGACTGCTACTGTAACCTTTCTTTTCTGCGCCTCCAGCCTTCATGGTGCACTAGGTATGACAGACATGGCCCGAGAAGACCCCTTATGTCTAGTGCTATGATGGACTGCTCACCAAAGGACTCCCCTACATGAATACCCACACTCACTGCATGCCTCAGAGTCCCAGCTGTGGAGCAACCAGAACTCAGACCTCTGCTGTGCTGAGAAACAATTACACTGCATGGTGTTTTAAGTAGTAGTCACACTTTACTGACTAGTCAGTGGTTACAGATGTACAGTGGTAGCCACGGGCACTTACAAAAATAGTGTATGATGGTGCACCCCAGCAAATTCTGATACTGGTGTAACCCACATCCCCCCTAAACTGGCAGCTTGGCAGCAAAGCAACTACCACAACAACAAAGGGTATCACCCCTGGCATTAGGGCAACACCTGGCTTGGGCATCTAGGAGGCGGGGGAGTGGTACAAAGCAACATTTCTATTTCTACCGAGGTCTTGGGAGAGGTACCAGGGTTATAGTGTGTCTCCTATCTGTGGGGGTCCCAAGAACTCACACAGGTCACTCAGAGATGGAATGTCTACAACCAGAAAATTGGGATTGTACTGTATGGCTTTAATTTCTCATAAAAGATATTAACAAAACTAGGTGCTACTTGGGCTTGGTAGCTGTCGAAACCGATGGTACACTGGTAGCAGGCAGAAACATTTCACAAACTCTTCCTGTTTTCCCACATCTCAGAGCCCATTGAACTCCACACTTTGCTCTTTGCTTTTCTACGGAGGGTCTTCTCCTCTCCCAGTATGTACTTCTTGAGGGCCCTTCATGTCTCCCCATATATCACTTTAGCCAGCTGGAAGTACTGTGTTAACTTACAGACCTACCATACCTCAGGGGGCACTTCTTGTCTCCCCACATTTTAAACACTTTAGAAGAACCATGTTACCTTCCAAAACTTTGCATACATGGAAGAACTGTGTTAACTTCCACCCGAATCTCTTCAGGGGGCACTTCTTGTCTCCCCACACTTTAAACTTTTAACTTTGAAGAACATCCCAGGACTACTTAGGCTACAGGCTTTTGCACCTCTTTCCTGAACTCTAACTTTGCGCCAAGAAATCTAGCTTCCCTGGCTAGAGACTTTGAAACTTTAAAACACTTAAAATCTGAATCTGGGCAGCACTGTTAGTTCTGACAGTCTTTTGGGGATTGCCCCAGCAACTACTCATAGAAACCTTCAGTCCCATTTACTCCTGCTGAGAAATCTTCAGCCCCTCGGGACTTCACAGGATCTGGTAGCCACCACGTCCCGCTGTTTACAGTACTAGGGTGCAAAATTAAAAAAACTGAGGTTCCTTTCCTCTGACAAGTGGGCTGGCAAAGCACCACATGCCTGTAGAACTCTCTCACTCCATCTCCAAACTCCAACTGACCCACAGCTTTCAAACAATAGAGCACTGTGGCTCATGATGCTGTGAGAGTTCTAAGTTTCATTACATCATCTCATGCCTCAGCAGAGCTAAGCAGGTGATGGTGTAATGTACTGCAGAGTATTTTACACCCTCTGGACTGCCCAAGCCCCCTGTCTGATCTAAAACTGATGGGCTCCTAGTAACCCCAGGGACTGGCTGGTTACACTGGAAAAGTTGCATTGATTTGAATGTGGCATTGAACAAAGATGGTGAACCATCACTTATAATAGTGTTCAAAGTGATGGTGGCTAGCACTATAACATAATCCTTGGACACTCTCCATACAAGCACTGCAAAAACATGTTCAATTTTGACCCCAGACAGAAGTCAGGATCTTGGGGTTGCTAAATAAAAGTTGCAATCCCCTCTGACAACAGGAGACACATGACCCCTCCTACTATTTCTTTTTTTTGCCACACACACCAGTGGCAAAGGCTTTGTTTTGGGTCAGAGTCTGTTGTTCTCCACACAATTTTAGACATTTTCCACTGTGCTACAAGCGTTGGGCTACAGAATACTTTACACATCTATTGCACCATGGCACCTGGTTAGCTAGTGATGTAGGGGGCATCCACTCCTGTAGGGAGAGCACTTATCAAACTTTGTTTTCTGGTGCACATACATGGATCCTATGGTCTTGAGAGCAGCTGCTTCAAGACAGGCCAGTCTCCCTGCTGGAGACCAGAGGTCACCTTGTTGTGCTGGGTGCCTCATATCACACCTTTTTCTACACACAGGCAGGTGTACTTGGCACAGTGCAGCAGTGTGTACTTCAGCCTCCTCACAGGCAGTAGCTGGCATTCCCCCCAGTCTCTCTGCCAGAGGCAGCAGCTCTGGTACTCATCCCAGCCTAGGCTCTCCAGTCACAAAATGCAGGCATGTCTCCTGCTTTCGTCGGTAATCTTGTCCCTCTCTCTCCAGGTTTCTCATCAGCAGCTTGGTTGGCAGCATAACTCAGGCACTGGACTACAGATTTCCCCCAAAGGTGACACCCTTTCATCTGGGGTACCCCTCCCATGCTGAAAGGCTGCCAGGGACTCCCTTTAAGGAGAAATCCCTCAGGGTCCTCACACCCTCCTGATGTGTCCCCGACATACTCCACTAGATTAACAGTAATCTACTCCAAATGCCCCTAGTTCCCTTCCCTGAGATCGCCACTGCTGTCTTGAGCCTGTCTTTGGAGGCTACCACGTGACAAGGCATTGAGGAGAAAAGTTCTCAAAAGTCTGGATCCATTGAAAGCTGTAAGGTATGAGGTCATTGCTACCTCAGAGCAGATTTAACTACAACTGACCTCGAAGGCACCCTGGCACCCTCCTCTCTGTAACTAAGCTCCACCCACTAGGCTACATCAAGAGTCAGTAACAGACAGTAGGCACTAAGTCTGACAGTCTGGTAATCAATCCCCAACCCTCTCGTGGCAGGAGGGAGTTGTTACATATGGTTGTAGAGTAAGAACTTATAATTTAGCTCAACTGAGTTTCTGTGTTTCCAATTTGTATTTTAGTGTTTAAAACCTGTTTAATTTTTATGTTCGCTTGCGCGCATGCGCAAGGAACGTTTTGGGAGAGTAGCACACTTTGGAGGTGTGCCTCTCCTGTTCAATCCACTGCTCCATTGAGCAGGCGTGGTGGTCCTGCACCAATGGGTGCGGGAGCTGTGTATGACAGTGGTGGTCTTCACTTCAAAGAAAAACACTGCTGTCATACACAGCACTGGTAGGCCTCACGCCCCCCCAAAGCTTTGGTGCCAAGCTGGGAACTCAGCCCAGCATGGCAAACGTCCTGCGTCCTCTGCCGAAGGGGGTGCCCAATGCCCTGTTGGCTCCACATCCCCCCAAAGGCCCCCCAAAAGCTTTGGTGCCATGCTGGGAGCCCACCCCAGCGTGGCAAACGTCCGTGTCGTCTGCCGACGGGGTGCCCAATCCCCGTCGGCTCCATCTCCCCAAACGCCCCCAAAGCTTTGGTGCCATGCTGGGAGCCCACCCCAGCGTGGCAAACATCCGTCATCTTTTTTTTTAACACAAATAAAAAACCGTCCGGCGCTTCTCCCAGCCCCCTCCACAACCTGCACCACTGCACACCCTGTCTCCCCACACTCTCCTCACCCCATACTTACCTCCGGAGCTCGGCGTGACGATCTTCGTGGACCGGGAACACGTCTGCACTCTTCAAAGCCGGCCGCGAACTGAGGAAATGCCGGTAAGCTGTATAATGGGCTAGATGGGGGTTTTCAACTTTATTGCATATCTCAGGCATTTTTTGAAATTTTGGCACCAAATTTTCAACATGGGGTTTTTGGGACCCCTTCTCATGAATGATTCACTGTCTTGGCATTATTCAGGCCTGAAGGGTGATTTCACAGTCACTGCATGAAATCATCCTTTTGGGCCTGAATAACGCCATGACAGTGACATCATTCATGAGAAGGGGTCCCAAAAACCCCATGTTGAAAATTTTGTGCAAAAATTCTTAAAAATGACTGTTTTACGAGCATGCATTGCGCAGTTCCTATGCAGGCTTGTAAGTTCACGAATTTTCAATATTTTCACTCCAGAGTTTCAACATTGCCATTTTACCACACCTCCTTATGAGCAGTACAGCTGTCATTTTCACATCCGCGCCCAAAGCGTGTTTCCGCCCATATATGCACAATGGCGCAGGTCAATTTCCTTGAAATCAATGTATGGGACACATTAAGAAAATTACCATGACACTGTTCATTAGCAGAGGTCTTAAAATGGCTATGTGGAAAATCTGGTGAAAAAATTCCTAAAAATGACTGTTTTACGAGCATGCGTTGTGCAGTTCCTATGCACGCTCATAAGTTTGTGAATTTTCAATATTTTCACTCCAGATTTTCAACATTGCCATTTTACCACACCTGTTTATGAGCAGTACAGCTGTCATTTTTCACATCCTGCCCAAAATGTGTTTCCGCCCATGTAGTGCACAATGGCGCAGTTGTTGTGCAAAATCAATGTATGGGACACAGTAAGAAAATTACAGTGACACTGTTCATTAGCAGAGGTTTTAAAATGGCTGTGTTGAAAATTTGGTGAAAAAATTCTTAAAAATGACTGTTTTACGAGCTTGTGTTGCACAGTTCCCATGCACGCTCGTAGGTTTGCGAATTTTCAATATTTCCACTCCAGATTTTCAACATTGCCATTTTACCACACCTCCTTATGAGCAGTACAGCTGTCATTTTTCACATCCTGCCCGAACTGTGTTTTTGCAGATGTGGAACACAACGGTGTGGTCGCTGTGGGAAATCAACGCTCAGGACAGATTAACAAAATAACAGTGGGACTGTTCATCAGCAGAGGTCTAAAATGCTTTTATGAGGTGGGGGTAACAAAAAGGTCATGCTGAAAATTTATTGTGCAAATACCAGCAATCGCTCAGGGCATTAGGGTAAAGCACCATACGTGCCAAACACCACTGCAAATACCTGCAAGCGAACGTTCGGCATTGACAAATGCTTGTTTTCTAGTGTGTTTGTTTTCCCCTTTAGCTTGCTGTATGTCTTGCAAACTTTGTGTAAATATTGACTATTTTATATTTAATATATATCAATGACTGCAGTGCTTTACAAAATACAGGTACAGTGTCATCTATCATGATGAAGCCGTGAGTGTGTGAGATGTCAACATTTATTGTGTGACAAATTGGAGTAATTACAGTTGGTTTATATTGGGTTCCAGCATTTTGCAAAATACAGTATTCATGCAATAAATGACATACTGTGCTTGATCCTGGCAGACATAGCTATAATCAACAGTATTTTACTGGCTGTTCTGTTGCTCTACATCTGAGAGCACTACCAACTTGAAAACCTTCTATCTGATACAGAGTAGGGGAGGACAGTACAGTTGCAATCAAAGGCATGGTCAGATAGTTCCAGATATTTCAAGATATTTCTTAAGATATTCCCTCTGGTGGCCCTACAGTGGAACTTCAGGTAGGCAGGGAATTACTTGGATATCACAGAAATTTCTGGAAATATCTGACCATGTCTTTGGCTGTAACAGTACCTGGAGTGCCTAAGGGGGTTCATATGTCCCAAGAGGCCTTGTACTTTGTGTGCAGGAGCCTGTGGTGGGACATGAAAGGAGCAGCCCTG
The DNA here is from genome assembly GCA_016271365.2 of Neoceratodus forsteri. Taxonomy (NCBI): domain Eukaryota; kingdom Metazoa; phylum Chordata; order Ceratodontiformes; family Ceratodontidae; genus Neoceratodus; species Neoceratodus forsteri. The sequence goes on along the minus strand of JADMNL010000030.1, from coordinate 225,819,884 downwards.
AAACAGTTTATTGAGGTTGGTGGCAGTGTTGATAAAATCAGCATGCCAGACAGTCGACCGTCAGGTGGCCATACATGTGTTTGTGAGAGGTACCAAAGTCTTCTTATTCTGACATTCATTTGATGACTCAAAAGTGTCAAAAATATATATTTTTTATTTCCAATAAGAGATTGTAAAATTTGAGGGCTAGCTTTCTGTGCCATTCCTGGCCACGTGTTGGACTGGGCTAGACAGAAAAAATATTATTTTTGTTAATCAAATTACCTCTGTAATCTTAAAGAAGGACTCTGGTTAAAAGTACTACATTGCAGAATTAGAATAAGCATAACCCCAATAAATCTCATACCAAACATTAGGTTTCTGTGTTACTTTATTTTAAAGTTATGGGCTATTTTGTGACTGATTTCACTACCTGTTCAAAAAAGCCAGTTTCAGTGAAGAGGTGCTGATGATGTCATCTCCTGAACTCACAGTTTAGCCCTCCCTGTCAGCAAGCTTGTAGGACCTGTTTCTCCAAAGTTAAAAGATCATTCTGCAATGGTTTTCACAAGTGAAGCAGGCAGCACCATTCTAAAATAGTGCTATAGAATCTATGTGTTTTAGGTTTTGTAACAACGTTGACAAATCTATATTTTAATGCCTTTTTGGTTTGGTTTATTTCTCCAGAGTTGCAGGCTGCTGAGTCAGCATGCCTCCAGGCTGCTGATACCATGTGAAGTGTCACTCTGCAGTGCCTGTTTGGAAGTTGTATTGCTAAAAGTGTTGCAATGTTGGTAACTGCATTGCTGCTTGTCAGTGTCTGCTTTACAATAAGTTTTAATAGGGGCCTTATATGTGTTAATTCCTACTAGGGGTGGAAGTGTTAGCGCTGGTAAAACAAACAATCATTGTAATGTGAAGTACAACACAGATGAGCCTGACTATAGCTCAAGTAACAGCCTGTCAACGAGAAAACAGAAAATGAGCTCTGTTCAACTGAGTATCCCATTCATTCATACTTTGATGGTGAATAAAATATTGCTTGATTGATTGAGTGATTAAGTATTGAGCTGGGTACTGCATAGAAACTTTTAGTAAGGTTTCAAAACAGCACTACCTCTCCCACCCCCTTTAACAGGGTGATGGAATAATTGATTTAAAGTGCCATCCTGAGAAATTACCTCAGTTGATTGATAGGTGTGAATGATCACAGCCTTTCACCACATCAGAGATATCCAGTCTGTAAATCTCACATTAGTGTGCTGTGACTTACCATCCAGCTACCTAGCAGAAAAGGACCACAACAATAAAATATGTAAAACAAAAATATGAATGTGTCAACTTTGTTACAAAACCTGAAACAAACATAGGTTTTAAAGCAGTGTTTATTGAATGATGCTTCCTATTTTACTGGATAAAACCATTTGCTCATATTTATTAAACATTGGAGAAGCAGGTCCTGTCAGCTTGCTGACAGGGAGGGCTAGATTGTGAGTTCAGGAGATGACATCATCAGCACCTCTTCACTGAAACTGGCTTTTTTGAACAGGCAGAAAATTTAGGGCTGTAAAATGCTTTGTAACTTTTAAACAAAGTAACTTAGGGATCTCAATTTTGGCATGAGGGTGATTGGGGCTATGTTGATCCATATTCAAAATTTATTAATGCCAGTAATTTTTGACCACAGTCCCTCTTTAAGCTTCTTGGTTTACTTTATTCAAGCTAGAAAACTATACAATTGGAAAGTTACTGAAGATCTTATGTTATTGTACAATAAATACTTTTGCCATATTATGGTGTTGTGGAAACTTAATGAAAATTACAATGGAAAAAAAAAGTTGGTACAAGCTTGCAGCAGGGGACTTGGAACTCAGCTTCTCCACCTTCCTTGGTCTCACACAGCTTCTTCTGAAGACCACCTTTACAGAAACACAAGTGTGCAGCATGCATGCCACATGCATAATAAACATGCCAGATGCATAATAAGCACACGACTTGCATGCTGCACACAAGTATTTCCATAAGGGCATCATTTTAAGGTGCAGGCAGTTGCAAATATTTTGAACCGCACTACAGCTGCATAGAAAGTGGAATCCTACTGGCAGAATTCCTGCAGAAATGGCAATTCCACTTCCAAAGTGCTTTTTTTCAGAATTTATTCATTAAACTCCATAAAATTCCAAAAAGCATGTCAATGCTAAATGTAATCCATGGAAACTGAATCCACAGTTTACATTTACTGCAGAATTTGATTCCATTGTAACATTCCACTTTCAGAAGTTTGGAATGTCACTTCCAATTGGAATTCCACAGAATGAGGTGAAATTTAAAAAAATTCCACTGAATTCTGGTGGAGGCAGAATTTAAACATTCGGCACAGCTCTAACCTGCTATGACTGGAACTACATGAAAGAATACACAAACAGTCTCTTGCCTTATAGAAACAAGTGTGCAGCATGTATGCAGCATGCATACCGCATGCTTAATAAGCATATGGCATCCATGCTGCATGCATGCTGCACACTTGCATTTCTGTAAGGGTTCTTTTGTGTATTGTCTGACCAGCAAGGCAGCTCCTATGAGGAGAGGTTCAGGAGGCTCAACACGTACTTTCTTGAGGACAGAAGAAGGGGGACATGATTGAGACCTTTAAGTACCTTAAAGGTATAAACAGGTTGAGCACCGAATGCCTCTTCAGCCTTACTGAAAACAAAATCACTAGGGGTAACAGCCTAAAGCTGTTGGGGGAAAAGTTCAGGAAGAAGATGAAGAGGCACTTTTTCATTAAGTGGGAGGTAGCTAAGTGGAATCAGTTGCTAGAGAATGTAGTATCCCAAAAAACAGTGGACAGCTTCAAGAGAATTTGGGACAGGGTCGGGGGAAAGTTGCAGGTAGAGGGGGGAGGGGCAAAGGGGGTATCTGAGAAAGATCAAGGGGGAATATGGGGGGGCAGCTCCCTCTGTAAACACAGTGGGAATGTACACTTGAGCAGACTGGAAAGACCAGAAGTCCTTTATATGATGGCATGTTCATATGTTCGTATGTATTGATGTTGACTTTTGTTATTTTTTTGCTTTGGTTACATTTGTAAATTTTGCACATCTTTGTTTTTGTGCAATTATCTCCTTACCTATGCTGCTTTGTTTTGTACCATTTCTTGTTGTTACTACATTGTGACAATTTTGCACCTGGTTTGCTGTATTCTGTATCACGTTCCCTGCTTCTCCTCCACCGCCAGTTACACCTGGAAAGAAGCTTTGGTCCCACTATGTGTATCCCAGTCATACTGTATGCCTCTATCTCTGTCTCTATCTGTCTCTGTTTCTCTCTCTGTCTCTGTCTGTCTGTCTGTCTGTCTCTCTCTCTCCTCCCTCCTTTCTTTCTTTCTTTCTTTCTTCATGCGACATGCATGCTGTTCCCTTGTATTTCTGTAAGGGAAAGAAATCCCCAGCTGATAACATTTAAGGAGGCAGTATAGCGCAATGGTTTAAGGCTCTAATCTGCAAATCTGGGAGACCTGGGTTTGAATCCTACAGCCCCCACTTGCATACTGTGTGACCCTGAACAAGTCACGTAACTTCCTTGTTGTCCCAGGTCACACTTGTAAATGAGCTTGCAGCTTAGTGCATCTCTCCTGGTTAAAAAAACAAACAAAAAAGTACGGCAGACACTCACCCTCCTAGGTGACCATGCATGGTCCTGAATTTGATTTACAATCATATATAGTAGAGAGCATCAATGGTGAAACTCTGCATTCTAAAACTTCTTTCAGTACTTTCCTGATGTTGTCAAACTGATCACAAAACTTAACATCAACATACTGACCAATTACATGATCTAAAATGTAAAATACCACTATAGATTTTCTTAATTAAAGCTTTGATTTCTCTTGGTTAATAATGAGTTACCAAAAGAAATAAATATTTCTACCTGTCAGAGAATATTTTACTTGGTATAGCATAGCAAAAAAAAAAAAAAAAGACACAATTTTCATCAGCTGCTGCAAAAAATTGTTTATGTGTATCAGTCACTTGCTATATGTTCAGCTGTTGGACAGCTACTTTACATAAAGTTACCAGCAAATGCTACTTATATTGGCCCCTCTGCATGAATGGGTGGGAATTACTGCCCATGTAGGTCTGCACCTGCAGACAGTTGTGCACCTGGGGAATGCAAGACCAAAGCACACCTGTCTGCAGCCCCACTCCACTGGTGCACAGGACTCAGCAGGGTGGCAGGGGGCAGGGTTGTGGACCCAGGTGGGTATCCAATTGGATGTCTGTCCTGGGCCAATAGTGGATCCCTTGCACACTGAGGCATGGACCCGGGTCTGTAAATGCCCACCGGAGGCACCTGGACCTGCACGCACATGCCCCTGTGTTGGGCCATTGAATGATGGCCCCACCCACCCACCACACTGCAGGACCATTACCAGTACCAGCAACCCTACCCCACTGCCCCTGTCCACACCATGCCTTCATCCTGATACCCCTTCTGTTGGTGACTACAATTGCCCATGGTCACCCCAACTGGCATGTCGGCTGGCTGGTATCCCTCAGCAGCACCAACCCCCTGTAATACACACAACCACCCCCAGCCCCATACCTGTTTGCCAGTGTCACTCTGAGACAGTTAGTGGCACATCCTCCACTTTTACCACATGGCCGGTGGCCATCTGATGTACACAGGGTCATGCAGCCGACGTGTGCCCATGTATGTCAGATGGCCAGTGGCCATGGTGGTGAGTGGAGGGCTGTGTCACTGGCCATCTTGGGAGTGGTCCTGGCACACAGGTTAGGGGCCGAGGGGGTGGGTGTGCGGTGCCACGGGGGGGGGGTTAGTGGGTGGGCATTACACCAGGACCAGCACTGGGAGTGTGGTGAGTGGTGGAGGGGCAGCCAACAAGGGTCCAGAGAATGGCAGTGTGCTGGGGTGGGTGGTGCCGGGTGGCCATTGGGGATAGCTGCAGTGGACCCTCAGGGCGCTGCTTGGGCTTTCCGGCCAGACTGGGTGGCAATGGTTTGTGTGCATGGTGTGCCTAGGGGCCATACAACAGGGTTCACCCTGGCATAACCTGTGCCCTCTTCCACAGCCAGCACTGTACACCATTGTGTATGGCATGTAGTGCTGGCATGCCCCTAGCCCACCCTCTGCACAGTGTGGTCCACAGACCAGGGGGATCGGGTGCATTGCGACTGCATGCCCCCGGTAGTGCATCTGGTGTGGGGGCACATTGGGTGTGGAGTGGCTATGCGCTGCAGTTACATGGCATGTAGCCACTCCGTGAGATGGTGCATAGAGGCCATTGCATTTTTCCTACTGCTTCTCAAATAAAATTTTATGACACTGCAAATGCTAAGCAAACATTTTTAAATATAATTTTCCCTGCTAATTGTACAATAAAAATAGGGGACAGTATCAAGAGACAAAACTATTTCTTATAGAAACATGTGTGTAGCATGCATGCAGCATGCATACCACATGCTTAATAAGCATGCTGCATGCATGTTGCACTCTTGTATTTCTGTAGGGGTACGGTCTAGCTTGTAGATTAACAACATTAATGAACACTATACAAAGTTTATTAAGTTGAATATCACTAAGCAAAATATAATACATTATTGAGTGCAGAAAATTGCCAAATACATAAACATTTCATTTTATGATAATGAAGAGGTGAAAGTGGAAGAATTTCTCTTGTTCATTGGTTACTACTTATTTCTATTAAGTCTTTGATCTTGGCATTAAGATTATGAGGAAATCGTAAGATATAATTTAGATAAAATGTATGGGCAAGATTTTCAAATGGGACAACAGAGACTCAACTCTCAGTTTTGATTTGTGTCTTTGTCATCTAAATTGTGCTAAAACATTGGAAGGTGGTTGGTACATTGATGCTACACTTCTTGACGCAGGTGACTTAGAGTTGGGAATGAGCATGGGTCATCATGGGCTGTCCAGGAGTGGGAGAAGGAATGAGCATCCCAGAAGACACTCTCCTTCTCCGAGGTGGAAGGATACCATTCTCCACCACAGTACTGCCGCCTGGGTGAATGCATCTGGAGGCCAAAGGGAGGGTGAAACTCCACTGATGTTGTGACATCACTGCACAAGGGTACACCTGGCATGCAGAGTTCCATGGGGTATGGGATAACACATGAAAAGGCCTTGGTCCCCATAGATGAAAGACCCCAGTACTTTTGGGGCTGCCCACTCGGGACTGAACTTTCTGACAAAGTAACAATCTATTTTTCTAGGTACCTCCTATGCTGTGCACCATGGGCTTGATTCTTGAAGATGGCTTAGAGTGATGCAAGCTGCAGCCAATGGTAGCTTGTATTGAAGCCTGGTGCCCCAGGGACCTTGCACTAGATTGTGGTACAGGAGGGGTCCTGGCGCCTAAGTTCCCACACTTGTGGCAACCTATCCCATGTGACAAACACATGGTGCACAGGAGGGGTTTGCCACAGGCAGTTCCACCATGTTACAGTGACAGAAACAAACGTGACTGTCATTAGGGTGCAAGTGCAATGTTGCTGGTGAACATTGCACCTGGCAGTTGTGCTGCCTGTCCCCTAGCATGCCCAATGCCCCTGGGCTCATTCAGATTCACCCCCTGCAACTCCAGTACTTAAGACATTGGTAAACAAGGAAGGTGCTGCACGCTACTCAGTTGGGGAGTTAACTGAGACAGCAAGATTTGCAGAAATGCTTTTTTTCTGTCTATAACAGGTTATGCCATCATTGCCTTACAAGGTTGTGCCTGTGACAGTTATATTTCTACATTTCTTTCCAGAAAATCTTGTGCACTGGTACAAAGAATACAGTTTGTGTCTCTGCTATCCCCAGGGTGAGCTAGGAGTGCAGAGGCGGCAGCGCAGCCCGCTCCTCTTGGAGTGAGCAGAAAGTATTCGAGCCGCTTATCCACAAACTTTCTTTTTTTCTTGTTTTTACTAGAGCTTTAATTCTCTGTTCTGTTCCTCCTTGTTTTTTGTATTTATGAGCTGTCTTCTAGTTCTTAGAGTTTTTTTCATTTTTCTCTACTTAGTAACATATATATATATATATATATATATATATTCATGATTGCAGTTTGTAACATGGCATTAATACTGTGCCTGTGATCCCGCGCTCCGATAGGCGTAGGAGGGTCACGAGATGGCAGCCAAAGTGGGCATTAACCCTGCGTATATGCCGTGCCTGCTTCGGCAGTACCGTCACCGTCCAGACCCCCTGTCTAGCAGCACTGAGACCAAGCTCAGCAGAGAGAGGAGTGCCAACACCGTGAGTCATCTGCCGGCGGAAACGGGCACGGGGGAGCAGTACTTACGGCAGACATCCATGACAGGCAGCCAACCAGACCCAGGAGCAGCAGCGAGAGCTGACCTGGAGCAGGGCACCACCGGAGCAGTGTGTGTGGGAGGGAAGAGGAAGGGAAGCCCCCCCAGCATGCACAGAGTGAGAGTCCAGCGCTAACAGTCATCACTGGAGACCTCCCAGGGCGCTGATCACGGCAACAGCCACAGCGAGTCACACAGGAGTGTGACAGAGAAGTTGGCTGCACACATCCGCGCAACTCCAGGGACAGCAGGTAACGACCGCATTGGCACCTATCGAGGCATGTGCACCACACTGTGAGAGCACAGCACAGGGTGACAGGTCGGCGCAGCCCCTCCATTAGTGCCACTGTTTATCTACGCACACTGGGACCCCTCCAGATACCTCCACTGACCCACATGGACCACAAGTGCATTAAGCCACTCCGTCGGTGTACTCTAATGCGATTGATGCATGGGGGGTTCGGGTGGTAGCCCTCGGCCCTGGGCCTCGGGCAGGCACCGCCCCCCCATGCATCAATCCAGCATTAGAGCACACCTCTGTCATGGCTTAATGCTTACTTAAATCCTGAGAGTGTTCTGTATAGAATACCTGGACTGCATGTATTTTAGCGTATTTAGTATATTTAACAGGAATTTGGTATTTTCTTTGAGATTATATATATTTTTTGATTATGTTTACCTAGATGACCAAATCATTTGGTAAGACTTATGAGTTTTATCATAGTATCCTTTTGAGTTTTTTATACTTTAACGTAATTGCATGCTTTCGTTATGCCTCTGTATTACCGAGTTTAAATTAAGTCTATTGGCTTATTGGAGTTCTTTTTTTTAGGGGCAAGAAAGGATGAGGAGCACAGAAGTGGGATCATCTGTTCTAGGTGATCTTGTGTAATTGAATGATTGATTGTTTGATTAATTGTACTATTGAAGCACGAGAAAAACACTGAAAAAGACAGCTAATTCTGCCTAATTTTTGAGTTAATAATAGTTAAGGGAGGGTTTAAAAATGACTTGGGTCTCCTCCTTTCAGTCATTCTCATTTGTTTTGACTGCCGCTATATAGCGGTTTATGGTCTTTAAGCACCGAGACCTGAGCTTGCGTCAAGCGATACGAAATACTGAACTCCTTAAATTGCAGCATGCTGTTTTACAGAGCTGTTTGATACAGGTTTTTAAGATCTTTTGGAAAACATTTTATAAAACGTGTCTGTTCTGAGAGTTTGTCTGCCGTTGAGAAGTGTTGTCCATTGGTGTGTATTGGGTAAACTCACACAAGTAAGTTATTTTTTTTCTTTTTTTTTTTTTGGCAGTAATAGATTAATTATGTCTTTCTGGGACATCCATGTGTTTTTTTTTTTTGCCAGTACTTTAGCTATATTAGCCTGGTTATTATGGCTTGTTTTTTCTTTTAACCAAATAGTGATGTATCCGGGCCTTGCAAGCGGCCCTCTAGGGAGAACAGGGTTTCTGAAAATTACTGTGAACTGGGAATTGACTGATAAATATTTCACCTGGGCTCAAAGTCTTCTGACTAAACAACAAACTTCCACCAAGTATCTACTACTTTTATACATATACAGACTGTCAGATCATCATAAAGACCTAATCCTCACAGAGAATAACTGTCTGGGAAGATTTTTCCATTTGTTTTAAGAAGGCGGGGAAATAGAGGAAGGTACATTTTAAAAAGAGCTGTGGAGTTTTGCACATTGACTGCTGCTATTTATGGTTCTTGCTGTAGAACTGTTCTGAATCAAGTATTTGGAACAGATGGACTTGTGGCTTTTGTAATTATTGCAATATACAGTTACTCTAGACCTAATGGGAATAACTATGGAAAGTTCATTTAGTGAACAAGAACAAAGGGCTACCTCTTTACCGGTTGAGGAGGATATTGAGTTAATAACTACCCCAGATTATGTGGGGATAATCGAGGATGGCTCATCTAATGAATGCAGAGTCAAATCTCTAACTGAAGCAGAAACTGTGAAAGTAATGACAAACGATGAGACAGCATTGAGTATGGATCTAAGCTCCTGTTATTATATGACTTTTCAGTCTTTAAATTTCTCCCCAGAATATTTTAGTGATGCAAATCAGAAACTCAATTGGCATGAGGATTTAAAAAATATTGCTAATGATTTGCAAAAAAAAACATGAATGGGTTAAAGCAATGGTTCTCAAATGGTGAGGCCAGCCTCCTTGGGGAGGCCCCAAACTGTTCCAGGGGAGGCTCAAGCAAGTCGGAAAAAGTACTGTATTTAAATTTTGGGTTTTATACATTTTGTGTGAAGAGATGATGCAAACTGAAAGAGGATAAAAACAGTAGATGAATTTTATGCATTTATTTACTAATAGGTGACAAGGGAAGGCGAATGAGCCAAGGCTCATTTCAGGTGTACCCGGGAAGGGTAGGGAGTGAATATATTTCAAAAAGTGACTGCAAAACAATCAAGAAATATACAATGGGCAATACTGCAAATAAATATGAACAATAAACTAATGAGTGATGGTAATTGATCAATTTGTAAACTGATGGCAGAACAGCCCAAATACAAGGGTTGAGCATAGAAGTGCTAAGTCCAATAGCAGGAAGGTGCAGAGTAATCCCTGTGAAGTTGCTTAGGAGCAGGGAAGGATGGTGAGAGGCAAAGTATGTAGGAAAGTTATTTCATATACAGAGGAAACAGAGAAAGTAGTCTGACCCATGAAGGTACTGCAACAATGGGTAATGATGGTTCAAAAATGAAAATAGCCGAGCAAGTAGGTTGGTCGGGGGGGGGGTTACAATAAGCTGAATAATATTTATTTTATTTATTTGTTATTCAGATAACACCTTTGAGCACAGGAGCTCTTTTTCAAAAATTCCAAGTCAGTATAAGACGAAGAACTGAATGTGAGCCAAGTACTCAAAAGGGGTTTCAATTTATTCATGGTGTACTGTGCAAAGTACGGTATGTCATTTTTCTTTGGGGAGGCCCAAGATTATTTCAATTTTTGGGGAGGCTCAAAATCTTTTCCATGGATTTGGGGAGGCTCACTGTGACAAAGTCTGAGAACTATTGGGTTAAAGCATTACAGTTCTCCAGGAGGATAACATGACATAGGGAAATTTATACTCTAAGTACTCAGGCCTAGACAAGGGGACAGATGGGAATACACAAAATATACAAGATTATCCGTGTGGGCTTAGTGAAGATCTTAAAAAGTTTATAAGTGACCCTTATGCTGCACATGTAGTTATACTGGAGCAACTTACCAATTTTAGATTTGAATTTGACAATCTAAAAGAAAATATTGCTATTAATTGATGTTAGTTAGATACAATATTTACTGAGAGAAATTTCCTGAAGAGTGTACTCCATCAATTATTATAGAAGAAGCTGAAGATATTAGACCAAATTTTTCTCCAATACACATACTAGATATAACTAGAATAAATTCATATAAAAATGGGGAGAGAAAATAGGGAAAGAAAAGGCGAAAAAACAAGGAAACAATAATAAAGAAGGAAAAGAGAAAAGTACAACAAGGAAACAGAAATATTTACAAAAAAGGGAGGAGACAAGGGAATTAACAGCATCATCTAATGAAAATAAAAATCAAATTTTATTGGAAGAAAAAGACAGTTATACCACAGAGGCTATGGAATGGCATAGTATGTTAGATGCTCCTCATGAAGTAAAGATGCAACACATAACTGAGGTACTGGATGAAATCAAAAATCAGCTTATAAAGTTTGATGTAGAGTTGAAGACTTTTTAGAGATGAATGCTATATTAGGTAGGGGTCAGAAATAGTGGAAAAATAAAGGAAGGAAAATATTGGGGGGATTTTACCCTATAGATAGATGTTTAGATGTTGTTAAAAGCAAAAAACAGGAAAGATGTAAGGAATTTATTGACATTAAGAACTGTGCAATCTTGGTTCTGTGTGGCTATATGTGCAGAGTCTATTATTTCAGCTGACATAAAATCTGATTGTAAACCTTTTTAGGGCAGAAACTGGTGCTGATTTAATGGAGGATGACGTTGTACAAATTTGGAACGATCAGGATCACAAAGGGATAGATTGTATATATATATCTTTTGTAAAGTTCGTAGGATAGCAAATCATATCTGGAATAAAGAATTGAGGAAATATGGCTATGAAGTGGATTTATTAACAAAGAAAAATATCATTGCTAAAAAACAGGAGCTATTTGGGGAAACAAATCAGTATATTTGGACTAAAACCCATATTCAAAGAAAATGTTAAAAATTAAAGTGCTGTGTAATATTTTCACACAGGTGTTGAAAATTGATCCATTTAAAATTGAGATTACAAAAGTTCACAGATGGGAATCTAAATAAAAAAATGGACAAGCAGACATAGAGGTTAGAGATTCTGAAGTAGAAGACTTAATTTTACAAAAGGCAACTGTGCTGGACAAAATTGGCCTTTACATAGTAGACGGTGTATTAATATCTCAAATCAAAAGCAGCACAAATGCTAAGACCAAAGATGAAGTGACAAACACTTTTATACTATATGACATGTCTAGAATTAAAAATGAAAACAATAAACTCAAACAGGTACTGTTAGATCTGATGGAACAGTTACTTAATATCTCTACAGAAGATAGGAATGCCATGTTAGTATTTTGAAGTGATTGTAACTTAGAGTCTGATCAAATTTTGATAATGGTTCACTATCAGTCTTTTAACAAAATTCTGGCTAGTGCAGGCCTTTTGGATGCTGTGGGCCTGCACTTAGTCCAGAATGAAATACAGTCTAAAGATCCTGTCTATGATTGTATGTCTATTAGACAAAAAAGAACTAGAGGAAATGGAAATATTCCCTGTTTGGAAACACAGTTTAATGTTACTGTCTCAAACAGATTTGATATTCTGGATTTAACCAATAACTGACAGTCAGCAAAACAACCAATAAACAATGTTGGAGGAAAATGGTTACTTACTTCTCACTTGAAATATAGGAGGTATACATACAAAATTTGCAGATAGGGACTGGTTGGATTTCATAAATAAGCTTTCAGGAAACTTGGCATGTACCTGAGAGTGATATATCAAGAAATTGGTATCCAGCCAGCCCACTGGCACAGCGGTAGGGCTACCGCTCACGGCACCTGCGACCCGGGTTTGGGAACTGACTCGGGCAGCTGGAAGGCTGGCTGGGAGGAGGAGGATTGAGCACCCAGTGGCTGCTCTCCTCCTCTGGGTGGGGTGGGATGCAAGTTCTGCTGCTATACTGCCACCTAGGTGACCACAGGTGGAGGTGCAGTGAGACTGCAAACAGCCTGGTGGGAGCTGGAGTGCCAGCACATTGTGATGTGCTCCGCCTCTAGGCTTCCCTAGCGTGCAGACATCCTGAGGGTAGGGAGACAAGAAAAATGGAAAAACCCTGCACCAGTCTCCCGTAGAAGGGATCCGGTTGACCTGGGAACACCCATAACCAGGCTCCATAGAAGGGGCTGGCGAGGCCTTCTGACACAGACTTAAGGACCTAGCGAGGGCTGTGGGACCCCCTCTCTGCCCCGCCCAGGGGGAAACTGAGGCAGGATGGGGACAGGCTTGCCGGTACCTAGAGGGAGGTACCTGGGGTGGGACTACGGGAAGTGCACATGGCCTAGGGATCCCAGAAGAAAGGATCCTGGTACAGAGAGGAGAGCAGCATAAAAAAAAATGGTATCAATGTTATCATGTTCCAGGTCAAAAATTAACAAAAATCAGAAGATATGCAGGGGGACTGGCAGTTTGGATTAAGTTAGACAAATACATTGTGGTGGATCTGATATTTTCTAATTTCAATATGTTGGTAATCCATGTTAAGTTTCATCAATATAGATTTTATGTTATAAATGTCTACATTTCTCCATCAAACTCCAGACTTTATACAGAGGAAATCTGGGAGTTGCTGGATGATCAAATAAGATCTGGGCTGAATCCATCTGTGATCATGTTCTCCTCTGTGGAGATTTTAATGCTAGAATAGGAAATTACAAGGGATATGCCGATATTACTTTATATAATGGGTTTGATGATCGGGCTGATGTGTATAATAGTTTCACTTGATTCAAAAGCCAATGTAGTAGGCCAAAAATTAAGCTGATGACTACCCATTTTCTTACACCAATGAATGGGAGAATAGGAGATAAGCCAGGACATTATACTCATATTTCTGTTTGTGGCCCTTCTGTAATAGACTATTTACTATGGAATGGGGACATACACTTTTGGGAGAAATGTAAAGCTTTAAAGCGTGTGGAGAGTGATCACTTTCCATTAATGATTAAGCCCAAATGACAGTCTTTACAGGATATCATTGATCTTGTTTTGCCACAAATGGAAATAAGAAAACATATTAGAACTCGATGGAAAGACTCTTGGAGAAGCTAAAATTAAGCAGGAAGTACAAAATGTAAATGATGGCATACATAATTGCATCACAACAGAGGAATTGAACTATTTTGATTTCCAGGTGCTGTGAGAAGATAAGAACATTTTTGATAAAAAGAAATTTACAAGATATTAACAACAAGCAGGATACTTGGTTTGATGCTGAATGTTGACTAGAAAAATTTAAACTTAGTCGGCTTATCAAAAATATTAAAAATAGTGATTTAAGAGACAAAAGTAAAAAAAAAAAAAGTAATCGATCCAGAAAAGAATGTAAGATATTTTTGGAGAAAAAAACAAAAGAAATATCAATAACTGCAGTGGAATAAAATGCTTATTATAATAAAGAATGATTATCAGTCATATTGGCTCCTAGTAGCCAAAGGTACTAACAGATTAAACTATGAGTGATTCCTATATTACAATGCAGAAATGGGTTGAGTACTATTCATCCTTTTTAATTTTTTATGACTCAGCATTAGCTATGAAGTCAAACTTGGCTAAACCAGATATGACAATTTAGTAAAATCTTGCCATCTGAAGTCTATTTTGCAATTATTACACTAAAATGGGGAAAAGCCTCTGTTCCAGATCAAATTTTGGATGAAGTATTTTTGGCTGTTCCATCTTTGTGGTCTACAATTTTAGTACCTTTTTTCAACAATTGCTGTATAACATTATCATTTCCATCTTCCTGGAAAGGGGCATTGATTATTTCCATATATAAGAAAGGAGACTAGAAAAATCCTGCTATGTATAGTCCTATTTCACTTTTATATAATACGTGTAAAGTCTTTACAAACATTATTTTAGATAGACCTCCTAACTTATTTATCTGTTCCTTAAGTCTATCAGAATTACAAGCCAGATTTAGGAAAGGCTATTCCACTACTGAGAACTGTTTTACACTTTAACATTTAATTAACAAATATGTTAAAGTCAGAAAACAAAAGTTGTTTGCAGCTTTCATAGATTTCACATCTGCATTTGACACGATTATGCGTAATACTCTGTATGGAAACAGATGAAACAATGGGGTGTTTCTGATTCTGTGATTGACATTGTTGGTGAATTATATGCAGGGACATGGGCACAGATTAAATTAGGATGACTGGGTCAGTTATCCGCCAATTTTCCTACTAATAAAGGCATTAGACAAGGTTGTGTGTTAGCCCCATTTTTATTCAGTATCTATATAAATAATGTTACAGCAATTGGAAAGAGTGAATCCACTTCTCCAAAAATCTAATCAGGGCTGTGCAGTTTTAGCTTATGTGGATGACTCAGTTTTGTTTGCACTTACACAATCTGTTTACAAAAAAAAATTAGAACTGTTAAACACATGCCTTGCAACATTCACTTAAAATTAATGAAACAAAAAGTAAGGTTATGATATTTGGTGGTAGAAAAATAAACAGAAATTGGCAGGTAGGAGAGAAAAGCTTAACTACAGTTAAACAATATATATATTTATTCTCCAATAATGGAAGCTGGTCCAATCACATTAATTTACTGAAAGTGAAATTAAATCAAACTGTAACTTCTCTTTGTATGTTTAATAGGAATTATGGAGGAAACTCCCTTAAACCTCTTATAGTTGCACTAAAAGCTAAATATAATGCACAAGCACTTTTTAATGCTGAAGTTTGGGACATTAGAACATTTGAAATTATAGAAATACCTATGAATAAATTACTTAGACTTTTCTTGGTTTGGGAAAATCTGTACCTATTGCTTTAATAAGAGCTAAGTGAGGCTTAGCAGGGTACATTTATGCCAAAAAAAGCAAACTATTGGATTAGACTGCTTAACTATGGAAATCATCGTATCCCTCACATGTGTCTTCTGGGAAAAAAAATATTGGGCAGAAAATGGTTTGACTAATGGCAATAGGTTTCAAAAGGTACAAATGATTTTAAAAATGGTTGATTTGGGTATTCTTGAACATTATAATAAGAAAAGGTATTGTAAACTCAAAGTATCAGAATTGTCACAGGTAGACTAATAGAATATTATAAAGTATATGACTTGAAGAATATTATGAAACTTCATATTTCATGATGGTTAGTACAGAATGATATATCGCATCATTATAGATATTACTTGGATATTCTTGATGATGATAAAAACAAATTATATACTCATTATCGATTGGAGTTATTTCATAGTAATGTTTTGTAAACAAGATATGAAGGGAATAATGATGAAGAATGTTGCTGCTTTTGCAGACAAACCCAAATAGAAAATTTATATCATGTCATTTTTAATTGTAGTTGGTACATAAAACCAACAGTGCAATATATTCAACCATTGTGGGATACTATGCAACAGACAAGTAAGGGATTGATTCTGAAGATCTTATTTACAACAGAGGATGAAATTATAATACAGGCAGTAGCAGCTTATTTACTAGTGGCCTCAAAGAATAGAGACTATCAGAAGAACATTTGAAATAAATTAAAATTAAAACGGTTGCTTTGTAATGTAAGAATTATCTATGCTCCTGCCTTATCTTAAAAGTGTGTGTGTGTGTGTGTGTGTGTGTGTGTGTGCGTAATATATATTACACCAAAGTATATGTATTTTGTTATGATGTTTGTTTGTATTTGTATAAGGTCTTTTGACCAAAAACAATAAAATTTTACTACTACTACTACAACAATATAATCACCTCCAGGTCAGAGGTGTACAGGGCAGAGAATGGTTGCTGCATTGAACTGGTTTCAGTGTCCTAATTGTGGTGTTAATTGCAATGCCCATATAATGATTTTCCACTGCAGGCTCTGTGAGGCATAGGCTAGTGGTCCCTCCCCATCCCTGATCCCCTGTTAAAATACATTATTCCTGTCCCTGGTGGTTAAGCAGACCACCCTTTCTGATCCCTGATGTCCCCAATAATTTTCATAAGTCCCTGGTGGTCTAGTAGACTTTCTCCTCAATCCCCAAATTTGCCCATATATTTATGTAATAAAACAAACCAATCCCTGGTGGTCTAGTGGACCTCCAATACCCATTTTTTTTTGAGTATTCAGAAAGTACATTTGAGTCAAAGACTCTTTTTCAAAAGTTCCATGTCAATACAGGTAAAGCACAGTAGAGAGCAATGTAGAAATGGAACACAGGCAATCATGCGTGGTACAAGAACATATGGTAAAATGGCTAACATTTAGATAAATAGCAGATTCATGTATAAGTCTTGGAGAACAGTATACATACAAAAGCTTCAAATGGGCTAGTTCAGAGATTTTCAGGTTGGGAGTAGCCAGCCAGAGGTCTTAATCAACAGATCAAGGGGCAGGTCAAGGGTCAGTGGCAATCACAGTGATTATAGGACTGTAGATGGTTCCTAAGGTAGGCTTTGTAGAGGCCGATTCTAGTCACGTTGGTGACATCATTAGGTAGGTTATTTAACCCAGGAACGGGCTCTGTAGCTAAAGGACCTTTGCAACTGGGAGGTGTGGCTGCGGGGGACCAAGAGAAGTTGCCTGCTAGCACTGCAGGTGCACATGCATGACGGGGCCCATTGTATTAGAGGTGAGAGACCAGCGGGGTGAGACCAAGGATAATCTTTTTGGCCATGAGGCAGGTGTGAAACCTGATTCTGTTATCAAGGTTGAGCTAGTTCGTGGTGTTGTAAAGGGAGCATGTGTGGGTTAGATGATCACAGCCCACGATGAGGTGACAGACTTTGTTGGGGGAGAGCTGGAGTCTAGACAAGGCTGAGGAGCTGGCAGCGCTATAGATTAGCATGCCATAGTCTAGAAGGGAGAGGACCGAGGAATTTCACCTGTATATTTAATTAATAAAACAAACCCATCTCTGGTGGTCTAGTGGACCCCCACTCCCCATCCTGGTAGTAGTGCCCACCACCCCCCCCCATCCTAAACCCCGAGCCAGCGATCGGCACAGCCCTCCTCTCACCACCACGGCCAGACACTGACCAAATTGTCACTGAATGCATACTGTATTATGCAGTACATGCTTAGTGACAGTTCAGTTGGTGTCCAGCCGTGGTGATGAGAGGAGGGCTCTACTGGTTGTTGGTTCAGGATGGGGTGGAGTGGGGTGGTTGGTACTTCCTGCCGAGGTTGGGGGTAGGGCTCCACTAGACCACCAGGGATGGGTTTGTTTTAGTAATTAAATATACTGGTGAAATTGGGGATTGGGAGAAGGGTCCACTAGACTACCAGGGATAGGTTTGATTTTATTAATCAAATATAAGCGGGAATCGGGGATTGAGGAGGGGGGTCCACTAGACCACCAGGGAAGTTAATTGTACATATCAGGGATCCGGGCTTGGGAGGAGGATCTGCGGCACATTACCACAATGTGCTAAACTCTACCAAAGGGATATTTCTAAGTACTGTTAGACCAGCCCTGGCTGGTCTAATGGTACTTAGAATTTCTCCCTCTGGGAGAGTTTAGAGAATTCAACTTTCGAGGATATGGCACCTTGCATCTGCCTCATGCTTGCTTGTGCCATGCTGCAACCCATGTTGTGGTGCAAGCCCCATTTAGTGCAGGCAGCCTGTAGTTGATGCAGGCTGCCTTTGAAAATCACTACCAGTGCATCGCTTGGCACAAGGGACACATTGCACCATTTATTGTGGCACAAGTCCCTCGTGCCGCACTGAGAGCTTTGAGACTCGGGCCCCATGAGTTGTCATTTTTTGTTTGACCCTAATCCTTGCCAAGTCTACAATACTATTTCTAAGCCAAAAAAAAAAAATAAAAAAAAATAAAATACTTTTATAAAATACTCACATTTTGGTGAAACAAGAACATTTTACTGCCAAGTGAAACTGGAAGAGGCATGGAAAATTTTATTGAAAAAACAAACAACAAAAAAAAAAGGTAGGGACAATATTTTTGCCTAGCTTCATTGCACTGCTTCTTTAAATATTTTGGATAGTTGCACAAGCTGAAAGGGTAAAAGTGGGTATTCCAGGCACAACTCTCTATCTGCCCTGCTTGGATAATATCATATAGAGATAATCAAATCTATTTGAGGCTACTATCTGGTACCCCAATCATCCCTCACAAAAAATGTGCCTGCAAAATAACCCCCCATTCCCCCATTTCACGGTCCCTAATGTACACAGTCCCAGGACTGTGTAGCAAGCTGTAATGTAACTCCCTCTTCAGTCTCTGCCTGTTCCCCTTCGCCTATCCAAGGAGATAAACATGTTCAGCCAATATCTGGCCATCCTGCCACCCCCACCCTGTTACCCAATCTCCCCTCCCCCATTTAATAGAGGGCTCCCAACCATTCCATTGAGCAGAGGCAGAATGGTGGTTGCCATTCATTACTCCTCTTACTCCCCATTTGAATAGTTAGGTTGTGCTAGACAAGCACAAATCTTACTTCTTGTATAGACAGCCTGGTCTTGAGCCATATGAAGAGCATGGCTTGGATACACTCGTTATAGCCCCACCCCTCTGCACCAGAAATTAAGTTTGCATTTGTATAGAGAACAATAACTGAGTTACAAGTTTAGTTCTACAGAATATTCCAATGGACCATACTTTTGCTCTTTGACCAAGTTCAGATCAGTTTAAAACTTTTGGGCAAAATTGTGAATTAAAGTTCAACTTGGTGCAAGCTGGGAGAACCACGTGAAAACAGCTGCCAAACGTCAAGCAGTAATTTTGGTTTGCTTGATTAAAAAAACCAAAAAACAAAAAAACAGGAACCCAGTGTCTGTAGACGGCAACAAAAACTAAAATAAAAAAAAATTAAAATAAACAGACTCCAAGCCTACCCCTGGAATCCACACATCCCATCCTCCATATCTTTTTATTAATAACACTTTATTAAAATAGAATTGGGAGACTGATCTATGAACAGACAATATTTATAAACAAAGACTTCTAAAGAATAAACTATGAACTGAGGGAGAATATCAAACATCGTGGCCCAGATATTCAAACTGTGTCACAAAGTAGTGCAATAGCAGGAGCAGGCACAAGTTCAGTGCGCCTATACACAACACGCGTGATATTCAAACACTGCGCAGGCCAAGATGCATTTGCACAACACAACTGAAGATTGCACCCACTGCCCCATGGCACAACCAGGGATGCGCAGTGGCACAGGTCTGATGCGCAGCAGCACAACCAGGGATGCGCAGTGGAGCAGGGTAGCAGCGCATCAGCACAACCAGGGATGCGCAGGGACAGGATGCAGGGGTTCACCACCCGTGGAAGATATGGGCAGAGGAGCACGCAGCAGAATAGACAGCACCCCCTGCACCCCATGAACGGCACAACCTGAGGAGAGCTGGAATAAACACCAGTCCATGGACACTAGCAACAATCCCACAGCCGGGGCATGGTGCCCCTGCACACCCCCTGGCAAGCTGTGACCGGAACACAAGGAGGTCTGACCATCCCATGCTACACCATCCCACCAATGCAGAGCACACCCTGCACAGCAATCCCCAGACACCCTGCCCAGGAGCAGTGCCTAACAGTGCATGTCACCCCATGCATGCCACCACCCCCACTGTGACAATGCAACCCTGTGCACCATGGAGCCATGCAAGGCAGCCCCACCATGAGGACCCTGCAGTGGGTGGCAGCAGCCACCGATGCAACCACTGCAGACACAGTGCTGCTCTGCATGCCCCCCTGAGGTACAGCTGAGAGACTGACCCTGAGTCAGCACACAAGGTACCTGGCATGTGACAGGACCTGCCCCGGACCCCACCACCAGCAGTACGGCACCCTGCACACCCTCCCAAGCACACACCCTGCCCCAGCACTGGCCCCAACAGCCAACATAGATGCCCACAGTGGTGCATGGAAGCATGCACCGCACAGGATGCAACACAGTGCATGGACAAACACCCACACATACCCAAGGGCACACCAACACAGGGGCACAGTAGCGGGGCAACAAACCCACTGGCATGCAGCCACAGCAGCCGTGTACCCACAGCCAGCACCCCTCCATGGCACAGGTGTACCAGCCACCCTGAGAATGCACCATGAATCCGTACACCACCAGCATGCAGCCAGAGCACAAGTGACAGACATTGGAGCACATCCCCTGCAACAGACACAAGTGACAGCATGGAGGGGGGGACAACAGCAGAGGCCACGGTGCCACCCGAGGCAGACATGCACCATACCGGTAATGGAAGGCAATCCAGCATTGTGCCGGGTACAGGGAGTGTTCAGCATGGACAGCACCACTGACATGCCAGCAGACCATGCATAGCACAGACATGCAAGGGTGTCAGCTGCACAGGCCATGGACAGTCTGACAGGGGCACCATGGACACAGTGCATGCACTGTGCACCACTGCACACAGGCATCCAGTGCACAGAAAACACACATACCACAGACAGTGACTGAGTCCCCCGCTCACACCATAGGTGGTTCCCTGCTGGACACACACACACCCATGCCTGCACCACCCCAGATGCCATACACACCACTGCAGCTGAGCACCTGTAGCCCGCTGCAAATCAGAGACCACCACTGTTGTCATAACAAAATGCATGTATTGAAAAAGGTAACAAACAAACTATTTACAAGTATTTACAAGGGTGGGGGAAAAGGGCCACAAACCAGGTGGGGGTGGACATGGGGCAGGGGTGAACAAATGGGAGAGGGAAGAAGGGGTGTGAGGGTGGGTCCAGGGGGGTTAGGTGAGTCGGGGGCATGGAGGGCCTATTGCCTGCCCTGCTCTCCACTCCTGTGGTGCCTCCGGGCACTTCATCTCAGGACCCCGTCCTGCTCCATTCTCTCCAGTATCACCAAGAATGCTCATGCCAGCTGCAGCAGCTCCTGCATGCCTCATTCCAAGGCAATCCAATGATGTGCACCTAGAACAAGGGAGCAGAGTCAATACATGTGACTGTCCATCCCCCTGCAGCCCACCCATTGTGCATGGCATACAGCCATGGGCCACGCCCCTGTGATGGTGTTCGATCACCCACAG
Source organism: Neoceratodus forsteri (assembly GCA_016271365.2). Lineage (NCBI taxonomy): Eukaryota > Metazoa > Chordata > Ceratodontiformes > Ceratodontidae > Neoceratodus > Neoceratodus forsteri. Next base: position 225,798,218 of record JADMNL010000030.1, on the reverse strand, counting down.
TGACCATGTCCACAAGACCTGCCTACCCAGGTGCACACAGTCATGTGGACCGCTGCACACACCCACCACCCAAGTCCCGCACAGCACCACCGTGGCTGTACAGTGACATGGCTATGTGGTGCAAAGGCAGTGGCACAGCCATGTACCTGGTGCATGCATGGACCACCAGCGATGCTCACCCAGACATGCAGTACTACAGGACAGTGCTGAGTGTACCATGTGGCATGCATGGTGGTGGTGTCAAGGGCTGGTGGCCATGCCCCGCCGCCTACCCCTCAACACAGCATGCACAGAAGTTCTTGGAAGAAAGGCACTCACCTTCATCTGCAACAGCCAGGTTCTGCTGTACTATGGCCCCTCCACCTTGTCCATGTTGCTGGGCAGCATCCCTGTCTCGCTGTGCCCGTGCCTCCTGAGCATGGCGTCTCTCCTCAGGGCCTAGGGTGCAAACACAAAGAGGGTAACATCAGTACAAACCAGTAGCAAAGTCCCCCATGGTGTGTGCAATTCCACACAGCCCAGCCATGCCGCAACCCCACCACCACCACCACTGCTCACACTGGATGGCCTGCACCCCCTTACATGGTGGACATATGCACACTGTGATACCCAGATGGACGGACACTACCAGTGTATGGATGGAGCACCTACCTGGCCATCGCACTGTGCCTAGCCTGGCGTGTGCCCATAGTTGAGCCAGCCTATCTGGGTCCATCTGCTGGAGGTCCCCATAGCGGTGGCAACACTGCTCTGCGCTGCAGGCAATCCCAATGGCCTCCTCCATTGCCTCTGCCGCCTCCTCCCACACAGTGCTTCTAGGCCTATCCAAAGGGTCTTCCCCAAACGGGGCCCCAGCATGGGGCTCAACAATGGCCACAAGATTGGCCAGCTCTAGTGTGCTCCACCGTGGTGCTCTCCTGCATGCCATCATTCATGCAGGCCAGATCACAAAATGGTGCTCTGTAGCGCACGTCCCCCCCATGCAGATGCTGCACGGTACAGCGCTGCCATTCCCCATCATGCTGTCACTGAACAGTGTGATAGGGGTGTACCCATGCAGATGCATGGTGCCTAGGGGGCAAAGGTTGACCGCAGGGTCAAAGGTCTGTCGTGCACGGACTGCCACAGTGCTATTGAGACTCCCTGCATGTAGTGCAGTAGGGTGCCTGTGTGTGATGCCCTGCAGTGGCCTACTGCACTGTGGCACCATGGCACCTACGGCACTCCAGAGCACAAGCGCCACACACGAGAACAGCGCACTAGCATCACTGGCACAGTGGTGGCCATGCCCTGCACTGCCTCCCACACTCAGCACACCATCAGTGTGGCAGGCGTTGGCATCAGCACCCCGGGCATGCGTCATGCGGTGCCTACTGCGCATGTCACAGAGCTGCGCCATTGCCTGAGCACGCTTAACACAATTGCGCAAGGTGCAACAGCATGATATTCAGCCAGTATATGCAAATCAACTCATCAGCAATTCCATGGCACAGCCACTGAATTAGCATCCACTTAAAGTTGCGCCTCAACTCATTTGCATGCCTTGTGCTATATTAATGCGACATGGGACTGTAGAGGACAATGTTTGGTATTGCAGTCTATTGTGGTGGGTTGCATGCTGTTTGGAAGTGTGGACTGTGGTGTGTGAGAGATGCATGGGACTGCACATTTAAAGGTAACACCTGTCATTCCCACAGGCTCTATAATGACCGAACGTGAGGAAGAGGAGGAACAGAGATGTGGGAGAAGGAGGAGGCCCAACTTCACCCGGGTGGAATCAGATGCCCTGTTCAAGGCCTACCTTGACAGGGAACTGCTGCTCAGTGGACAGTGGGGAACACCACAGGCCCATGCTGCGGCATGGGGTGAGGTAGCACGTGCTGTCGACCAGCATGACAGCCACCAGTGGTCCATGCAGGAGTGCAAAAAGAAGGTTGGCATGTACAAGAGGAGGATTAAGGACAAGGTGGCTGCCATCAGGGCAGCACATGCTGCAACCAGTGGTGGACAGCCGGATGTGCCACGCCTGATGCCACAGGAGGAGTGGGTGGCCAGCAGCATGCGGCGTTGTGCCCTAGAGGGCATTCCAGGTGGTGGCTTCCAGACGGGTGGCAGCCCGTCACTGCATGGTAGGTCCTGTGCTGTCACTGTGTGGGGGGTGGGAGGAATGCCACAGGGTAGGGCAGAGACATTAACGCTACTGTGTTCCCTTACAGCTCCTGAGCATCTACATTGGTCAGTGGTGGTGGATGTGTCCACCGAGGGCGATACCCTGGACATGGAGGAGCGCCCATCCACCTCCACAGGTGTCTAAGGGTCAGGACCACAGCATACCTGCCTGTCTGGACTGAAGATGGTGGTGCTGGTGTGGAGGAGGCCCTGCCTGTGTCCCAGTGTGACAGTGGCCACAGACACCAGCGTGCTGTGACACGGACTGGTGCCCGGATCCGGCACTGATGATGATGGATCACACATCCTGGACAGTGAAATGTGTGGGCCACAGGATGGTCCCACAGCAGGAAATGGCACGGGCGTAGCCATGGGTGGTGCCGCCGTGGAAGCCTGCATGACATCATAGTCCCAGCCAGTGCCTGTATGCCTCAGTGGGGCAGCACTGGTGTGCATCCAGGCTGGTGGGACTGTTGCAGCCATTGCGGCGGCACCGGTGAGCTCTGGCAATCGGTGGCTGGAGGGGCAGTGTCAGCAGTCGGCCAATGGTGATGGGGGGACAGTGTCAGGGGGGTGGCATCAGTTCACTGTGTGTGGACGTGCTGCAGCATGGCTCTGGTGTGCAGTACCCATCATCAAGGGGGGTGCTGCCCAGCATGACCAGGGACAGCATGCCAATCCGGCAGATGACCTCTGATGAGCACAGCCACCTGCTCCAGGCTTCTGTGGATCAGCAGTTGTGGCTTGTGATGGCAGTGGATGCACTCAGTGCGGTTCTGCACCAGGCAGAGGAGCAGCACAGCAGAGACCATGGTCTGATCCTGGCAGAGATGGCCTGGCAGCAGGAGGATGTGACCGCTGCCATTGACAGGCAGACACGTGCATTCACAGCTGTCATGGCCACATTGGGCATACCTGTGTTGGCCGAAGTGCTCCTCTGTGATGGTGTCCTAGTGTAGCTGTGACATTTGGATCAGTCGGGGGTCCCTTCACCCAGGGGGTGGCTGCCCATCACCGTCTGGACCGGCGCGCTCATCGTCCCCATCGCTGTCCCCCTCTTAGACCTCTATGGCTATCCCACAATCATTGGCCATGTTGTGCGGGATGCAGCAGGCCAGGAATAGCCTGCAGGCCTTCGAGGGGCTGTACTGTAGGGCACCGCCAGACGTGTCCAGGCACTGGAAACATGCCTTCAGCATCCTAAACACCTGCTTGATGACATTCTGTGTGGTGGTGTGTGCCTCATTGTACCATTGCTGCGATGGGGTCGGGGGCACCGGTATGGTGTGAGCAGCCATGGACAGAGTGGGTAGCCACTGTCACCCGTGTGTAGAAGGTGGACATTAGTATGGTGGTCTGTGTCACTTTGCCATGGGCCATCAAGGCCGGTACCCATGGCACCTCTGACTATGCCCCCCCCCACATCTGCTCATGTTGTCCTATGTGATGTACTTACTCACCCACTAGGTAGTCAGTGGGGATGTCCCCACTCTTGAACCTGTGGCACAGTGTGGACTGGTACCAGATGAAGGCATCATGTGCTCCCCCAGGGTGCATGGCACAGACATTGGTTATGTGCCCCCTGGCATCACACACTATCTGGCAGTTGATGCTGGCATAACCCTTCTGGTTGATGTAGAACACACCGTCCAGGCCAGGTGGCATGCGGATGGACACATGGGTGCAGTCAATGGCCCCGAGCACACCAGGCATACATGCTACCCTGTGGAACTCTTGTATGTGTGCTCTGCCTGTGTGCTGGGGAAATGGATGTACTCTGCAGCATATGGCAGCAGTGTGCTGAGGAATTGTGTGAGTAGGCGTGACGCGGCCGACTGGGTTATGCCTGTTGTGTCCCCTGTTGGTCTCTGGAAGGTGCCTGTGGTGAGCAGGCACATGACAGCTGTCACCTTTGCCTCCACTGACAGAGCATGGCTCCGTCGTATGGGTGCCTGCATCTCATCACTGCACAGCTCACAGAGCTGCCTCAGGACTGCCCGGTTCAGGCAGTACTGGCCCACAATCTGTGTCAGTGTAGTGTTCAAAGGTAGTGCAGGCTCGGTACTGCCTGCTGGGGGCATACCGCTGATGGGCCCTTCCATGGCCGCAGCCCCCTACTGCCTGACTTCTCACACCCCCTCATCACCACCACCTCCATCTGGAAGGTGGCACTGACCATGTCCCTGGCTGGTGTCCTCCCCGGCAGCTGTTATCCCATTTCCCCCCCCACTGTCCATTTGTGATGCTCTCCCTGCACAAGGTACACCTCCGGCCTTTGGCTGTCCTGCCTACTGCCACTGCCCTCAGTCCACTGTGGTACTTCCCTGTCAGTCCTGCACAGTAGCACAGGCTTCCCACTCCTGTCCTGTTCCTGGTTGTTTCCAGGTGTGCCCTGTCCTACTCCTGCCCAGTTCCACTCACTGCTACCCTCTTCCTTGTTGCTGTCACCTCGCTCCCACCTCTGACTTCCCTGTAGCATTCTTGCACCTCTCTCTTGTTCCTTTTTATTTTGGATCATTTCCGCTATTGTGCAACTTCCACTAGCTCCCCTATAGTGCATGGCGCATGTGGTTGAATATCGCACTGCGTGATTTATTCATGGTTCCTTCCCCTATGGTTGCGCATGCATTCATTACCGTTGTGCTCTTGTGCATTGCAACTTGTGCGGTGCAGCTGCCTCCCACTGAATCTCGCACAATGGTGCATTTTCGTACTTGCGCTGGCGCATCTCTATTGTGCATAGCACATCCCTTTTGAATATCTGGGCCCTAGAGTATAAACTATGTTACAGAAAAGATATACATGTTATAAATCTTACTATAAATTGAAGGGCAAGAAAGATTTGAAATATAATTACAATAAAGGAAAAAACGCATCTTATAAGACATGGCATGGGGAAATAAAAACAATGACCAAACTTTAGCAGTATCTCTCATAGGGCAAATAAAATTTGTTTGATTTTCTAGTCTGAAGTCCTACTTGAATTATGGAACAAATTCTGAATCCGTCTGTAATTTGTGAAACACCCACTGTCTCCAGGTCTCCTTGAACACTGGCATGTTTTTAAAAAATAGTACATTAGTTTCTCTAAAAAAATAAATAGTATCTATTACCATGACCCACTGGGTTATCGCAGGAGGCTTAGTCTGCATCCATAATTTAGTGATCACTTTTTTCGTACAGACTATAAGAATTAACAAAAGCTTATGTTGCCCACCTCTAATTTTAAGAAAGACAGAAGGTATATGTAAAAACACTAATGACGGTGAAAGAGGTTGTGGAATATCAAACAATAATTCCAGGACACTCGAAACAGCATCCCAATAGGACTTTAAGAGAGGGCAGGACCAAAAAACATGAATATGGTCTGCCTTAAGCTCACCACAAGCCTACCAACAAGCTCTGGCACTCATCCCTAAGTATTTTATTGTGATTACTGGAGTCTTGAAATATCACATCTGGCATTTCCAAGCAAACTATTTTAAATAAGGTGCCATGAAAACTTTATATGTCGGATAGATCAGATAATATTTATTATTCGTCCATTGGCCATTGCAAAAGACAGACTTCAGACATACATAAATGACATAATAATACAATCATAAATAGTTTTCCAAGGATGTTAACAAAGACATTATAATAAGTAACCAAAACAACTACTTACTTATACCCTGGCATCATTGCTGTCTACTAATCGGAGAGCTTATAATTTTAATCCATACTGCACATTTAAGGCATCCAGGTTTATACTAAAGTGCCTTATTTTTATACCAAACAATTACTAGTTTTTTTACTCTGATACTTGAAATTGCCTCAAGGAAACATGCTGTTCTTTGAGTAATCAATTTCTCCTAAGTTGTGAAGAGAATAGCTAATAACAGGTTTCCTCATGTATATCCATCCCATCCCAAATTGGTACTAACCAATGTTTTCTGGGTTTAGCATACCCAGGACATTTGAAGATTACATGAAAAATCTTCAACATGTAAGTTTGAAAAAGAACAGTGACCTGACTGTGAATTCTGAGATTTCTGGTATCTGGCTACTAAAACATTGCTCAGAAATCATTCAAATCTGTATCTTGTATACAGTTTTCTTTGTTTGGGCTTTGTAAGAACATCAAGATAGCTTCTAAAACAAAAACAAAACAAAAAAATTATTGTGTACTACCCATGGAGAAATCTTTAATTGTGAGATTATGTTTAAATCTATATTTTTGTAATGGTTAATAATTTTCTGGGTAACATAAGTTTTTTATACTTTAAACTTTTATATCAATATTCTTAGCTAGATACCCTATCAGAAAACTTAGTTCTGCATATGTTAAGATCTTGAATACCTTTAAAAGTCATTTTGATCTTAAACAACCTAATTGTCCCCATGTATGTTTCTCCTCTAAACAGAGGAGAGGGAGTCTATTTTTATCCAGGGGCAATAGTTTAATTCAATAGTTGACTTTCCTAGCATCCATATATGCTTTAATTCTGGCAATACCAAGTTCATCCCTTACCAAAGAAGCTGGGACTGACTGATTCAGGCCCAGCATTGATCTATATAATTTATTAGCTGGAATTTCTAACACATCGGAATCCTCACTATCCCACATTTCAGCTTGATAAAGTGCTTGCCCAAAATATTTGGACTTAATTGCTTGAACTGGAGACCAAACAGCATTACCTCCATATTTCACATTGAATATGTTCAGGGAATCTACCGTTTGAGTTAACTTTATTTTCTAATTCTTTGCATGTTTTGCCCAGGCACCATCATTTGACAATTGCAGTCCCAAATATGTATAAGATTTAACCATACTTAGTTTCATTTCTCTGATCCTCCACCAGTTGTTTCTTATTAGACCCAAAAATCATTACTTGACTTTTATTCTGATTAATTCTAAGCTCATATTGAACTGAGAATGAGTTCAGTAGATTTAATTTTGCTTGGAGGCCTGACTTTGATAAGTCAGAATAAACAAGAGCTGCATGAGTCTTTTCACCTATTTTTGGGGAATCGGATATGGAGTTTTCCAGAGCAATGAGTAAATTATTAATGTATATACAAAACAGTGTGGGGGCAAGGACACATCCCGGTCTATCGCCTCTGTTAATAGGTATTCTTGGGGATGTTTGACCCATATTCCCAACATAATCTGTTCCCAAGTGCCTGTGTAAAGTTCTCTAATAATATTAATAATATCGTGGCTGATGCCCCATTCCTTCTTTACTACCCATAATAAATTCCTTGATATAGTATCAAACGTTGAGCTAAAATCAATATATGCTACATATAGCTTTCACTTCCTTAATTTGACATATTTTTCAAATAAGTGCATAAGCAAAAAGCAGTTGTCAGTTGTAGACTATCCAGCATGGAAACCAGTCTGATATTCAGGTAGTCTACCTAACCTATGAATTTGTTCTAATATCCTGTCCAACATTAATTTGGCGAATACTTTACCTAAGTTATCCAGCAGAGATATGGGTCTATACATAAGTGGGTCTTTTTTGTTCCTTTTTTAATATATCGCGATAATCTTGGTTTCCTTCACCCCCTCTGGGATTTTAAGATTCAGCAAGATTCGGCAAACAAAAATGTAATATTGAGGTGACAATTGGTGCCCAAAAATGCAGGGGCTAGCAGAAAGACTTCTGCCGGTAGTTGATCAGGGTCAGGCACTTTTTCCTTTTTCATGGTCACTAGTGCTAAATAGACTTCAGACACCAAAAAAAGTCTAAGATGGGAAATATCATATACAAGCTGTAAGCTATGTTCAGCTTGAGTTGCATCATAAAATATTTTTAACTAATGCTCCATCCATATGTCCAGCGTGATATAGGAATCTATCTCATATTTGACATTATTAGTACATTTAGCTACCATAAGCAAATATGAATGATAGACCTTGTTATGTTTGCTTGCACGCATGTGCAAGAAACATAGTGCCATCATCCAAGTTTTCGGAGGTGTGGCAGCCCTCTTCCAATTTAGTCAGTGTGTTTTCAGGCGCGGCCGCAGTTCTCCAATGCCTGCTCGAGCTGTCTATGACAGCTCCAAAATGCAGTGGCGTACAATTGAAAGGGGGAGCTACGCTTCAGTGAGCAGCGATAAGATATCACCTGCTCATGCACACTCCCCCTACACACCACGCCACGCATACTGCGTACTCGCCCCCACGCACACACTGTGTAGCCGATGAAATTGCCCCATCCCCACTCGGCTGGCCACTACGTGCCCCAAAACAGTATTCCATATGCCACGCTGGGTGCCGACCCCAGCGTGGCCACCCTCGATATAGCCGATGGGGGTGCCCAATCCCCCATCGGCTCCACTGGTTCCACACACTCCCCCCAGAATACAGGGTGCCACGCTGGGAGCCCACCCCAGCATGGCAACATATGCTATCACCGAAGGGGGTGCCCAATCCCCCGTTGGCTCCATGCCCCCCTGCCCCACCAGCCATCTATGTGCCATGCTGGAAGCCCACCCCAGTGTGGCAAATGTTCCACGTCATTTAAAAAAAAAAAAAACCTGAAACTGAAAAATGGTCTCTCACAGTCTCTGCCCCCACCTGCGCCCATCCACTGTGCACCCCGCCTCCCCACACCCCCCTCACCCCATACTTACCTCTGGACTCTGGTGCGAAGATCTTTGGTGGACCGGGAGCACGTCTGCACTCTTCAAAGCCGACTTGAACTGAGGAATTGCCGGTAAGCTGTATAATGGGATAGATAGGGTTTTTTCAACTTTGCTGCATATCTCAGGCATTTTTTGGAATTTTTGCACCAAATTTTCAACATGGGGTTTTTGGGACCCCTTCTCATGAATGCTCACTGTCATGGCATTAATCAGGCCCGAAGGGTGATTTCATGATCACTGCATGAAATCACCTTTCAGGACCAAGTAACAAAATGACACTGCCACTGTTCATGAGGTGGGCTCTGAAAAGCCTATGTTGAAAATTGATTAAAATTCTAAAATGCTGTTCTGTAGTGCATTGCGAGTTCTATGCACGCTCGTAAGTTCGGAATTTTCAATATTTTCACTCCAGATTTTCAACATTGCCATTTTACCACACCTCCTTATGAGCAGTACAGCTGTCATTTTTCACATCTTGCCCAAAATGTGTTTTGCCCATGTAGCATGCAATGGCACAGTCGGTGTGCGAAATCAATGTGTGGGACACATTAAGAAAATCACAGTGGCACTGTTCATGAGCAGAGGTTTTAAAATGGCTATGTTGAAAATTTGGTGAAAAAATTCCTAAAAATGACTGTTTTTCGAGCGTGCGTTGCGCAATTCCTACGCACGCTCGTAAGTTTGCGAATTTTCTACATTTTCACTCCAGATTTTCCACATTACCATTTTATTACACTTCCTTATGAACAGTACAGCTGCCATTTTCCACATGTCACCCCAAATGTGTTTCCGCACATGTAGCGCACAATGGTGCAGTCGGTGTGCGAAAGCAATGTTTGGGACAGATTAAGAAAATCACAGTTACACTGTTCATGGGCAGAGGTCTTAAAATGGCTATGTTGAAAATTTGCAACAAAAGTCCATAAATGACTGTTACGAGTGAGCATTGCGCAGTTTTCACGCACCCTCGTAAATTGATGACTTTGTAATATTTTCAATCCAGATTTTCACCACTGGCATTTTTCCACACTTCCTTATGAACAGTACAGCTGTCATTTTTCACAACATGGCCGAAATGCGTTTTCGCACTTTCAGCGCAGAGATGCATGGTCGCTGTGGGAAATCATTGTTCGGGACAGATAAAGAAAATCACAGTGACACTGTTCATGATCGGAGGCCCCAAAATGCCTGTGTTGACAATCTGCTGTAAAAAGTCCCCAAACTAATTACATTATGGGTGTGCGTTGCACAGTTTCTATGCACACTCATGACTTCACCAGTTTTTTTTAATATTTTCACAGCAGATTTGCAACATTGCCATTTTTTACACCTCCCCATGAACAGTACAGCTGTTATTTTTCACATCCTGTTCAGAATGTGTTTTTGCACCTGTGGTGCTAAATGCTGTAGTCGCTGTGCATAAGCAGCTTTCGCTAACACTCATATTGCCACTGTTCATGAGGTGGGGGTCACAAAAAATGTTGAAAATTTGGAGTGAAAATACCAACGAATGCCTGAGGTGTTAGGGTTTCCAACCATAATGCCCCACCCTGTAGAGAATGACAGGCATCAGGGGTGTGACTTGGGATTCTTGCCTGTAATGCTCATACCATTCCACACCCTGCAGCCAGTGAGAGGCATCGAGGTATGCCTTGGACTCTTCGGCCCCAAAGTTCACCCTATTCTCCTATACTGCACCCATCTCACCGTATTTCCTGATGCAATGGGGTGCGCATAAGGGCCAAAGACCCCAAGGCACACCGTGACACTTGTCAGTGTCTGCAGGGTAGGGTGTGATGAAATGGCGTTGCCGTTATGCCTGACTACCCAAAGGCACACCCCAATGCCTGTCGCTCTCTGCAGGGTGGTGGTGGGGTTGGCTTCAGTTCAATACTTCACTGCCATTTCTATTATGCAGCTCTAACTTCTACACTACCAATGCCAATGCCAGCAAGCAAACATTTGGCATTGACAAATGCTTGTTGTTTATAGCTCAGCATCTTCTCCCATTTTTTTTTCTAAATTCCACCTGTTTGTATTTCAAGACTCTTGTATTCTCCTCTAGCTTTATTCAATATTTTGAAGCTAGTATAGGAACTTTTTACTTTAGTATGTCTAAAAGGCTGATTTACAGATGTTTTTGCAGCCCAACAATCTTTATCAAACCAGGTATCTAAAACATTTTTTTGAGTGTTCTTTGAAACATTTACTGCTAGTAGGGGTCTGATTTTTTTTTTTTTTGAAAACATATATCTAATGTTTCCAACAGTATGTGACCCCGTGGTACTGGATACAATAGGGAGGAAAAGGTTGTCTGAATTAATTCCCATAACTCTGACTGCCATCTAACATTCAATCTGATTTTTGTTGTTTGCCTTATTTCAAACTGAGAATGTAACACCTTCTCCATATCTGTGAGCCCTTCCTTATTATGTGATAAGGCCAAAGAGAAGTGGTCACTGTCTGATTTCAAAATAACCTCACACCTATTCCAAAAATTCTTATTTCCATTCCAAAAAAATATAATCAGTCACTGATGGTCGTCTAGAACAATAGTGGGTCGCTGCACCCTGTGCATCTCGTATTATCCTTCTGTTTACTGGGGCTAGCTTATGGGTCTTCCTAATCCCAATTAGTCTGTGACCCATCCTATCACTTATTACATGAGACAAAGATCTAGGCAATCTAAATACATCTTCATAACACCAATTATGAATATCACTATCAGAGAAGACATCATAATTGCCAATATGGGCATTAAGGTCCCCACACATTAATGAATTCTCACATGTTGTTGCCCAGGTGTTGTGTAAAACAGCTTCCATAGCCAGCCAAATGCTGTCACAATAGTACTTGGAATTAGATGGAGGCACATAGACGTTTGTCAGACAGAACTCACTCTTGCCCAAATAAATAAGAAAACTTTGCATGTTAGACTTACACTGTATCTGTTCCACTTTAATCCCTTCCTTATTCCTGACCCAGGTCACAACCCACCTGACTGCCTACTATGTTTACCACGTTGCTTACCAGGCACCTGGAACATGGTGTACCCATTAAGGGAAACATCATTTTCTGGTAGATGCCATGTTTTCTGTGAACACATTATTAAAAACTGGTTGATAAAATCTAACCATTCTCTGTCTGTAAACTTGGGCAATAGCCCAGCCACATTCCAGGACAATATAGTTGTAGGTGGTACATATTGATCTTGAATAGAACTTTCTGCTTCTCGATTTATAGGCAGTCAGTCTGATAATTTATTCAATATTTCATTTATTTGCTGTAGGAATGTTTATACCTTGGTGTACTCTCAGTACTATTTTGGGAATTTACTTCAGTCCTAATATTCTCTTGTGGCAAGTCCAGATTTCTTTGGGGACAACGAACTCCTATATCCTAAGGTATAACCAAATGAATTCCCATGGTATCTGGGGCAGACATGCTATCCATTACTTTATTATAGAAGCTGGTAAAAATTGACTGAGCTGAATCGGGTCACAATCATGTTTTTTACTAGCTCTCATCACCATTAAGGCATTTGGGTCCTCTTTGGAAATGTTTAGTAATTGTTCAAACAAATCTATTATAACTAGTTTTAATTGGTTATCATTTTCATTGTTTTCTCTAATCGATCCATAGATGAACAAGTTGTTTGACACTTGAGGTTCATACCTCAAGTCTCTTTGAGCTTTTGGTGAAACAACCAGTATTTTTTGTAAAATTCTTTCAGCCACCTTGTCCCCTGTTGCAACTATATCAACCTGTCCTGACCTGTTACTGGAATAGGGCCTATATACTTTGGATATTTTAATATCAGATGGGGGATTTTTAGGACATGATTACACAGATTTATTATGGCATTTTTAAGTTTGCCTGGGTTCTCATTTAGTGTAGATTTAAGCCCCAAAATACTGAGTTGTCTGTCATCATTCTGTGGCCTTCTATTTAAGAAATTTCTGTTAATAAAATCCACTGTACACCCACATTTCAGCAGTGCATTGCTGTTCAGCCAGACTTGGTTAGCTACCCTAACTGCAGTGCAGAAAAGAAATACACAATTGATACCATCGGAATTCCTATCACTCCATACTTGGGAGATATCAGTAGGCTTGATGCCAGCACCAGTAGCTGCCCCAGAAGGGCAAGGCAATAACCCATTTGTTAAAGATCATGTCAAATTGTTTTATTATTTTTTATAGAAGCTTAAAAGCTGAAATTCAAGTCCTTGTGTCATGATTAGTGTTTCCTGAAAATTTCATGTCATTTGGTTTTGTGATTTTCTTTAAATCAGCATTTGTTAACTTGCTCTACGGTGGCTGAAAACAGTGAAGTTATTTCTGTCCTCTCAGTAAAGCTTAGAGTGCGATGACATCATTTTGGAGTAGCTTGCTGTTTCAGATTCCCAATCAGAGCAGCACTCTGTAGAGTTTATGGTTGCTGGGCTCTCTGTTTCTTACTAACCCAGTCTCTTGTTTGTGTTTAGATCTGCTTAAAATATATCATTCTCTTCCTTTAAAAAGCTGATCATTTCATTTGCAATGCTGAACTGAAGTAGTGGAAATCTTTTTCTGTGAGAATCAGCTTGTCTGTGTCACAGCTCTTGTTAATTGTAATCAAACCTCATTTTTTTCTAACTAAATAATGCAGGGCTGTTTAATGAATATAAAATAAATCTAAATTTTGTTCATTCACAGAAACAGTTGTTCTTTGATGTAGCCTTCATAAATACAATCATGTAAGAACATTTTTTTCATGTCAGATTGACAAATGCTTGTCACACTCTGCTACAGTATTTCAAGCATATGTACTGTCAGAACTCACACATGTCAGTTCTTTGGTGGTTTCTGTGTGAAAATACATCATGTATGTGTATAACTAGAAACACTAGATGGCATCCTGATGCAACATGTCTCTGCCCCACAGTTGAGGCAGCTGCAGTCTACTGCCACCAGTCCCCTGCCCTACAAGCCCCCTGCCTTCTGCTCCACATTTAAGGTTGCTTAACCCTGCTGCCCTCTGTGTTCTCCCACACAGTCAGGGATTGTGCACCCTGCTGCTTCCATCTCCTGCCTAAAGAATCAGGACTACTGCACCCTTTCGCTCCCTGCCCAAACAATTGGTGTTGCGACATCCTGCTGCCCTCTTTCTCCCACCCTCACAGTTAGTAATGCTGCACCTGTTGCCCCGTTCCTGTCTCCACAGTCAAGGCTGCTGTGCTGTGCTAATCCCTAGAGTGCCAGGTTCACTGCCTCCACAGCTAGGGCTGCTGCACCATGCTGCTCAAGCCAAAAGAGGTGGGGCATTTGCTGCACTCACTGCCCACTTCCATTCCATGTCAATTCAGGGCTGCTGCACGCGTATACCCCATCACATAGTCAGAGCTGATGTGCCCTGTTTCCCCATGTGTTTCTGCTCCACAATTGAAGCTTCTGCCATGATGTTTTCTATCCCTGTCACCACAGACAGGGCTGCACCCGCCTCCTTTCTACATAGTTGGGGTTGCTGTGGCCTGCTATATCCTAGAGCACCATACCTCTGCAGTTAGGGCTGCTGCACCATGCTGCCACTTGCCACAAGATTCAGGGCATTTGCTGCACCCTATTGCATGCCTCCACAGTTGAGGCAGTTGCACCCTGCTGCCTCCTTGCCACCAGAGTCAGATCCTTTGCTACACCCTGCTGAGACAGGAACAGGGGGCCATATGTGCAGTATCCCTGACTGTGAGGATGAGAGAGAGGGTAGCAGGGTGCAACAACCCCAACTGTTCGGGAAGGGTGCAGCACAAGAGTAAGGGCATTTGCTGCACTCTGTCCCCTACCTATGGAGACAAGGGGCTCTGTGGTGCAGCTGGGCACAACAGTGGCAGGGGACAAAGGACACCATGGTTCAGAAGCCTTGACTGTGGGGCTGGACACAGGTGGGCATCAGGGTACAGCAGCCCTAACAATAGCACAGGGAGCACATTGTGCAGCAATCCAGCCCATTTGGGGCAATGGAAGTGTATAGCAGGGTTCAGCAGCCACAACTGTGGATGCAGGCGGCATGAGACTCTAGGTTGTAGCCCAGCACAGCAGCCCTGACTGTGGAGATAGAAACAAGGGGCAACAGGGTGCCATAACCTTGGCTGTTGGGGTGGGGACAGAGGGCAGCAGGGTGCAGCAGCCCTGAATGTTCGGGCAGGAGATAGGGGTGGCATCAGGATACAGCAGCCCAAACTGTGGGACAGGTGCAGCAGCCATGCCTGTCTGGGACAAGGGATGGGGGCAGCAGGGTATAGCAAAGGATCTGACTCTGGTGGCAGGGGGGCAGCAGGGTGCAACTGCCTCAACTGTGGAGGCATGCAACAGGGTGCAGCAAATGCCCTTAATCTTGTGGCCAGTGGCAGCATGGTGCAGCAGTCCAAACTGCAGAGACAAGGGGCTCTAGAGCACAGCAGGCCATAACAACCCCAACTGTGAGGAAAGAAGCAGGGTGCAGCAGCCTCTCTCTGGTGACAGGGATAGAGGACATCATAATGCAAGTCTTGACTGTGGTGCAGAACACGGGGCATTAGGGTACAGCAGCCCTGACTATGAGATGGAGTACAGTTGGGTGCAGCAGCCCTGCCTATTTGGGGCAATGGACGTGGGTAGCAGGGTGTGGTAAAAGCCCCACCTCTGGTGGCTAGGGCAGCATGGTACAGCACCCCAGCTGTGGAGACAGGAACCTGGCACTCTGGGGCTTAGCACAGCACAGCAGCCCTGTCTATGGAGACAGGAACAGGGGACAACAGGTGCAGCTTCCCTACCTGTGAGGGTGGTGGAGAGAGGGTAGCAGGGTGCAGCAACCCCAACTGTGGAGACAGGGAACCTGGCACTCTGGGGCTTAGCACAGCACAGCAGCCCTGTCTATGGAGACAGGAACAGGGGACAATAGGTGCAGCTTCCCTACCTGTGAGGGTGGCGGAGAGAGGGTAGCAGGGTGCAGCAACCCCAACTGTTTGGGCAGGGGGCGGCAGGGTGCAGCAGCCCTGATTCTTTAGTCAGGGGATGGAGGCAGCAGGGTGCACAGTCCCTGACTGTGTGGGAGAAGACAGTGGGCAGCAGGGTGCAGCAGCCTTGATTGTGGAGCAGAAGGCAGGGGACTTGTGGGACAGGTGGCAGCAGACTGCAGCTGCCTCAACAGTGGGGCAGACATGGTGCATCGGGATTCACATAGTGTTTCTAGTTATACACATACATGATATATTTTCACACAGAACCCACCAAAGAACTGAAATTTGTGAGTTCAGACAGGTGCCTGTCACACTGTGCTACAGTATTTCAAGCACATGTACTGTTTGTCAGTCTGACATGAAAAAAATGTTCTTACAGTAATGTGTTTATGAAGGCTACATCAAAGACAGAATGTTTCTGTGAATAAACCAAATTTAGATTTGTTTTATAGTTATTTAATAGTCCAGTGTTATATAGTTAGAAAAGAATCAGTTTGGATTAGAAAGAACTAAGAGCTGTGACAGACAAGCTGATTTCTCACAGAGAAAGATTTCCACTTCTTCAGTTCAACATTGAAACTGAAATGATCAGCTTTTTTATGAGAAGATAATTATATATTTTAAGCTGATCTATCTAAACACATCAGACAGTAGGTTTGTAAGAAATTTTGAGAGCTCATCAAACCATGAACTCTACAAACTACTGCTCTGATTGGGAATCTGAAACAGCAAGCTACTCCAAAATGATGTCATTGCACTTAAGTTTGACTGAAAGGACAGAAATAACTCCACTGTTTTCAGCCACTGTAGAGCAAGTTAACAAATGCTAATTAAAAGAAAACCACAAATCCAAACAACATGAAATTTTCAGGAAACACTGATCATGACACAAGGACTTGAATTTCAGTTTTTCAAGCTTTTATAAAAAATATGTAAGAACCGTTGCACATGATCTTTAAAAACAGATTCAGCTTGTACCCACTTATAACCGTACAGCCCCAAAATTGCACACTCAAGGATGTTGATCCTATCTCTTAAGTGTTGAGTCCTTGCTAATCCCTATCTTTCCTGATCTGAGTTATAGTCATCTTTAACTTCATTTGAATTCATGCCTGAATTTATAGCTGCTGTATTACACCGCTGTGACCATTTTTCCATAAATGTTGTAAAATCTGAATTAAACTTATTTATTTGATCCAATAAGGCTTCAAGTAGTAAATTATTGTTTAGTTTGTTGAACTTCTCAGATACCTTAATGGAGTCCTTTGAATTACCATACACCTTTATTTGTTCTCTACTCTGATCCATGCACAGGGAGGGATTCTCCAGGGCCTCCATACTTGTGTTATCTTTGCTCCCTGTTCCAGTCTGTTGAGCAGCCCTTGCACCAGTAACCATTGTTGGTACTACTACAGGCTTTTTAGAACCCTTTTTGTTTGTTTTCCGTTTTCTATTTGCCGCCTTCTTTGATTTTTTTTTCCCACCGATTCAGGTATACAGACAGAGGGGAAATCAGGCCTATTTGGTACAGCGTTTTCCATGACCAGAGAGGGCAAGCCAGATTGAGGAACAATTGTATCTAGTTTAGTCAAAACATCATCCATCCTACATCCATTTACAGCAATATTCCCTTTAAGTGTTCCAATTTCGTAATGCAGCGCTATCAACTGATCCATGATCAGGAGTTGTGCTGCATAAGGATTTCTCATAAACCTTTTTAAATCCCCACTAAGGCTGAATGGATAAGCTTCTATGGAGTCACTTATTGATTGATTCTTCCCTTGCATCAGCTTACTGGGACTGGCTACATCACTGGACCCTCTTACTTCATCTAAATTTTTTAAGACACTTACAGTTTTCTGTAATTTCCCAGTGATTTTTTTTAAATCAACACACTATTTCTCATTTGGAATACTTATTGGACTGATAGGCTCAGGGGAAATGTCCAGCAATTCAGATACACTTGAAAAGGAATCATAATACAGATCAATTGAAACTTTTTTTTTTTCTATAATGTCTGGTGCAGTTTTTTTAACTATTTTTTTTTACTGTTTCTGCTGAGATATTGGAAAGATTGCTATATTCACCAGATACAGAAAGATCACAATTATTTTAAACAGCTTTGGTGTAGATGATCTAGTGATTTCCTGACTAGATCTTGATGTATCACTGCCCTGCTTCAAGTTACCAAGTGTATTTCCCTGAATTTACTTTATTAAAATGATCATTGATCTTAGTTTGTTTTATTTTTATTTTTTCCTGTTGCTTACTTGTCTTAAGTTTACCCTTCTTGGATTTGTTAGATGTGTCTGTTTTTTTTTCTTTTTTCTTGTTGTTCTTATTCTTTATTTTTTGACCCTTATGTATTGGAGGCACTGTGATATTAGTCACAGATTCCCCATCATTATTCAATTTGGTACTTAATTTGTTATAATTAGCTAATTGCTCTACTTCCCTCTCTGCAGCCATGCTCACTTTAAAGGCTTGTTTTCTAGTAAAAACCATTTTGTGTTCGTATGTCAAAATAATCACCCCCACTAAGAGAACTTGAGTGGGAGTACCAGAAATTTAAGACTAGACTATTAGGGTTCAAGATATAAGATTACAAAAGCTTTGCTAATAAATACAACTTTCTCCGGAAAATTAGATAGTCAGATAAGTCTCTTCTTCCTTAAAATGCATGTGAAGCTGTCACGGTCCAACCCAGACTGTTGCCACGTTCATATTTAGTGGAAGTAAAAGTACTGGATATTACAAATACAAGTTCTGCACACCCTTCTTAGGTTGCTAGTTCCTGACGAGAGTCCCAGGTCAAAACTCGGATCACAACTCACAAGCCAGTTGCTAAGGATAAAAATATAAATCATACATCGGAAAAAGTTACTGTCCTCAAATGGCCCGTCTGGTTGCAGCCTTAGTTAGGCTCATTTAGCCATGTAGTAAAATAACCTTCACTGGACAATGAACACCACACCATTCAGCAATACTGAAAGATTCTGCCATAGTTTGCCACACAGGATGACTTGCTGATCAAACCATAGGCCCCAGTTTAGGTAATGTAGCAAATACTGATACATTCTAGACACTCACTTGGATGAAAATATGCCAACCACCTTGAGGCAGAAGAAAAGGACAAAGTAAAGTATCTTCACCAGCCCAACAGTTAATCTTAACTAGACATAATTTGGGGGGGGGGTGGGTTAAATCCCAAGCTGTCCTACAGTTTTATGATTAGACTGCTGCTAAGACAAAACATTGCCCACAGTGTTACTCACAGAATTATTACAACTCGTATAAACTCAAACTAAAATACGGTAAATTGTGTAAAAAGCTACCTCATTAATGTTTATTTTTTACAACACTGTTATTTGACTATTAAAGTAGGGTCCAAGCAACAAAGCAATTCTATGACAAAGATAATCTATATATCTATATAATAACTTACTTAGTTGCCCTCAGCATCATTTTTATCAGAGGCAGCATAAGTTACATAGCCGGGTTTGCTCGTTCTGCTACCAAAAAACACAGCAGCTCAAAAAGAAAAATGTGCCAAATGTCACACATGTCTATTAACACAGTGCTAGGTGTGTGGAGTTCCAAATAAAATCTGTCTGTAGTTGGGTTGGGCGAGGATTGTGGAGGTAAGTTGAGAATGATTGTTCTTGCTCTGCATAACACTATTTCCATGAAAGAGAATGCTGTACTGGTGCACCAATGTTCATTGGTTTCCCCTCAGAGGTCTGTGTCCTTCAGATGCTATAAAAGGTATTGCATACTGTTACAACTCTTCAGTAGTAAGGAGCTACACATTTATTATTTATTTGCTTTTGTTAACCGGGTAAGGCACACTAGCCAGCCATGTGCCTATTTTCAGGTGCGACCTGGGAGGGTTACAAGGTAGATGCATACAAAAACAGTGACTGAATCAAGTTTAACATACAGTGAGATAACAGTCAATAACAAAATTTGACATACAGAAAAATAGTAGGTTTAACAGGGATTGAAAAGGTAGCTAACAGCATTTGAGACGATTTAGGACATGATAAATAAAGTGAGGTACATACATGGTGAGTTAGGCAGCGAACAGCGAAATACATAAACAGGTTCAATCAAATGCAAACAGAAGTAAGTGCTGGCAAAAAAGGGTGGGGCACGGGGGGGTGGTTACACTGGGGAAAGGACAACAGGGAGGAAGTGTATAGAGGACCAGGTGAACTCATAGGGAAGGAGGACAAGGAGTAAGCCTGGTACAAGGAAGTCGTGTAATAGTTACTTGACCATTTAACAGGAGGGTAAGTGCAGTGGATGCTGTGGGCACTGAGACCCTCCAGCATACTAGGCGCTAGTGCACTACGAGGTACAGGGACATGTGATGGATCCCTGCAGGAAGTTCCAGAGGGAGACTTTAAATCTGGGATGGGAGAAGGAGGACCGAGTAAGGGCTGGGAGCAAGTTCCATATCTTTGGGGCGTAGGTGGCAAAGGCCCGATCACCTGCAAGGGTGTGGGTCCTAGGAACTGGGCTATCCAGCGTCACCCTCGACCTAAGAGGTAGGATGAGGTGTCAGGGTTGAGGGGAAGGTTGCTTTGTGTAATTCATTATAGTCAAGGCTTGAACTTCAGGGAGTGCACCTATGCCATGGGACATCAGTGGGTGTTCTTTTGCACTCTTGTAACTGAAGGTACAGTAACTTCACTGCTATTGGGTTGATAATCCATTGTCTGAACTCAATAATGCTGGGTTTGAGTCATGAGGTTCAGCGATTTTCTAGCCAAGTAGGCAATGAAATGTCGGCCTTTTTTCTCACAGTATTTTTTTGCTAGACTTTAAATCTATGAACTGTACATTATATTACTATGCAAATACAACCCTTCAGAACTAATAATTAAAACTGAAAAGCAACCCAAAAGACAAGTAACAGAATAAACAGTAGCTCAAAGGACATAAATGCACATCACAATCTGGAGGGTACACTTACCCTGGTATAATTCACAATGTAGACACAAAAGCCCATGAAAGAGCAGGGTGGGTCAGAACTCCTTGTAGCCCATCTGTGTTGAGTAAGTAATCTACTTTTCTTCAGGAGCCAGGAAAAACTTTAAACAGCATGGCAAATTGTATATTCTAAGACTGAAAAAGCTCACAAAGTCACCAGTGCTTCCACTGCTTCAGAGACTACACTGTTGTTAGCTGGCCACACCTGAATGAGCTCCAGCTCACAGTCCTTACATTTCAGCATCTCTGAAGGCATCACCTGATGCTGAAACATAAGGACTGAGTGCTGTTTAAAGTTTCTTCTGGCTTCTGAAGTGAGATACCTGTAAGCTGCTTACTTTTAAACCATTTTATAAACTCTTGCTGATAATAAACTTTTGGTTCAGTGCCCATCTGTGATGCATTGGGAATATATGCTGAAACACAGGTTGGATTATTTAATACAGATGGGCTATAAGGACTGCTGACCCACCCTGCTCTTTCATGGGCTTTTATCTACAACCAAAAAACAACTCATTACATTTAGCAACTTGGTGCAATTAAAGTTTAATGTTGACTATACTGTGTGTATCACAAAATGTTATGACACACAACCAGATTGGAGGGGGAGAAGTAAAGAACATTGTATAAAGTTTTACAGAAAGGAGTCTGGAAGTGTGGAAAACTTGCCAGTTGATGTGGTGGGTGCCAGAACTATCAATGGTTTCAAACATGGCTGGGATAGAGCGAAGAGCTCAGTGGTTGCTCAAGGTGGTAGCGGTAGGATGGGGAAGGGTGGAGGTGGGTAGTGTGGATTAGAACCCTGTATGGACAATTGTTAACAGGTTTATAATTAATGGGTTCCATTTTTTTCAATGTAAAAATCTGTGTATTAAAAACCGTAATACCTGAGTAGGTATTATGGCAAAGTCGTATCAACCCATGCAAAGCTGCGCAAAACACCAATAATTATAAAAAATAAAAGATAGGCAAGTGTGTGTTTAAGGATTTTTTTACACCCCCTTGGTGTGTGATGACTGTGTAAACCTCTTGAGCTTTGCTCTCGAGGTTTACGGGTCATCACACACCTCGTGTGTGTGTGTAAAAAAAAAAAAAATCCATAACACACACTTGCCTATCCATTATTCTGTATGTAATGGTTTTGTGGACAGACTGGATGGACCAATGGTCTTTCTCTGCCATCATTATCTATGTTTCTAAAGTGGTCAAATCCCAAAGCAGGATGCCTTGTTTTTCCACATATACCAGTGTGTGGCTGGGGGAAATAAAATGAGATGGGAGTCAGCAAAAAGGGGCAAAAAGAAAGATGTGGTCCCAATGCTGGCAACATGCTGTGTGATGCTCTCTGGCAGCTGCAGCACTTATTCATTTCCATCAATGCTCAAATGCTTTCCATTTTTTTTCTGAAAAGAAATAAAATGAAATGCACTTTGGAGTGAAATAAAACATCATTATCTCCGGTTTAATAACACCTTTGCTGAGTGTAATACAATAGGCCTGTTTCCAACAAAAGCTTTTATCTCATTTTAATTTTCCAGAAGCTTTTAGCCTGGCCTTCTCTACCTAATTGGATAAAATATAAAGAATGAGGGCATCATTTCTCTCAATTTTGACTGTGGGCAGCTGAGTGGAATTCAAAGATGGGGAAACAAATGTTATTACAGCTCAGATGCTGCTGAAATGAAGTATTTTCAAGTATGGGGAGTCACGTGATGTCAGACAGTGAACAGAATGTGTCTCTGTGGAGCTCTGGCCAACCCCTCGTTAAATATTAATATTTGCCTATTTAAAAATGTTTATTTTATTGTGGTTCTAGTTGTCACTATTTTGAAATGATGCCAGAGTCTGAGCTAAGTCCTGCTTCTCAAATGAGTGCATGAATTTAAAAACTTAAAGCAGTATAAGGTAGTGCTTAAGGGCACTGAGCTGCAAACCTGGAGACCTGGGTTTGAATCCCATCAGCCCCCACTTGTATACTTAATTTCCTTGTGCTCCCAGGTCTCACCTGGAAACAAGTTCCAGCTTAGTGTGCCTTTCTGGGTTAAACAATTCCCCCTTTCCCATTCTCCTAAAGCTGCTTCTCTTGTGAAGCTAGATGTTGCAGATGAATAATCTGGCCACCGTGCTTGTAACAAACCCTTTGCCAAAATGGTAACATGGACCTGTTTTATTGTGACCATGGCTGTGCCCACAGGCCTTAAAGGGAATTCATAGAAACAGAATTTGATGGCAGATAAGTACTGCTTGGCCCATCCAGTTTGCACAGTTTTTTTTTTCCTTGCCTGTACTGTCACCGGAGACTACTCGATCTTTGGCTCCCCCCACCCCCAATCCTTGCTTCCCAGCTAAGATTCTCTTGTGCATATCCCATGCATGCTTGAAGCACACAACTGTTTTCATCTCTACCACCATCGCTGGAAGATTGTTCCAGGCGTGCACCACTCTTTCAGTGAAGAAGTACTTCCTCACTTCTCTCCTAGATTCCCCTCGACCAGCTTCATTGCATATCCCTTTGTCCTTGTATATCTTTTCCACTGAAAATACTCCCCTGCTGTACCTTTTTCAAGCCTATGAGGTATTTTTAGATCTCTGCCATGTTTCCCCCCTCTCCCTCCTCTCTTCCAGGGTATCATTTACAGTGCTTGTAGTGGCAGTGCATGTTACGGTGAAATATTTGTACCTTCAGCCAGTCCCTAGAGAGCAATACTGTGGATCCCACTTTAAGAGATGGGGTGCCAGCTGGGGTTGTTTTGTATATCTGAGCACTGAGGGGCTACAAAGGGGGGTTCCTGAAGGCTGCCAGCTGCAATTATGATACACACCTGAACAAATGTCATTGTCCACTTGGGGAAGTTGAGTCAAGCATTTAGACAGTGAGAAAAAGTGCAAAATAATGCACTTAGGACACAGAAACCCAGAGATGGAGTACAACATGGGAGAAGAGGTTTTGATGGTCACCAAACAGGAAAGAGACCTGAGAGTAATCATATCTGATCTAAAGACGGCAAACGAGTGTGACAAGGCAGTGGGTAGGGCCAGTGGGATGTTGGGGTGCATAGGGAAGGGTATCACCAGCAGAAAGAGGGAGGTGGTGTTGCTACAATATAGATCGCTGGTGACACCCCATCTGGAGTACTGTTTCCAGTTCTGGAGACCACATCTCAGGAGGGGAAATAGACAGAGTGGAGGCAGTCCAGAGAAGGGCAACTAAAATGGTGCAGGGCCTGCATCAGAAGCCGTACAAGGCGAGAGACTGAAGGACCTTGATATGTACACCCTGGAAGATAGAAGAGATAGGGAGATGTGATACAGACCTATAAATACCTCATTGGGTAAATAAGGTATAGGAAGGGAGTATTTTTCAGAGTAAAAGATGCATGAGAACAAGGGGACATGCAATAAAGCTGTAGGGGGAAATTCAAGAGAGAGAGATGTGAGGAAGCACTGTACTTCTTCACTGAAAGAGTGGAGGATGCCTGGAACAGCCTTGCAGCGGAGGTGGTGTAGGTGAAAACAATGGTGGGCTTTAAGCATGCATAGGATAGACACAAGGGAATCTTAGTGGGAAGCAAGGGGGGGAGCTGGAGACCAAGTAAGGGCTGCATAACAGTATAGGCAGGGGAGAAAATGAGTAGACTGGGTGGACCAAGTAGTCCTTATCTGTCAGATTCTATGGACTGGATTTTCAAAAGGTGGCACAAGGCTTGTGTCGAGCCCTGCACCATGGGACTTTGTTTTTTTTTTTCTGTTTTTGATCTGGTCCCCTCTTCCTATCAGGTCCCGTCTGCCTGTTGCCCCATGCCCAGGCTTACCTCCCTGAGCGGGGCCACTGAGGGGGCTTCCCACTCTCTTAAGGACATTGTGGGCAAGCCCTGGATTACTCCCGGGTCAGGGCCACAAGAGCGGACCCCCCCCGATGGGCATCAGGGGCAGTGGGTGGCAGAGTGGAACAGGCCATCATGCTGGGGGGGTGGCATTTTTCTTAGTTTGCTGCCCTGGGGTTGGGGACGTACAATGATGTCCAGCATCTCTCCAACCCCCCCCAAAACTTGCTGGTGTCAGTAGCTGTGGCACCCCCCAGCCTCTGCTAGGGGTATATCAAGCACTGGACACTTTCCCACTCCCTCCCCCCAGGAGAAGGACAGTAGTCCTCAGAACACTCCATCCCTCTCCCCCCAGTTGGCCCTTTGACTCCCTGGAACTGTTCCCGAACCTGGGTTGCCGGCATCGCAAGTGGAAATCCAACCTCTGTGCCATTGGGCTGGCTCCACGGGACTTGGCTTTTGCTGGTGCCCTGAAACCCTTTGCTGCAATTGCGCCCGATTTTCCAATTCTGGGTGCAGTTGCAACACTTTCCATGTTTTACAGCAACTTGCACCACATATCTGGTGCAAGCTCTGTAACTTAGTCCCCCGGGAGTGGCGCATGCTAGACCACAAGACTGTGGTAAGGACCTGTGAAGGGTGCAAGAGATGAAAATTCCTGATTGTTGCCCTGAGACTGCCGCAAATGTTGTGCACCATATGTTCAGCACACCAGGGGCTTGCGGCATTCTTGCAGTTATGAAAATCCGTCCCTCTGTTTCTATGTTTATTTATTTACACACAAGACAGGGGGCCGACTTAAAGCACGTACAAGATACATAGGGCACACTTAACACTAAAGTACCAAGCTTAAGATCCCTCCACACACAGTTTTGTTGCCCTGCACCGTACTCTTTAGATGGACTCCTACATGGCAGCTCCCAGATAGGAGACCTGGTGCTTAATTCTTTTAGCCACCACCCTTATGACTCCACCTTGGGCTCTATACTTGGCCATTCCTCTTCTCAGTCTTCATCAAAGATCTTTCTTCTGCCTCATCTCATTTCTCCTTAGTCATCTATACTGATGGCATTGTACTATACCAGGGAGTCCACTAGACCAAGTGGTCGGGTAACCCGAGGAGCTGCTTTGCCCACAAATCCCCTGAGGGGAGTGCTATGCAATGCCAGATTGATCAGGAACAAGACCGCAATTATTGCGGACTTGGTTTCCTCAGTTGATCTGGCTTGCATCATAGAGACCTGGGTTGGGGACGATGCGGGCCCAGTTTTTGAGGCTGCCATCCCACCTGGGTATACCATGGTGCACTGCCCCAGAGAGGAGCGTAAGAACGGTGGGGTGGTCATCTGTTTTAGATCTGACTTGGCCTTCACCGTGCACCCAGTGGGAACTCCGGGTTCCTTTGAATGTGTGGCTGTTCGTGGGGGGCCAGGTGCAGGCTGCAGGATTCTCCTCATTTACTGCCCTTCTGGGATGGTGGGGAATTTCCTGCAGGAGTTTGCCGAATTTGACTCTGGACAAATATAGGAAGCCCCCAGATGTAGTATTCTGGGGAATTTCAATATTTGGGCTGACAACAAATTTTCTTGGCCTGGTTATAACCTCCTTCAGATTATGTCATCTCTGGGCCTGTTGCAAATTGTTTCTGCTGTGACACACCAGGGCGGCCACATGTTGGACCTGGTGTTCTCGCTGGGGCTTGAGATAGTTAATCTCAAGATTGATCAGGTGGTATGGTCCGATCACTGCATGGTGCAGTTCATGTTTGGGGCTCACGCCGGATGCCCTCTCCCTACAGAGATAATGAGCTGCCGCCCTTTGAGGGGATTGACTCCGGAGGGCTTTTTGGCGGCAGCTGATCTATCTAGTGTGGGTGACGCATGTGTCAGAGGTGTTGATGCTGGAGTTGGCACTTACAACAAGGTGCTATCCGACACCATTGACTCCCTCACATCTGTCTGTGTACGACCCAAATCTTCCTACCTGAGGTCCCCGTGGTATGACTGGTCTCTCAGGGAGATGAAGAGAAAGGGTCGGAGGTTGCAGCGCAGCTGGAGAAAGTCTGGTCTGGAGGAGGACAAACTGGCCCTGTGTGTACACTATAATGCATACCAGGGGGCAAGCAACCATAAGAAGGCAGTGTTCCTGTCCAGGGAGATTGCTGCCGGGAAGAACCGATCGATACTTTTTCAGACTGTGGACAGGCTAATTCATCCTGCCTGTCTACAGCCAAAGAAGTTTTTTTCTGATGCTGAATGCGAAGAGTTTGCTCGGTTCTTCTTGGACAGAGTGTCCGATATCAGGCAGGGAGTTTCTCCAGTCAGCAATGTTATAGCTGGCAGTGGTCACCATAAGTGTTCTGAGAGCACTCAGCCTGGTTGGGGAGAGTTTAGACCAGTGTAGGTAAGTGAGGTCATTGAGGTGGCTACCAATCTAAAGCACACTTTTTGTGAACTGGATCTGGTGCCAATGCGTTTCTTGATGAGATGCATCGACACTGTTGGCCCAGTGTTTGCTCTGATTGTCCGGTTTTCTTTATCAGAGGGTTTTTTTCCTGATGCCTTGAAGCAGGCATTGGTGAGACCACGCTTAAAGAAACCATCACTGGACCCAGAGATCAGTGCAAATTACCGACCTATCTCTCATCTTCCCTTTTTGGTGAAGGTAGTGGAGAAGGTGGTGGCGCTTCAGTTGGAAGAGCACCTCGTGACTCATGAGTTGTACGAACCTTTCCTGTTGGGGTTTCGGGTGAGGCATAGCACAGAAACCACACTTGTTTGGGTATTGAATGATGTCCTCAGGGTGAGAGATCAAGGGAGGATAAGACAATTTTTGTTCTTCTCAATCTCTCTTCAGCATTTGACACTGTGGACCATTGTGCGTTGCTTGACTGCCTTAGGGAACTCTACAGACTCACCGGCACTGTCATCAGCTGGTTTGAGTCTTTTCTTATTAACATGAGGCAATGGGTTGTGATGGGGAATTTTTCCTCCACCCCTAGCCTCCTGTCTTGTGGAGTTCCTCAGGGATTGGTATTGGCCCCAGTGTTGTTCGCAGTGTACATGTTACCCTTGGGAGGGCTCATTAGGAAGCATGACTTGGGTTTTCATTACTATGCAGATGATACCTAGCTATACTTTTCCTTTGCCCCAGGAACATCTAATTTAGTAGATGTGCTAAACAGCTGCCTTGCTGAGATCAACGACTGGATGGCCCCTAGCTGGTTGCGATTGAACCCCGATAAGACAGAGGTATTGGTGGTGGAGACAAACACAGTGTGTGATGGGATGGCCTCTGAATCAGAGACTGGACTTGTTCTGGGATCTTTTTCATTGAAAACCTCCCCTAGGGTGTGAAATCTTGGCATCATTCTGGACAGGAGCTTGTTTATGGAGGCGCAAATATCCTCCATGGTTCACACCTGTGTTTTCCATCTCAGAAATGTTGCCAGGATAAAGCCCCTTGTTCTGCCTCTGGACCTCCCCACTTTGATGTATGCCTTAGTCACATCTAGACTTGACTACTGTAATGCACTCTACCTCAGGGTCACGGGGGGTCTCTCTCTCTGTAGGCTGCAGCTAGTGCAGAATGCAGCTGCCTGGTTACTTACTGGGCAGCCAAAATTTTATCATATTACACTGGTGCTGGGTGAGCTGCATTGGCTGCCAGTCAGGTGGAGGATCCTCTTTAAGGTGGGTTTTCTCACCAGTAAGGCCCTACATGGTCAGGGCCCTGGTTATCTGTCAGACCTTCTTGTGCCTGCCCTCTCTCTCTCTGTTCACCCCCTCTGTTCCTCCTGTAGAGGACCCCTGGTGATTCCTAGGACAAGGTTGAGATTGGCTGGTGACAGGGCTTTCAGTGTCACCGCCCTGTCCTATGGAATTCGCTGCCCTCTGGGTTAAGGGGGCCCCCCCCACTTTGGAGGTATTCAAGGCTCGCCTAAGGCCCTCCTGTTTGCTCAGGCATTTCTAGATTTAATTGTTATTATTTTATACTCATTTAAATATTTAAGTGATATATTGTCATCTTGTGTTTTATTATCTTGTATCTGTGTTTTATTCTTTAAAGATGTGTTTATTTGTGTAGCACCCAGAGCCTCCGGGATTGGGCGTTTTTTAAATAAATTTCGCCTTGCCTTACCTTAGTTCTCTGTCCATTTCCCAAATCAACACTCGGCTACAGCAGGATTTTTCTTTGGTCCAGGCCTAGCTCATTTAAAATAAACTTGTTCTCAACTCCTCAAAGACTCAAGCGATGTTACTTGAGTCCTTGGTGAGACTCGAATCCTATGCGGATCCCCTTTCTAGTCAATGCCTGGATGGCTCTCTCCTCTCCACTGTGGAGGATTTCAAATATCTAGGCACCACCTCAGATCCTAGCCTTGATTTGTCTCTCCATAACTCCCTGGCCTGCAAGGCAGTTAACACCAGACTTGGGCCTGTATACCAGGCCATACGGTCCCTTGTTCCCAAGGCTAGGCTTGCCATCTCCCAGGAGGGTGTCCTACTCCCTCATTTCCAGTACGGCCAGCTGGTCTTTTCTCATTCCCCCAATGCTGCCCTTCACATGTGGGAGGTGACCTATAATAATGTCTGTCGCTTATCATTGTCACACCATCACCTACTCCAACACTGCTCCCTACATACTTCTCTGGACTCTTCCCCCGCTTCCCAGTCTTAATCTCTAGGCTGCTTTATTGATAAGCTATCAAGATACGCATCCCAACCCCACACATAACCTCCCTTTCTCACCTCACTAATCCTACTCACTCAGATCTTCTGAGGCATCCCTCATCTACATTCCCAAATGTTCCACCAAGATAGAGGAACAGGGGCTGGTGGCACTGAGGGTTGAGGTGCTGGATGTCACACTTTGTGCCACTACAGCGACCCGGGTTCGGGAACAGACTCGGGTCATTGGGGGCTGGCAAGGGAGAGAGGGGATTGAGTGTCTGATAGACTGGTCTCCCCTCCTGGGGGAGGGATCCAGGGATTTCCAAGCACTGCAGTGGCCTCTGGTGGAGACCAATGGCAACACAAGCATACGGGACGTAGAAGAGGGAAGTATGTTAGCAGGCTTCTGTGGCTGGCAGAGGTGTGGAAAAGACGGCTGCACTGGAGCCATTGCATGCCGTGTCCTGAGGAAACAAAATATGGAACCCCCCCTGCCATGGCGGTAGGCGATGGTGGGGACAGTGGCTGAGCCCCATGCTCGGTGCCAGGCTCTGCTGGCATGTGTATTCAGTCTGCCTGTCCCTCGATGGCAGCTCAATTAGATTCTAGATAGAGCAACAGAGGAAAAGGTGGCCCCACCATGGGGGGCTCAGAGCTGGGGGGGTTGAGTGGCTGGAGAGGCTGGAGGGGCAAGCCCAGACCAGAGAGAACATGTCAGAGGGCTTCAGGCTGGTAGCAGAGCACCACGTTGGAACTCTACACCTGAGAGAGGCCGTAGCCGGTAGGCGAAGAAATAGAGTTAAACAAAAACAAACAAAAAAAAAAAGATAGATGAAAAGGCCTTCTCCATCCTCATCCTGAAGTTTTAGAGTCCTCTCTCACTAGGTCTCTGCAGCCTTACCTCATGTGGGCTCCTCAAGGGAGCTCTCTGGAAACACTTAAAGGGTTCATACACTTGCTCCTGATAGCTTCCAGACATTACTCTTGAATAGGTTACTAGGAGCTACTTGTAATTTGCCTTATGCTGTTGTTGCATTTGTGAATTCACCTCACTTCTATGTTAAGCTGGGTAACTCACCCCTCTGGGGTATTTACCCCATGCCTAATGCACTTTTTCCTTTCCCCTGATCCCCCCCTCCTCCTTTTCTTATTCCCCTCCTCCTATATGCTACATACTCTCTCCTCTTCTCACCTGCCCCTCTACCCCGGCCCCATGGAAATAGCACTTACTAGCAAAACTCTCCTGACAAATGCCTCTGGCTGCTTCATTGTTCACCCTCCTCTCTGCCCCATGGTCCCACTGACGGTCCTAATACCTATACTGTCTGTAACCACTACAATGTTATCATTCTGTGAAATGTTTTGTTCCTTTGAAATGTTGTGTTCTCCCTTTCTGTATTTCTGACATGGAACCTTTGTAGAAGAGCCTTGGCTCAAAGGTATTTGTAATCCTAGATCTGAATGAATGACTGAATAAATAAATGTTAATTTTTGTGTTCAGTCCAGTGAACCTTCCCCTCTGGGTTATTTACTTGAGGTGTGTTATTTGTATCAGGTGCCAGCAAGAGCCTTTTGGTACTTGTAACTGCAATATGTTCTGTTTCATGCATTTACAGCTGCAAATTGTGCTGATGTTGCATTGCTTGCCAGGTCCGCTGGCTTCCATTGTCCTATGTTTTTATGTTGATTACTTCTACTCTCCCAGGCCATACCTGTGAATAGGCAGTTAGGTGCCTAGGGTACCTCACTCAGTAAACAAAAACACATCCATCCATCCATCCAGTCCATCCAGTACATCCATTCATCCAGTACATCCATCCATACAGACATCCAGTACATCCATCCATCCATCAACATCCAGACAGACCATCCATCCCTCCATACAGACATCCAGACCATCCATCCATCTATCCCTCCATACAGACATACAGTACATCCATCCATCCATCCATACAGACATGCAGTACATCCATCCATCCATCCACACAGACATGCAGTACATCCATACATAAATACATACATACAGACATGCAGTACATCCATCCATCCATCCATCCAGACATACAGACATCCAGTACATCCATCCATCCATCCATCCATACAGTACATACAGGGCTTACAGGGCATACATACGTGCTTACAGAGTACACACGTGCATACAGAGTACACACATGCATACAGACAGTACATAAATAAATATGGGCTTCAGTGCTAGGTATCGGCTTCGGGACCACCCTTCATACAATTTAAGCCCACTAAACATTCCTAAAGGTTATACAGATATTATTTCCCAGGATGTTGTACTGTTGGGTCCATTTCTACAGAGTACATTCCCTTCCCCCCATATTGGGCCACAAACATATATAGAAAGGCGCTTAAAGTCTCTGCAGAAGCTGTCACCTTCCTGCAGGAACTGTGACTTTCACCAGCAAGTGTTGCAGCATGTCTACAACAGCTCCATCACTTCACTGAATGCAAGTCCCACTGCTTACAATGGCTGTACCTGTAACCAGTACCAAAGCAGTGACTGTGGCCAGATCCACAGGGCCAGTTACAGCTATGATTAACTCCCCATGGTCACCTATTCCTTCTCAAATGCTTCAACACGAAGGGCTCCGTGATAATCCCATCTTTGGGAACCCCCCCCAGACTGACAGGCTACATTTCACAGCAGTATCAAACACTGGAGTGTAATGGCTAGGGCCCACAGCTGTTGCACATTGCCCAGCACTTCCACCCTCTGGGGCTATGGGGCCTGCTGTTACTATCCCTCCCTCAGAATGCCCAACTCTAACTAGGTAACGCTCCCCATTCTCCCTGCAACAAACACTTTGCTCTCGCACACTGTAGGGTGAGCTGTCTGGAGACCTCATGTGGCACAGACACATACTTCGGTGGCCCATGCTTGGAACACATGTGCGATCCCCTTCCAGCTGGAATAATCTTAACGGACAAAACTGATGGAGTTCTCCTTGACTCTCCCGCACATATTGCCCCAGGTTGCTCTCCTCCACCACCTCAAAGCCTGGAGAAGGTCCTCATTAACCCCAGGTGAATCCTTTGAGGGGATAACACCAATATTCCATCCCTTCCTCCTGCATGTGGAGACTGTAGAGCTTCAGGAATCTTAGTTTCTCTGTACTGTCATTTCACCTCACTTCTCTCTACTCTGATCTCTGCTCCAGTGCCTTATTTTCTCTCACTCTCTTTTCTTCCTTGCTGCCTCTGTCCATAACACTCCCCCCCCTTCGGGTGGGGGAGGGAGAAGAAGCTGCGGGTACCTCTGCTTCTTTTCTTGCACTTTTAGGCCAGTATCACTGCACTCATTATGACTGGTTTTAGACTTAAAGTGTCTCAAGCAAAAACGTGATGCCTCCCTACACTACTCCCACCACACCCTCTTTCCTTCCGCCCTACCCCACATCCAAAATGTGGCAAACATTCTCTGAACACAAAGTTGAAAACAACAGTTTGGGTTTGTATATCAACACTTTTTGCATTTTAAGCTGATCTCTGGTTATACATTCTACTTCAGTGTGCTCCTTCTGTGCTAGCGCGACAACCAGCCACTTAATTCACTTGTGCCTAATACCACCTCTGCACTCAGCTGAAGCTCGGAGATCAGCTCAGCCAAGACTAAACTGAGCTGCTGCCCATACCCTCTTTTATTGGGGGGGGGGGGTCAGGCAGCCGAGCCCAGCTACTAAGTACATAGTGTACCAGGGCATGCACAGTGAATCAGCAGTCTGTCAACTGCTGGGGGAAGGGAGTCTGGAATCCTTCAGGACTCAGGGCCTCCAGCTCTTAACCATATAGTAACTGGGCACAAACAGGCAGGAAGTAAGAGCCTGGTTGCATACCTATGCCATTACATTCTATTTTAACACAGAAACATAGGGCCCGATTCTCAAAGCCCTGCGTCTGATGCAAGGTGCTTGCACCGAACAGATATGGTGCAAGGTGCACCTTGCGTCCAGGGCTGCCTCCATGCAATTCAGAAAGGTTGCTTGCGTCGACCACAGGCTGCCCGCCCCAAATGGGGCTTGCACCATCCTTGCACACAGAGCTGGGCTGCGACAAGGTGCAAGAGGCAGTGCGGCAGATGCAAGCTGCCACAGCCCAGGCACGGGATTCACAAACTGTGCCCCGATGGCGGAATTCTAAGTACCCTTAGGCCAGCCAGGGCTGATCTAAGGGGACTTAGAAAATGCTCTGCAGGATGCAACCCCTGTATGTGGCACTATGCCGCAGTCCCCCAGTGGTGCCAGGGCCCATGGCATGCCCATGGTGTTGTACACCCCCATCCCCTATGCAGCTCTTGGTACATGTGGTAGTACCATCCCCTCCTCACCCTGAACCCTGATGCTGCCTCAGTGTATGTGTGTATATATATATATATATATATATATATATATATATATATATATTATATACAGCGAGAACCACCCACACGGTGGTATAATTGCCCCCACCCCAACAGGCAGTGCACCCCATCCCAGATAGGGCAGGGGACCAGCATAGCCCTCCCCACACCTCCATGAGGGTCTCGACTGCCGGATGTGCAGTGAACTGTACAGTGTACATGCTAATGTTAGCGTGTACACTGTACAGTCCGCTGCACATTCCGGCAGCTAGACTCTCCACGGAGGTGTGTGGAGGGCTATGCTGGTCCCCTGTTCTATCTGGGGATGGGGTGGGCACTATGTATTTGCATGGGGGGCTGGACCACCACCAGGAGGGTCATTGGCCTGTGTTGGGGCCATCAGGATGGGGGGTACCAGCATGGCATTGCCGCAAGGGGCTTGCGACACACCCCATCCATGCACCTTGCATTAGATGCATAGGGGGTGCTTCCACACAGAAGGGGACTTAGGCTCTGGGACACGTCCCGTACCTGAATTGGGTGCAATGTACCTGGGACAGGGGGCTTTGGTGCAAGCTGCAGTTTGCCACAGCTTGCGCCAAACGCAGCCCCCTTTGAGAATCGGGCCCATAAGCAGTAAGGACAGGAGACTGTAACTCTATTGAGTCTGCCATGAAGGCCTAACTTATTCTAGTTCTCAGCACTACCCTCTTCCACTGCTCTTCCACAAGTGACTATCCACCTCTCTGATACCCTTGAAGCTGTACCACTGTGTTTTGAAACAATTTAAGGTCTTTGTTTTAATCACATTGCTGGGCAGGCAGTCCCATATGTCCACCACCCTCTCCATGAAAAAAAACACTTCCTATTCTCTCTCCCAAACTTCCCTACTCCTAGCTTGAGATTGTGACCCCTAGAGGCTGAATCAGTCTTCATTTTAAACAGTTCTCTGTGGTCCAACCTACTGTATCCCCAGATGTAATTATACATCTCTGTCATATACCCCCCTGTCTTCTAGCCTCCAAGACTTCAAGAATGCATGGGACAGGCATAAGGCAGTCCTAGGGGCGGGTAAGAGGAAGTAAGCTGTTGGTTAACTAGGATCTGCAGCTTATCTGTTAGGTAGGAAAATGGGCAGACTAGGTGGGCCAAGCGGTCCTTATCTGCCATCAAATTCTATGTTTCTCCAGTGAGTACATGTGTGGACCCTCCAGCCTCTCTTTGTAGGTTTTGCCCCGTTGGGCCTGGATCATTTCTGTTACCTCTCCTTGGATTGTCTCCAATTTGTCCAAGTCCTTCCTTAAGTGTGGGCTCCAGAACTGCACCCAGTGCTCCGGGTGTGCACTAACCAGTGACCTGTACGGTGGCAGAATCATCTCCCTCCTGCAACTGATGAGGCAACTCAACATTCTGTCTGCCTTCCCATCTGCTTTGCTATACCGAGCGAAGGATTTTATACTGCTGATAATTATTACCTAGAGTCCCTTTCCTCATTGCAGTGTTGCACCTGAACTCCATTAAGCCAGTACTCCATCTGTGGACCACTGTGCCCAACATGCATCACTTTAAATATTTTGGCATTACACTTTAACTACCAAAAGTCGGACCACTACTGTAGCCTCTCTGCATACTTCTTCATAAATCTGATCCCTTCCTCACTGCCCATCCCTCCTGCAGAGCTATAAAGCACGTGCTTATGGGTTTGACTTTCTTTGTTTGCATGTACAGTATGGTTTCTGCAACTCTTGTGGTCACAAGAGTGCCGTAAGTTTTTTTTGGATGAGAGTACTGTGAAGCCAAGCTGAGCAGTTCTGGCATACAAAGACGTTGAGAAGGTGCTGTTATAACCAGATGAGATACCAGAACTGTACATATAACCACATTTAAAGCTCATGTTTAAAACTTCTCTTTTAATTACAATGTTTTACTTTTGTTGAAATTAAGAACAACCTGTGTGGGAAATGGACTATACCAACTGAACAAAGAACATCATCAGAAATGTAAAATGGTTTCTATGAGAGCTCTTCTTATGGTTATAGGAGCGTCTGGAATACCTGAAAATAATCCTGATTGGTTAAAAATTAATGATTTTTAGTATTAAATTTAAATGAATTTCTTTACCGGATCAGGCATTTAGAACTTGAATTCCTCCAGCATGTACAATTTAAAATCAGGACCCTGCCTTCATGCTGAGCTTAAGAGCTGTAAAAATGAAGTGACTCAGACATTGTGCCAACTTTCTCTTTTATTGTTTCTGAATTATCAAAGTCCTTCTGATGTTTGTGACTGTTCGATCTCTCTGTGTGTCTGTATAGGCATCATCAGTGAGACCAGAATTGCTCAAGGGTACTGTACTTTAATAAATGTAAGGTTACTGTTGTGTTTTCTTTAGAAAAATGTCTCCATTTTATCTTTGAAGCCAAGTGCCAGTGGACTGCAGAACTGAGAACGTGGCCAGGCTGCAGAGAAGCTGTAGCTGTAAGGGTGAAGAGCTACTAGTGCCCCGGGGCAACTTTGAAAAACATAGTATTTAAACACAGTTCAGCTTGTATTTCATATATCGTTTAGAGATTCATCCTCCCCATTATACTGTATATTACTTTGGAAATGTGCACAAAAACAGCATTTTTATCCCTTTGAGTTTGTCTGTTTCAGCAGCATGTCCCTTGCTTCATGTCATAAACCTGTATTGTGACATCGCAAACTGTTATGAGAATGACAGTGATGTCACAAGCAGAGTACTGTGACATCATGTGGTGAAATAAGCAACTGGAATGCAACACATAAACTCTAAAGGAGCAAAGATCCCATTTTCACGCACATGACTTCAGTAATAAATAACTGGGAGGAGAAATACAGAACTAATGTGAAATACAAGCTGAAATGTGTGTAAAGATTATATTTTTCAAAGTTTTCCAGAAAACACTTGTAACCCCGCCCCCCAAAATGGTGGGCTTACCTTGGGTCATCTCCCTGGGTGCTTCGTTGCCCTCTACCTGGCAAAGATCCAACTTGGAGTTCTGCCTTTGATCCTGGCTAGTGTCCAGAGCTGTAAATAGCAAATCCAAATGTAAAATATTGCTGTGTTTCTGGTCCTTGCATGAATGTGCAAATTAATGCCATCATGCTATACCTTTAAGAGGTTTAGCCTGTTTATGCAATGCATAGCCTGTGCTAGGTCCGAGGGAAACAAAGATTGCGACTGGTCAGGCAACACTCTCACAAATTCCATTGTATAGTCACTTACAGGTACAAATGAAGCTCTATTAAATGCTTTAAACATTTATTACTAGATCTGAACTGTCATGTGTAAAATGAACTTTAATGTTTGGGACTGTTTACATTTTACTCGGCCAGCAGCCATGTTGATACTTTGACCCTGCTGGTGAGCCAATCGGAACTCAAGCGGTCCTAGTGGGTCCTTTTACTTTGGCGGCTGGGAGAAACTGTGAACTGTATGCTTGGCACCCATTTTAACCAATCAGGACATTAGAACTGTGACTGACGGCCTGAGTAGCCAGCCAGATTACTGGATTCCTTGTTCAGTCAGTTGAAAGAGATTCTTGAACAGTTAGTCTGACTTGAGCTTCTAGCCTGTGAGGAGGCTCTGTACTCAGCTCGGGAGTTCAGGGAGAGGCCTATTTAATTCTCCTCAGCCTAGAATCCACCAGGGATTGTCTTGGAATTGTCAAGTGCTGCAGATAATTCTTCAAGCCTCCAAACAGAGAGAAGAAGTGATTTCCTCTGAGCTGAAATTTCTGTCTGAAGTGTGTCAGTAATCTGAAGATCACTAAGCAATATCTCGATGAGAGACTTGTTTGTCTCGGGGACTGTGGCCTGAAACCAAAGCCTGCGGCTACCAGAATTGTCTCCAGTCCATTTGCTAAAGGGGGGAGATCTGAATCTCAGTTGTGCCAGCTTACACTACAGAGACTGCAGATCGCAAGTGGGTAAACTGTGTGGCCTAAGACTGTGCCAGAATTTAAACCTGTTGACCAACACTGTTGCTGCCTGTGACACAAAAGCTGCTGGAAGACCAGTTTAGGGAGTCAGCTCCTGCGATGAAGATCATCATGGATTGCTGCCACCCTTGGGGGAGATGCCATGAAGTGGGGTGAGTCGTGTTAGTCCTGGTCCCTGTATCCCAGTCCTTGCCAAAAAGGATGAAAGATTGCAGCCAAGAACCAGAGAGCTGAATCCAGTTTTGAGGGGAACCAGCCTGGCAATCACCCTAGATTCCGAGGTCCTGGTTCATTGAGTAACAATAGAGCTTGTCCCTGCAACAATAATAAAACTATTTCTTGCCATCTGATTTGCTTCCTAAGTTTAAATTGGTGTCAGACTGTTTGCAGGCCATTAGGCCTGAGGATTAACATTTTCTGTTAAGTTTGCATTTTATGTTCCTACGGCAAAGAGTAAAAGAATCAATAACAAATTCTTTATTTAAGGGCCCAACCAGCTGCAACGCCGGGCAACCAGCTGCAACACTTCAGGCCTGCAACTGATCAATCCCTGGTACCCAGTGGAATTAGTTGGACTGTCCAGGGTGTTAAATGAAGTATTTGAATGTGTTGTGAAAGTCAAACAAATTGCCTTACACTAAATCTTGATTTACATCCCCCTCCCTTGTTCAAATTCCCCAAATAAATCAATTTATTTGTTTGAATGCTGCTCAGGTCCATGAGCATATTATTACTAAGTGCTTGGTTACTGAGAAAAGTGAAAAGGTGCATTGTTGTTGCAGAAAATTATTCTTTGCAGGTACACAGGGTGTATCTGAAAAGTTCAGACCCTGTTGGTAAGTGTGGTTACCATGAACATATTATTAGCACTCACCACTAATTGTACCATTGAATGCCAAGTCAAGTATTTTTATGTTAATCCACGTGTGGGACCACTGGTTGGGGCAGTAGGTAGGTACAACATCCCAGAGGGTTGTGCTAGCTTGTCATCAGACCCACTTAAAAGTCACTCTGGGTGGAGGCACTGCTCAAATAGTACTCTTACAGTATTGGTAATGAGCCCCTTTATGCATCAAAACCAGAACCCAGGCCCCTCAACCTGCATTCTGTGCAGCAGACAGGGGTAGTAGCCTGTTGTGGTGCCCGGGTTGCACACTCGCTGCTCTTTAAGTGACTGCACCATACGGGCTTCTCTGACACACATGTCCTCCACCCTTCACTGTTAGATTATAAAATGGGTGTGAGAAACCAAGACCTGTCATTGGTCAGATGTGATCACACATGACTGTGCGTTATTCCAGCACAGCAGCACAGGTTAGAAATACTTAACTTTCTGAATCTTATTACTCAGTTTTTACAATAAAAATCAGGGAAATCATTTTATAATCATAGTAAGGAGCCCCAGGGCATGCATAATTGCAGAATAACAGCACTTCTCAGGTATATAAGGCACTCTGAGTTTCCTCATACCTGACTTGCCAAGGCATGCCATTATCCCACAACAATACACACCCTGTCATGCCTCATTGCTTAGTTAAAAAGACTCCATGATTTCACTAAACATCTTGGCCCCCGGATAACCTTTGCATGACACATAGGAAACTGGGGTTACACCCAGTGATGAACGTGAACAGGAACGCACAGGAACTCAGTTCCTGTACCTTTTTTGCCGCAGGAACGGAGTTCCTGCATTTCCTCCCACTGACACTGGAACTGAAATTCTTAAACCAGCAACATAATGACAGTTTCTGGCCTTGTGATGTGAAATCAGGTTTTCTATAATGACATTTTACTTGTACAACAGTGCTATTTTGCTAGAAATACATCAGTATCGCTGACTGAATCTACTAGTGTCAAAACAGATAGCATGTCTTCATACAGCTATCCTTCAGACTGAAGATCTTCATTCTGCATTTCATATTTGCCAGTACCTGAGTTCCTGTACTTCTTGTCTACCACTTGCACCACTGGTTACACCTCTCTAACAAGAATGTCCTGGTGGACATTACAGCACCAGAGAAGTTACACTTTAGAATTCAAAGCTGCCTTGGAGACCAACTTATTAACTCACCATTGTGATTTATAGTATATAAAAACTGGATGGCCTAATTTTGAACTGAGTCAGAATTATTATTATACTGGACTCCTTGTGTGGAACACACAGGTCAAACCCCCTTACAACAATACATGTACACAGCATATGTGCAGCATGCAACTGCATGTTTAATAAGTATACGGCATGCATTCTGTACACTTGTATTTCTGTAAGGGAAGTATGATAAAGTCAAGAAATCTGTGTAGTACCGACTCATCCGAGTTAAGAACATGTTCAATACCTTAGTTGCATGAGAACAACAGAATGCCAGAGATCCTTCACATATTGAATAGCCAAGCTTTGAAATCTCCCGCCCTATTACCCAGTATGCTGCACTACCAAACCGGTCAGTATTTGAAGAGCTAGTGGAGTCAAAAATAGCAACCAAAAAATGTTGTTTATTTTTAAAAGCAGTTGGTCATTACTTTTTATTCTTGAATTTTTTTCTTTTACCATTGCTTATTAGTAAGTTTTCTGCCTGCTAGTATAATGTGTGATGAGAAGAGCAGCATTTTGCTGCAGACTGACATATCTAGTTCTATTCAACAGGTGGGACATGAGGTTTGATGAAGAAAAATGTACAGTGTTACATTTAGGATAGAAAAACAGAAGGACAAATTATTGATTAAATGGGAGTGAATTAAGGATAGTGAAGGAAACATTTGAGGTGTAGGTGCCAAGAGTTCTAGGGGAACCAGTGCCAGTGATATAGGGGCATAAATTGCAAATAAAAATGAACGTGAAGGAACAGTCTATGTGTACTTGTACATAATGTTACCTTGTACAGTTTTGTTTTTTATATATGCCTTGTGATCGCATGTACAGTTTACACTGATCCACTGTAGGTTACCCTTGAGAATGGGAACTTCATGCCTAAGGGCCCATCAGGCACACAAACACACAAACAAACAAACAAATAAAGTTAAACTGCAAAAGTCAAATATCATGGGAAAAACCTACATGTATATAACTATAATGGGTAGGGTACAAAACATACAAACATCGCACAACATTCAACTGAAACAAGCAATAATACACATGTAGAAATGGGTAGCACATCAAGTTGGTGAGAGGAAATCCCGCGCGGTCAGAAACGGTGCAGACAAAATCATGAAAGTAAAAACTGTACATGCAGAATACAACTGCGGATGGAAAAAAATGTAAGTTACAAAATGTTACTGGAGTGGTGGTCCATGGCGGCGTGGTGTTGTAATACTAAATGACACTTTCCCCCAAATTCTCTCCAGTATTCTGTATGCATGTGCGGTTTTGACGTTTGTAGTTTTCACCACGCTGTTTACACTGCACTGGATTTCCCTTTGCCAACTTGACATGGAGCCATAGAAATGGAAGAGAAGAACATGTGAGGGAAAGCAAAGTAAGGTGTGATGAATTTAATCAAGTGCCAAAGACAAGAAGGGGCTCATGCATGGCCCTTTTGAAGATGTTAATAGTTCTTGAGTCTTTGATATTCTCTAGCAGTGCTTTCCAGCTTACTGGGGCAGTAGCATTGAAAACCCTGGGTCAGATATTCAGAACTTTGCCGGGTGGGCAAAGTGATTGCACCTTGATTGCCTGGGGGTTTGCACACATGTGCAATATTCAAAGGGGGCTGTGACTTGCACTAACAGAGTTAGCACATGCAAAAAAAGAATTAATAATACATGTATATATGTAGTAGGCAAAGGAAGGGGCAGGGTCCTGAATACAGGCACAGTGCAATATTCAGTGCATTTGTGTCATGCAAAGGGGTTAGCGCAGGACACTTTGTACAGCATAAATACAGCCAAGAAGAAGCCTGACTTAGTCCAGGCAACCCTAGCAGCCGGTGGAGCTACTGCAACCAACAACCACATTGGCAGTTGGGGAAGCACACCTGCTCCCTGGTGGCTAGTGGCACCCCCAGCCTCCAAATCCTGCCCCCATTAACATAAAGTAAGTCCCTGGTCACCACTGGTCCCACCACCCTACCAATCACCATCCTGCAGCATTCTAAGACATTCCTTGGTGTTCAAAGGTCCCTCACCCTCCGATCTTTGTTTTGTATATACTTTAAACTTTCCCTGGTGTTCAGTGGTCCCCCCGCCCTCTGATTGCCATCCTGTAGAGTCTTCACAACTTCCTTGGTGCCCAGTGGTCCCTCCCACCCTCCAGTCACCATCCCATATATTTTTCAAACTTTCCTTGGTGCCAGTGGTCCCCCCACCCTCTAGACACTGGCCCTGGTATAAAAAATTAACACACTGGTGTCTAGTGGCACCCCCCCCACCAATCCCTGTCCCCATACATTATCACATATTCCCTGGTGTCTTGCAGCCTGCACTGCTGGTACTGGCCAACCCACCATGCCACCCCACACCTTACCAGTTTCACCAGCACTGCAGGAGCCCATATGGCAACCAGCACAGTCCTCCTCCTCCTCACCACCTTGACCAACCACTGTGTGTGATGCTGTAAAGGGAGAGTGCGTACTAGATGCCAGGAAGGTGTTTTTTTTTTTTATATAACCTCGTCGGTGACCGAAGAATGAGGGGACCACTGGGCACAACAGAAAGTTTGAAAAATATTTGGAACAGTGATCAGATAGCAGGGGGGACCATGGGGCACTGGGGAAAGTGTGGAGACTATACACTATGGTGTTTGGAGAGCAGGGGGTGCCATTAGATACCAGAGAAAAATATATTTTTTAGAGGAATGGGCAATCGGGGTGGGGATGGAGCCAGTCGCAGGAGTGCAAACCTGCTGCTGCTTCCTGTGCGAGTGTGGCTATAAGGGCATGCAAATGGCCTCTTAGTGCCTTGCATGCCCAATGGGCTCATTTGCATAGTGCTGTCTCAATATCCTGCTGGGAGCTACTGGCACTATTGGGTCTGGGGGCACTGT
This sequence comes from Neoceratodus forsteri, assembly GCA_016271365.2. Taxonomy (NCBI): domain Eukaryota; kingdom Metazoa; phylum Chordata; order Ceratodontiformes; family Ceratodontidae; genus Neoceratodus; species Neoceratodus forsteri. The sequence continues at coordinate 225,755,642 of JADMNL010000030.1, read as the reverse complement.
TCCCTACACTGCCAGGATCCATGCTAGGGCAGTGCTACTTGGCTTAGTGCTGCACCAACATGCCCCTCCATTTGGTTAGATAGCCCTGGTGCACTATCTGACTGAATATAGCATCCTCAGGATTGTGGTCAATGGGCAAGCTCTGCATAAATCATTGTGCTCAGCTTTATCCATATTTGAATATCTGGCTCCGTGTCTCCAGAGACTTTCTATGTCCTATGGACATTGAGGAGGTAGTTGGAGAGAGAGATCTGAGCTATCATGTTGGGTTTGCCTTCATTAATACAGTAGGTTATTGAGGTAGTCGGGACAGAGACCAAGAATACCTTTGTAGATTAGGGAGACCCACTTGAGTACCCTTGCTTTGTCAGGTAATAGTATGCCTTGTCTGTAATGCGCACATTGGTGGGTCAGCATGTCTAAGAGAAATACGCAGACACTGCTGAATGTTACACCAGTCTTGTGTAGCATTGTTTTAATCTTGTGGACCTACAGGTGCAGCACTAGACATGGTCAGATATTGTTGAATGTTACATCAATGTTGTGTTGCATTGTTAATCTTGTGGACCTACAGGTGCAGCACTTGACATGGTCAGATATTTACAAACATTTCTGGGATGTCTCTAGAGAAAGTCACTGCCTACCTACAGGAGCACTGTAGGACCACGAGAGAGAATTTCTTTAGAAATATCAAGTGATAGCTGGAAACATCTGACCATGTCCAATGTTGCAACTGTATCAACTTCTCTCCCATACTCTAAGGTGGGGGGGGGGCGAGTGACCTGTGGAGTACCATCTTTCTGGCGTTGAAGGCAAGGCAGTTGCAGCTGTGATATAGTAAGCCAAGTTTTTAATTCAAACATTGGACAGATTTTGCAAAATGGGCATGGAAAGATCATTTTTGGATCTATCCATACCCTGAGATATTCAGACTTGGTAACATTTGCCAACACGGTGAAGTCCAGTTGCTGAGATGCATAAAGAACCACCATGCATTGGTTTGGTGGTGAAAAGCAATGACTTGGTTTTAGTTTCATTTAGGAGCAGTTTGTGCAAATCCATTTCTGAGTCTCATTGAAGACTGTCTGCAGAGAGATGGAGAGTGCCACAACTGATTTAACCTTCATTTTGATAACCGTGGCAGCAGCATAGAAGTGCATATTGGCGTTGCAGTCCTTTCAGATATGTAAAAAGCAGTATATTATAGCACAGTGGTTAAGAGCACTGAGCTGCAAACCTGGAGAACTGGATTCGAATTCCACAGCCACCACTTTATATATTTATTTGAAAATTGCTGAACGTGAAAGGCACACTGAGCCACGTCAGGTGTGAACTGGGAGAGAGGAACATAGGGTAAAAACCAATACATAACTAATACAAAAGCAGTGTTACAAAAAGAGTGCAAAGTCATGGTTAACAGAGATCACAGAAAAGTGCATAATTATCAAATAAATAAACTGGTAGTTAAGCATAACAACAGGTGTAAACTGACTGTTAAGGAGAGGGGAAACAGGAGCAAGAGGGAGACGGAAGGAGTCTCAGGTGATACGAGTGAGGCAGAGGAGGGGGCAAAATGGAGGGAAATGGGAAGTTGTTTCCAAAGAGAAGGGAGATGATAAGCAGAAGCTGATTGGTCAGCCGAGATCTCTGGATGTGGCAAAGCAAAGGTGTGGTGGTCCCTGGAGCAAAGGGAGGCAGAGGGAACCATGCCGAGTAGTGACGAGAGGTAAGAGCAAGGGAACCAAACCAATGTAAAGGAGGCACAGTGCATCTGGTGACAGGATGGAAGAGGAAGACGGGATAGGGATGAGTAGAGTGAGCAGTGATACGTACGAGAGGGGGAGCTGGTTGCAATGTGACAGAAAGAGTTACAGAGGGTATCCAGTCTGCCAGGAAGGTGGAGGGGGGGGACCCATAGACCACATTCTCATAATCAAAGATGGGGAGCACCATTTTGGAGCAATGAACCATGAGCAAGTCACTTAACTTCTCTGTGCATCCAGGATGCACCTGGAAACATACCTCGGATTAATGTGCCTTTCCTTGCCCAAAATTGTAAAACTGAATAAAAGGTCACTGTTGGACAAGCTGAATAGTAGAAGTGCCAGAATGGAGCCTGGGGTGACTCCTAGGCTAAGTAACTTGGGGGTAAGGTTTTGATTTTTGTCTTGCTGGGATTAGTCAGAAAGTTAACCTTTAAACAATGACATGGCTATAAGAGAAAGCCTCAGCTGGTGCAGCTTGACGAAGTGTGTATCATGGTTTACAGTAGCCAGTCACTACTGTAAATGAGATGAGACTGACGAAGATTGAACCATTAAAGAGGAAGAGTGAGCACCAAATGCCCCACCAGTCCCAGTGTGCACTTTGTGAGCTAAAACATTTTAGTTCAGTTACATTTTGGTTTCTAGGCTGACAGCTTCTGTTTCTGCAAAGCTCCTGTAGCTGATATCAAAGCAGTAGGCAGTAATGGGAGATTCAATAGCATGCAATGCATTTTAGAGTTTATATATACTCTGATCTTTTGTTTGCTGGTCCTGCTGTCCCCCCTGAGCTAAGTACAATCAAAGAGGACTATACCTATCCCCTGGAGAAGAAAAGACCCAGAAAACATCTGAATAGAGATTATAAAAGCTCTGACATTCACTGTTGGCTATTGAATCTCCCACTGCGGCCTACTGCTCTGATGTCAGCTGCAGGGGATTCTGGGATTTGTAGTAACAGAAGAAGTCTACCTAAAACTAAACAACATTAGTCTGATACAGTCTTCTATACTACAGTAAACAGTAAGTAAACCAAAATGTGTTTGCACACTAGGTGCACACTGGGGCTAGCTGCACATTTGAGTGAGGGGCCTTTGGTGCTGACTGTTCCCCTTGAATGTAACCACCATCCAATGCAAATGACAGGTAATCTGTTACCTTCTCAGCAGAGCAGTGCTGGTCAAGTGACTGGGTTTAAGATCATTATTTCAGAAATATCCTGTTATAAAGAAAGGGCACTATCAGTTGGTCATGAAAGAGCTTCTCCAGAGGTTTGCTGAGCATTGATAAAACTGGGAACTGTCTGTAGTTGTTTGGGTCAGACTGGAAGCCATATTTGTGCTTGGACATTAAGATGCTGTTTCTTAGATTGATGAGATTTGCCCAGTTTGAACAGAGGAGTTAAAAAGGGTTTCAATAGGTGATGCAAGGTACTCTGTCACTAGAGCGGTATGGAATGCCGATTTCCACCAGTGGCATTTGTACGGAATGGTAATTTTGCTTGCAAAAGGGTTTTCAGGATTTCTTTCTTTTTGAATTCTGTGGAATTCTAAAAAGCACTGCTATGTGAATAGCAGAATAACTTTCCGTGGATCATGTAAACCTCTGAAAAATTTTCCGCAGATTGCAGAAAAAGAATCTGTAGTTTATATAAACCCCACATTATCAATCCAGGAAAACTATTTCACATTTAAAAATTTTGGAATTCTGCTGCTGGCAGAATTCCATGGAATTAGGCAGAATTTTTCAAAATTACATGGAATTCCATTCTGTGGGAATTTTAAAATTCACCACAGCACTATCTGCCACAATCTTCACTATCCTGGATTAATGCAGTTGGATTCAATGCTTTTAGGGATATTAGACCCTGTTAACAAAGTCAGTACTTCTTCCTGGCTAACATCTGTAACGCCGCTTGCAATTTTCTTGGTGCAGTCAATAGACAACTAAGGGACTTTGGGCTGACAGCACCAGGTCCAGTTTGCTGTTTAGAACAGTGATGGCACTGTGCCTTCACCTGGTGGGATCCTCTGGTGCCTCATGGTGTGTGGCATAGGAAGTACTGTACCTGACAACTACATTTGACAGGTATGCTATATTTCATTAACTGTAGCTGAAACTAGCTTTTTTTGGAAAAAAAAAAAATTTCATTGCACTACTGCTTTAAAAGAAGCTCTAATATTAATTTGGCTTTCCACAGGTTTCCATCAATAGTCTCACCTATTTTTCAACACTGTTGTTTAAACATCACTTTGTGTGACTAAATTGAACTAACATGCAACAGTTACTACTCTCTGACCTTATTGGACAGAGGTTGCTCAAGAACAACTGAAAATACCAATGAAAACCTAGGGATGGCCATATGTAAAGGAGTATGCCTTTTTATTATTGTGTAACACCCCACTCCCAAAAAAATGCAAAGGCAAAATGGGGAAAAAAGAGCATCTTTCTTTTATTTATTTGTATTATATTACCAATGAACATACAATTAAGTAGGTCACCAGGAGAAGCAAGATGGTAAGTTGCTAACCACGCATGTTAGTACATGAATAAGGCTACACAATCCAATCTGGAACATCTAATAAGGGGCTGTCACGTAGTGTATAATAACCCATTTTAAATGATCACATGGAGCTACACTGCAGCCAATGCGTTTTGCAGCCATCCACTAGGAACATTACTGGCACCACAGTTTGGTAACCTGCCAAATATGGCTCTGTTGAGGTAATATGAATGTCGGCCCTCTACCTGGGGTTTCAGTAAGGCTCCTAAGTTATCAATTAAACTGAACATGAACATCTTTAGGAAACTGCTGTATAAAACACAGAAAAGAATATTAAAAACCAACCAACCCTTGCACAATTCCCAGAATATATCCCTAGCAAGCTGCGATTCTTCCTGAGGCACTACAATCAGGCTAAGTGGTATTTGTAGAGCTGTGCATGTTAGAATGCCCCCTGTTGGTTGCACTAGTCTCCTAGCACCATGACAATTGGGACATTTGAGAGGATATACCTCACATGGGCCACCACAAGGGCGGACCATGGGCATCAGCATTCTGCTGAGACTCAAAAAGCAAACAAGCCACTGGATGTCCCTGACAACCCAGAAGGAGAAAAAATAATACTGTTTAATAGAATTTTGTATGGAGAAGGGAATACGTATCAATAAAGTTTAAACCTGAATAAGAGTAAATAATTATTTATGTGTAGACCTGAGCAATTATAAAATATGTATCAATAAATTTCAAATCTGAATAAGAGTAACTGATCATTTACGGGCAGACCTGAGCAATATACCCCTTTAAAGAGTTCAAACAGCATTAACACGCACATTGTGATAGTCCCAAAATGGGGTCCATGGATGAATTGGGGAACTGCACCCCTGTCCTGGATGTAGTCCACTGCAATAACTTGAGTCAGTTTTAAATCCACGTGTCTGAGAAAACTGTATACTAAACCAAGGTCCCCATGATCTTATAATCCCTGGCCTCTCTCCCCTACAGAAATACAAGTGCGCAGCATGCATGCCGTATGCTTAATAAGCATGTAGCTTGCAAGCTGCACACTTGTATTTCTGTAAGGGATATATTCTGATATGCTGTAGTCAGTCCAGTGGAAGGGAATAGCCTTACAGTTTCTCATCCTTACCTGAATGTGTTGCTTCCTCCTCCATCTGCTTCATTAGAGTCTCAGCAAATGTTGCAGCTACTTTTTGACCAGTAAAGCAGTACATTTTGTTAGCCTCTGTAAATTGCAAATATGCTGGGAAACTTAATCTGTATTGTATCCCTGTCTTGCAAATTTTGGCAGACACCTTTTTTTTTTGTATTTTCTGTTTTTGCGCCTCCCCCGTATGCCTCAGCTGGCCACTCCTTTGGGCCACCTAGGACCTCGCCCCAGGTAACCCCCACCACCAACTGCCGCCCCATACTGCAGCCCCCCCATGGTAATCTGACATAATTCCTTCATCGGTGGACCCTCTCCTTCTGGGGAGAATTAGCCTCACAGCCTTACCTGCTTGGCCCTGGGTGCTGCTGGGGTCAGTCCTGGCTGTCCGGGGGCTCCATGGTGATGAGGGTCAGGCAGTAGTCATCCAGTCAGCTGAGGTGCCATTTTTTTCTTTTTCTCTGCCTCTCTTCCCCAAGTTCTCAGCCTTGCGTGGCAGGCATCCTTGGGCAGGGGCATGCAGGGGGTGTGTCGAGGCCTCACATCCCCTAAGCACACACTCAATCTGCCCTAAAGTGCCCAGGCAGTACCCACCCCATGGGAGGGAAGCATCCAATGGATGCTTGTAATCCCCTTCCCTGCCGGTCTCTGCTCCTGGTACCTGGGCTCTGGGCACGAACCCGGATCGCTAGTGTGCTGAGCGAACCCCTTCACTCAGCACCATGGAGCCGGCTCGCAGACACTTTTAAAGGCTTTGCATTGCTTGTGGATATATATGCATGGTCCAGGAAAATAAAGGATATTGGAGCCCTCAAGTGTTGGGGCTTGTTCCTGGGCAGCCCTCAACAAAGAATATCTCTCTGTCTCTCCAACTGAACCAGTCACCATGAGGATGGTACAAGGGCCATCCAATTGAGCCTGGGCCCTCCTGGGGTTTATACAGTAAACTTTCATTGTACGAGGTGGGGGGGGCAGACCAAGTGCCTTGGGTAGCCAAAACTCCAAGAAAGGCCACATCATCCCCCTTCAGTGCCCTATGGAACCCCCAGATTTTGAACATTGGGGGGCCCAGACTGTATTCTCTAATCATTCCAGATGTGTTTTAAGGAGATCTTGCCCCTTTACTGTTGTTGCTGCTGTGCCCAGCACTTTCCCTCCCATGGTACAGTAGCTGAATTCATCACAGCTCCTGCCGTACCACCCATGTTTTGCTCAAGGACCACTAATCTTTCAGTATAGCTGTCAAGTTAATTTTCTATTAGTTAATCCAATTGAATCAGTCCAATAAATGCTTTCCCTAGGAATTCCAGCGACACCTGAGATCTCCATGTTTAGACAACTGTGGTGGCTGGGGCTAACCATGTTTCATTGGCACCTGCACTGTAGAATCAGTCTTAGAACATTTTGAATGTCGCATTCTCACCAAATTAGCACCAAATGTTCAGCACTCAGTTCTTAGACAGTGCTCTAAATTTTAGTTCGCTAACGTGAACAGGTCTGACGTTTTAATTGAAATTGAGTCACAGAAGGAAAGAGCTCCACAAAAAGCATCTTTCTTGCTGGACTGCTAGATTCTGCCCCCCAAAAGAGAATCTTGTAAGGCAGGACAAAAAAGCTGATAAAAAATTAACAAAAAAAAAATATTATTTTTTTTCCATAACATGCACTGCTGCTTTAAGGCTCATAGTTGGCTTGAATGTTCTCAGAGTTCCCCTTCCTTCACACTGCAGTCAGTTTCATGCTTTTCCCTTTGTGACAGAGGAAGCAGTGGCACCAGTCCATGCTGGCATTTGGGAAACACTACCCATGGAATGGACAGGCCGGAGGGGGGGGGATTCTGCTACCTGGGGCTTCTGTAGCAGCTGCATCCCTCCCAAACCTAACAAAGGGACATCCCTTACAGAAATACAAGTGCACAGCATGCATGCAGCATTCATGCCATATGCTTTTTAAGAATGCGGCATGCATGCTGTACACTTGTATTTCTTTTAGAGATGCATCGTGCTGAGAAACCAGAACCCCTGCGCCCTTAGATCCTATAGATGGCGGTGATGCAGGGATAATGTTTTGCCTCAGTTTGTATGTTTGCATCCAATATAGCCACTGTGCTGTGGGAGGGGTGGGGGATACAGATGCAGACTGATACTGGACCAGGTTAATCTGTCGGTTAGTGAATGAAGGGAATTTGGCGTGGACACAAGGGAAATTACATACAATAACATATGAGTGTAAGATCCCTTATAGAAATACAAGTGCGCAGCATGCGTGCCGCATTCTTAAGTATGCAACATGCACATTGCACGCATGCTGTGCACCTGTGTTTCTGCAAAGGGATGGATGAAGACTTCAAAGCAGCAATACTTGTTAGCCGCCTAGTATAGTTGTTTTTTTTTTTCAACAATTATGCTGAGCTGGCAGAAACATCAATGTACCCATTTTTATTTTTGTTTCCTTTTATTCCTTGGGGGGGAAACTATGGGATTTTTACATTTTTTAAAAGTTCATGATCCTGTGCCACGCTCTGCAAGAGAAACATATTATTTCTTGGTATACTGCTGTGCTATTTACCATCAGAAACATGAGGCAGCACCACCCCACCCAAATGAGTCCACATTATGAATCTACTATTTACGTTTAACAGGTGATCACGATGGGAAGGATTTAAAAAAAAATTGACACTGGCAACCATTTTTAATGACATGGGTCATGAAGACAGCTATATTAGCTAATTTAGTAGTTAAACATATCAGAGAACTAAACAAGCATTTGTCAATGCCGAACGTTCGCTTGCAGGTATTTGTAGTGGTGTTTGGCATGTATGGTGCTTTACCCTAATGCCCTGTGCGATTGCTGGTATTTGCACAATAAATTTTCAGCATGACCTTTTTGTTACCCCCATTGTGTGCTACATAGGCGGAAACACGTTTGGGCAGGATGTGAAAATGACAGCTGTACTGCTCATAAGGAGGTGTGGTAAAATGGCAATGTTGAAAATCTGGAGTGGAAATATTGAAAATTCGAAACCCACGAGCGCAGGGAACTGTGCAATGCGCGTCAGAAACAGTCATTGTCAGGAATTTTTCACCAAATTGTCAACATTGGCATTTTAAAACCTCTGCTAATGAACAGTGTCACTGTGATTGTCTTACTGTGTGCCATACATTGATTTTGCACATCGACTGCGCCATTGTGCGCTATATGGGCTGAAACACATTTTAGGTGAGATGTGAAAATGACAGCTGTACTACTCATAAGAAGGTGTGGTAAAATGGCAATGTTGAAAATCTGGAGTGGAACTATTGAAAATTGCAAACCTACTGAGCGTATGAGAACTGCGCATACGACGTCATAAACAGTCATTTTAGGAATGTTTTCTACCAAATTTTCAACATAGCCATTTTAAGACCTCTGCTAATGAACAGTGTCACCGTGATTTTCTTAATGCATCCCATACATTGATTTCACGCACCGACTTTCGCCATTATGCGCTACATGGGAAATGTTTTGAGCAGGATGTGAAAATGACAGCTGTACTGCTCATAAGGAGGTGTGATAAAATGGCAATGTTGAAAATCTGGAGGAAAATATTAAAATTGTGAACTTACGAGCCCGCGTAGGAACTACATAGCGACGTCAGAACAGTAATTTTATTTTTGACATTTTCAACATGGGGTTTTGGGACCCCTTCTCATGAATGATGTCACTGTCATGGTGTTATTCAGGCCCAACGGGTGATTTCACATAGTGACTGCGCAGTGACTGCGAAATCACCCTTCGGGCCCGAATAACGCCATGACAGTGACATCATTCATGAGAAGGGGTCCCAAAACCCCATGTTGAAAATTTGCTGCAAAAATTCCAAAAATGCCTGAGATATGCAATAAAGTTGAAACCCCTATCTAGCCCATTATACAGCTTACCGGCATTTCCTCAGTTTGCGGTCGGTTTTGAAGAGTGCAGACGTGTTCCCGGTCCACCGAAGATCGTTGCACGAGCTCTGGAGGTAAGTATAGGGTGAGGGGTGGGGAGGCTGGAGTGCGCAGTGGGTGGATGCGGGTTGTGGGAAGGGGGACTGGATACTACGGGACCATTTTTTTCTTTACAGGTTTAAAAAAAAACAAAGGACTCATTAGGGGCGTTTGCCATGCTGGGTGGGCTCCCAGCATGGCAGAAAATAACTGGGGGCAAGGCTGGCCGGGATTGCAGGCTTGCCGGCAGACTACGTAGGGGGAGCCAAGGAGCCGACGGGGATTGGGCACCCGTCAGGCAAACAACATTTGCCACGCTGGGGTGGGCTCCCAGCGTGGCACCAAAGCTTTGGGGAGGGCGGCGTGATATGGGGGGGATCACGTGATGCAAGGGGGGCAGTGTGACGCGGTGCTCAGTATGACAGCGGTGGTTTTCTTTGAAGCAGAAGACCACCGCTGTTATACAGAGCTCCCGCATCCATTGGTGCAGGACCGCCACGCCTGCTCAATGGAGCAGTGGATTGCAAGGGAGAGGCACACCTCCAAAGTGTGCTACTCTCCCAAAACGTTCCTTGCGCATGCGCACAAGCGAATGTAAATACACCTATGATGATTCTAAGCATGTTAAAAATACATCTTTGCTAAAAGAAACTAAATGATGACATTTTTTGCCAACCAATAAGTTCTGCTGCAGTAAGTCCATTGAGACCTAGCAAATTTCCTAGCTCTTTTCGAGAATTGCCAAGGGATCTAAAAAGCACTTTTCAAAGTCTGCAGATTCCATTGCTTAACCTTAATTCAAAATGGCCACCTCACAGTGGATGAATTAATGTCAGTTTATTCACCAGGAAAAGAAGACGGCACTTCAGTTTAACATTTCACATGAAGGAGAGGTAATGGCTACTGTAGGATTTGTCCATTCAGCCTCTGGAATTTGAGCATCTATATAGTAACATGCAAAAGTAATTTAAGGTCAGAAGGGACTCTGTGTCCAACATGTCTGCCCCCACTCTTGAAATGAGTATACTGTGCAAACATACAAAATCAATAAAGGCGGCTCACAAAGCTGACCTGGACCTGAGCCAAAGCACAGAAGGTACTTACAAGAGTGAAGGAGCTCAGCTTCTTGGTCTCCACACCACTAGTCCACGTGGTGCCAAGCTGCATAAAAGCTTTTTATTCAGCATAAAACATGGCAGCAGCAGTCAGGTAATCCATGAGTCCCTCCCTCCCTCAGTGACCAAAACTGTGCAGACATGTACCTCCTTTTCAGGGATCCCCAACCATCACTGCTACCCAGGGTTCTTTGAGATTTCCTTGGTAAAAGCAGAAATTTCTCTAGGTTTACTTCGAGGGCCAGCACTGTCTTCATATCAATTTTTTTTTACAGATAGTCTACTCCATAGGTTCACCACCTTCCGAATGAAAAGGTGCCTTCGAATGTTACAGCTGGATTTTCCAGCTCCGAGCTTCACAGTGTATCTCTGTGTCCTTTCATGTATTTTTTCATTTTTATTTTTTATACTTGTAAACTGACGAGCATGAATGCCCATTTTCACATGCGACAAGTACAATTAAAACAAACTCAGATAAACAGAACAATTGGTTTAAAAATACATATGTGCATATAGAACAGAACCTGCAAGCAAACATTAAGGAATCAGACATGTACAATAATTTAGTAGCAAGAGCAAACATTTCTGCTAAAGAACCATTTTTTAAGCCGAACCGTGAAAGTTTCCAGCATTAGACAATTCTTGATTTCACTGTGGGGTGAATTAGAAAAGCAGGGGACTTTAAACAGACTGGATTTCTGTCCAAAAGATTTTCTAAACAATGGAGTTTTAAAGACTATTCGACTTTGAGATCTGCTACCTTGATTGTTAACTGTTCTGGGAAATAAGGCAGAAACTGATTGCAGAACTTGCTCAATTACACCTTTATGAAGCAGAACTCCCATTTTTAAATTACACCTATCATCCAGGGAAAGGTATCCTGCAGCCTTGTACAATGTACAGTGATGAGTTAGTCTTGGAAGATAGGTAATGAAGCGGCATACGCTGTCGTATGCGACCTTTAATTTAGTAGAAATGCGTTCATTAGTTGCTGCGAAAACTTGTAGTCTATAGTCCACTACTGAGAACAGATGACTAAGTGCCAGCAGCCTACAGGACTCGGGAACCCAAAAAATACAGATTTTGAATAAAAGTCCCAGTCTTTGAAGTATTACTCCAGTTACATCCTTTACAGAAATACAAGTGCGCAGCATGCATGCTGCGCACTTGTATTTCTCTACAGGATGTTTGACATGGGACTCAAAGGAAAGGGTAGTATCTAAGATGACTTCTAGATATTTTAAATTGTCACACTATCTAAAGGTTATCCCCTCAGGTCAATTACTGCAGGACACCTAATAAGATATGATGGGCTTTCAATCTTGTCTTGTCAATACACTTGTATGTGCAGACTTGAGAGCATGTCCTCTCTTAGCCTCCTTCTCTCCGGGATAACCATGCTAAGGGCCTCCAGTCTCTTCTCATAACTTCTGTCCTCTACAGTGCACCGCTCGGCTGTCACAGTGTCCTTTTTCTATTGAGGAGGCCAGTACTGCATGTAATGGCTCAGAAGGGGCCTGAGCAGGGCCCCAGTGAAGTGCCAGGATCAAGTTCCTTTTTCTATTAGTTACCATGCCCTTTTGATGTGCCCACCCCTACAGAAATACAAGTGCACAGCTTACGTGCAGCAAGCATGTTGCATGCTTATTAAGCAAGTGGCATGCATGCTGCATACATCCTACACACTTGAATTTTTGTAAGGGCAGCATTCTGCTACCTCCCTTTGCAGCAGCCACATGTTATGTATCATGCTTCAACTGTCTGTCTTTTATTACCCGAAGTCCTTTTTTTTGCTGCACTGCATGAAGAGGACCCCCCCCCCACAAATGTGCAGGTTCTACCTCCGTTTCTCCTCCATTAGAGCAGCACCTTGCATTTGGGTACATGGAATCTGAGACACCAGGATTCTGACCAATCCTTTACAGAAAAACAAGTGTGTGTAGCATGCATGCCAAATGGTTAATAAGCATGCAGAATGCTGGTATGAGATTGCCTAACCATCCAGAGTTTTAAAACTGCCTTAAATGTATCTTTTTAACCTGGCTTTTGATTGATGTGGTTATTTGTTTTGTGGTTTTTATATTGTTCTTTGCTGGAATTTATATGTTTATAATAATTTATTCTATCTTATGTATTTTATTGTACAGGTGCCTTGGTTTTAGAAAGGCGCCTTTTTATAAATGAAACTGATGATGATTCTGTGCACTTGTATTTCTGTAAGGGATCATCTAGCTTGTTTAGAGCCACTTGAGGTTGGTCCCCATCCTCAAGGGAGTATGCCACCTTGGTCAGCCTACTATTACTTGCTAATGTAAAGGGGCACTGTCAACCCCCATTAGGCCATCCTGGGTGACCATTTCGTGTCAGGAAAACAATGGATAGTATGGACTTCATATGGAGCTACTGGAGGTAATGAGCTAAAGTATCTCTAGTGTAAACATGTTATGACTTATCATATTCTGTACGGACAGCAGATGTAGCTGGTAGTTGGATTCTAATTCCTTTTTTCTTTTTAAAAGTGAAAAGCAGGCTGTCCACCATACTGGTGTTACCACACAGAAAACATGTTTGCTTACAGTTCTTAATCTACTCCCACACATCTTCCCTTGGCTTGGGAACACCACAACACAGTCTAGCCACTCATGGTGTAGTGGGAGGAGAGGGGAGAATTGCCGCATGGGTGGCTGCACTGTTTGTGGTGTTCTTAATGTTCAGCAGTATGCAATAAGAGTAGAGCAAGGATCTGAAACAAAACAAAGTTGGGTATGATTACACCATTAGGATGCACTTCAGGCCTACAAAGAAACCCTTACAGAAATACAGGCGTGCATCATGCATGCCACATGCTTATTAAACATGCAACATGCATGCTGCACACTTGTGTTTCTGTAAGGGAAGAAAGCAGCTAAAACAACCAGCAACATCAATGAATATTAGAGAGGGTAAGCAATCATAAAATATGGGTTTTCAACTAGAAATAATATGATACAAAAAGAGTTCACACTGTCCCTTTATGCAGCCTGCTGGCGAGACCAGCTTCCAGATTGCTGATGAAAATGGTGAGCAACAGTGGCCCCAGTACTGACCTCTAAAGGATGCCACCGAGAACCCGTCTCCACTCAGAGTAGTGTCTATTCACCACCCCACGCTACGTCCCACATCCAAGCCAGTTATCAGTCAACCTTGTGTATATCTCCAACTAAATTTCAATGCGAAGAACTGCAAAATCATGCACTGGGGGTGCAGAAACATGGGGCAGAGTATAAAATGAGGGGAGTGGTACTGATGGCCACCAAACAGGAAAAAAGACCTGGGTATTATCATATCTGATGACCTAAAAGTGGCCAAACAGTGTGACAAGGCAGTTGGGAGAGCCATTGGATGCTAGGGTGCATAGGGAGGGGTATCGCCAACAGAAAGAGGGAGGTGGTGATATCATAAAAGTTGACGGCAGATAAGGACCGCAAGGCCCATCCAGTCTGCCCATTTCTTTTTCTACCTTATAAATGTGCCATCGGCCTTTGCTCTGTCAGTGACCTATCTATTCATAGTCATTTGTATTGCTCCCTTATGCCTATCCCATGCCTGTTTGAAGCCCTGCACTGTATTCATAGCCACCACTTCTTGTGGTAAGCCATTCCATGCATCCACCACCCTTTCTGTGAAAAAGAATTTCCTCACATTCCCTTAATCGCCTCCTCTAATCTCATGCTGTGTCCTCTTGTCCTGCTATTTTCTCTATATTTAAACATGTTAGACTTTTCACCTTGTTTATGCCCTTAAGGTGTTTGAATGCCTCGATCATATCACCTCTCTCCCTCCTTTGCTCAAGGGTATACATATTGAGCTCGTTAATCTGTCCTCATATGTCTTCTGATGCAGTCCCTGCACCATTTTGGTTGCCCTTCTCTGGACTGCCTCAATTTGGTTAATGTCCTTGTGAGGTGTGGCCTCAATACTGCACGCAGTACTCAGATGGGGCCTAACCAGTGTCTTGTACAGAGAGGATTATTACCTCCCTCTTACGACTTGTGATACCCTACTAATACACCCTAACACCCCTAGCCTTATCTACTGCTTTAGAGGTCTGCTTGATGATTTTAGGTCATCAGTGATGATGATGCCCAAGTCTCTTTTTTCCTTTGTGACTGCTAGCAACTCCTCCAGCCCATAGGTGGCTTCAGGGTTTTCTTCCTCATGTGCATGATTTTGCACTTCTTTGCATTAAATCCCAGTTGCCACTCTTCTGACCATTCTGCTAGTTTATCCAGATCTCTACTCATTCTGCCCACCCCATCTGGATCATCTACTCTGTTGCAGATCTTGTGTCATCTGCAAACAGACAAGCCTTACCCTCTAGTCCATCTACAAGGTCACTAATGAAGATGTTGAAGAGGACTGGCCCCAGGACTGATCCCTGAGGTACCCCACTTGTGACTTGCATCTCTTCTGACTGTATACCATTTACCACCACTCTCTGTTTTCTGCCCGTCAACCAGTTTGCCACCCAGTTGACCAACTTCTGACCCACCCGAGCCTACCCAGCTTATTTATCAATCTTCTATGTGGAACAGTGTCAAAAGCTTTGCTGAAGTCAAGGTAGGCGACATCAACTGCTCCCCTTGGTCCACCACTGGTTACCCAGTCAAAGAAATCTATGAGATTAGTTTGACAGGACCTTCCTTTGTAAACCCATGCTGTCTTGGATCCTGTGCCCCTATGGATTCCAGGTGTTTCACTATCCTTTCCTTAAGGAGTGCCTCCATAATCTTGCCCACTACTGAGGTAAGACTGACCGGTCTGTAGTTCCCCGCCTCCTCCCTGCTACCACTCTTGTGGAGCGGGATCACATGAGCCCTTCTTCAGTCTTCTGGGACCTCTCCTGTGCTCAGAGACTCACTAAACAATTCTGCTAATGGCTCTGCTAGTTCCTCCTTTAGCTTCTTAAGTAACCTGGGATGTATGCCATCAGGTCCCATTGCCTTATCCACCCTGAGCTTAGCAAGCTCTTGTAGGACCCTTTCTTTTGTGAAGGGAGTAGTGCTCACCTCCTTCCCTTCCCCCTGTGTCCATGATGCTGAGCTGTGGGCCCTGCCCTACCTTCTCTTCAGTAAATACTGAGCAAAAGTATCTATTTAGGATAGATGCCTTTACAGGGTCCTCCTCCTCACATGCTCCATTTTCTCCATTAGCTTAGCAATACCCGCTCTGGACTTTCTCCTTTCACTAATGTATCTATAGAAAGTCTTGTCACCTTCTTTTACTGTTCGTGCTAGTGTTTCCTCAGTTTGGGACTTTGCCTGCTTTATGCTCACTGCTTCCTTAGGCAGTTTGGTATGCCTCCCTATCTTCATCCCGCTGTGTTCCCTTATATTTCCTGAAGGCCAGCCTTTTGGCTCTGACCTTTCTGCTACTGTATTTGAGAACCAAAGTGGTTTCCTTCTTCTTTTGCACTTCCTTTTCTGTCTAACACAATGGGATGTTGCTTCAAGTATTGCATCCTAATGCTTGCCCACTTTGCCTGTACCCTCACCTGTGTTTCTTTTGCCAGGGCTAGCTTAACTCTGTTGGCCATCTTATCAAAGTCAGCTCCTCTGAAGTCCCATATTTTGCCTTGGAATGGGATGATTTAGATGTAGTAGCCAAATTGAACCATACCATGTGATGGTCACTGGCCCCAGGTGACCTTCTACCTGGAGATCTGTGATCCCTTCTTGTTAGTCAGTACTAGATCTAGGATAGCCCTGTCTCTTGTGGGTTGCTGTGTACCAGTTGTTTGAGGCCCTCTCCTGCAGGGAATCCACTATGAGTCTAGTTCTGGCAGATGTTCCTGCTGGATTAACCAATCTGTATCTGGCATGTTGAAGTCTCCCATTATCAGAACCTCCCTTTAGCTGTCATGTTTTGTATATCTTCTAACAGCAATGTGTCTATGTCCTCCTCTGGTCTGGGGGCCTGTAGACAACCCCAGTTCTTATGGCTGTCCCATTTCCTGTTTCCAGGGTGACCCACAGTTCTCTGGCTCCTTATGTGTATTCTGAATTTCTGTAGCTTTGATATTTTCATTAACATACAGGGCCACCCTCCCCTTTGCACCTCGGTCTCTTCTGAACAATACATAGCCAGGTACTGAAGTCTCCCAAGTGTGGTTACTGGTAAACCACATCTCACTAATTGCTACTATGTCCAGTTTAGCCTCTGACATTATTGCCTGCAGGTCTGGGATCTTATTTCCCAGGCTGTGAGCATTTGTGTACATGATTTTCCATTGGCCAGATTTTGGTGTGTTAGTTGTTGGGTGAAGTTTGGCATTACCCCTGTGCATCGTATGGGGAGACAAACCTTTTTTCTTACCTGGTGATGCAAATGAACGGCAAACACGCTGAATTCCTGTTTGACCACTAGCTGGGGTGTTCTTCCCATTCGACGTATGGGGTGCTGCACCTCTCCCCATTTGCTAGTTTAAATATTCTGCAAAGACGCCAAACTTCTGCCCCAATGCACTGACTCCTTTAGTCAGATGCAGTCCATCAAATTTAAAGAACTTTCGCCCCAGAACTGTTGCCAGTTCCCTACAAATCTGTGTCCTTTTTCCTGGCACCAGTCCTTGAGCCACGTGTTTAGCTCCCTATCTCCCTTCTCTGACCTTCCGTCCATCTGCTCCCTCTCCCAGACTGGCAGGATCTCAGAGAAGGAGATGCAGACTTAAACAGATGATAGTTTGTCACCCAGCCTAGTCAGGTGTTCCTTGGTCTCCACAACTGACTGGCTGGCGAGATCATTAGTCCCTATGTGTACTAGGACATCAATGTTTTCTCCTGCTTTGTGAACAATTTTAGTGAATGCGGTCAGTGTCTCTCCATGCTGATGTACCTGGGAGACATCTGACCATCACCCCTGGCTGGAGATGGGTATCAACTCCCCGAATCATGGAGTCT
Source organism: Neoceratodus forsteri (assembly GCA_016271365.2). NCBI lineage: Eukaryota > Metazoa > Chordata > Ceratodontiformes > Ceratodontidae > Neoceratodus > Neoceratodus forsteri. The sequence goes on along the minus strand of JADMNL010000030.1, from coordinate 225,738,190 downwards.
CCTATGATCAGAAGTTTTTTGGATTTCCTTTGTGCTTGTTTAGTTTTGGTTCCTGATTTGGGTGAGTTTTGTTGTGCTAGCTCCTGTGCTGCAGTGTCCTGCTCTGCAGTGTCTTCTGCCTCTTTATTTGATTTCAGAGATAGAGGCAGATACCTGTTTGTAGTGTTTATATGGTTTTGGAGGTAATGTGTTGGAGAGCAGAGAGTGATGGGGCACCTGATTTGCTTCCTCCTAACCACCTGCCAACCTCCTGGACCAACTACCCTCTGCTCGAGGTTTTTCTGTTGGATGCTGGGGAAATGGCGGGTGGTTCTTATAATGTATTTCCTCTTCAATATGAAATTTGAGGCATGCAATCTCTGCCCATGCTGCCCAGAGCTGAGCTCTAAGATCTCCAAAGGCCCAGCATGTAGGACAGTGTCCTAAATCCTGTAAGACTGTCCTTCTGAAAATTGTTCCACAGTACCTGCAGTTAATGAAATCCATTCCAAATAAGTTGCTGGGTTTGTAACCTAGTCAGAGTAATTAGAAGGGAAAAAAAAGGAAAAAAATGCAAGTAATGGTTTAATTGTGCTTTGTTTAACTTGTTATAACAAGTTAAATTACTAGTGCCCCTGTAAATGAGATCACCTGTGGAGGCCCCACTGATCCGCCCCTTCCTGCTCTGCCACAGGAAATGTCACAACTGTGGTACCCTTTAAAAGGAGTGTAGCGTGGGGTGGTTGGAGATGGGGTGGGTGGCTGGGCCCTTCCTGCCTAAAATAAGAACCACGGACAAAAGAACAAGGAGGTAAGAGCAGAAACAATCAGACAACAACAAATGCAGTAACCCTGAAAGCTTATCCTAATGTTAGATAAAACTGTAAAACCTGTAAAGCACCACCTGTAATAATTTCAGAGAAGATATACCCTGTAAGAAACACTTTGCTCCAGAGAAAAATAAAGCAGTAACAGAAGATATACCTTGCAAAAGACAATTTGAATCAGAAGATTACAGCAGTATTCTGCTAGCACACACCTTGTAATAATGCAGAAGAAGGTATACCAGCAACACCAATTTGAATCAGAGAAAAAATAAAGCAATGAAATGTTAGCAACAAACAGTAGCAATCCCTGTGAGTAAAAATTAAAAACACCACCACGCAGTAAATCTGCTTAGCCAAACTAAGTCTTAATCCTTCTCCCTTGCTCTGGTAAGTTTCTCTACTCTGCCTTTCAAGCAGTCTTAGAAAGAAAGAGCTCAGGTGTAGCTAGGTGCCTTGGCCAGCAAACCAAGTCTTCTACCGCTATCGCTGTGTAAATCACTGGTAAGGCCTCACCTAGAGTACTGTGTCCAGTTCTGTAGTCCACATCTCATGAAGGACATAGACAGAGTTGAGGCAGTCCAGAAGAGAGCAACTAAAATGTTGCAGGGTCTGCATCAAAAGCCCTAGGAAGAGAGACTGAAGGACCTCAATATGTATACCCTGGAGGGAAGTGGAGGGGGGGGGGAGAAAGAGATGAGATATATGATAGACTTTCAAGTACCTCAAGGCTATAAATAAGGTTCAAGAAGGAAGCCTTTTTCAGAGTAAAAGATGCTCAAGAACAAGGGGTCATGCTAGGAAACTGGCGGGGGGTAGATTCAGGTGGATGTAAGGAAGTACTTCATTACAGAAAGAGTGGTGTATGCCTGGAACAGCCTCCTAGAAGAAGTGGTGGGGGCAAAAACTGTACTGGAATTCAAGAAGGCATGGGATAGGCAATAGGGAATCTTAGTGGTAGGGAAAGGGGGAGGTAAAGTCAGAGATCAAGTAGGATCTGAGGTGTTACAGTAGGTAGGGAAAATGGGCAGACTAGGTGGGCCAAATGGTCCTTATCTGCTGTCAGACTCTATTTCTGTTTTCTACTGCTCGCAGGTATACTTTGCTTGGAAGATTGCCATACACCACAGTGTCAAATGCAATTCTGAAGTCCATACAGATTACATCTAGCTATCTGTCAGCTCTTGTGTACCCTTACATGTGTTCACACTCTCTTCGCTCAGCTGAGGTGGGCCTCCTAACTGTGCCAAGGGCTTGGTTAAAAACCATGAAGAATTTGTCTTCAAGGTGGCTGGCTGGTGCTATAGAACTTGCTCCCAAGGGCCCTTAGGGAGGCCACCTCAGTGGAAGCCTTCAAAAGGGTCTTAAGACATACCTATTCAGTAAAGCCTTTTGGGAGTATTATCTTCTCCATTCTGCCTCCATCCCATTAATGTTATTTGTTTTTTTAACTATTTTATGCTGAGATATGTGTTTGATTTTGCTATTTATAAAGGTAACTTTCTCCTGCACTTTATATAAGGTGCAGTAGGCCTCCAGGTAAGAGCACCAATAGAAATAAACTATTGCTACTGGTACATCTAAGGCCCTGCCCAGGCCCACATCCCTGGTCACGCTCTTGAAGAATGATCAAGATGGTTTGGAAGGATCAGCCCTTCATTAAGCCATGTTGAGAGAGGTGGCAAGAACCTCAGCAGCAATCTAGTGCAACATTGCATTTATCCTTGATAATGGCTTCCAGGACCTTGCCCAGCACTGATGTCAGACTGCCCACCTGTAATTGCCCAGGTTCGACCTTGCCCTGTTCTTGAAGATGGGGATCACATTGGTCACTTTTAGGTCCTCTGGCATCACACCTGTCTGGGCAGACTCCTGAAAGATGCAAGTGGCACAATCAATTGTCTATTTATTTAAAATTTTAACCAGGAAACACATACTGAGCTTCTAACTGCTTATTTCCAGATGTGTCCTGGGGAGAGGGGAGAGGAGATAAAAAATCAATATAAAAATAAAGTACAGACATCAAATACAATTATGCATAAAGACTTGTGGAATTGCAAGTATTGGAGGCAATTTAGGACTGAATGCAGTTAAAAAATATAGAACAATATCTTATATGAGAAAAGGGGAAAAGTAGTGAAACAGCATGAAACAGAGGAGAACTGGAGAGGAGGAAAAGGACAATCAGAGCAAGTAGGGAGGGAGTATAAAGGAAAAGGGGAATGTACAATTGTAGGAAGGATAGAAATGGACATAAAGAAGAGACCTTAGAGAGGAAGGAGAAGAGGCAGAATGAATAGAAAGGGGAAGAGAGGACCAAAGGTTAGCTCCACAATGATCCCGGGGTGTATCACTGTCCACCCTTGGGAAATATCCGGCTTCATCCTTGGCAGGTGCTGAGCTGCTAGGGTAGGTCGGATTTTCACCAACTGTATCATAGCTACTGCTGATGTCATAGGGTGTCCCAGTGAGCACACTTCCCTACTGGGGGACCCTTGATGCATAGGGAAACACCTTCCCCACTAGGGGACCCTTGGTACATAGTTAAGCACCTTCCCTACCACGGGCCCCGTGGTGCACAGTGAAACACTATCTCCACTAGGAGACCCTTGGTGCACAGGAAAACCTTTTCCACTAGGGGACACTTGGTACACAGTGAAACACCTTCCCCAGTAGGGGACCCTTAGTGCACAGAGAAATGTCTACCCCACTAGGGGACGCTTGGTGCACAGTGAAACACCTTTCCTACTAGGGGACCCTTGGTGCACAGTGAAACACCTTCCCTACTAGGGGACCCTTGGTGACAGTGAAACAGTTTCCCAACTAGTGAACCCTGGTGTACAGGGATACACCATCTCTACTATGGGACTCCTGATGCACAGTGAAACACCTTCCCCACATGGGACCCTTGTTGCACAGTAAAATGCCTTCCCCAATAGGGGACCCTTGCTGCACAGTTTAACACCCTCCCTACTTGGGGCCCTTAGTGCACAGTGAAACATCTTTCCCACTAGGGGACATGGTGCACAGTGAAACACTTTCCCTATTTGGGGACCCTTGTTGCACAGTGAAGCACCTTTCCCACTAGGGGGCCCTTGGTGCACATTGAAACACCTTCCCCACTAGGGGAGCCTTGGTCAACAGTGAATCTCCTTCCCCACTAGGGGTCTCTGGTTGTGCACAGTGAAACACCTTCCCCACTAGGGGACCCTTGTTACACAAGGAAACACCTTCCCCACTAGGGGACCCTTGCCGCACAGTGAAATACCTTCCCCACTGGGGACCCTTGGTGCACAGTGAAATACCTTCCCCACTGGAGACCCTTGGTGCACAGTGAAATATCTTCCCCACTAATGGACCCTTGGGCACAGTGAAACACCTTCCCCACTTTGGGACCCTTGGTGCACAGTGAAACAAATTATTCATTCAACACCTTGGCCATTGCCCTGACTGTCTTATAGGTTCTAAGCCTTTCCCCTTTTTTTGAAGGTCCCAACACCCTCCTTTATTATCCTCCTTTAATTTATGTACTAGAATAAGGCTTTGACTTTGTCCACAGCTACTGATACTATTTTAGCTTCTGGATCCTCTTTGACTTTCTAAATTCTAATCTTACAGTCTGTGAGTGCTGCACTGTATGCCTATGTGGCCTGCTACTCCCCCTGGAAGGAGCAGCTGTACTTCCATGACTGACCTCCTCATGTCCTCGAGACTTGTGTTCCCTATGTCGTTTGTGCCAATGTGGATGACGATGGCCTGCCCCTTCTTCCAGCTGAGTTGCCTGGCCCTTGATATAACTTATTCAACCCAAACTCCAGGTAGGCAACCCACCTCATCTGAGTTACCATTCTGATCCAGTAGCACCCCTCACCCTCACCCCTTACTATAAAACTCTCAATGACTATTACCTTCTTGCTTCTCCCCTACCTTTTTCTTCCTCTTTCCAGGCATGTTGGGTGTCATGGTGTGTGGACTGCCTGCACAGACCCCAGGTGCCTGTTGATCTGCCTCACCTGACCAGCCAGATGCCAATAACTGTTGCCATCTACCTTATGCAAGGAGTAGTGCACAAAGGCATGCATAATTACAGGAAAAAAATCACATGACTTGGGTATGTTAGGCAAGAGGCTTAGCAAGTGCATTTAAAAACATCCATACAGTGCAATAGTTGGCCTTAGTTCTGAAGTGTTATTGTTCTTATAAAATCGCTTTCGAGAATAAAAACAGAGAAATAGATTAAAGAATGCATTTTGTTTAAAAGAAGAGATTTTTTTTGTGATTGGGTAGGTAATATTGTCTTGAGTAATTATGATTCTATAATAACATGGGTTTAAGTTTATGACTCTGGCACTTATTATCTGTTTATTTTCTCTGACAAATGCCGCTGGCTGCCTTGTTACAATGCTACCCTTGAACTGTATTAATCTGTACTCTGTTTGCAATGTCCACATTGTTGTAATGCCTGTCTTGATGTTCCCCATAATTTGTATTTCTCTGACATGGAACCTTTGTAAAAGAGCCATGGCTCAAAGGTATTTGTAATCCTAGACTTGATAAATAAATAAATAAATAAAAAGTTCTTTCATCTGTCATTGCTCTTTTATAATTCTTTGTGAAGTGCTTTGCCAGTGTGTGCAAGAAGCAATATCAAGTGAAATGTGCTGTAGTGCTGCACTGTGGCGCTGTTCTGTAGCTCTGTAAATGGGTCCTGTGCTGTTGCCCAACATTCAGACGTGTTAGCGTGGTCCTCAGTAAGTTTGGTCTTGAGGAAGAATTTATTCAGTGGGTTCAAACCGTCTATGCGGAACTGTGGGCAGCTGTCTTAACTAAAGGGAAGCATTCTCCGTCTCTTTGCTTAGGCTGAGGCACATGCCAGGGGTGCCCTCTTTCCCCAACCTTTTTTGTTTTGGCCATTGAGCCATTGACACAGAGACTTCTGGAGCAAAGGGACATTCATGGCCTGATAGTTGGGGGAGAGTTCTATAAGTTGATGCTTTTTGTAGACAGTATCTTACTTACAGTTCCTAACCCGGCCTTTTGGTCCATTATCTGGATTAAAAAATTACTGGGGCAAGACTGAATTTTCATCTCTAAGTTCCAAGTGCTCAGACACAATGCTGGTAGATATAGGCTTCCGTTGGACCAGACAACCTATACAATAAATACGTGTTTTGATTTCTCCCAATTACTTGGACTGGCCTGCTTTAAATTTTGACATCTTGGTTAAAAAAAACTCAAGGACAACATAACAAGATGGAAACCTCTTCATTTGTCTCTCTGGGGCAAGGTTCAGGTATTGCAGATGATGGTGTTTCCCACAATCCTATATTTAATACGATATTTGCCACTGCGATTTCCTTACTCTTTTTGGAAGCAGTTATCTGCTTTGGTTAGCAATTTTTTTTCTGGGAAGGGGGCTAGACTGTCTGCTCTTCCAATGGCAGCCCCTTGGCTCAAAGATGAATATAGATCTGCCTGGTTCAAGGGTTATTACCTGGCAGTCAGCCATCACCATGTCTGTCAATGGCTTCATGCAGAGCATTTTAAGATCGCAGTTTGGTGGGTGGGTCTGGAGAGATGATTGGCAGGTGACACCCCAAAAAAATTAATACTTTGGAATGCAGTGACAGCAGTCCATGAAGCTCCCACTCAGCAATATACTTTACATGTATAGAGGGAACTTCAGAATGTATTGGACAGGATGTGGGATGTCCCTCTTAGTTTATGGCCTCTTTGGTACTATATTTGACTTTGTATTGGAGAGCACCCTGGTTGCTTGGACTGTCTGGGAAAAGGAGGGCTGCTACACATTGGGGATCTTTTCCCTCCAGCTTCCCAGATGTCGGACCGCACAGGAACAAAGAACGTTCACGTACAGGGCCCCGACCTGGTTCAATGCTGTAAGTCCACCTACTCTGTTCTCAACCTCTCTACCACTAGAAACTGTGATTGCATTCGATAAAGGCTAGTCCTACTCTTGACCATCCTCACATCCATGGCCTACCTTCCTTGTCTAATGAACCCGCATGTACCACTACTACTCCTGTCTGCCTCCTAACTCACTCTTTTTCTTCCCCTTCTGTCCCCTCTCACTTGCTCTACTGCCCGCCACTTTTCCTCCTTTCTCACCTCCCTGTTGGCTCCTACTTATCTCCCTCTCCCTGGAAGTTTTTTATTTCCTAAATTGTTTACTGCCTTGAAACTGTTCAAAGCATCTTTAATTATGTAACTTCTAAATTTTACTGCCTTGAAACTGTTAATAGCATATTTATTATGTAACTTTTCCTTCTGGTATTACTTGTAATGTGTATTGTTTGTTTGATGTTCTATATGACATGGAACCTTTGTAAAAGAGCCCTGGCTCAAAGGTATTAATTCCTAGACCAATAAACTAAACTAAACTCACTACTTCCAAACATTTTTAGATGTTAGACAACAGGGCCCCCTACCGTCACCACACCACTGGAAATATTTTTAGATATGCCATCTGCTATCATCTATTGTAAGTACTCATCTGCAACTGCCATCTAGGGGACTTTGGAATGATATTATGGGCCTAACAGGGGTGGCAGGATGACAGGAGCCCCTCCTAGAATAGGTCCCCTTTATCAGAGTGTACTAGATATGTACATACCTTCTACTGTTTATTCTTATTAGTTTAATCTTTTTGTAGATCTTCTACCCTCTGTTGTGGACCATTGTTCAGTCAGACTCTACGCTGATGACGTGATTCTTTTCTATGCTCACAAGAATTCTTCTTTTCTTTCCTCAAGTGTTCAGCGTAACTTAGGCAAAATTGTGAATTGGTTTTCCAATAACGTTTTACTTTTGAGTAGCAAAAAGATTCAAATCTTGGAAAACATAAACTGAACTTACAAGCTCAAATGGGCAGACTGGGTGGGCCATAGGCCCTTATCTGCCAATGCTGTCTATGTATCTATGTAAATTATGCTGTTTGGGCCTCAGTCCACTGTGTCTTTGGCTAATTCTTCCTTTTTCATTTCTTTAAACAATCACCCACTCAGACTTGTAAGTGAATTTAAATATCTTGGCCTTAGTTTTGCTTCTTCTTTAACTTTTAAACCCCACATTGACAAAACCATTTCTAAAGTCCATCAATTCCTAGGTCGCTTAAAACATGCCAGGCATTGTTTGTCTAGTATGGATCACGAAAGGATTATTGCTCAAGCCATATTCCCTATATTACATTATGGTGATACCATTTACCATCATGCTAATGCTTCAACCCTTCATTCCTTGAATGCTGTTTATTACCAAATGCTACTGTTTATTTTACAGGCTTAATGGAATGAACACCATTGTTCTTTACTGTCTCAACTAAATTGGTTGTCCCCTTCTTCCAGACACAATTTCCAATGGTTATCTCTTATTCACAAGTTTGTGAACAAGTAGACCCCCGCTTACTTATCAGAAAGACAGTTCCCACCTACAGCTACAGTTTTAGAGATGTACCCCAACACTGCCTTTGCTTACCTAAGTTTTAAACTCACTTTGGGAAAGAATGTTTTTCCCATGCAGCTCCTTTTCATGGAACAATCTCCCTCCTCAGCTGAGAAATTCCTCAACCCTTGGAATTTTCAAACATGGCCTGAAAAGAATGTTGTTACAGGAACAATCGGTGTGTAATTGTTTCAACTGATTGTGTTCATATCTGTACAAGTATTTTGTTTTAATTGACGTGTGCACGTTCTGTAAACAAGACTTGCTTCTCATGGAACCTATCCTGTAATTTATGCAGCTTTCAATAAATAAATAAATAATACTGACCAGTTGTGCAAAAGATGGGAGAAATTTTAGGCCATGCCCTTACTGATGAACAGTGGCAATGTTGATGGGCCAATGCTTACGGCCTCTGTAAAGATACAGATGGCATGCTCATGCAACTTAAACAAATGTTTCACTTATGGTATTGCACTCCTGCATTCTTGTATAAGCTGCATGTGTCATCACATCCAGGGTGCTGGCGCTGTGGCCTGCGGGAAGCCACTTTGCCTCATATCTCATGGCACTGACTGTCCTAAGTGTCAATCCTGGTGGTCTCAAATTTTAACCTTGATGGAGAAAGATTTAGTTATCATTATCCCATGAGATACTTCTTTAATAGTCTTAGGGAATACTATTCATCTACAGGCTTTGAGCCACTTGCAATGTATTTGGTTCATAGCTGCTATCACTGAAGCTAAGAGACTTTTATTGCACAGATGGAACATACAACAGGTTCCTACTGTCAGCAAATTGGTAGATAATACATTTAAACTCTCGGGATATGAGCGTCTATCATATCTAGAAGCTGGTAAGCAGGACCGGTATAAAGAAGTTTGGGGTTCCTTCCTGTCTTTCTTGTAGTGCACGTGGGACAAGACCAGCAGGAGGAGCCTGCATGATCTGGCACCATTTGTTTGGTTTGTTTGGGCCATTCAGCCTGGACAGTTGTAGCTCTTGGGTGCTCCTCTATCTTTTGTTGTACTTTAGGGAATATGTTGGGCCTCTGCAGCCTAATCCCCTACTTATTTGTCTGTTTGTAAGGAGGTTCACTAGTGAGCTCTACCTGAACACCAGCATCTTTGTTTCCTTCTAATAATACTCTTGTAGTTAACTGTGAGATCGACTGCTTGTAGCTGACAGTTAATTTGTAGCAGGATGACTTTGATTCATGACTACAGTCTTCAGCTTATTGTACTGTGTTACCTCGTGAGTTTGGTTGTTTGTCTTATTGGTGTGGGTACCTTGTGAAGGACACTTAACCATGCTTCTTGGTTTTACAGCAGCATGGGCAGAGCCTTACTGATGTGCTGCCATGATGTAGGAGAGAAAAAAATACTGTGACAGGAACATGAGGCAGTTTTCCTCTGCTAAGTGTTTCGGCTGGTACTGCGGCACAAATCTCTACCTCCTGCTTAAAGCAGAAGTACTACATAAAAAAAGTCAGTACCACGTAGATGTCTTCCTTCTGATCTATTGAGCACATAGCTATTTAAATTCCGTTGAGCAATGCAGCATTTGGCTAAAAAGTGCCCAGTTTCTTCTTCGTTTTTGTTTACATTTGTATGCCAGTCATGTTGTTCCCCAGACCTGTGCTGTCTGCTGCACACACAAGGGCATTCTGCTTTGTTTACAACTGGATCAGTATTGCTTTGGCAATTTTTTATTTGACTTTTAGAGGTGTGTGGTGGGGTCTCTCTTTCCATAGTAACCATACAGTGTCAGTGATGGCTAGGATGTTTAGGACTTAAACCAAGCCTTTGATACCCTCCTAATTGATAGCTGTACAGTGAGGATGGACTAGGAATACATTTATGAGTGCCCACGTGTTTGTGTGTGTGTGTGTGTGGCATTAGTGGTACATATCCAGTGGCACTGGTGTTGGCACAAAGGCCTGGTAGAGCCACGTCCCCCCAACCTTTTAGCTATGAATGAGTATGTGTGTGTGTGTGTGTGTGTGTGTGTGTGTGTGACACACAACCACAAGAGTACTTACAATTATGCTGAAAGTGTGCAACTATATGGATGGTGATATAATGTATTTTTTATTACAAGTGTGGTACACTGCTTGGACATTTGGTCAGACTTTGTTGGGGGGGTGTCTAACAGTATCATACTGCAAGCTATTACATGCCAGGAAAAAATGTGTTATATGAAATCATTATGCATGGGAATACCAATTAGATACTGTTGTGAGGTACTGTGATAGACCATATAACAATCTATGGGATCTAAATGTTCAAGGCTGGGAGTTCCAGTCTAGGTTTCCATGCCAAGTGGATGTGGCAAAAGTGGCTCATTGTCAGGGACCCACATGTTCAAAGTGCATCCTTCATCACATTTGCAATGTTGTGCACCACTTCCTCCATGCGTGAAGCTTGTGGCATAAGGTAACAAGTGAGCTAGCAGCATTGCAGAGCCGTATCCTCACTATGGGCTCTTTCGTACAAAGGTGGGAGCAGGAAGGGGGCTGGCAGCAGGCAGCAAGCTGGCAATTACAGGCCCATCAACCTGAATTTGGTGGCGGTGAAAGTAATGGAGACACTGTTGAAGGAAAGGATTCTGGAATATTTTAAATCCTGTGGCTTACAGTATCTGGCTGCATGGATTCACTTGGGGGGTGGGGGAGCTGATGTCAAAGTAATCTATTAGTTTTCTTTGATGGGTGATGAGGGATATTATTCAGGGTGGATGTGACTTATCTGGATTTCAGTAAGGCCCATGATACCGTTCCACATAGCAGAATAGTACAGAAGCTGGGCAGCCGGGGTGTGTGAACTAAAATGTTAAACTGGGTAGAGAATTTGTTGGGGAGTTGGTATCAGTGGACGGTTGGAAATGTCATTCACCTGGTGTTAGGGGAGTGACCAGGGGTGCGCCACAGGGATCGATACTTTGGCCTGCACTCCTTATTGACATTACTGGTGATAATAAAAAGGGGTTAGAAGGTAAGATATACTTTTTTATGGTTGAGACAAAGATCTACCACAGGGTAGACACCATTGGGGGGGGGTGGAAAACTGAATGGAACAATGAAGACAAAACTACTTAAGCTTGAGGAGTGGTCCACTGTGTGTCATTAAATAGAGAATAATGGCTGGGCAACTATGCACAACCAGTGTTTTCTGCCATAGATGGGTTCTGATTCCCTCTAACCTCAAAAGTGAAGCTTGTGATGTAAATGGGAATCAGAACCCCATGTTGGCAGAACACACTGGCTGTGCATAAAGTTGCTCATCCTGTATTTTATTTATTGTATATAATACTGCGTTTAATGTGCATGCGGTAGTTATATTGCTTTCAGAATTAAATTTAGGTGTGCAGTCTCTCTAGGTTTCAGAATGATGTTGTAACACAAAAGGGTTCAATCACATTCCATGACCTCTGAACTGTGGTACAACAACATATTAAAAAGCATGGAATTCAATACAGAACAATCTACTATGCACTATATGTAGAATAGTGGATGGGAGACCATCCACAACAAGGCTGTGTTTCCATCAAGGGAGTTGATGATGTCATAGAGACCTCGAGTGCGCAGCTCGAGAGGTCTCTGGTATCATCAACTCCCGAGATGGAAACACAGTCTTGTTGTGGATGGTCGCCCATCCACTGTTTTTTATAGTATATGGTTCCCCAAAATAGATACAAGGTTCATACCTTGTTCACGCGTCTGCACTCCTCCTCGCTCGAGTCCCTTTCTCTAAGATAATGTTCCTCCTCCTCGCTGCAGTTACGCACTCATGTTCTGGTCACGTCCGTGCTCCTCGCCATAGTCCCACTCTGCTTTTACTGAAACTGTGCCATTTTGTCAAAAAACAGCAAATTGATAATTTTGACAGACCGACCCGATTATGGTAGTCTGTGTCCACACTGTCTGCTCCCCAGACCGCTCGCTAAATGAGTCCACCATTTTTGTGTGTATTTTTTGAATCTCTGCCTGTTTTCACCAATCAGGTAGGAGCTCAAGGGGGAAAAGTTGTTGTACTATCGATGTGATGTCAGAGCGATAGTACAACAACTTTTTTGACCTTTGAACTGTCCTACAACAAGATTTGGAAAACCTTTGTTTTCCATACACAATAAGCCCTAACCATATACTATATAGTCATAGTGAATATATGAGAAATCAAGTGCTTGATGCATAGAAACCTAGGGGTGTAGTACATGAAGGGGGTACTGCAATGGTGAGCACAAAAGAGAAAAGGGAACTGGGGACTGTAACTTCTGATGACCTAAATGAAGCCAAACAGCATGACAAAGCAGATGGGAGTGCCAATGGGATGTCGCTGTGCACAGGTATCACTAGCAAGAAGTATGAAGTGTTTATACCACTGTAAAATTAGCTGAATCCTCAACTAGTATAGTGTATCCAATTCTGGAGGTCTCATCTCTGCAAGGACATACACAGGTTACAGGTGGACTAGAGGGGGGCAACTAAAATGGTGCAGTGGCAAGCAGTCACCACTAAACTTGCCCTGCATGAGGGAATGCCTACAGGGCATGCCAGTGGTATGGGAACCCCAAGGTTTTACATACTTGGGGATAAACATCACCACACTATGGAGGAACTTGGTCGAGGCAAGCTGCACACCCACCACAGCCTCCATCAGAGCGGAAACACAGAGACAGACTAAACTACACCTATCCCTGAAAGGCAGGGTAGATGCCATACCCATGTTCGTGCTACCTAAGCTAGCATACCTCATGTGCAACCTACCAATCCCTACTGCATGAAAGACACTTCTGAAAATCAACAGTGATAGCAGGAAAGGCAAAGTCCCAAGATCTGGAAAAACTAGATTACAGGCGCACTGGTCTGGGGGGGACATGGGTCTCACCTGGCAGCAGGGGTACGTACTAGCATATAGGGCTGCACAAGCAATCAGATGGTTTCTCCCTAAAACCCTCAATACCCCTGTATGGGTCAATCTGGAAATGGACCTATCAGAATCCAAATGGCTGGGGAACCTGCTGAGCAAAGGGGGACACCCAAAGGGCCACCTTCCTCCTGTTATCCGAGAGACAAGAGATGCCTGGCACAGGTGCAAACCTCTCACTCAATGTCCAGCCCCCTTGTGGGAACCACCTGCACAGTACAGCCCCTTATGGGGCAACCCAGATGTGATTGTGGGGGAACAAACCATCAACTGACACTCTTGGCAGTAGGCGGGCATCTGTATGACAGCAGATCTTTATGCACCGGACTCTGAAGTCGTGATGTCCTTCCTGCAAATGCAGGCATAGAATCTACTACCCAAAACAGATTTCTGGAGATGTCTTCAGATCCAGGATGCAACCATGGCCCTCAGCCACAGCACCTTTGGGAGACAGGTGGAAATGGCTGACCACCACACATAAACAAGGCGAAGTAAAGGGTACTGCAGGCACGATCTATGGCATGCTTGGGGACTTCCTACCCGACACCACGAATAAGTGTAAGGCACAATGGGAGCAGGACCTACAAATAAACATAACAGACACTGGAGGGTCGCAATATCTCATGGATGCCCATCTGCTCTACAGGGACTCTAGGAGCCAGCTTATACACCTTAAGGTACTGCTGAGATGGTACCGTACCCTGGACACACTCCAAAAGATGAGACTCATCCTCCATTCCACATGCTGGAGGTGCCAGGCCCCACAGGCCAACCTGCTGCACATACTGTGGCAGTGCCCCATACTGGTGCCCTTCTGGACAGGAGTAATTCAGGATTGCTTCAAGATCCTGGAAACACAGGTCTCTGCTATCCCGACCCTTTGCCTCTTGGGCAATACCTCCGAAGGTGTCAAACTGTTCCAACCAATCCAAAAAATGGCTCCTCATGGTACTACTCAAAGCCAAAAGTCCTATCCGAATGAGGTGGCACCAGACTCTACCTCACTCTTCTTCCATGGAATACAGCAGTGGCTAAGTTAGCACTTTTTGAATGGTTGACATGCACTGCCACCAACCGCACACAGGTTTACAGCAAGAAATGGGGACTTTATCTCAGATCACACCTGTGCTCTACCCCCACCCCACCACCTGGCAACCCACCCTTCTGACCCAGATGACACTCTTACACCACATTAAGCTTCCACCCCTGAACTGGTTAATTTCAGTCTTTCAAGTCTGAAAGGTCCTAGGAAGGGGTCGCTCTTGATAATACAGGTTCAGCACCCCCCCCCCCAGATGGGCTAGCAATGGCTGGTAATATTCAGGATTTGCTCAGCTCTCTTCTGTAGAGGTTCAACTAGATGAGCCCATGCCACTTCCAGGCTGACATACCTAGGCTGCACACTCCTTTATCGGCTCGGGCTAGAGGGTATGGTTCACCATGCCATAGTTGATGTTTTTACTTATTATGGTTAATATAGGAAGGGACTAATCATCCCAATATAGAGTTCTAGTTAGCGTTACATTCCTTTAGTACATGCCTATATTTGCAAACAGTGTATCCTATAAGCAAAAGTTAAGTATACAACTGTTATCTACCGCATTTGATGTCAAGTAATCTCTACTTCATGTATGTTCCTTTGTTTAAAAATCACAATAAAGTATTCTATGGTAAAAAAAAAAAGGTGCAGTGACTAACATATAGAATAATGGTTGCGGAAGTGTGTGTTATGAGAACTTAATGGTCGCCCGAGGTGTGGGATGCTACATAAACCCCAAGGGTGAAGCCTGAGGGGTTTATTAAAGCATCACATACTGAAGGAGGCCATTACATTTGAGTAGAACACTTCCCCATCTTTTATTTCCCATAATTGCTGGTCAGCATTTTTTTTTTTTACCAAAGTACATTTGGTATTGCTGTGTCTCACTCTTGCGTCAGTCACACACACACACATGCGTACGCACGCGTGCACACATACACACACACACACAATCTTTGTCTCCTTAGTTTTTTTTTTCGTAAAGCTTTTTTATATAATCTGGCATTTACATTTTCACTTGCAGACTTGCAGAGCTGGACATTTGGATTGCAATAGCGATCAGGCTTATCTCGGGCACCTTGGCCTCGGAACCGTTCCGGTTCCCGCCGGTGGTGGTTGTCTGGCCAGCGCATCGAATAGCAAGATCAACCAGATATATTGTGTTTGTAGATGTTGAGCTGGTTAAAAAAGGAAAAAACAATGATGACTCTTGGTCTGTCATCTCCTCGGTGCGTGGGATAAGGATCCCCAGTTATTATAACATAATTATTACCAGGGCCTAAAGTATCTCATTCTATATATACTCTGGAGGTAAGTAGGGGTATGGTATGATATAAGGACTTTCAAACACATCACAGGTATAAATAGCGTTTAAGAGGGATGCATATTCAGATGAAAAGGCATCAAAGAACAAGGGGTCATGATATGAAGCTGGGGGAGGACAGAACTAGGCAAAATGTGTGAAAGTCCTTCTTCTCTAGGGCAGTGAATGCACTGAACATCCTCAAAGCAGAGGTGGTAGGATCTGAAATGACACCAGCATTCATTAATGCATAGGATTTGCATAATGGAACACTCATTGGTGCCAGAATGGTTTGAAAAGTGGTAGGGCCAAGGACGTAAGGGGGTACATTTTCCCCTATTAAATATATTACCATGATAGCAAAAAGTGATAGAGCTACTTATGAAAGTGGTAGGGCCATGGCCGTAGTAGCCCCCCCCCCGTTCCAGCACCTATGGGAACACTGATGCAGTGGAAGAGGTGATAAAACTGGCAGATAAGTCGGGTCTGTTGCATTAGAGTAAGTAGGGAAAAGGGAACAGGCTGTCTAGGTGGGAAAAGACATTCTTATCTGCCAAGAACTGATTTACAGTGTATAGTAGAGCATTGCTCTGCATAGAATTCCATCCCTTTCAAAATGTTGTTGTACCACACATCAAAGATCATGGAATGTGATTGTACCCTTCTATGGTACAAAAGCATTCTGGAACCTCTAGAGACGGCACATGACAGTTTAATTCTGAAAGCCAAAGAACTGCTCCGGCCGGGTACTCAGTAATACACCGCCTGAGATTGGACCTCGGGTTGGGGGGGTTGCATTCTGTTTCAAGACTGAATTGGGCCTCACGAATGTAGTAGTAGGTGAGGCTGAGTCCTTTGAGTGCACAGTTGTAGCAGGTGTAGGTGTTCGAATCGTTCTCATCTACCATTCACCCAGAGATGGGAAACGCTTCTTACAGGAAGTAGCAGACTTCCTCGTCGACATGTCGTTTGAGTCGCCCAGATTGATGGTTCTGGGTGACTTCAACGCCTCGGTTGACGATGAACTCACAATTTGGTAATCTCTTCCTCCAATTAATGTCTTCTTTGGGCTTTACACAGGTAGTTTCCACTGCTACACATAAATCTGTACACTCTCTGGACTTAGTCTTCCATCCAGGGATTGATGCATCTGACGTGGGGGTGGAACCAGTCACCTGGTCTGACCACTACACCGTGAGGATCAATTGTTGCACCCCCCTTAGAAGGCCTTCCCCTGTGGAGAAGGTCAGGTACCGTCCATTATGGAATATTACTTCACAAGGCCTTGCCGCAGTCCTTGACCTATCATCCCCCGTGTTGGTGAGCAGTAATCCAGAGACGCTGGTGTCAGCCTATAATGAGGCTGTTATGGCTGCCCTGGATCTTATTGCTCCTATTCGTGAGCGCCCCTTATCCCTTTATCTCAAGTCCCCTTGGTTTGATGGGACACTGAGGGAGATGCAGAGATGGGGGTGAAGGTTAGAGCATTGTTGGCGCAAGTCCGCCCTTGAAGCCGACCGCCTTAGATTGATAGAATAATGTTCCATCTATCAATCTGCAATCACCCATAAGAAGGCAGAATTCCTGTCCAGGGAGACTGCAGTTGCTCAGAATCAAACGGCTCAGCTGTTTCGAACTGTAGACAGACTGTGCAACCCAGCCTGTCTGCAAGTTCGAAAGGCCTTTTCACAATTAGAGTGCAAGGAGCTTGCTCGTTACTTTGCAACTAAAGTGGCCGACATCAGGGCGGACTTGTGTCTGACAACCTCTAAGAGTGATGTTGTAGAACAGTGTGAGTTCACAGTGTCTCAATTCTCTTGGAGTTCCTTTTGTCGACCTTAATTCGTGGATATTATGAGGATCATCCATAGTGTGCATCCCACAAGCTGTAGTTTGGACCCTGGACCGACTTTCCTAATTTTGGGTTGTTCTGATCTCATTGGTCCAGTCCTGGTGCAAATAGTCTGGTGCTTCTTGGAGTCAGGTGAGTTTCCTAGCTCCCTGAAAGAGGCAGTGGTGACACCTCTCTTGAAGAAAGCTACCTTGGACCCATACTGTTTCTCAAACTACAGACCTATCTCTAACTTTCCCTTTATTAGGAAGGTTATTGAGAAGGTAGCGGCAGCCCAATTGGAGGACCATTTAACCATCCATAATATCTACGAATCCTTCCAATCTGGTTTCCATAAAAGACACAGCACCGAGACTACGCTGGTTCGGGTGCTTAATGATCTTCTGAGGGCGAGGGATCAGAAGAGACATTCCATTCTGGTTCTTCTTGATCTCTCTTCAGCTTTTGACACTGTGGATCACCTGGTGTTGATAGCACACCTGAGGTAAATTTGTGGAATGTCGGGAACTGTTTTACAATTATTCACCTCATTCCTCACTGGGGGATCACAAAGAGTTGTGTTGGGAATTTTTTCCTCTGGCCCAACCTCTTTGTTGTGTGGAGTGCCTCAGGGTTCCGTGCTGTCACCCATGTTATCTGCAGTGTATATGCTGTCCCTCAGAGACATTAGATGGTATGGGCTGAGGTTTCACTGCTATGCAGATGATACCCAGCTATACCCGTCTTTCGCACCTGACCAGGATGGAGCACTCTTGGTGTTTAACTGTCTGGAAGAAATCCAAGGTTGGATGGATTCTAGTTAGTTAAAGCTGAACTCAGGGAAGACAGAGGTTTTGGTTGTGGACCCGGGTGGTCAGATAGAGAGGTCACATGATGGCACACCCTCTAGAATTTTTCTTGGCGGCGTGTCATTTCAGACCTCTGAATGGGTGTGTAGCCTTGGGATTGTCCTGGATGATAGGCTGACCCTACAATCTCAAGTGTCGGCCATTGTCAGGACTTCCTTTTACCATCTTAGGAATATTGCCAGGGTGTGGCACCTTGTTCTGTCTGACTCCCTACCAGCATTGGGATTGTCCTAGACGACAGGCTGACCCAACAATCTCAAGTGTCGGCCATTGTCAGGACTTCCTTTTACCATTTTAGGAATATTGCCAGGGTGCGGCACCTTGTTCCGTCTGACTCCCTACCAGCGTTGGGATTGTCCTAGATGACAGGCTGACCCTACAATCTCAGGTGTCGGCCATTGTCAGGACTTACTTTTACCATTTTAGGAATATTGCCAGGGTGCACCACCTTGTTCTGTCTGACTCCCTACCAACGTTGGTCCATGCATTTGTCCTCGTGCTTAGACTACTGCAATGCCCTCTACTTTGGGTTTTCTGGGGTTGAAATCTGTCGCCTTCAGCTGGTGCAGAATACTACAGCCCAGGTTTTGACTGGGACAAGGAGATCCAGTCACATTACCCCGGTGCTGCGCGAACTGCACTGGCTGCCTATACAGTGGCAGATTACCTTTAAAGTCATTTTATTGACTTTCAAAGCCCTTCATGATCAGGGTCTGACCTATCTGAAAGAACTTCTGGTGCCTTATTGCCCTGGCCGATCGCTTTGCTCGGCCAACGAGGGGTTGTTAGAGATTCCAAGAGTGAGTTTAAAATCTTCAGGCAGCAGAGCATTTTCTCATGCTGCACCCACTCTTTGGAATTCTCTACCACACCGGTTACGGGAGTGCACCTCCGTGGAGGTATTTAAGAAGAACCTGAAAACGTACTTATGGCAAATGGCCTTCCTGGATAACTAAGTTAATTTTATTGTGCCTGTATTTTATATTATAACTTATTATTTGATTTTAATATTTGATGTTATTATGGCATGATTTTATTTATATGTATTGTAGATTTGTATTTGAAATTATGGTGTTAAAATGTTCAGCGCCTTGATATATTGAAAGGCACCAAAATTATTATTATTATTATTAATTATTTCACATAACTGTAACATGACCTATTGTTACAGGACATTGATCCCTTGCCTGTATTTATGCATTTACATATCCTGTATAATGCCCACCTTGTTTGTTGCATTTTGCACTGTGTGCTTATATTATTATTTGTCCACTCCTGTATGTTGCCTGACTGTACTGGATTCTGTATTTGCTTATGTATGATGCACTGCTGTTGTTCACCGTATTTTACCATTGATTGTGCCAGTCTCTGGGCCCAGGCCATGCCTGAAAAAGGTCCTTGGACCAGTGCACCAACCCAGTTAACAAATGAATAAATAAATAAATAATACTATATACTATAAAAATTCAAGATTGGCAACTTTATTCACAACCACTGTAGTATGCCACCTTGTGATACTGATTGCCATGGATCTCTTGAGTCAGTGCGGATGCACAGACTCCTGTTGCCATCTTGGACACGGCACACTTTTCTGCCGTGAGCTCCATCTTCATGCAGAACTGGATTAGGAACTGGCTGGGGGATAGAAAGCAGAGGGTGGTGGTTAACAATATCCAGTCCGAGGAAAGGGAAGTGACCAGTGGGGTACCTCACTGATCAGTCCTGGGACCATTCCTTTTCAATGTCTTCATTAGTGATATTGCATAAGGGCTGGAAGGAAAGATTTGCCTCTTGCCAGATGACACCAAGATCTGCAACAGGGTAGACAATCCAGATGGGGTGGAGAAAATGAGGAGAGATACCTAGAAAAGCTGGAAAATGGTCCAAAGTGTGGCAACTGAGATTCAATGTGAAGTGCAAGGTCATGCACATGGGGTGCAGAAACCCTGCAGAGAGCTATAGGATGAAGTGGGATTGCTGGCAGTCACTAGGGAAGAATAGACTTGGGGATTATCATCTTTTATTTTTATTTATCTATTTGAGTTTTGGTGACCAGGTAAGTCCACTGAGACAACACAGTCCCTTTTTCAGGGGTGACCTGGGTATGGATTACATACAGTAACAGCACAAATTAACAGAGTGGTAAAACATACAGTAGGATACTATAGAAGAATAGAAACAAAGCAATGACTATATTCTTGAGCAAGGTTTGTCAGGTAAGAGATAAATAAAAATAGGGTTAGGCATAGGCACAAGATAATAACTTCAACTAACCTATGACCTAACAGTGGCCAAACAATGTTAAAATGCTATAGGGAGAGTCAGAGGCATGCTGGGGTGCACTGAGTGGAATCACAAGCAGAAGAAGGGAGGTGGTGATACTACTGTGCAGAATGCTGGTGAGGCCTCATCTGGAATACTGTGTGCAGTTCTGGAGCTGCATCTTTGTAAAGATGTAGACAGGGTGGATGCAGTTCTGAGAAGGGCAACTAAGGTGGTACAGGGCTTGCGCCACAAAACATATGAGGAGAGATCGAGGGAACTCAGTATGTATTAGCTAGAGGAGTGAAGACAAAGTGGAGATGTGACAGAGACCTTCAAGTATCTTAAAGGCATAAATAAGGTCAAGTGGGTGACATCTTTTAACATAGATTGAGTACAAGAACAAGGGGGCACAATATGAGATTGGAGGGGGGCAGAATAAGGGGAAACATGAGGAAGTTTTTCTTCACTGAAAGGGCATTGGATACATGAAATGGCCTGCCCCATGAAGTGGTGGGATCAAGCACAGCAGAGGGATTCAAGCATGCTTGAGATAGACATAAAGGAACCCTAGAGGTGGGAAGGAGAGGCTCAGCTGATGCCCAAATAGGGTCACCAGCTGCTGTTACAGGTAAGAAAAAGGGCAGACTAGATGGGGCTAGTGGTCCTTATCTGCCATCAGTTTTCTATGTTTCTAACTTTCCCCCATTCCTTGCTCGCCATGAGTGGTGTGAATGGCTTCATGCTGCCATATTGGCCCTGACCAGAGTTTGTTTCTGTTAGTGGCATGTGTACTTCTCTCAAGGATTGTGGTTTGCAATGAGACCTTTTCTAATGCTAAATGTGTAAAATATCTGCCTATGGTTTTAGTCTGTAATCTAGGGAGCACTTGTGTTAGCCCTACCCAGGTTGGGAGATTGTCCTTGTAGTGTTTATTCTTTTATGCTGTACTTGTTGATGTGTTTTTATAAAACCTCACTAAACTATAAATTTAAACAAGCATTTGTCATTGCTGAATGTTGTCTCGCTGGCATTGGCATTGGTAGTGCCAGAATTAGAGGTGCATAATAGGAATGGCAGTGAAGTATTAAAATGACGCCAACCCCACCCCCACCCTGTAGAGACTGACAGGCATTGGGGTGTGCCTTTGGGTCATCAGCTATAAGACTCATGCCATTTCACCTCACCCTACCCTGTAGACACTGACAAGTGTTGTGGTGTGCTTTGGTGTCTTTGGGCATTATACATACCCCATTCCATAAGGAAATATGCTGAGGCGGGTGCAGTGTAGGAGAATGGGGTGAACTTTGTGGCCGAACAGTGTAAGGCACACCACGATGCCTGTCACTGGCTGCAGGGTGGGGGTGGGGTTGGAATGGCGTGAGCATTACAGCCGATGATCCCAAGTCACACCTCTGACGCCTGTCAGTCTCTACAGGGTGGGGTGCTAAAGTTGGAAACCCTAACACCGTAGGCATGTGTTGGTATTTTCACTCCAAATTTTCAACATGGGCTTTTTGTGAGCCCACCTTATGAAAAGCAGCACTATCAGTTTGTTAGCTGAAAGGTGGTTTTGCACAGTGGCTATGTCATTTGGCGACACAGGGATGAAAACACATTTTGGGCAGGATGTGGAAAATGACAACTGTACTGTTCATGAGGGGATGTGAAAAAATGGCAATGTTGAAAATCTGGAGTGAAAATATGAAAAATTGGTGAAGGTGAAGCATGCATAGAAACTGTGCAACACACGTCAGTAGCCCAATTATTTTTGGGATTTTTTAACCAACATCTTTAACATAGGCATTGTGGGACCTCCCGTCATGAACATTGGCAGTGTGATTCTGTTAATGTGTCTGAAACGTTGATTTCGCACAGTAACCATGCCATTGTGCGCTACAGGTGCGAAAACACATTTAGGGCAGGATGTGAAAAATCACAACTGTGCTGTTGATAAGGAGGTGTAAAAATGTCACAAGGGTGCGTGGAAACTGAGCAATGCATGCTTGTAACACATTCAGTTTATGGAATTTTGTCACCAAATTTTCAACATAGGCATTTTAGGACTTCTGCTCATGAACAGTGTCACCGTCATTTCCTGCAACTGTCCTGAAAACTGATTTCATGCAGCAACCGCTCTATTCTACACTGGACATGTGAAAACACATTTCGGCCAGGATATGTAAAATGACAGGTGTACTGTTCATGAGGAGGTGTGGAAAAATGCCGATTTTGAAAATTTGGAGTGAAAATATTGCAAATTCACAAACTTACGAGTGTGTGTGGAAACTGTGCAATGCATGCTCATAAAACAGTCATTTTGGGGATTTTTCCACCAAATTTGCAACATAGGCTTTTTGAGAGCACACCTCAGGAACACTGGCATTGTCATTTCGTTAATTGGTCCAGAAAGGTGATTCCGCGCAGTGACCGCAAAATCACCTTTCGGGGCTGATTAACACCACGACAGTGCCAGAATTCATGAGGAGGGGTCCCAAAAACCCCATGTTGAAAATTTGGTGCTAAAATTCCCAAAAAATGCCTGAGATATGCATCAAAGTTGAGAAAACCCTGTTTATTCCATTATACAGCTTACTGGCATTTATTCAGTTCGCGATCAGCTTAGAAGAGTGCAGACGTGTTCCTGGTCCACCGAAGATCATCGTGCTGGACTCCGGAGGTAAGTATGGGGTGAGGGGGTGTGGGGAGGCAGGGTGTGCAGTGGGTGGGCGCGGGTTGTGGGAGTGAGCAGGAAGATTGCGAGGGACTGTTTCCTTTTTTGAGAGGGTAAAAAAAAATTTTTCAGGATCATTTTTTTTAACAGGGGCATGTGGCACACTGGGGTGGGCCCCCAGTGTGCCAACTGACTGTTTTGTGGGGGCAGCCAGCCGACGGGGATTGAGCACCCCATTGGCACACAACAAAAAGGGGGCTTACATTATGCCGACGGGGATTGGGGACCTCCGCCAGCACACAGCAAAGTGGGGGTGATATTATGCCAACGGATTGGGCACCCTGTCTCGCACACAACAAAAGTGGGAGGGTGTTACATAATGCCGATGGGGGTGGGCTCCCATCGCAACATCACTCGGGCACTGAAGCCGATGGGGATTGGGCCCTGTCAGCAAAGAAAACCTTTGGGGGTGCGCATGATGCCGAGGAGATTGGGCAGCCCTCAGCATACATTGTAAATGGGAGGGGGGGTTATTATGCCAACGGGGAGTGGGCTCCCCCGTTGGCATTCTGACAGGAGGTGGCGGCAGTGTTGCGTGCACGTCGGGAGGCGTGTTGTGGTCACGCTGCATGAGAGCTCCGCTCTCATTGCAGTGGAGCTTTTGTTAGATCTGGTGGCCACATTCCACATTGCTGATGTGATGCCTGCAAGCTGCCTGATTGGGGAATGAGAGACGCACCTACTGACGCGTGCCCTGCATTCGCCCAACAGTGACCGTGCCTCCAAATCTGCTACTACCACAATATGTTGGCTGCACATGTGCGAGCCAACATAAAAATGGATCATTGCTTCAGATCACCTACCTGGTAAAACAAAATAAATAAATAAAATGTTTTAATTGTGGTTGATTAAAAACAACAGAAAAATATGAATATATAATTAAAGCAGTTCTTTGCCCTGCTTTAATGTAAGCCTCTATTATATACCCTCTTTCAGACTGTACTTCAGTATTTCCTTGTTCATGCTGTGTGCAGTGCGCAGTGCGCAGTGCATCAGGTCCCCCAGTTCACCGCAGCTGTTCTGCCCTCATTGTTGTGCCAGGGCTCTTAAGCTGCTGTGGCATCCCTTGTTCCTTTCTGTGGCAGAAATGATTCATTTCTGCGGTAGAAGGCAGTCCTGCTGTTGACTAACAAATGATATGGCATCATTAATGACATCCCATGATAAGCAAGAGAGGAGGGGCTTCACAAAAAAAAAACAGGAGCAAAAGGGAGCCAGGCGCTATTGAAAAATTATATATTTAAATTAAAACTCCTCAACAGCAATTCATTTTCAGGCACCACATATACTCTGTGGTCTATGGCATGATGCCAGACCTCTGGAAAATTCTGAAGCTCTGGAATTGTGGAATTCCGGGGCATTGTGTTTATCCTTTATGTAATGGTTGGTCACTCCCATTTCATAAATAAATGATGCAGGGTCTGCATCAAAAGCCCCATGAGAAAAGTCTAAAGGACCTCAATATGTACACCCTGTAACAGAGAAGGGAAAGGGAGGCATATGATAGCAACCTTTAAATACCTCATGGGAATAAATAAGGCACAAGAGGGGAGTATCTTTCAGAAAAGGTGCTTAAGAGCAAGGGAACATGCTATGAAGCTGGAGGGGGGTGGGGTAGATTCAGGAGAGATGTGAGGAAGTACTTCTTCACAGAAAGAGTGGTGGATTCCTCAAACGGCCTTCTAGTGGATGTTGGGGGGGCAGTGGCAGAGTTCAAGAATGCGAGGGATAAGCACAGAGGAATCAGTGGAAAGGAAGGAGGAAGGGAGAAAGCTGTCGAGAACGTTACTGCTCATTAGCAGTAGCAGCACTAGCTGCTCCAGGCTCACCACCTGCCACGTTAAATGCTCCCGTCGCGGATGAAGAAGATGAGACACAGAGCAGAGTGAAATGTGTGCGTACACACACACACTTTAACTGATCAAATAAATACTGATGATTTAACCATATTTGATCAGTTAAAATGCATGCTTGTATGTGTGTGTGTGTGTGTGTTATGTCTCATCTTCTTCACTAGGCACCATGAATAAATGTTCTAAAAGCTCAGTTTGGGGTTGTGGGGGACCACTAGGTACCCATGAATAAGTGTTCTAAAAGCTCATTTCAGGGCTTGGGGGGGCACTAGGCACCAATGAATAAGTATTCTAAAAGCTCAGTTTGGGGTTGTGGGGGAGCCACTAGGTACCATGAGTAAATGTTCTAAAGCTCAGTTCAGGGGTTGTGGGGGCTCTAGGCACCAATGAATAAACATTCTAAAAGCTCATTTTGGGGTTGTGGGGAACCACTACATACCAAGGAATAAATGTTCTAAAAGATCAGTTCAGGGTTGTTGGGGGCCACAAGGCACCAATGAATAAATGCTCTTAAAGCTCAGTTCAGGGGGTTGTGGGGCCACTAGGTACCCATTAATAAATGTTCAAAAAGCTCAGTTGGGCTTGTTGGGGGGCCACCAGGCATTAATAAACAAGCATTCTAAAAGTTCAGTTCGGGGTTGTTAGGGGCCACTAGGCACCAATGAATAAATGCTCTAAAAACTCAGTTGGGGGGGGCACTGTTGAGCCCTAGCATGATGGTAGCTTAGAGTTTATGCTCTCTACATCAAATCTACTCTAAGTTTATTAAGAACACTTTATCAGACGTTTTGACAGACTAAAGTAGTAAAAAAGAAAATTGAAACATCTGTGGAGTTAGAATGGGCAACCCAAAGAAAGATAAAATGCACCAAGAGGGAGCCAAAAGTAAGAATGTTCTGGGGCCTCCAGCCACAAGGTCTGCACAGGGCCATCTTGCTTCTGAGGACACCGCCATGGGAGAAGAAACCCTACAAACTGAAGGCGCTAAAATCAACTGCCTAATATTTATGGTGCCTGGCTTAGCATATAAGTTTTACTACCTGACTAATAGAGTCAACACCTTATAGTAGCAAAGACGGGAGCAATGGAAACATGCAAGAGATCAGAGGTGGCCTTGGGCAATATGGCCATGCTAGTTAGAGAAAACACACATCTCCACTCCCAGCTTGAGGTTTTGGAGAATCAAGCCCAAGAGGTCAACCTTCAAATTGTGGGCATGCCTGAACAGTGCAAGGGAGATCATTTGGGCCTTTTATCCATGATTGGCTGGAACAACAATTGGGGAAAATCCTTCTCAGATCACCAGGTAATTATTCAAAAAGCTTACTGGGTGGCATCAAGGGGACATCCTGAAAACCCAGAGACTCCTCAGGCTGTTGTTGCTGCCCTGGATAGAGTGAGATCGAGGGACTTTGTCCTGAAGCTGGCACCAAAAGAAAGTGTTGCTACAGGATGGTGCACAAGTCTGACTCTAACCGGACCTCAGTTACGCTACTAGATGAGAAAAAATGTTTTGATGGTAGGGTTACCACCTGTCCTGATTTTCACAGGACAGTCCCGATTTGGGCAGCTGTGTCCTGCAGAAAAACATGAAAAATACATGTCTTGATATTATAGTAAAAAAATGTTTTTTCTGACTTTCCTGTAAAGGTTGCAAAAAACTATAATCCCTTAACTAAAATACCTTAAAATAAGAAACACTAGGAACAACTAACAAACTGCAACTCTTAGTCTTAATTCTGATTATTTAGAGAAAACAAGACTGTTGCATTGATCGAGGTTACATATTGTCCTGCGAAAAATCATGTTTAAGTAAGAAATGTCCCACTTTGGGCTTCTTAAAAGGTGGTAACCCTATTTGATGGAGTCCGGGCCATGCTAAGGGGCACAGAAATTTCCCACAATATGTTTTTCCCTGCACGCCTCAGAATCCTTTTCAAGGGAAAGCATTTATATTTTGAGATCCCAGTGAAGCCCTAAAACTGGCGCAGCATCATATTCCACCACCTAGACGTAGGGAATCTATAGACCAGTCCAACCAAGAAGAGACTGACGATGGGCAAACTTGATTTTTCGATCGGAGGTCTGGGATAAAGGTTTGCTTCATGTTTGAAGAATCCTAAGTGGACATTAACACTGAAAGTTCTTTGGACTATTCACAGTACCATATCATATTGGACCAATGAACAAGATAAGCTCTTCGTTTGCATGTTTTTTTTTTTATTATTTGAAAACGTCTGTGACAAGTTTTTCATTAAGTGGGTCACTTTTATTTTAAGCTGGGATTTTCACCTGGAGGAAAGTTAAAGATATTATAGTTTAGATAACTTGCATAGGTTATCTAGTTGGGGCTGCCCTCTAACGGACTCTTTAATTACTGAAGGTTGTTGTTTTACCATATGGTCAAGTAACTTAATAGCGTACCAGATATGGAGGGCTAAACATTTGCTAGTAGGATACCAGTATGGTTCCTAAATCTTAGGTACTATATGCATGATACCCTCATTTCCTCTGTGAGGAAAGAGATCGGAATATGTTATGACATCTATAACGGATTGAAAATTCATGTAGCACATGAGTTCCATGAATAAATGTTCTAAAAGCTCAGTTTGGAGTTGTGGGGCTACCACTAGGTACCATGAATAAATGTTCTAAAAGCTCAGTTTGGAGTTGTGGGGGGTACCACTAGGTACCATGAATAAATGTTCTAAAAGCTCTGTTTGGAGTTGTGGGGCTACCACTAGGTACCAAGAATAAATGCTCTAATAACTCAGTTTGGAGTTGTGGGGCTACCACTAGGTACCATGAATAAATGTTCTAAAAGCTCAGTTTGGAGTTGTGTGTGTGTGTATGTGTGTGTTTTGGGGGGGGGCAATAGGCACCAATGAGTCAATGTTCTAAAAGCTCCCCATGGGCAATGCTGGGGGGTCCACAATGCACCATGAAATAAATGTTATAAAAGCCCAGCATGGGTGATGGGTGTGTGGGCAAACCTAGGTACCAATGATGAAATGGCTGGGGGGGGGGGGCAGTCAAGCACTAGGCACCAAGGAATATCTGCTCAGGAACCCCAGTACAGTTAATCAAGTTAGGAGGATGACTAGGCCCCATTGAATAAATGTTATGAAAGCTCAGCATGGAAAATTGCTGGGGTGAGAGAACCTTGGCTCCGATGAATAATGTTGTAGAATCTCAGCACTGGTGATCAGTGTACGGGTAGAACCACTGGGCACCAATGAATAAATGTTCTAAATACTCAGCATGGGTGATTGATGTGGTACTTCGGGATAATCTACGCTACACTGTCTGTCCCCTCTCTCTTTCCTGAGCTGAGGACTACAGAACCAGGCACAGTACTCCAGAAGTGTTCCCATCATTGATTTACAGAGAGGTACAGTATTATTACTTCTGTCCTCCTGCTATCGAAACCCATCACAGTACACCACAGCATTCTGGTTGCCTGGCTGTATGCATTGCTGCATTGTTTATTTTGTTTTGGGGATCATTTATGACTACTGCTTGTCCTTTTCTTCTGATACAGTGGCCTACCTAACCCCCCCCCCATCCAGTATTCTGTCTGGTGAGTCCTACTTCCTGTGTTTGTCAATGTGCACTTTGACATTGAAGTCCAACTGCAGAAACCTCAGTGCATCTCTGTAACCTTTGCAGGTGACTCTGTAACTCCCTCATCCCATACTTGCTGCCCACCCTGACACAGAGCCTAGTGTCATTTGCAGAGAGGCACACCTTGCCCTGTACACTTTCCCCTATGTTGCTTTTGAACATAATGACAAGGACAGATCCGATCATGAGACTGTGAAATAAAGACATTTTTAAATATCCAAATCCAGGCTGCAAAAAAGAATGCAAGAACCAGCAGGATCAGTAGAAACAGTTCAGTCGCAGTCCAAAAATTCAAATACTGTATCAGAGACCTTGGACAAATGTTGCACTTAAACCAGCACTAGTTCTACAGTATCAATCATCAAACGATAGTAGCTATTGTGGATAGTTCTCTCTTGAAATTGGTAACAGCAAGAACTAGAAGTAATTATGTTGCAGAAGGTTCCTGCTATTCAGTTTCTTTGTAAAGTGGTACTCTATTCAGTCTGTCACAGTCTAATAAATGGAACAGAAGCTTCAGAGTACATAAACACGGTATTAACCACTAAACTGAAGTTTCTGGAAAACAAATACTGTATAAATGGGGCTTAGGTTATTGGAGGTGTTTTACCTCCCTCTGCTTAGATGTACCAAGCTAAGCGCTAATACTAAAAGTTTCTATAGAAGTAGAAATACCAGCTTTCAGGACAATATAGGGCTAAATATTTGATGGTGGACTAAAGGAGCTAGAAGGGGCCCATTTAAGTATTTATTGAAAAGTTTCTTTTTCCATATAGGTATTTTCCCTGCAGTGGCAGGATGGGCACTATGTCAGCCTGTTTCCATCCGCCACAGGCATCTCTAGCTACCTCCAAAGTCGGGGGCTTAATTTCCTGCAGTTTACCCCCTGTGGCAGGGCCAGAAGGGGAGGACTATCTTCTCTCCTGGTCACTCATTCAGAAGTGTCCTGGACCCAAGGCAGTGGAGACTGCTTGTGGCTTATGGACAGAGCTTCATGAAGCCCCACCTCCACTTTGTCCTCCTGTTTTCTCCGCTGACCAACCATGAACGTGCAATGAGCACATCGTGTGAGCTCTGCCTCCCCAGAGATGTAGCCACTGCTCTGGATGTGGGGCCTCCCCACTTGTTGTGGCCTGCCCATACCTTCCACTGGATTTTTCCAGGTGGTGGTCAGGCGACTGACCACAGAACCTCCCCTCCCAAACCCGAGGGAGGAGAGCTATCCTTGGGATGCTTAATTCTCCTTCCCCTGGCCGACCCCAGCAACCTGTCTCTGTTCCCAAACATGGATTGCTGCTGTGGCAGGAGGTAAGGCATTTACGGCGCCTCAGCCATCCACGCCATTGGGCCCATTGAAAATGTTTGAGTGCAATCTTTGTCTAAGGGCTCTGCTATTTGAATTTTTGGAATACAACGGAACTCTTTCTACTGATGCGGCTGCTTTTTGCCTTCATTGTGCAGTCTGGATTTGGATATTTAAACATTTCTTTATTTCACACAATCTCATGAGTGACTTGGTGCTAGCTCCACTCAAGTTTTCTGTTAGTTTTCTCATTTGTACTTTTAGCTGTTTTTTTTCCAGTTTGGGAGTGAGTGCACCCTGGTAGCTTGAAGTACCCCCCCTCCCAATCTCAAGCACAGTAATGACACCTGTGGCACTGCACGTTTGACCTCCCTCTTACCCAATTTGACCCTGTTAAACACCACCCTCTTGTGTCTGACCCCCCAGCCATCTTCCCAACCATATAACAAGACTCTTTGATACTCCCAGGTCTTCTAGCTACTTCCAATGCCCTCTGTTTTGCACTGAGTCAATCTTTTTGCTAATGTCAAAGTCGAGTAAATCTACAGCTTGCTTGTACCTTATCACCGCCCTTGTAACTCAGTCCAGTGCACTAACTTCACTTTTGGATTATAATAATATACTTCTGCTCCTCAGCTCATCAGAATATTGCCTCTGACCCACATCGAGGATGCTACCAACCCACCAGAATGGTCCCCATCCTTCTGAATGTCATCCTGAGCTGTGTGGCAGACATCCACATATTTTGTTTTTATGTTTAGTAGGGCAGAGATGGCGCTCTACTTGTGACTGTAAGGTAGCCAACTAGACTTCCTAGAGTGCAGCTTCATCACAGTAATGCAGCAATCACTATAGCTAAGAGGCTATAGCAACAAGGTGTGAATGACCTCGTATGGACCTAGGTTTGATTCCCACAAGCTCCACCTGCATGCTGTGTGACAGTGATGAGTCACTTTGCCTCCCTTTTCTCCCCAGTTGCCACTGTAAATGTGCCTTGTTCCCAGTATGCCTTACCTTCCCTGGTTGACTACAATTAAAAATATATATTTTGAAAAACCAAAACAAAATATAACATGTGATGCACAATATTTTTATGTTCACTCTTGCACAAGGGTGAATATTTTGGTATGATAACGGATTTCGAGAGGTGTGTTACTGTCAGTCCAATGCAGGGCAGTCTGCAAGAAGCTCAACAGTGTTAGACCAATCATCAGCCAGGCTGATCGTGACATTCTTCTGGGATTGCTGGGCAGAAACTTTGTGAAGATCAAAGAAAAGAGCCACCAGAATCATAGAGTGGCACTTTCATTTGAGCTTATAATGATGCCCAGCAAACCCAGCTGATCAGCATCATGTTCAGCCTGATGAGGTCCCACCAATGTAAAAACAACCCCTCCCACCCTCTGCCAAGCATCCCTCCCACCTTCTATTGCTTTCCCCTTCCTTCTTAATTTTTTGACACTGGGGTGCCCAATCCCCAGTGCTGGCTGGTACTCCCCACTCCTCCCTTGTTTCTTTATAAATTTTATTTAAATTCCTGTAATCCCACACTCTGCCAAGTATCCCTTCCCCCTTTCTGGAACTTAACAGTACAAAATGCACTGTTATGCACATGGGCAAAAAAAATATTAAATCACCATATAGAATAGGAAATACAGTACTAAGTAACGTCTGAAGAAAGAGACTTAGGGGTTACAGTTAGTGAGGACCTGAAGTTCAGTTCACACTGCAATAAATTAGCAAAAAGAAATAACCAGATACTAAATTACATACTAAGATACATAGCTAGAAGGGATAGAAAGGTGATTATGCCTCTGTATAGTGCCTTGGTAAGGCCTAACCTGGAGTACTGTGCCCAGGTGTGGGCACCATATAAAAAGGAAGATATCCAAAAACTGGAGGGAATACAACGAAGGGCAACGCAGGGCAACCAGGGCTGTGAAGGGAATGGAAGGCATGCCCTATCCAGAAAGACTTCAGGAGTTGGATCTTTACACCCTGGAATACAGATGGATGGGGGGGGGGGCTACTGCATGCTATTTAGGGCTATACAGGATGACAAACTTACAGAAGACATAGGGTTGACTTTTAGAAAATTTAAGTATGAACCCAGGGGGCATCTATATCAGCTAGTGACTCAAAGATGGCAAACATTACCATGGAAACACTGGTTCAGTCAGAGAGTGGTTGCGGGGTGGAACTCATTGCCAACTGAGGTAGTAACAAGCACGAGTATGGACTTACTTAAACATAGGTTGGACAATTTTTTTTAACAGTAGTAAGAAATAAAGCAGTTAGAGGAGAAATAAGAATAAAGGAAAATGTATTTAACTTAAAGACAAGCATTAAGGACGCAAGTCCAGTTAGCTTGAACTTACCTATGAAACCTATGTAATCCCACACTCTGCCAAGTATCCCTCCCACCTTCTCATCACTTCCCATGCCCGTAGAGGTTAAACTGACACTGGGATGCCCAGTCCCAAGTTTCAGTACCTGAAATACAGAAAACCATCCCTCATAGTCTGTTTTGGTTTTTATACATATTGTAAAAAACAAAACTGCCCATTGATGTCTGTTGCCCCTGCTGCCATTACTTTCCCCACTCAGCACTCCCACCCCTACTCCTTACTTACTTACTTACCTACCGGGGGTTCAATAGGTTCATAGGTTTATAGGTTCATAGGTGAATTACATGATCAAGGGACAAGCCCATTAGGATCATGCCACCTAAGCTAGGTGGGATACAAATTTTAAATCATTCATATGTATATCAAGTTTATTTTTAAATTGAGCCAAGTTATCACAGTATACTACCTCATATGGGAGTGAGTTCCAAATTGGAACTATTCTCTGAGTATAGAATTGATTTCTTTTCGTAGTTCTATTAGTGGATGTAAGTAATTTCAAATTATGTGAACGAGTATGGACAGGAGTAGGATTCTATGTCAAATGTAATGTGTTAAATAAGTATTCATCTTTAGTTGCTTTATAAAGCAAACAAAGATCGCCTCGCATAGATCTATATTCCATACTATACAGATTCAATTTCTTCAGTCTTTCCTCATATGTCAAGTGACCCATACCAGTTATATTTTTAACAAGTCTTTTTTGGACTTTCTCTCTGGATAATCTATCTCCCCTCCGAGTTGGAGCACTAAATGATGAACAATAATCGAAGTTAGATCTTATAATGCTGGTATATAGTGGGATCATTATAGATGGCTCTCTACTTTTTATATTCTTAAATAAGCAATTACTAAATCTGGAACATTTTTTAACTGTAGAATTTAAGTGATCTATGAATTTTAAATTATTAGTAATAATAACACCCAGATCTCTCTCAGAGGTGATGACACTTAGGGTCAGATATTCAAAGCTTTGCGCCGGGCAAAAACTGTTTGCGCAGGTTTAGCACGGGGTTAGGGCGAGTCTGCTATATTCAAAAGGCCAAATAGTGCGGGCAAACTGCATTAGCGCTGGGCAAACCAGTAATGTATGCAAGGGGCAAAAGGAGGGCCGGGGGGCCTGGAGAGACGCGCAAGGGGATATTCAAAGGTCCAGCGCCGCGCTAGGATACATAGCGTGGCCCCTAGTGCGGTGCTAGTTACCGCCTATAAAAGGCTGGTCTAAACACAGGGCAAAACACAGAGGAGGAGGGACCAGCACAGGAAGTGGGAATGTGTGCAGTGCCAGTAGCAGTGATCCTGCCATTGATGGCAGCTGTAGTGGAGGAGGAGGAGGAGGAGGGAGCAGGCACAACATGGGCCACAACGCAGGCCAAGGAGACGGTATGCTGCAAACAGGCTGTACCGGCCCAGGTCTCCTTCGAGACCCCGCCTGATGACCACATCATTGGCTGGCACCGGATGAACAGGGAATGTTGAGGCAGCTCTGTGAACTCCTGCACGAGCAGCTGCAGCCAAACACCAGACGCAGTCATGCCATGACAGTGGAGGAGAAGGTGACAGCAGTGATGTGCTTCCTTGTCACAGGGACGTTCCAACGACCAACGGGGACACCATTGGGGTAATGCAGTCTGCCACCTCACGCATCCTGACCCAGTTCCTAGAGGCCCTCCTGCCACATGCTTGGGAATTCATAGTATTCCCCAGCATGGCAGCAGAGCACAGAGAAACAATGCAGCAGTTCCATCGAGTTGCGCACCTACCATCTGTACTGGGTGCCATTGACTGCACCCATGTCCCCATCCGTGCACCACCTGGCAATGCCAGTGACGTGTATGTAAACAGGAAGGGGTACCACTCCATCAACTGCCAGGTGGTGTGCGATGCAGCAGGGTGCATCAGCAATGTCTATGCACAGTACCCCGGCAGTGCCCACAACGCCTTCATCTGGCACCAGTCTCAGCTGTGCCAGGCCTTTGAGGAGGGCAGGATACCCAGTGGGCAACTAGTCGGTGAGTTGTAGCAGACAAGGCAAACACACAACAGCATGGATGGGGGCAGGCATTGCAGGCCAGGGAAGGGGTGTGGGAGGGCCACAGAGAGGTGCAGAACAGCAGCTGACAGACCGCAGTACAGCACTAACAGGTATATATGTTTTGACAGGGGACAGTGCCTATCCCCTGCGACTCTGGCTGCTCACACCAGTACTCCGACTGGCCACAGTGGCTGAGGAGCTGTACAATGAGGCACATGCCAGAACAAGGAACATCATAGAGAGGGTGTTTGGCATCCTGAAAATGCGATTCAGATGCCTGGACACATCAGGTGGTGCCCTACAATATACACCTCAGAAGGTATGCCGTATCTTCCTAGCCTGTTATATGCTGCACAACATGGCAATGAACCATGGGATACAGGCACCTGAACCTGAGGGGACAGTCTGACAGTGAGCCAGAGCCAGTGGTCAGGGGGGATAGTGGAGCAACTCAAGAGGAGGAACCCTCACATGGCACGCAGGGCCATACAGCACTGGGACAACATCATCAGGACACTGCAACAGACCAGAGGGTAAGTACAGACTGCACAACAACCTGAAAGAGTACAAGTGATTACCAATTTAATGTGCACAGACTAACATAACAGTGAAAACAACAATCACATCAGCAAACAAACCCAGTGTAATACACAAATAGTGTGTGCATGTGGTGTGAGTCCATGATTGTGCAGCACATATGTGGGGGGGATACGCACAAACGGTGTAATCATGGTGGGGAGGTGCGATGTGTGTCATGAGGGTAAGGGGGGCAACTGTGTTGGTGGGAGTGTGTGTGTGTGTGTGTGTGTCATGCACACATCTGCCCATGCATGAGGGGGATGCATGCAGAGTACAGCAGACAGCCTGTGGGCATCACCGGCGATGACACCCATGCATGCGGCGTGCACCCGTACCAGGAGTTATGGACCCTGGGGAGCTCTGTGCAGAGGACACAGCTGAAGTGGAAGGTGAGGCAGGCATGGTTGACCTCCTGTGCCCCTGGGGGTTGGTGGAGGCAGACAGGGTGGATGGACGGCCACGGCGCCGCTGGGTTGCAGGTGGAGTGTGTGATGGATCGGAACTGGTACCAGTGGCAGCCCTGTGCCCATGGTGTGCCTGCCTGTGTGCCCCTCTGCCATCTGCACCACGGCCAACAAACACATGCTGGTGACCAACAGGCACACCATGCATGACATCACCAATTGCCACCACTCTAGCAGTCAACCCAGAGAAGCCACGGTCTATGGCACCCACCAGGCAGCCAAACCTATCCTCTGCCTGCTGCTCAGCACGTGCAAAGCCCACTGTTATTGCCTCCTGTATCTGACCCAGCTCATGTCGCAGCTCACGCCGCATGGCATGCAGGTCCAGACGGGCCTCCTGCTGTGAGGTGACAGCAGCCTGCAGGAGTGGCTGGGCACCATGGCCTTCGTGTACCAGAGGCACAGGACCCCCAGCAGCAGCTGGCAGTGGTGCCTGTGGCAATGCACCAACTGCTACATCTGGCTGCTGACTATGAGTGGCAGTGGTCTGTGGCACCATATGGACTGTAACCCCAGCATGTGTCCAACAATGCACGCCCTGCTGTCCTGCAACACCACCCACACCACCCACCACCGTGTGTTCAGCCACACTGCTGACGCCTACGGAACCACCCTGACCTGTTCCATGGCCTTCAGCAAGCCCCACCCTACATCCCCTGGCACAGGAATGGCCAGCTGCTGTGAATATACAGAGACATCACTGTCATCTGCACTGGTGACAGTGACCAGCAGTACCTCTCCCACCCCATCACTCTCAGTTGGTGCAACATCCAGGTGCCCACTGTACCCTAACACCCCTAGTGAGGTGTGACCCCCCCCTCCCCAGGCAGTTGCACACCCTGTCCACGGGTATGCCCAACATGCATTGGGTCCATGCGGCCCTGAGATTGACAAAGTCCAGATGTTGATGGCCGATCGTCATCAAACTCCTCCGCGACCTCGGGAACCTGGCTGGACATCTGTGGATCATGCTATGGTGGTGCAGGCCTGTCTGAGAGTGCTGTGGAGAGAATAGGGACAGGGTCAGTCACCCATCCATGTACACTGTGGCAAAATACCACCACTACCACCACCACCACCACACCATGCAGCCCTCAGGACAGGTACCCACCTCACACAAGCCTGTGACAACATGTACCCACCCACCCCACAGTGACCTTGACCATGCCAGGCATCATTTTGATAGGATACAGTGCACCCTGTGCAGGACACCAAAAGCAGGACCATGCACCCTTGCCTGAACCACATACAGGGGTTACACATGTGTAAATACAGACCTGGCCTTGGAAGTGCGAGGGTCGTCTCACAACCACCACCTGGCACACCTGTCACTGCCACCATCCGCAGTGTCGAGGCCACCACCGCCATGTGTGGCTCCTCCACACGCTGCTGGTGTTCCGGTGGACCACCACCAGTCCTGGTCCTGTCTCTGTGGTGGTGTGCCTCATCCTCCTTTGCATGCCACAGGAGGTCATTCCAACATTTCCGGACTGCCTCAGTTGATCTCCCACGGCCACCAACCGCATTCACCGCTGCAGTCACCTCCTCCCAAGCCTGCCGCACAACAGCATCGGTGGCCCTGTGTGTGTGTAACACATCTTCTCTTTCTTTCACCTCATGTGCAAGGGCGTTCAGCTCATCTTGGGAGAGTTTATGTGCACGGATGCGCTCCTGTTGGGCCTGCACACCTATGGGATAATCAAGAAGGGACAGGTGTCAGTGGCTGTGTCAGTGCTGCAGTGCATCACACAGTGGACATCATGATATCATCCCCTACAGTGCTACAGGCCACATGGACATATCAGATTGCTGCATGTGCCTGTACGGCACATGCCCACATTGCCACTGTCTGTCCTGTGTCTGGAGTGGTGTACACACATGTGCACTGCTGTGGCTTATGTGTGCCATGAACCCCCATGACTGTTTTGTGGCCCATTTCAGCATCATTGAGTATGCGAGGACAAGTGCGCTAGCAATGTCAGGACACCATGCCGCATGGGAGCGCACATTGCTGGTACACTGTGTACGCCCGGGGGCAGAGGCCATCACACCACACATCCAGGAAGACAAGACGGTGCACTGTCATGGTACAGCACCAGTGCACCTGGCTTGCAGACACAATGTGCATGCATTGGCACATGGCACAGTTAACTGCAGGGGGTATGTGCACAATGCAGTGGACGTTAGTGGTCCCACGGTGGTCATACATACCAGGAGTGTAGCCAGATATATCCATTTTGTACAGTCTCCAACCGTCTCCCATTACATAATGTGCACATCCTATCCAATGGCACCCCTTCCAAACAAGTTGTCAGATGATTCCTCTACACTCTAAAGAGATCATACATGCATCACACACTCCTCGGTGGCCAACACTAACCCAAATACTACAGATTAGATTGATAATTTTAACAGAGTGGCCTATGGTTTGTGACAGGCAGTCAACAAAACTGGACACAAATGTGTACACTGAGTATGCCTGTCTACACCCTTGATACATACCTGGCTCTCGCTGCCCATCCCCCTGTTGCATGTCTCTCTCCATGTTGTTCACTGCTGTATTCCCACCGCAGTTCCACAACACAACACTGGTGGTGCACTGCTTGCCCTTTTATAGCCCAGCCAGGCAATCCTGCCTGTTAGTCATGTAAATGAGCACATAATGATATGCTAATCACACGGTTTGCCCCATGCATACACTAGTACCCTCATTTGCATACAGCCGTTGAATATGGCTCTGAATAGCCCCGCGCTAGCACAGCAGCACTGGGCAAAGGCCAGCGCCAGAGCTATTTGAGGGTCAGCGCCGTGCTATGTGCAGTCCGCATGCTCATGGTTCCCCTTGTCCGCGCTGTCATAGCGCGGTCTAGCGCTGCGCTAACCAGCTTTAGCGTGGCGCTACACGCATGCGCTATATATCGGCCCAGGGTCATGGTAGGGGTCATGCATGCGCATTGCAAACACTTCCTGTTAGTGCGGCGCTACGGAATACGTCAGCGCGGCGCTAGACTTAAGTTCTAGGGGGTGTCAGGGTGTATGCACAGTCATTCTTTAACTGTTTACCGTGATTATTTGCCCCCTTCCACAGCACCAATGTCTGTGAGACGTAGGCAAAGGGCAGTGGTGGGCCGTGACAGGCGGTGGGATGAGGCTGAGATGGCCAACCTGGTGCAGTTGATGGAGAGGCACCATCGCCACCTATTTGGACCTGTGCGGAAGGGTGACTTGCCCCGTACGCAGGTCTGGGCTTCCATTGCCCGTCGATTAAGTGCCATCACAGGTATTCCACGTGATGGTGAAAAGTGCCGCCATCATTACGTCGACATCAGGCACAGGCAGTGACCACTGCTTGAACGCTGCAGGGCCATGGTTCACGAGGGGACTGTGCCTGTGCCAGGTAAGAGATGACTGTAGCGCCACTGCTGGCATGGGTGGTGGGGCAGTGTGTTCCGTGGTGTGCTTATGTGCATGGGTGTTGCTGAGCTACACATGTTGCTCATGGAGTCCACCAATCCATTCGGTGTGTACTGTGTGGGATAGGGGTAGACAGTGTGCACGGACCCCGTCATGCTTGGCATGGCTTTGGTGGTGCACTGCACCCGCCTGCCACTGTTTGCGCAGTTGTGCTGCACCACTGGGGTACAGGGTGGTCTTTAGCGCATCGTGGTGGCTGATATTGTAGTAACACTGCTGTACCCTCTTCTCACTGCAGAGCGACGAGGACACACCACAGACAGGAGGGACGTGACACAGGCCGGACAGGGGCCGTCAACCGACAGGTGCAGGGTGCCTCCAATGGCACAGTGCACAGCAGAGAGCAGTGATGGTGACGGGGTGTTTTGCGTGAGTACTGTGTGATGTTATGCTTTTCCACTATGAGTCTGGCTTTACAGGGTAGGCAGTTGAGCAAGTGTGTATCTAGGCATACGCACTGTACACATTTGTGTACACTTTGGTGTAGTGCATGTCTGTCAACTGTTCCTAGGTACACCAGACATTTTGGGTCACTGTAGGCCACTGGGGTGTGGCCCTGTCTGTTGTGTAGGAGACTGATACATGTATAACCTCATTAGAGAGTAGGGGAATCATCTGACAGACATCATACCCTTTTGGAAGGGGTGTACCATTTGGAGTTGCTGAGTACAGCATTTATAAGGGAAGTGTGGCTGTTGGGGATTGTTTGTAGAACATGTGAATGTCTGGCTACACCCCCTGTACTACAGTGCTGTGTCGGGTATCGTGGCCCAATTGGCTGGGTAATCCAGGCCACATGTGGGATGGCTGTGTGCATTTCCGTTGTCCCCCTTTCCTCCATTGCCTTGCCTGCTGCTGCGAGGCCTGAGACATGGCTCGCTGTGTGTCTTAAGTATTGTTGCCATTGCCGCTATGTGTACTGATAGCAGCCTTGTACTGCCATGTGCATCATGTTGCTGTTATGCCCACCATTGTGGAGGGATGATGCGTGTCTCTGCATGGTTGTGGGACAGTCATCATGCCTGGGGGTGGGGGATTACTGGGGTTGGCCTGTCATGCCACCTGTTGCTGCTGCTGATGTTGGCCTGTCTGCCATAGCAACAGTGTACTCCACCTCTCATGGCATGTGTCATTTACAGTACCACGTATAACATGTCAGTATCTGTGCAGGACATGTTTTGAGTACATTCCAGGGCTATGCAGACCATGGCGTGCAGAGGGATACTGTGTCATGTGGTGCAAGCATTTCCTTGGCAGTGTACTGTCATGGTGGCGTGGACACAGGTATGTTATAGTGTGTCCTTGTCCGACCTCTGTGGTGGACATGCAGGGGGCTGTGTGGGAGGGGTCCTTTGGGACTGTGGTGCCACACAGCTCTGTGTGGCTGTACATTGTATGTGTGCCTGTTGCGGCATGTGTGTTGGCAGGCATCCTCCAAGCACTCAATGGTGGGCAGTTTGATGTCTGGTGGGGAGTTGGCCAATGGGCACTGAACTGTTTACTTAATGTCTGACACCTAACAAAGGCAATGTTGTACCTTTCTGTGTTTCATTCATTGTGGTGTATGCTAGGGGGGCTGTTCACTGTGACTGTCTGTGTATCCCATGGCTATTACAACTGTACAGGTTGTGGCCTTGTATGTGGGTGTCTTGGCTTTCATGAATTGTATCTTGCAGGCCACTGGCGGCAACTGACACAGTCATGGTGTACGTTGGTATGTTTTCATGCTACACCCCGGGGTGGGGTAGCTCACCCTAACAGTGGGGAGGGGGTGTCAGTGTGTCCACATGGTGTGCAGTTGTGGCCTCCTGGCTACACCCCTGCCTGTGGGCTCATGTCGATGTGGGGCCATTGTCCCTAAGAGGGTGCTGTCCTCTGTCCCTGTAGTGCATGGTGTTTGTGCACAGTTATGCAGGTGTGCTGCAGGAGTTGTTCTGTGGTACCATGGTGTGTTGGTTGTCAGCCCCATGGCAGATGCTGCTCCCACAGGTGTGTGTGTGCCTCGCCATGCCTTGACCACCAGGGTGCACTGTCCTGTGCATGCCTTTGGCCTACCGCTGCAGTGCCACTGGTGGACCATGCCCAGTGTCTGTGTTTCACATGTGTGTGTCTTCTTGCATGGGTGGTGTCACGGCACTGTGCCATTCTCTACACCACTGTGGGCCCCTCACCCTTCTGTTGCAACAAGTGGTGTGGCTGGGCATTGGCACTTCCCCTAGTTGTGTACTGCTTGGTTACCTGTCCTGCAGTCCCTACTGTTCTGATGCCAGTGTCATTGTCCTCTGTGGTCATTGGGTCTCTGTGGTCTATGTTGAGTCTCTATCTGTGTCACTTGCCACTATTGCACACTTATGTCAGTCACCCACCCACCTGTTCAGGGTTTTCTGTCATCATTTGTACAGCTGCTGTGTTATGACATCGTGGGTGGCAGTTTGGCTGGGTGTCTACAGTTCTTGTGGAGGGCAGCAGTGAGGGTGGGCCACTGTTGGGGGTGTACATGACAGGCATGTGTGGTTACACATGTGGTTGGGGCTGTGGCACCTTCTCCAGTTGGTGTCATCTGTATTTTGTATCATAGCTGTGTGACCGTGGGCAGCATGTCCCACCATGTGTCATCCCATGTGCATATCAGTCAGTGTCCATTTGTCGTTCACATCTCTGGGGGTGGCTGTCTGTTTGCACTGTTACAGTCTGCACGCCACTGTGCTGGCTGGCCTCCACGTTGTTGGGTTTCTCAGCATACATCCATGCATGTCGATGTACACTGGGGTGTTGCATGCTGCCTGTTACGATTGCCTTGTCCTGCAGGCACATGTTAGTGTGTGTTGTGGTTTGTTACATACTAGCACATGGGCATGGTTGTTGGGGCATGCTGTCCACGTGTGGTGGTACATGGTGCCTTGTGTCATTGTCATGCCCTGATGTGGTCCCCTTTCTCCTGTAGGTCCACGCCGGTTGTCACTGTGGGCCACCCGTCCAGAAGAGGGTGACGGCACGGAGGAGCTGTTAAGGAGGCTGGTGCGTCAACAGCGTACCCTAATCGAACAGCAAGCTGTCTTGATTTCTGAGACAAGGCGTGTTGCAGCCATCCTGGATGAACGTCTGCCAGCGCCTGCCCACACCTAACCCCTGCATACTTTTTCCATTAGCCTGCTTCCTGTCTCTGGTCCTGTATCTGCCATCCTGTTCCCCTCCATTGCTTTCTATTTCCACATCCCTCTCCCAACCACATTCTTACCCCATTGTTCTGTTGCTATATTTACCATTTGCCTGTTTGCACTGTTACTGTTGTTTTCCCCATTGTTTTCAATCCCTTTGTTACACCTGCCCTTTTCCCTTTCATTATGTTTTTCTTGCACCCCATTTTTACGAACGGTATTCTGCTATGTTTTGATTTGTTTTTCTGTATATATATTCATGTTGCCTTTGTGCCTTAGATGTTCACGTTTTGCATTATACTTTATTATGCTTGACATTCCTGTGTCCTGTGTCTTTTTGGGGTGGACTTGGGATTTGACAGTGTTCTGTGGCATTCTGATTTCACTTGTGGTTCTAGGTTATTCCATTGCTTTCACTAGTACTGCAGTTGTGTCTGGCTGGGCTGTTTTGCTTTCCTGTGTTCCTGGATAGCTGCTTATACCTATAACACTTTGTTTCTGTGGGTGTTTGCACTACCTCTGTCTGATTGCTATATTCAGTGCTGTCTTCTCTGCTATATTCAGTGCTGTCTTAATCCTGGGCAATGTTTGCCCTGCACTCCTGGGCCTGTTTGCCCAGATTCCTTCACTTGCTATATTCAGCTGGTTTTGCACTGGGCTATTCATTTTGAATATAGCTAGGTTTTTGCTCTGGGCACAGTTTGCCCACCGGGCAGTGCTAATTTTGCCCTGGGGCAAAGTTTTGAATATCTGGCCCTTAGTGTGTTATTGCCTATATAATAGTTAGCACACCTATTATTCAAACCAAAATGCATAATCCCCCTGGACCAGAGACATATCTTCACTAGGAAATAAGGTATGCAGTTTAATGTATAGTATTTCAATGCATTTTAAAATCTTCTGCACATAACAAGGTCATTTTTTTATATTTTAGTATTTTTCCCCAGATTTTCAACATGACCTTTTGGGATCTGTCCTCATGAACAAGGGTGATGAAATTATTCAAATCCATCCTGAAAGGTGATTTTGTAGTGGCTGCACAAAATTACCTTTTTGTGCAGGACCCTTGTT